>JARQOD010000006.1:53603472-53740770 GCA_033576555.1 Oophaga sylvatica
TTCTTTGAGCCACCCGCCGACAAGGCATTCTCATATGGGGCAGTCCTACTCTACGTTTTTTATATTCGCTGTGCCATTACGGCTCCTGAATTTTATAAAAGCAAGACTGCAAAAAATCAAAACAAAAGTACCTGAAGCATTGCTGTATCACTCCCATGGTGCCAGTAAGGCAAGCGCAGGTGAAAGTCGACCAGGTCGGAGATGGACATTTCAATCTGACCTCTGCACTGCCAGACCAGCAACCACAGATGAAGGGTGAAACAGGCCCAGATACAGGTGTAAAATCAAGCAGAGCCCAGGCAGGGCAGGGCTGCTGTGTGTGTGCTGGGCCCTGCCTGGGCTCTGCTTGATTTTACACCTGTATCTGGGCCTGTTTCACCCTTCATCTGTGGTTGCTGGTCTGGCAGTGCAGAGGTCAGATCTGAAATGTCCATCTCCGGACCTGGTCGGCTTTCACCTGCGCTTGCCTTACTGGCACCATGGGAGTGATACAGCAATGCTTCAGGTACTTTTGTTTTGATTTTTTGCAGTCTTGCTTTTATACATTCAGGAGGCCGTAATGGCACAGCGAATATAAAAAACGTAGAGTAGGACTGCCCCATATGAGAATGCCTTGTCGTGGCGGGGTGGCTCAAAGAATTGATCAATTATTTGCCAAATGTCTCATTTTTAATACAGTTAGAATCCAATATGTGCATATGCACTTTATATATTACATGCTGACCATGTGTGGCGCTGACTTCTTCCCCCTTTTTTTTACCTACTATCCTGGTCCCAAACCCCGTAATTCTCCTGGGGTCGATCCCGCTGAGTCAGTGCCCGTCCACACTGCCCATCCACCTGGGGCAGCTTTTATCCCACAATCAGGGAATCCTCTGTCCTCACTGCGGTGCATGTCCTGCCCTGGGCAAGCCTGCCCTGGCTCTGCTGCTTATACAGGAACTTCTTTCCCTAAGTCCCTGAGGCTTTGCACCATCCCCCTTTTAACTCCTCCCAACAGTTTAACCCGCTATATTCAGTCCCTAAGCTGGATAATACATTTTACATTACAGTAATAATGGTCACAGCATAATACAGCACATTACTCATTACAGGAACATTAATAAACCACACATTACATTAACATTGACAAACATCAAGGTGCAGCACGTGTTACATGTGTACAGTGTCCACAGGAGAGAAGGCAGTTGAGGGTCCCCGCCACCTCCTTACATATTCAGAAGTTAGATTCAGTTTAAAGCCGGCAATTAGATTATTGCAAGAGATCAAAGGCCTCTCATACTGTATAATGAGAGGTTGGAAAAGTTGGGCTTTTTTATTGTGTGGTCAATACAAAGGACTGGCACACGACTTACTACTTCCAAATACCATTCTAAGGACCACAAGCACTCATTATGAATGGAAGAAAGACAATTCCGGCAGCTAAATACGAAAGTGTTCTTTACAGTAAGAGCAGTCAGCCTGTGGAATGCCCGACCACAAGAGGTAGTAATGGCAGACACAATAACAGCTTTTAAAAAGGGACTGGATGATTTCCTTGATACACATAACATTGTGGGTTATAGTTAATTTAGCGACAAAATGTATAACTGGTGGAGAAAGGTTGAATTTGACGGACTAAGGTATTTTTTCAACCAATGTAACTATGTACAGTCATGGCCAAAAGTTTTGAGAATGACACAAATATTATATTTTCACATGATCTGCTGCCCTCTGGTTTTTATGTGTGTTTGACAGATGTTTTTATCACAGACAGAAATATAATTGCAAACATATGAGTAACAAAAGCTTATATTGATAGTTAGAATGAGTTAATGCAGCAAGTCAATATTTGCAGTGTTGACCCTTCTTCTTCAGGACCTCTGCAATTCTCCCTGGCATGCTCTCAATCAACTTCTGGACCAAATCCTGACTGATAGCAGTCCATTCTTGCACAATCAATGCTTTCATTTTGTCAGAATTTTTAGGTTTTTGTTTGTCCACCCGTCTCTTGATGATTGACCACAAGTTCTCAATGGGATTAAGACCTGGGGAGTTTCCAGGCCATGGACCCAAAATCTCTATGTTTTGTTCCCTGAGCCATTTAGTTATCACCTTTGCTTTATGGCAAGGTGCTCCATCATGCTGGAAAAGGCATTGTTGATCGCCAAACTGCTCTTGGAGGGTTGGGAGAATTGCTCTTGGAGGACATTCTGGTACCATTCTTTGTTCATGGCTGTGTTTTTAGGCAAGACTGTGAGAGAGCCGATTCCCTTGGCTGAGAAGCAACCCCACACATGAATAGTTTCAGGATGCTTAACAGTTGGCATGAGACAAGACTGGTGGTAGCGCTCACCTTGTCTTCTCCGAATGAGGCGTTTTCCTGATGTCCCAAACAATCGAAAAGGGGATTCATCAAAGAAAATAACTTTACCCCAGTCCTCAGCAGTCCACTGCCTGTACCTTTTGCAGAATATCAGTCTGTCCATGATGTTTTTTCTGGAGAGAAGTGGCTTCTTTGCTGCACTCCTTGAGACCAGGCCTTGTTCCAAGAGTCTCCGCCTCACAGTGCGTGCAGATGCACTCACACCTGCCTGCTACCATTCCTGAGCAAGCTCTGCACTGCTGGTAGCCCGATCCCGCCGCTGAAACACTTTTAAGAGACGGTCCTGGCGCTTGCTGGTCTTTCTTGGGCTCCCTGGAGCCATTTTGGCAACAATGGAACCTCTCTCCTTGAAGTTCTTGATGATGCGATAGATTGTTGACTGAGGTGCAATCTTTCTAGCTGCGATACTCTTCCCTGTTAGGCCATTTTTGTGCATTGCAATGATGACTGCACGTGTTCTTTAGAGATAACCATGGTTAACAGAAGAGAAACAATGATGCCAAGCACCAGCCTCCTTTTAAAGTGTCCAGTGGTGTCATTCTTACTTAATCATGACAGATTGATCTCCAGCCATGTCCTCATCAACACCCACACCTGTGTTAATGGAGCAATCACTGAAAAGAGGTTAGCTGGTCCTTTTAAGGCATGACTGCAATGATGTTGAAATGTGTTTTGGGGGATAAAGTTCATTTTCTAGCCAAATATTGACTTTGCAAGGAATTGCTGTTAAGCTGATCACTCTTTATAACATTCTGGAGTATATGCAAATTGCCATTAGAAAAAGTGAAGCAGTAGACGTGTGAATGTATGCATCACAAAGTGTCACACACCCCGTGCATGTGCCTTGTACCTGGCATTTAATTATTTATTTTTTTGAATGGGGTGAATTATTGTACAATGGAGTGAGAAAGGTTAATTGTAGTGTAGAATAAAGTACATTGTAAAAGAAAAAAAGGCAATGACAATTCACGAGGTAATGAACAATAAATTAATTCCATTCCACAGCATTTGGCAATAAGAATGTGGGAGCTGCAAGTAGCAACAGCAGCGCCATCACTGACACCTGATGTAAGGGCAGGAGTGATACCAAATGCAGATTACTATTGTCCTCCTTTGCCTCCAACAAGCATATTAGTTGGGAGGAAGTTATGTGTGGCACCCCAGGAGTCCGGTTGCCACAGTGACTTTGCCTCCCTCACAGGGTGTGATGTCATACTTGGAAGCAAGTGGGAGTTCCCTGATCAGGTAACACCAGCATACAACACTTTTCCTTACTCCAGATCAAAAGGAGAGCTCAAAACCCAGTTTTAGGAGAGCTTCCCTATTAGTTCTGGCCTGGAGGTGGGGTTAGTCAGTCAGTGCTGGGGACTGGAAGAGTGAGGAGCTCGTCCCCAGACTAGAGTTGCAGTCTGAGTCACAGAAAAAATACTACGGTCCCACCAGCTAAATCCGGAAGGCAGGGAACTGCAAGTCTCCTGCCCAAAACACTCGGGGCACAGCAGCATATCAGAGCCTGGAGCCGCCACAATGGAGTGACATCTGCAATAGGCTCAAGCAGCCTGCCATACGGGCAAGTACTAGGACAATAAGGAACAGAGGCTTTAAGGAGCAAGGACCTCAAAGAGGATAGCGCGGTAAGGAGGCCTTCAACACCATCTGGCTTAGGGAATCCTAACTTGCTTCCAGGCTGTCCGGATCTCCATTTCCATCTGCTAGCCGTGCTCCGGTCTGTACTCCAAATCATCAAGTAAAGGTAAAGGAAACTACAGTTCATGTGTCTGCAGTTATTCATTCCCTTAGTCCTGCACCCCAACGTCGCTATCCTTCATGAAAACTATAACTGCCCTGGGGCCTAGCTCTTCCCGTGGAGAGCTGTAACAACTCTGCTGCATCACCAACGGCCCCAGAGGTCTCCTTAGGCAGTGTTGGCTATCCCCTTATTGCCAGACACCACAGGTGGCGTCACAAATTAATACCCTATAAACTTTCCTCCTCATTTATTTTATTGGACGCCCAGGCCACGGACCGGGTCACTGCTGCAGCGACATTCCTTGAAGGACTGGCCCGGTATCGAGTACCCCACAGCTCTGTAGGGTGCTCTATATGCATGAAATGGCACATTGCTCATCTCAGTCAAAGAAGGATGATTTTACTTCTGACAGTGACACCATTAAATTGAGTGAATGTTCTATACATTCCTCCTCATCTGCTGCCATAACAGTTAATGTTTTCTATTGCACATATTTAATTTTGTCAGTGATATCTTGGTATTTTTGGACCTTTTGATCTCCTCAGCCATAGCACTTCAGGTACTAACATGATATTTCACAACAACTTCTTCCAGTTCATGTACTGTAAGAGATGTATGTCATGCTGGGAGGTGTGAACCCACTGTACCAATGACTGGGGAGAGCCTGGGGGTGAACTAGAGGCCCATGTATATAAAGAGAAACTTGAAAAAATTAAAAAATTCTTTTGAAGTTAAGACTGTTGCAGAACAGGAAAAGGATTGACCACCTGGTTCTTCACTAGAACTCCTGATATTGTGATTAGACTTGAGACACGGGTGGTCACCATGTACCTATCCAAGACAGACCCCGGAACCACAGCAGCTAATCCCAAGGGGACAGGGATGAAGGTGCGGACTTGGAGTAGCTGGTAGGGCAGGAACAGGATCACTGCCAGAACGAATATTGGAGCTGGTTCAGACGGAGCTGCTTCAGGACTGTAGGACTGGCTCAGGTTTCAGGCAGAACCAAATAGCAGGATCAGACAGGATGGACTCGGTATAGTTCAGACAGAATGGTAGCAGGTTCAAGTACTGGTTCAGATTAGACAGGTTGAGGAAGGCATAACTGGTTTAGGTTCTGGGTAACCGGACAGGTATGGGAACATGGACCTGACATCGGACTTAGCAGCCTGCAAACTAACTAAATACTAATGTTGCTCACTGCTCAGGCACCTTGCAACAGGTGAAGGTGCCTTAACTACTAAGTGCCCAGCCATTGGCTGAGGACACATCTTTAAGAAACCAGGAGTGCTCATCTGCGCACCCTAAGCACGCTGCAAGAAGACCTGCGCTGCATGGGCGGGACCTGGGACATATGATCCGGAACAGTGGACGTGACTGGGTGGCTGCGGTGGTGAGTAAGTCGGCATCCCTGCTGGGAAGAGGGGGAGACAGCATGCAGGGAGGCTGGCATTACAATGTACAGTCAGTGTTTGGTCTTGGATGAGGTGAGGGCAGAGGAGGTGGGACATGATTAAAATGCTCACCTGTGTTGGTGGTGTTAGTAGTAGGAGCATGAAGCTCAAGATATTTCCTGCAATGATATAACTGTCAACCTAGTCAGGGATGATAATTATCATAATGGACTAGACCTTGGAACCAATATTAGATTGCCAAGGAGGAGATTTCATCAGAGGAGCAATGTGTTGGCTTCAGTGATAAACAACGGAGTTGATGTCTAAACAAAAGATCTGCTTCTTCTGCCATTAGATTGGGATCAGGTGATGCTGCAACTGCTGTTTGTGGAGGAGGCTCAACAGTTCATGAAAGATTTAGTAGTGGTCATGGTGGTGAGTACTATGTGTGGTCATTCTTTTCCACATTGAATGCTGGCAAATCTTTTGCAGTGTGCAGGCTTTGCAGGAGGAAAGTAAGTTGCAGATGTTCTGGCATAAAACATCTTAGAAACTATGGCATGCCATCAACACAAAAATGGAATCACCTGCTCACATGGGAAAAGCAAACAAACTAGCAATATAAGCAAGACTAAAGTTATCTGATGACTGATTATATCATGCACCAGGCAAACTGGAGCTTGGGTTATTTTGAAATCTTTCATTGGCAACTCATGAGGCGTACAAGTTGCCTACCCTTGCAAAATTTGTAAGTAGGGACAGTTGTGGCATCAAAGATGACACCCCTCTAATGTTTATACTGGAAAAAAAAACACAATCATGAAAACAAGATACGGCAGCAACTTCTGTTCATTGCCACCCTGGGGCTGTTGGGGTCCCTCAGGGTCAATGTCACATGCAGCACAATATAGGAGGAGGAGGAACAGCAGGTGGTTCTGGAGGGGGACATTAAGTTATTCCAGACACAGGCACGGAACAAGGTTGACTGTCAGGGTGAAATTGATAACGACAATGACGCTGGCTATGACAAGTGACCCCGGATCACTGCAGCTCAGCCCAGCTGGGTACAGAGCCCAGTGACCGGATGTAACAGTGGTGACTTCGGCGAGATCCCCACTAGCACCGTGAGTGCTCATGATGCTAGCGGGGATCTCACCGGATCTCACTGGAGCTCAGTCCGAGATCATTCACCAATAATTCTCAGCGTGGACGGTCGCATCTTGGCACCGTCCAGGTTGAAAACAAATGTTTTTATGTTTGGCAGCTGTCACACTCTCAAAGATGGTTTTTATTGCAAAAAATAGTTTTTGCATCACCACATTTTGAGAGCTATAATTTTTCCATCTCTTGGCCCACAGAGACATGTGAGTTCTTGTTTTTTTGCAGGACAAGCTGACGTTTTTATTGGTACCATTTTCGGGCACATGATATTTTTTGATAGCTTTCTATTCCAATTTTTGGGAGACAGAATGAGCAAAAACCTGCAATTCATGAATTTTTTTTGGGGGGAGTTTATACCGTTCCGTGTGTGGTAAAATTGATAAGGCAGTTTTATTATTCTGGTCAGTACGATTACAGCGATACCTCATTTATACCGTTTTTTTATGCTCTGGCGCGTTTATATAATAAAAACTATTTTATAGAAAAAATTATTGTTTTTGCATCACTTTATTCTGAGAGCTATAACTTTTTTATTTTTCCACTGATAGAGCTGCATGGTGGCTCGTTTTTTGCGGGACAACATAACGTTTCCAGCAGTACCATGTTTATTTATATCCGTCTTTTTGATCACGTGTTATTCTACTTTTTGTTCGGCGGTATGATGGTAAAGTATTGTTTTTTGCCTTGTTTTTTTATGGTGTTCACTAAAAGGGTTAACTAGAGGGACAGTTTTATAGGTCAGGTCGTTTCGGACAAGGCAATATCAAATATGTGTACTTTTATTGTTTTTTTTTCATTCAAATACTTATTTAGAGATAGAATATAATTGATTTTTTATTATTTTTGTTTTTTTTTTAATATTTTTACAAATATTTAAAAAAAATTTTTTTACTTTTTACTAACTTTTTTACTTAGTCCCACTATGGGACAATCATTTTTTGCAGGCCTATCGCTGCTATAGCATGCAGATGAAGTAGCATCTGCATGCTATACAAACTGTCAGCGCTGCACTGACAGGGAGACTTGCTGATCATGTTGCGTTGGTCGGCACGTCAAAACGCCGCATGCGGACTCATCCACATACTTTTGCATGTCCCTGCGTACCCAGTGTTAAAGATAGGTACGCAGGACGACGCAGGACGCATGCTGAAGTAGGAAGTAGGCGGAGAGAAGGCAGAGCTTAAGGGAGGAAGTACGCAGCCATACACAGACCAGCCGAACGCAAGTGTGAACCCTGCCTTAGTTCTGGTGAGCCGGATGTTGTCATGTGTAATCTCACATCCTCTGAGTGACTATAAAGTTTACATAAACACTATGCACTTTTTATAAATTACACCCCCCCAGTCAGTGACATACATGCGTTTTTCTACCTGACCTTTGCTTTAAAAGACTCTGTAACTGATTAACCTGTTTGTTATATGTATGTCCATTCCTATTGTGAACTTACCATAACAAAAGATTACATATATAGGTGCATCTCACAAAATTAGAATATCATCACAAAGTTAATTTATTTCAGTTCTTCAATACAAAAAAGTGAAACTCATATTATATAGAGTCATTACACACAGAGTGATCTATTTCAAGTGTTTATTTCTGTTAATGTTGATAATTCTGGCTTACAGCCAATGAAAACTCAAAAGTCATTATCTCAGTAAATTAGAATACTTTATAACACCAGCTTGAAAAATGATTTTAAAATACAAAATGTTGGCCTACTGTAATGTTCAGCTCTGGCAAAAATTAAGAGACCACCACATCAAAACCCTGTCATGGCCAGCCCAATCTCCAGACCTGAGCCCCATTGAAAATCTCTGGAATGTAATCAAGAAGATAATGGATAGTCACAAGCCATCAAACAAAGAAGAACTGCATACATTTTTGCGCCAGGAGCAGTGTGAAAGACTGGTGGAAAGCATGCCAAGACGCATGAAAGCTGTGAATAAAATAATGGTTATTCCACAAAATATTGATTTCTGAACTCTTCCTGAATTAAAACATTAGTATTTGCATATAGTCACAAGCCATCAAACAAAGAACTGCTTAAATTTTTGCGCCAGAAAAAATCATTTAAATTTTTTTTTAAAAATCATGGTTATTCCATAAAATATTGATTTCAGAACTCTTCCTGAGTTTAAACATTAGTATTGTTGTTCTTGTTTCTAAATGATTACGAACTTGGTTTTTTTTGCATTATTTGAGGTCTGAAAGCACTGTTTTTTTGTTTTATTTTAATTTTTAACATTTTTCTTTGTCAGAAAAAATACAAACTTTATTGCTTGAAAATTTGGTCACAAAATGTTGTCAGGAGTTTATAGACTAAAAGAACAATTTACATTTTACTCAAAAATATACTTATAAAGAGAAAAATCAGACAAACGTAACATTTGAAAATGGTCTCTTAATTTTTGCCAGAGCTGTATGTGTATATATAAAAAAAGAAAAAAAATGTAACTAGTATCTGCCTACCCATCCTGCAATACACTATTGTGTAGACTTTTATGAGATGTGATGTGATATATATGCACTATATATTTATATAGTGCATATATATCACATCACATCTCATAAAAGTCTACACAATAGTGTATTGCGGGATGGGTAGGCAGATACTAGTTACATTTTTTTTCTTTTTTTTCCTTAGATTTGAAGTTTTATATATATATGTATAATTTGAAATGTAAAAAAAAAGTGAATAGTATGTTCGTTTTCATCCCGCAATAAACTATAGTGAAGTGTGTTACGAAATGTATTAGCTAAACTTCCTGCCATATAAATGTGATACCTTACAAGTAAGAGTTTTCATATTTTTCCTGATACCTCCTTCAACCGAAACTCCTTCCTTGGTTTCAGGTGTTCACACAGGTAGGCAGATGAGAATTTTGGGTAATGAGTCTTTTTCTCCGTCAGAGGGCCTGGAAGTACACAAAGAAAAACTTCAAGTCCCAGCAGACCCTGCGCTCTGGTATGTCAGCCAGCAGGGACAGGGTAAGGTGTGTCTGAGTTTGCCTAGCCTTGCTCAACAAGGTAATCATTACTCCAAAGTTAGCTGCTTGACTAGGTAAACAAACAGGAGTAGTAGATCATGAGAGGAATATCATGAAATCTCCTCATCTGAGCTGAACTCCTATACAAGGTAAGATGGTTTCCTCATATTGCTAGATTCTCAGAAGCCTGCACAACTAATGAAAAATTCTATAAAGTTGATATATATTCATTGAGCTCATATATATTAGTTTGGTTGTGTCAGGAGGACTATGAATGAGAAGACGTGGAAGCTACAGGTGTATGTAGACCAGAACTGGCGTCCGTCTCTCACTATCGGAAAAGCTCCGGTTGATTAAAGTCTCTCATACAATGTGTCCATGGTGACTTTAGGTTGTTTGAATATCAAAATATATTGTATTACTATTTTATTTGACTATTGAGTTGTACTATAAACTCAGAAACAGTCCTTTTATTCTTAGTAATAGACTAGATGCTGATGATGGCTATATAGGACATTAAGACCACGTTCAAAACTTCATTATTTGGTCAGTATTTTACATCAGTATTTGTAAACCAAAACCAGGAGTGGGTGATAAATACAGAAGTTGTGCACAAGTTTCTATTATACTTTCCCTCTGATTGTTCCTCTCCTGATTTTGGCTTACAAATACTGATGTAAAATACTGACCAAATACTGAACGTATGAACATGGCCTAAGACGTATTGATGTGTAATTATGCCAGGTTCTAATATAATTGCATTAATAAGAATGGCATTAATCTAAAAGTCAAAGTTTTTTGCAAAATATATTTGCTAAAGATTTTTACTACTTATCAACTTGTCATTATCATGTTGAGACTACACTTCAGCAGTTAACCGGCATAAGCCCCAGTATATATGTATATGTAAAGCAATTCTGTGTTATTAATAAAATCATGTATTCACCAGTACAATTTTCCATCATCGCCAGTTGCCTCCATTGTTCTTTGCTCTGTATTTTGTATCCGTGTTTAAAGAAATCGAATAGGAAGCTACTGAAGTTTTATTTATGAGACATAGGGTTTTTTTTAATCAAGTTCTCCATGATAAATGTCCCATTATTGTTGCCATTTTTTAGTATGTTTGAAGTCTCTGAGGTCCGTAGAGGCTGGTAGAAGTCACAAATTGACGCTGGCGGATAATACAGGAAGAAAGTTATATTATCCTAACATCTTTGATGATTCATAATAGGTCACAAATACACCTTGTTGAAAGGGGAAACAAAAGTGTCTCTGTGTGAGAGGCCATTGGGTGACTTGGTCAGCTTGCTCTAGGATGAAATGATCAATGATTGATATTTATGTACTGTAGATGAACAATGTAATATTACGAGTATAGGTACAATCACCAAAGATTATTATAGGGTTTAGCTGGTCTAGCTGAAAATAAACCATGCATGTTACAGGATTTACTTCTGTTCTATTCCAGGCGTATAGTCGACCGTACTTGTTGGAAGACAACATGGAGTTGTTTGAGCAACTACTGTGCTTTTAAAGTGAACCTAAGTGTTTACCTGGAGCCATATCGCTAATCTGCAGGGAAATACATTTTTAAATACATCTGGTTTTCTAATACTATATGGAGAAGATGAAAAAAGGATGTACATGGCATCTTTTAGAGACCGGCATACCTGCATAATTCTTACTATAGGAACACGCTTCAGGAAAATGCTGGCGGTATTTTACCTGAGGCGTCTTTTCAGACATCTTTTGCGGTGGCCGCCGGAGTGTTTTTTTACATTCTAAATATAAAATAGTGGCTGCTTCCAAGTGGAAGCTGTCAGAGGAATCGACCAGTCACATCTTTTAGACTTTTCACAGCTTTCGAATCCTGAAGTGGTTAAAAAAAGCGACAAAAGACAGAACACATGCACAGCGGGTCATTTTGACATTCCTGTACAGATGTTCATTATTTTTTTTACGTTTTTAGCACTTTCCCAGGCTTAAAAAAGAAATTCTGCTCACATACACTTATGTTCTCTGTGAAGCTACTCTCTTCAGTCATTGTTCAGTGTTGGGGGCGGAATGACAGTCATAGGACAGCCAGAGTGATTTTAGTACTCTCATTATACACTAAAGCTTGATGTTTCATTCACAGCCCTGGCACTGCCTCAATGACTGAAAGAAGATGGCTGCAGGGAGAATATAATTTAATTTTCTCCCTGCAGCTGAACTTCCACTTCACATATATTTAAAATGGTATTTGCCTGCATATCAGCATTTTGGCTGCAGGTAAATACCGTTTTTTTTTGCTGACAGGTTCCCTTTAACTACTTCTTGACTGTCTATAGACTATAAATGTCTAGACGACCCACATGTTGCAAAATCAGCAACTGTACATAGACCTTGCAGTCTCAGGAACAGAGAGCTGGATGGCAGACACAGCAGGACTCCCTATAGAGAAGGCTGAGATGGTTTATTACTATCTCTGACTTCGCAATCACTGCATACACAGGAGTTTTGGAAGAGCACTTCCTTCTCTGTAATTAGAGATCATGTGATCTCTGGGTACCAGAACGTAGCAGGAGCTCCTGGGTCCTACCAGATCCAGATCAGTTCTGCAGTTAGGGGGCTGAATTTCCACTGTAACTGCAGCTAATATGCCACCACAGTTACAGGAGTAAATGGATTTAAAAAATAAAAAAAATTAACATTTTACATTTTGCAATGCCCTCAATGGTCTTTCATGACTATATGGAGGAGGGGGGGGGGAGTAAGGCACAATGAGTGAAATAAATAAAACAAAAAGCAGGAAAAAAAAAGAAAGTTGCTGCCAGTTTAACCATCAGTCTCTAAACTATTCCCCACAAAAAAACACATGTTTGATATGTAAAAATAATTGTAAAAAAATAGAAACACAATTTAAAATATACTTTTGTGGTGATATAAAATGTTCCTAGTCATAAACTAATTAAAATATCTTGAATTGGTTAGGCTGGTTTCACATTAGCGTTCGGGGGCATTGCGGAGGGCTGCGTACTTCCTCCATTAAGCCCTGCCTACTTCCGCATACTTCTGTATGCATCCTGCATACCTATCTTTAACATTGGGTACGCAGGACATGCAGATGTATGCGGATGCGTCAAAACAATACATCTGCATGTCCTGTGTACCCAATGTTAAAGATAGGTATGCAGGACGCATGCAGAAGTATGCGGATGTAGGCGGGGCTTAACGGAGGTAGTACGCAGCCCTCCGCAAAGCCCCCGAATGCTAATGTGATCTTAGCCTTTGCATGGTAATGACACTCCATAAGGTGGATAAAAAGTTTGGTCACAAATTGGCATGAATCATGAGTTGCCTCTTCTTTGCTTTCAAATTTGGATTACCATACATGGGACTTGTAATTATTTATCTGGTCGAAGTGCCACTATCCTTCTGAATCTGGCGTTTTTGTTTTTTATTTTGTTTCATTTTTTATATCTAAGAAAAGACCACCTCTTCCTAGAATGTAAATCTAGACTTGTTAGCCAGGGGGACATGAACTTCAAGAAGATGCCCACACAGAAGAGTTGAGAATGATCACACCGCTTGGCTAGCGAGCCTAAATTGGCATACAGGGCTTAAATGAAAAGTTGGGTCATATTTCAAGAGCGATTAGTCGCAGGAACAAAAGTAGTAGAAAAAAAACAGCCTAAACAGAATATAAGAAGATCCTCCTCTGATTGATCTAGACTCTTATTGTAACGAATGGAAACGGAGGTACAGATGTTGTAGTGTACATTTGTTGAAATTTTCGTGGAACCACAGGACCACTGCCTGGGGGGCTCTGAAGAGGGCGTACCTATGCGAGCCCCAAGCTGTAGTAAGACCCCTCAAACAGGGCCAGATTGGGATACCTGGTGCTACCTTCAGTTAGACCCCCGGACACGTGGAAGCTTACTCGTCTGGACCGGCAGGCTGGCAGGAACCACAGGTAGCGAAGAACTTGGCAGACAATAAATAGGCAAAGCAGGCAGCGGGCAGTAGCTGGCATGGACAGGAGCAGATGGTACTGATGTAGACCAGGAAGACACAGTGGTCACAGTGGACACACTGAGGAGATAAACTGGTATTAGTAGAATGCAGGCAAAGCACAGACATGCAGGTACGAGGTACCTGAGTACTAACAGGAAACACTTGTTGCTCAGGCAGCTCCCATTGGGAAGAGGTGCCTGAAATAGTATGGGTCACTCGGCCATTGGTTGAGATCCTTACCAGAAAATGGTGTGCTGTCTCTTTAAGAAACTGGGTGTGCATGCGCGTGCCCTCAGAGCCGTGCCTGGAGACCTGCGTGGTGCACGTGGGAACCAGGAAGCACCAGCAGAGGAGGGAAGTGTGGGACCAGGGACGGAGGGCCGAGGAATCGGCTGCCCTGCCGGGAACTGAGCAGAAGCGCCGGACCTGAGGTATCTGAATGGGGAGCTGACCGGGCATGGGGAGTACAGCGGGGCATCCACAGAAGAGAGGGACCGGGCCGGCGCTACACTGATACTCTAATGGACCACCAAAGGTCCATTACAAGACAAATATATTTGGATGTGACTTTAGGGCCAATCGCTTGGGGCTAGGGTCTATTTCTTAAGGGTTGATTCACAAATTATCTACTGGATGTTATTGATAAGTCCTGTGTGTGCAATAATAACCATAATGTTTATGGTGCAATAAAAAGTGGATCTGTTCAGTATAAATAGGTGAGACCTCAAAATCCCTGAGACTTCAGTTTACAGTATCCTTGTCTGACACTGGATCCACTCTCTAATAACTGTATCTATGTTAATCGGTGTTGTGGTCCCAGCAAATGATTAATTTTCTATTGAATAGGTTAAAGCTGTTCATTGTGGGTCTGATCATTGGAACCGAAGATAAATGCCAGCTGAATTGTTGTAGTAAAAGACATTTATTATAGAGCTTGTAAGTGTCGCTCTGTAGTTGGCCAAATCTCACCATAAGAAATTTCTCATGGTGAACTGCGGTAAACTTACTGAGCTCAGCGCTGCACCGTGATACTTTTTCACATGATGCTAGCGGTGATCTCACAGAGGTCACTATAGTTCATCGGCCTGGATGGATCATAGTAAAGTGAGCTGAGAACACAGCCCCAGTAACCTGTAGTAACCTTGATGACATCACCGCTAGTCACTGATGCTGTGCTAGCAGCAGCTCATTCTTCTGTGGTCTTCCGCCTGGACCGTCGCATCTTGACACCATCCAGGTTGAAAACCATTTATCCCAGACATAGATTTCAGCATTGGACAGTATTTCAGACAGGTGAGGGATATGGTTGTTTTTTATTTTTGGATTTTTACAGGAGACGAGGTCTTGAATGTAATGGGCATTAGGTGAGTATTATTGTTGTTTATTATTTTCTGTTTTTTTTTTTTTACAGGGGACGAGTGCTTCAATAGAATGGGCGTTAGGTGAATATAACTTGTTTTTTTATTTTTATCTAATAAAGTAAAACAGTGTGTATTTTTAATTCAAATAATGGACTTTATTCTGGCTTTGTGTTTATTTACAATCTGACTATTGAGTTAGTAATGGAGAGACATCTTATAGATGCCTCTCTGTTACTAATCCGTAGACTTGATGTCACATGACTACACAAAGGTGACATCAACCCCACAAATATGAACACCTCTTGCCACCGTCACAGGGCAAGTGGGAAGAACTGGGCAAACTGTCAGAATTGGCACATCTAATAGATGTGCCATTTCTGGCGCAGCTGTAGGCTGCTATATTTTAGGCTGGGAGGGCCAATATCCTTTGTTACTTACCAGCCTCAGAATACCAGCCCCCCAGTTGTTTACTTTAGTTTAGCTGGTTGTCAAAATTTGAGAGACTCCACACTGTTTTTTTAATTATTTATTTACATAATTTTAAAAATGTTGAGGGAACCCCTCTATTCTTGATAACCAGCCATGATAAAGCTGACAGCAGAAGATTACAGCCCCCAGCTGTCAGTTTTGCATTGCTGGTTATCAAAAATAGAAGGAAACTCACGCTGTTTTTTTTTATTATTTGTTTATAGTGCCGGCTAATGAATACTCCCATCAGACGGCGCCTGTTCTCGCTGTTATCAGCAACAGCAGACATAGGCTGATGGGAGTTGTAGTCTCGTCAGCCGATGCCTGTGACCGGAGGTAAGCTTTTTACTTCCAGCTACAGCTGCTGGCTCACGCTGTCATCTGACAGCGTGGGAGCCACAGCGCTCTGACCAGCATTAAAGGTCTTACTGCTGATCAGAACCAGTGTTTACTGCGCTGTGATGCAGATAACAGCATGGAGAAACAATGGATGTTCGGGCCCCCATTCATCCAAATGGGATTCGTGTTCGCGTACTGTTCTGGTACCCAAACTAAACTTTTTTTTAAGTGTTAGGCCTAATCCGCTGGACCTGAACATCCACGGGTTCGCCCTTCACTACTGAGTTGAGTGCAGTCAGATGGCTATATAAATCGGACCGAGATTGGACCCATGCATGAGAGCTGCATAGATATACATGAACATGTCACGCTCGGGTTTGAAGAGCAGCCGGCCAGTCTCTGAACTGAGTTACTATCTCTGTTCGATGTATACAGCCATCTGACTGCACCCTTAATGTGATGCCAAAACAGGATGCAAGCCTAGCCTACAGTTGTTTTTTGTGTTATATAAGTATTGCTATTTTAATGTTCAAGGGTTTCTTATTGTTTTCTCTGTTCTTGATTGTGATGTTGCTGTCACAGTATTGTATACACATACTCATCACGTGTACTTTAGGCAGTGAAAAAACTTACCGCATACTTCACGGACTTATTCATTAATGGAAACATTAAAGAAGTCCAATATCAAAGTTAGGTATTTTTCATATCAGTCAATCAAACTCACAATCTGACAATCTGGTGCATGTACACAGCTCTGTCAAAAATTAAGAGACCCCTGCAAAATTTTCAGTTTGTCTGATTTTTATGCCACTCCTGGAACAAAAATTTAAGCAGTTCTTTGTTTGATGGCTTGTGACTATCCATCTTACTCTTGATTACATTCCAGAGATTTTCAATGGGGTTCAGGTTGGAGATTGGGCTGTCCATGACAGGGATTTAACGTGGTGGTCCTTCATCCACACATTGATTCACCTAGCTGTGTGGCATGGCGCATTGTCCTGCTGGAATCATAGAATCATAGAATAGTAGAGTTGGAAGGTACCTCCTGGGTCATCTGGTCCAACCCCCTGCTCAAAGCAGGATTCTCTAAATCATCCCAGACAGATGTCTGTCCAGCCTCGGTTTGAAGACTTCCATTGAAGGAGAACTCACCACCTCTCGTGGCAGCCTGTTCCACTGATTGATCACCCTAACTGTCAAAAAGTTTTTTCTAATATCTAATCTGTGTCTCCTCCCATTCAGTTTCATCCCATTGCTTCAAGTCTTTCCTTGTGCAAATGAGAATAAAGATGATCCTTCTACAATGTGACAGCCCTTGAGATATTTGTAGACAGCTATTAAGTCTCCTCTCAGTCTTCTTTTTTGCAAGCTAAACATTCCCAAATCCTGCAACCGTTCCTCATAGGACATGGTTTCCAGACCGGTCACCATTCTGGTGGCTCTTCTCTGAACTTGCTCAGTTTGTTGATGTCTTTTTTAAAATGTGGTGCCCAAAACTGGACACAGTATTCCAGATGAGGTCTGACCAAAGAGGAGTAGAGGGCAATAATGACCTCACGTGATCTAGACTGTATGCTTCTGTTGATACATCCTAGAATTGCATTTGCCTTTTTTGCTGCTGCATCACACTGTTGACTCATGTTCAGTCTGTGATCAATTAGTATACCCAAGTCTTTTTCACATGTGCTGTTACTTAGCCCTATTCCTCCCATTTTGTATATGCTTTTTTCATTTTTATTGCCCAGATGTAGTACTTTGCATTTTTCCCTGTTAAAATCCATTCTGTTAGTTGCTGCCCACTGCTCCAGTTTATTTATATCTTTTTGAATCCTCTCTCTCTTCTCTAGTATTAGCTTCCCCTGCTAGCTTTATGTCATCAGCAAATTTGATCAGTTTACCCTCAATTCCTTCATCTAAATCATTGATAAAGATGTTGAACAATACAGGGCCCGAAACAGAGACTTGTGGTACCCCACTTGATACATTCTTCCAACTGGATGTGCAGCCATTTACGACCACTCTTTGGGTCCGATCACTAAGCCAGTTATGAATCCACCTAACAGTTGCCTTGTCCATTCCATACTTAGTCATTTTTTCAATAAGGATTGTGTGTAATACTTTGTCAAATGCTTTGCTGAAGTCAAGATATACTATATCAACAGCATTTCCCTGATCCACCCAGTCAGTGAGTTGGGGAAAAGCCAGTCGTCAGAGTTGGGGAACATTGCCTGAGCTGAAGGAATCAACTGTTCTTCCAGGATAACCTTGTATGCGGCTTGATTCATACGTCATTCGCAAAGATTAACCTGCCCAATTCCAGCCTTGCTGAAGCATCCGCAGATCATCACCGATCCTCCACCAAATTTCACAGTGGGTGCAAGACACTGTGGCTTGTATGCCTCTCCAGGCCTCCGTCTAACCATTAGACAACCATGTGTTGGGCATAGCTGAAAATTAGACTCCTCAAAGAAAATTACCTTACTCCAGTCCTCTATGGTCCAATCCTTAAGGTCTTTGGCAATCTTCAACCTGGCTCTCCTTTGCTTCTTATTGATGAAAGGCTTTTTTCCAGCTTTACATGACTTGAGCCCTGCTTCTAGGAGCCTGTTAAGAAATGTTCTTGCAGTGAGCATCACCTCAGCTGCCATTTCTTTTGTAGGTCACTTGATGTCATCCTGCGGTTGCTGAGTGTCATTCGAATAAGATGGCGGTCAACCTGGTCAGTGGACAGTCGTTTTCGCTCTCCGCCGGTCTGTAGATTTGTTGTCCCCAATGTCTGCTGCTGGGTCATTCCATGGTAGCTTACATTACAACATAATATAATAACTTACGTTACAATGGTGGTAACTTGCGTTACAAACAGTGTTTTTCCTATGATGATAAGTGATGACAATGAGTGTAACGTAAGTTACCATCACCTTGCAACGTAAGTTACTATATTATGTTGTAACGTAAGTTATCAACATTTCTTGTTATAAAAACTGTTGCATTTAATTTGAGAGGTTAAAATAAATTTGTTAAAGTTGCTTGGACTATGGTGTTTTAATACAATAAAAATAGTGCTTCTCCCCTGTTTACCCGAACAGATAATTTGGCAGTCTCATGATGGACAATTGCCTTTCCTTTTATTGTAATGCAAGTTTTCAAGTAATAACACTGCATTTTGTATTTAATTTTATTGTTGAAAAATCAAACTGTGTTGAAATCTATTGAGAATAGTTTAATGTACAATATACATTCACTCATTTTTATGGCTGCCTTCAAAGAACAGTCTGTAGCCAGTTTTTGGCTTGTGACTACAATGTAAGTTACCATAGAATGACCCTGCTTGACCTTGTTGTAATGGACTGCCATCTTAGAAATTTTAATGATGGAGGCAACCTGACGCTCACTGTATCCCTCTGCCAGTAAAGCCAGAATTGAGCCCTTCTTTTCCTCACTCAAGACTTTTCTTTTCAACTCCTTTGGCATGGTTAAAAGTTATTTTTTCATTCCTGTTACTTTTAGGATATTACTAGTAGTGATGAGCGAGTATACTCGTTGCTCTGGTGATCTCCGAGTATTTGGAAGTGCTCGGAGATTTAGTTTCTGTTGCCGTAGCAGCATGATTTGCGGCTATTTAACAGCCTGAATACATGTGGGGATTCCTTAACAAACAGGCATTCCTCACATGTATTCAAGCTGTCCAGCAGCCATAAATCATGCAGCTGTGGCAACAGAAACTAAATCTCCGAGCACTTCCAAATATTCGGAGACCACCCGAGCATGCTCTGGTAAACCCGAGCAACGAGTATACTCTCTCATCCCTATTAATAGCACTTGTTTTGCCATCCAGCTTGTCGTATTGCAAAAGGATTGTGTACACCACAGCAGTGTTTTTTATACTTTCCTTCGTTAAATAAGATTTGGTTCAGGTGATCACCTAATCAGAAGCACATTAATGTGGTGTACTCTGGTTGGAATTCAACGACACTGGGATGGAATGGCTGTCAGACATGTAGAGAAGCTGATTTTTATAAAACTTTGCAGTGGTCTCCTAATTTTTGCCAGAGCTGTATATATGTATTGCTTATAGTAGAGGATATCTCTCAACATACAGTATAAAGGATACTAATTTTTTGTATGTAACTGGAGAAATACAGAGGTACACTTGGGCTCTGTTCTCACAAGGTTTTTTGAGGTGTTCTCAGGAAAAGTGACTTCAGGATAATGCTGGAAGTCGATTTAATGAAGCGACTTTGCCACCGTTCATGCAGCGGCTTTCACTCTATACTGTGAAGAAATGAGTAATGAGCATGTCACTTCTTTATTTCAGAGTTACCGAATCCTGAAACGGTAAATGAAGTGACATAGGATGGAATGAAAGTGCTTCATAAAATGAACATATTGCACAGCAATGCAAAATGACATTGCTTTGTAGTAAATTAATTTTATTTGGTGCATATGCAGCCTTTTTTTAAGTGCCATGTGCACATACTTAGGGGAAGTTTTCACAGAGATTTGGAAGGCGAAGCTGCTTTAGGAAAATGACCGTGGTCTTTTTTCTCAAGCAATTTTGAAGGTGGCTTTGTCATCGTTTTTGCGACTACTCCACTGCTAGCATCTCCCACTCTTTTTTTTCAAGTAAGTAGAGCGGGCAGCTTCCAAATGAATATGTTTACTTCTTTTAACTGCTTTAAGGTTTCCAAAGACTTCAAATTGACTTTGCTGTGTAGTATGTTCATTTTTTGCTGCGCTTTTTTAGGCAGATTCCAGGTGAAATCAGACTGAAAAAAATCACAGGTCGCGGTTAACCAAGACAAATGATTTTCTTGCCAGTGTTGATGAGTTGGTGGGTTGAAGTCTGATGCTCCTAATTAATGAAGAGGCACACACTTCTTAATGAATCAGGAGAGTCTGATGAGTGGTTTGTAAGCCGCTAAAGATTTCTGGCTTGACTTAGACGAGCTGTGACTTCATGCCATTCCTAAGGTCTCTTTCACACTTCAGTCGTGCAACGTCAGTCAAAATCCGCCAAAGTTTGAAAAAAGCGGATCCGCCATTTTTTTTGGCGGATCCGCTTTTTTCCCATTGACTTGCATTAGTGGTGGATTGTGATGGATGGTCGTCCGTTAGGTCAGTTTTTTGACGGATCCGCGAAAAATTTGGCGTCCGCCGTTTTTGAAAATCGTCCAATGCAACGTTTTTTTGTGTGCGTCAAAATGGTGGATTATGGTGGATCCATCAAAAAAAGGATCTAACGGACGAACATCCACCAGCGGATCCGTTGCTCCCATAGAAAATGCATTCAAAATGTCCAGAACACTGTCCGGGGTCCCTCTCTCTCTCCGGACATGTGTACCTACATTTTCCGGGTTGAAAAGTTCATGGCGATCCGGCAAAACACGGATCCGTTTGCATCCGTTTTTCACCTTTTCTGGCGGATCCGCCATTTTCACACTTTGGCGGATTTTAACTGACGTTGCACGACTGAAGTGTGAAAGAGGCCTAAGGGGTTGCGTACCTTTACCTTAGGTGGCTATCAGTAACTTACAAACCAGCTATCTCTACCAGGTTCCCCATACATGTGAACACTTCACTCGTTCCAGTCTTCATTTATTCTTAATGGGGAGAGGGAAGAAAGTTGTGTCCAGTGTAAAGAAAATGAATTCAACTGCTCAATCTTACTATCTCCTGATATCATGAGTCAGAGGGAGGGCCTGTAGGGCCCCAACCCACCTATATGTTATGAATCAATAAATCTGTTACATATCTGGTACTTTACTGTAAGAAATTATAACGTTTTATAAGATTAAAAGATTACTCTTTGTCACCAGTTCACATTTTTTCAGTTTTTCTGTTTTATTTTTTTATTCTCTGGAGATGTGTCTTTCAGCTGCTCTGCAATGTAGCCCTGTGAGTAACGCCCCTATGGTAAAGTTCATAAAATGAGCAGTAAATTAAAAGACCAATATCTCTGAATTGTACGATGGATTAAAAAAAAACAAAAAACAGATTACTCAGGGCAGCAGCGGGAATAAAGTAAAAGCAAAAATGTATCATTTTTGATGTGGTAACAGATCCTCTTTATTGCTATAGCTCAATAATTGGCAGGTTAGCATTCTAATATGTCTTGGTACCTATGTGCGGTATTGGTGTTTTCCAGGTTTATTATTTTGAAGAGTTGAAAGAAATCTGTTGTTGCCTGGAAACTGAGCAAGCAGAAAACCTGCCACTGACTGATCTAATTGTACCTTTCCTTTCTTTTTAATTCTAATGGCACAAAAATCCTTGAAGCATATTGCTACATGAGTAATTTATGGGATAACGTGGCCAGATATGTTTGATAGAAGTAGGTTGATGGTTGAACATGTGTTTTTCTGGTGAAAAATTATCCTGTTAATACAGCCATATACAAGTCCATATTAGCTAAAGGGGTAAGAACTTACCGGCACATAATTGGTAACTACCCATCTGCTCGGCCCTGTGACGATCTGTTTTGGCTCAGGCAGCGATTCTCAGGCTTCATTTGACCTCATGTCAACAGATCAGCTCTTTCTATTCGATAGGGTATATCCGCCGATGTCATGCAGATTGACAGCCGGCTCCCCGCAGTTAGAAGTCCTGTCGACAGAGCAGAGAGGAAAAGAAGCTGGTGCTCTATCAATATGATGTCATCAGAAGCAGAAGAATCCCCAGTAGAAACCAGAACAAATTGTCAAAAGGCAGAACAGGCACATAGTTGACAACGACTTGCCAGTAAGTTCTTAGCACAATAGCCAAAAAACCCCAAAAGTCCTGGATAATTCCTTTAAACTACATTCACACATCCATTGTACACATCCATGTGATGTCAGGTTTTTTCTTGGTCTCATTGATCTAAACACACATCTACTCTAATTCTGAACCTGTGTGAGACTCAAAGCATGTCCTCTTCTCATCTGTTTGACGATCAAACCATGAGGATCCATGAAACACGAAAGATATGCTTTGCACTTCAAAATTTCATCCTATTTTTTTATTCATGTTTTTAACTTATCCATTGCTAAGAAAAAATAGATAAAAAAAAAGTTCATACAGTTTTTAAAAACAAATGACAAAAAAACAGATGCAACATAAATGTGTATATTCTGTGTACATTGGTCTCTTTGAGAAGACCATTTACCACTGCAATTTTTCACTTTTGATAATTATCACAGATTTTTCTTAAGCACAAAAAATGGATCAGCTCAGTGCACAGCATCTGTTTTTCATCCGTTTTTGAAAAGTGTCAGTTTTTACTATCAGTGTGTCATTCATATGCAAAGAAATAAATTATGGTGGCTTACCAAGCTTCTCCTAGAAAACAGCCAGCAAAAACATAAAACACATAGAAGTAGCTCAACATCACTGTGCTTTTAATTTTTATCATTTACCTATTGACTTGGATGGGTGAGTTTGATCCACAATTTTGATAAGTATAGGTTGGTTCCATTCCTTTGATACGGACCGTTAGTCAACAAAAACAACAAACAGCCCCTTATACTATAATGTGACAGAGTGCTATCAGTAGAAAAAAGTGACATCACAAATGTGACAGTGAGCCCTAAAGAGTTCCTGTCATCAGGTCAAAAGTGGTCAATTTTTCCCTTTGTTTATTTCCCATTGCTCCCCTTAGAATTCCGTTATTTTTATAGATCCACCATACTGTTCCAGAGGTTTTTTTGTGCTCTACCAATGGGGCTTGGCTCTAAGGATTCTCGGGGGCATGTCTAAAGGCCACTCTGCATCATTAACCAATAAACCACATCCCCTTGAAAAAAAATATAAAAGTTAGCACTAAATAAAAAGGCCCATACTTCAAGAACACAATGGTGAATTTAAAACAAAACGAAAAAAAAAAAAAAAACAAGAGTACTCAAGGGAGCAGCAGGACTAAAATGAAAACAAAAACTGGCCCCTTTTGAACTGGTGACAGGTCCTCTTTTACTCTTTGTTTTGGCTGAGATTGAATGACCAGTGAGTGGTACTGGAAGATTGACAGCTGTATCGAGGTGTGTATGCTCATGCATGGAAGACTGTCAATCACTTAGTAAAAGTTCCCACTAGACTTATAATCCCAGAGAGAATGGATTTAAATCAGTAGTTAGCCAGAACATTTTTGATCACCCAGCCGGGCACCATTATATACTGTTCAAAGGTTCTCCTACAAGTTGATAATGGTATCAGATACCTGCTGCAGTACTAATCAGCACAGTTTCATCAATATTGTGGTTTTCTAAAACCATGAATGTAATCATGAAATTGTTGTGGAAAAAAATGTGTACTTACATGTGAATGTACCCTAACTAATTTTAGACATGTGCTCCATTGTTTCTTAGGACAAGGGTTGCGATGCACGTTTTATTTAGCTATTTGAGGTTGAATGTGAGAGCACGTTGACATTCTCCTGTGTCGCTCCCTGTGTGATGTCATTGTGTTTGTTTTTTTTACTGGTATTTGACACAAAGACCACACCTGTGTGGACATGTGTGTATATGACTCACAAAATATGTCCCCAGCAGGAAACTACTGGATGTTTTCAAGAGCCCAAGAAAATGTTCTGCATGCGTCTAGTTCATATTCCTACTTGCGAGCTCGGTTTTATTCTATAAACATTTTTAGCTGCACTAAACAAATTTGACATTGTATTGTGATTATTTGCAAACAATAACTTTGCTGTCCATTTATGTTCTGCACCATAGAGAGGGACACAATACTGACGGTGAAGCTAAGGCTCAAGTGTCATGTATTTATAGTATTTCTATGATATTTTTTGCAAAATCATTCAAATACAAGAAGGTAATTTTGATGAAAAGAAAAAGAAAATCCAATCCCGGGTTGATTGTTTTTTCCAACTCTATCCAAGTCCATAGGTGCCTTTTAAGAAACAAGTATTCTGTTAGTGGAAGGAAGGTAAGACTGTCTTCTAGAGTTGAGCAAAACAGATTCCTGCTGTTCTTATCCGGCATCCATTCCTGTCCTCTGCAGCATTTAGACCAAGGCAATCTTCACTTCTGCAGCTCACATCTAGGGCGCCACATGCCCTTACAGGCCCTTTACAAGATGTTGTGATAGACGTTACGATGTTGAGTGAGGCCTTGTAACTAAGCTTAATGTAACATCTAGAAACCTAGTAAGCACAAGAGGTACCAGGATGCCAGTCAGAGGATGCCATCTGCAGAAATGAAGAATGCCCTGGTCCGACCACCACAAAGGCATTATTGGATACCACACCAGGGGGAAGCAAATAGTTTTACAGTCCTGATGTGTTGGAGATATTAGAAGTGATGGTTCACCTTTGAGTATATGCTTTACACTGTGTTCCAAATTATTATGCAAATAATATTTTCTCACATTTTCCCAAATTGCCTATATGAATTGCAGTCATTGTAATTTTCCAGTCAAATAACTATTAGAGTACAATTGAAAGGTTTTTGTACAAACTGCCTATGATAACAGTATATTTTTTAAAAAATAAAACACTCAAACTGCACTCAAAATGCATGTTCCAAATTATTATGCACAGCAGAGTTTTCAACCTTTTCATTTTAATAAAGAACAAAAAATGGTCATTTTTGAAATTATAAGCATTAGCAGGTTTTACAAACTGAAATCAAACAGTTTTCAACTCAAAACTTTATTCTAGGTGATGTTACATTTGCACATAGGACCCCTTGTTTGAAAGGAGCTTCTGAACTCTCTCATCCATTTAATTTGTCAGGTTTTGGATGGTTTCTGCTTCAATTGTTTTGCATGAGGACAGAATACCCTCCCCGAGCTGTTGCTTAGATATGAACAGCCTCCCGCCATCATAGACACTCCTTTTGATGATGCTCCAGAGGTTCTCAATGAGGTTGAGGTCAGGGGAGCATGGGGGCCACACCATAAGTTTGTCCCCTTTTATGCCCATAGCAGCCAGAGATGCAGATGTGTTATGTGCAGCATGAGACGGTGCATTATCATGCATGAAAATGATCTTGCTGCGGAATGCACGGTTCTTCTTCTTGAACCATGGCAGGAAGTGCTGTTTGAGAAACTCAACATACACTATGGAGTTCATCTTTACCCTTTCAGGGATCCTAAAGGGGCCGACAATCTCTCTCCCCATGATTCCAGCCCAAAACATTACTCCACCTCCTCCTAGTTGGCGCCGTAGCCGTGTTTGCATGGGGTGTCCATCAACCAGCCATCCTCCACTCCATCCATCTGGACCATCGAGCATTGCACTTCACTCATCGGTGAACAAAACAGTTTTGAAGTCAGTCTTCATGTATTGTTTGGCCCATTGGAGCCGTTTCTGCTTGTGTGCAGTGGATAGAGGAGGTCGACAGGATGGCTTACGCACAGCTGCAAACCTCTGAAGGACCCTGCATCTTGTTGTTCGGGGGACGTTGGAAGCACCAGCAGCTTCAAAAACTTGTCTGCTGCGATGACAAGGCTTTTTTGCTGCTGCCTTTTTAACCTGATGTAATTGCCTGTAGGAAAGAGTCCTCAATTTTCCCTTATCAGCACGCACACGTGTGTACTGTGAATCAGCTACATACTTCTTGATTGTGCGATGATCACGATGAAGTGTCTTGGCAATGTTGATTGTAGTCATGCCTTGACCTAAACACTCAACAATTTGTTGCTTCTCAGCAGCCGACACATCCTTTTTCTTTCCCATTTTGGCAGAAAATGTAGGCTGCTTAATAATGTGGGACAGCCTTCTTAAGTAGTCTTGCCTTTCATTGGACACACCTGCCAAACTAATTAGCACAGGTGTCTGCAATTGCTTACAGTGATATAAAGAGCCCTGACACACATCACCATCAATGAGTTTAACTGACAAAAAAAAATTCTTACCTTATCACTCCTAAACAATTTTTGCATAATAATTTGGAACACAGTGTAAACCAGGGATATGGAACCTTTTTTCTACCAAGAGCCATTTCGATATTTATACCATCGTTTGGTGGCCGTACAAAATTATCAGCTTGAAAATTATTCTGCTATTCTGCCGTTTTGATAACAAAATACCTCAGTAAAGTCGGGATTCTTTTCTGTAAATCAGGGCGGTCCGGTCCGGAGGGCGGCGTTTTCACTCCTCCCCCCCGCTCCTCCGCATGTCTTGCGTATCGCCGTCTGTGAATAGCACAGACGGCTTTCTGTTTCCCGCGATTGCGCTTTTCAAATTCCCCCCGCGCCTGTTCAGTGGGCAAAGCATAAAATTATTACAGCGCATGTGCAACTATTGTCATTTACTTTCCCTGCCCCGGAAGTCGTCCAAGGCAAGCAGTCATTTCCGGAACAAGGAAAGAGTTGCAATGATTTTATGCTTTGCCCACTGTTGGGCAAAGAACACTGCGCAGGCGCGGAGGGGAATTTGAAAAGCGATATAGCGGGAAGCAGAACGCCGTCTATGCTATTCACAGACAGCGATACGCAAGACATGCCGAGGAGCGGGGGGGGGAAGAGGAGTGAAAACGCCGCCCTCCGGACCGGACCACCCTGATTTACAGAAAAGAATCCCGACTTTACTAAGGTATTTTGCTATCAAAACGGGGGTATCAGGATATATGATACCTACCAATAGCTTGCTTATGGGACGCACTATTCTGTCATATCTTTAGTTGATATGGCAAAAATGGGGTGACAGATTCCCTTTAAGTCACCCCTAATGCGCTGGTTGGAACTACTTCTCTTTGGTAAGGCTTTGAAGTTAGGTGGTAATAACCAGGGTTGGACTGGGACTGAAAATCAGCCCTGGAACACCAACCAAAGCAGCCCACATGCAAGTTTTTTTTTTTTTTTTTTTAAATGTGAGGGTATCTTTTTAATACAACCTTTTCTCTACAGTTTGATAAATCAGAAATATCTGGGAATTCTACAGATGCGCAGAAACACATTTTCCATAAAACAGACATCTTTAAAGTATGGTCCTACTGGATAAACTCACAACACATTTTTGGTTGCAGGTTTGCGTGTGGTAATTCTGCTTCATATTACAGTACTATCAAGGTGGATTGCTCTAACTTGAACAAACCATAATACAAAGCTACCGTTTGTAATTACATTATCATTGTGGAAAAACAAGTGTTGAGGCATTAACTGTGAGGGTATCGTGTTTGTGGGAAAAATGTGTTGGTATTATGCTTTACGGTGGCTATTAATGGATTATTGTAGTGGGTGAGAACACTGAGGGGGTTCAATAGGGGAAAATTATTTTGCAAGTGCTACAATACATGTCCCTCTCCCTGATCTGGGAGAAACAGCCTTCTGTGACTGCAGTGTGACCCCACTGACATTTTTTAGTTTTGTAAGGGGAAAACCCAATTAAGATGTGTGCTAGACCTTTCTCCCCCAGACATGGATTACAACGTGTGACAGAATGATGGACAGGTATGGTATATTGTTGTTTTATTACAGGAGAACAGGGGTTTTGGTGGAATTAGGCGTTAGGTGAGTATAATTGTGTTTGTTATTTTTAAGTAAAAAAGTAAAACTTTGTTTTTTTATTTATAATAAAGGATTTTTATTTTATATGTATATGGAGGTACTGGTGCTGGTGTATACACAGGGGCTCATGTATACACAGGTGCTGGGGCAGATATATACAGGTGCATATACAGGTGCTGGGGGCTGGTGTATGTACAGATGCTGGGGTTGGTGTATATACATCAGCCCCAGCATCTGTATATACATCATCACCAGGTTTCAGCCCCAGCCCACTGAGCCCAGCAGCACCTGTATATATATCATCACCATCTGCATCGCTGCCCATTGCAGACCAGCAGCACCTGTATATACCAGCCAGCCACCCACCCCACCACAGCCCAGCAGCACCTGTATACAGCAGCTAGCCACCCCACCGCAGTCCAGCAGCACCTGTATACACCAGCCAGCCACCCCACTGCAGCCCAGCACCTGTATTCACTCACTCACCAGGTCCCAGACCCGTCCGTCACTCCAATCCTGGCAGGCATCCAGTGATTACTGCAGGCGCGCAAAGGTAGGCCGGATGTCCTGAGTCTCTCCTGATACGTCAGCGCTGCAGCCTGGAGCAGGAGAGCAGAGCGACTCTCTCTGCAAACAAAGAACTTCCTGACTGCAACGTCAGACGTTCTTAACCCCCTCCTGTGCCACTGACTGGTGGTGAGTGATGATGCAGCTGCTGCCAGCACAAAGCGCACATACCTGTGTAAAACTGCCGTGCCCGCAAATTTAAAGAGCTGGCGGCAAAAATTTAAAAAGGGCCAGTGACCGCATCGGTGGCGGACAGATGAGCGGGTGCCACCACTCCAGCAGCCCACAGAGTCACACACATCGTGGCCCAGCGGGAAAATGCCCGGTTGGGCAGATTATCAATCCGGGCCTTGTAATAACGATGCAAGCTACTTGCAACTGCGCAATAATTTTTAGTAATTTATGAACATTAGTTATTGGTGGCTTAGCATTCATCAATGTAGTGTATGGAAGCTAGGCTTTAGAACATGGGCTTGTGGAGAGCCATCTGTAAGGTCCTAAACATTACGACTTGGCAACCAAAAGGTCACGCAAACAGCAATGCTCAAAGTACGAACTGAAAGAAAACTGATGGCTGTAAATATCTCAGCTCTCCAATTCTGCTTGTAAGACTACATCATAGATTATTTGTTATATTAAAACCTGTATGTATATATACAGTATCTATGTAATCTATAAGTGACTGTAGATACATAGGGCCCTATTCATTATTGCATTTACGTCTGTTTTTTTTAGTTCTGGTTTACACCTTTTTTATCTTTCTTTCCACCAAATTCATCTTGTGCCTAGTCTGTTAGCTTATTTTACGTGCTCACCTTTCTTTTTTTTTTTTTTTGGTTTGCTGCTGTATGTGAGGTTTAGGAATACCCAATATTTTTACCCGATTTATCATTTGCAACTTTTCAAAAAGTCTCAAATGTACTCGAATCAATCACCCCCCTACGGAGTGATTTGAAATGGACCATAAATTTATGAGCACCCCTTTAACTCTCAAAAGCGCAAAATGAGTTAAAAGCAGAAAAACGATACCATTTGGTGCAAAAAAAATCAGTGAATACCACAAGATAAAAAAAGAATAGTGACTTAAATGATTAATTGAGCCCTCAACGTGGAGGGAGGGTGACGAGAGAAACACGGGATTTGTTTTACTGTCCGGTTTTTAGACTTGGCCCTCTTCATCTCCCTTTGCCTTGGTACCATTGAACCATTGTACTTGATATACAGTACAGACCAAAAGTTTGGACACACCTTCTCATTCAAAGATTTTTCTGTATTTTCATGTCTATGAAAATTGTAGAATCACGCTGAAGGCATCAAAACTATGAATTAACACATTTGGAATTATACATTGCACTTTACAAAAAAGTGTGAAACAACTGAAAATATGTCTTATATTCTAGGTTCTTCAAAGTAGCCACCTTTTGCTTTGATTACTGCTTTGCATGCAGAAAAGGTGAACGGCTGGACTCTACATGCCTAGTGCCCACCGTGAAGCATGGAGGAGGTGGTGTGATGGTTTGGGGGTGCTTTGCTGCTGATACTGTTGGGGATTTATTCAAAATTGAAGCGGTGAGCGGTCCAGCTTACCCCAAACCATCTCGATTGGGTTCAGGTCTGGTGACTGTGGAGGCCAGGTCATCTGGCGTAGCACCCCAACACTCTCCTTCTTGGTCAAATAGCCCTTACACAGTCTGGAGGTGTGTTTGGGGTCATTGTCCTGTTGAAAAATAAATGATGGTCCAACTAAACGCAAACCGGATGGAATAGCATGCCGCTGCAAGATGCTGTGGTAGCCATGCTGGTTCACTATGCCTTCAATTTTGAATAAATCCCCAACAGTGTCACCAGCAAAGAACCCGCACACATCACATCTCCTCCTCCATGCTTCACGGTGGGAACCAGGCATGTAGAGTCCATCCGTTCACCTTTTCTGCGTGCAAAGCAGTAATCAAAGCAAAAGGTGGCTACTTTGAAGAACCTAGAATATAAGACATATTTTCAGTTGTTTCACACTTTTTTGTAAAGTGTAATGTATAATTCCACATGTGTTAATTCATAGTTTTGATGCCTTCAGTGTAATTCTACAATTTTCATAGCCATGAAAATACAGAAAAATCTTTGAATGAGAAGGTGTGTCCAAACTTTTGGTCTGTACTGTACGTCAGCTATTTTCCACATTTAGCACAGCTGCAGGGTAACTATTCCTTACCCATATATCCATATCTACTGTATTCTCACTTTATTAATCATGGGAGAACTTATAACAGCCACGATATGGAGAATAAATGCCACCATTGTCAAAGGTGAAGGCTCTTGATGCTGACGGTGGTCCTTGTAAGTGCACATTGTGAAGCTGCAGGTGTTAGGTCCAGCTACAATAAAGGCTCACACTATTGCACTGAGTAAATCCTGCACCTGCTTTTTTTACAGGAATATATTTAAAAGCAAGCTATGTAAAAAGTAAAGTCAACTGCTCTGCCATAGACAGATGCCTTTATCTTAAGTTTTATTGGATTAGAAAAGGTGACAGATGGATTCCATGTGGCGACGTTCTGCAGACACGGGAGGGGCAGAACACAATTAAAAAAAAAAAAAACTTGTAGAGGAACTATTACCTTTTCTATTCAACAGAAAGCATTATGCAGTTTAATACCTTAGTGACCAAACCAATTTTGACCTTAATGACCAGATAGTGTCAATTTTGTAGCATTAACTCTGGAATACTTCAACGGATCCCACAGATTCTGAGATTGTTTGTTATTTCATAACATCTTGTCCTTCATGTTAGTGGTAAATTTTGTTCACTATGATTTATGTATATTTATGAAAATGTTAAATTTTTACAACAAATTTGAAAATTTAGCAATTTTCAAACTTTAAATTTGTATGCCCTTAAATCAGATACTTATACCACACAAAGTAATTAATAAATAACATTTCCCATATGTCTACTTTACATCTGCATCATTTTTTAAACATAATTTTTTTTGTTAAGATGTTGGAGGGGTTTAAACTTTAGCAGTAATTTTCTTATTTTTTTCAACAAATTAACAAAACCTGTTTCTTTAGGGACCTATTCAGATTTAAATGAACTTTGAGGGGCCTCTATAATGGAACATGCCCAAAAGTGATACCATTTTAAAAACAGCACCTTTCAAATACTACAAAACTGTTGGGGAAATTTTAATACCTCAAGTGCTATACAGGAATTAATGCAATGTGGAAGGAAAAAAAAAAAAAAATTAAAATTTTACTTCTAAAATCTTGCTTTAGCCCCAAATTTCTGACTCTTGCAAGAGGTAACACAAAAAAGTGGACCCTACAGCTTGTTACCCACTTTCTTGCGAGCGCGGAAATACTCCACATAAAACAAAAAAAATGTTGTTTGGACAAACTGCAGGGCTGAAAGAGATGGCGGACAAAATGTCGCATTTGCAGGGCCGCTAAGGTGCCTAAACAGCAGAAACACCCTCATAAGTGACCCCATTTTTGAAGCTACACCCCACAAGGATTTTATCCAGGAGTATAGTGAGCATTTTGAACCCACAGGTACTACACAAAATTTGATGACATTAGGTCATATTGAAAAAGTTCATTTTTTTCACGAAAATCTTGCTTTAGCCCCACATTTCGCATTTTTTCAAGAGATTACACCAAAAAAGTGGACCCACAGTTTGTTACCCACTTTCTCATGAGCATGGCGATACCCGACATGTAGTCAAAAAGTTCTGTTTGGACAAATGGCAGGGCTCGGAACAGAAGGGGCACAATTTGAATTTTGGAACACAAATTTGGCTCTATTTGGAATAGATTGTCATATTTGCAGTGCCTGTGGGGTTCAAAAACAACAGAAAACCCCCATAAATGTAATTTTTGTAAATTATACCCTCTAATGTATTTATCTAGGGAGCTAGTGAATGCCACCATTTTTTTATGCAGTTGATGCAATTCAAGTTTGAAAAATCACAATTTACATTTTTTTCACTGTCACTTTCATGAATCTTTTTGTACGCTCTGAGGAACACATCTCAAATTTTATTGCACTAGTTTTTATAGTAACTGCCAGTGAAGAAATGGTCCCATTAGTTCCCAGACAATTTTACCCTGGTTGACCATTGTCTGGGGGAAGTTTGGTGGGTTTACTTGGCGGTCCCTACCTTGATAAGTTAGAAAGGAGCACATGTGTTCTCGCACATTTTGCATAAGTTGACACTGTATTTGGCGCGCTTGGAGGGAATAATCTCGCGGAAAGACAGACGGCCCTTTAAACTCCTCAGGGACTCGTCAACTGCAACGTTTTGCTCTTGGGTATAGGAATTTAGAAATAACTCTTAGGAGGAAAATTAGGGGACTCAATTTATTAAGGTGATCGTAGTTGGGGTCATTTCTTGGGGGGACTTGGGAATGATCACTTAAATGAAGGAATCTCTTTAGGGCTTTATGACGGGCTCGTGACATGAGAGTTGCAAATGCAGGGGTGCTGTGGACGGATTGTGTTGCCCAGTAGGAACAGAGAGTGGATTTTTTTTACTATACTCATGTTGATGGTAAGGCTCAAAAAACATTTTATTTCAGGGATATTTGTGGGGATCCAAGAACAGGAATGAAAGGATGTGGGCTTTTGGGAAATATATTGTCGGGCATGTAAAGTGTTTTGGTTTGGAATTAATTGCAGAACTTCTGGGGTAACAAAAATTTGGAAAATTAAAAAAGGGTTAAAATTGGTGACATCTAATGTTATTTTAGGATCTGTCACAATGATGAAAAGTCTTGGACCAATAGAAAAAATACCTTTTGTTGCAGAATTCCGGCTGGCAGATTAATGGCGGGTACACTGCCCATGTGTCCGCCTTTTTGCTTCAGGATAAGGAAGAAGAGGGCCAGGAGATGGCGTCACCAGTACCGAGGTACCGTGGTGGGCCTGGAGGCCTACTTTCTCTTTCTTCTGACATGTTAGATCATGTCAGAGTACAGAGAAATGATTTTTAAATCGGGCTTTACTTTTTTAACATGATCACAGTTATTGGATGAATAACAGCGGTCACTTGACAGCGGGCTGGAAAAATCGGCCTTGATCATGTTCTCCACGGTCTCAGCTACCCTGGGATCTCAACCTTGGAGATTTGCCAACGTTGGGGAGGCGCTATTGACTTTTTTCTCAGTGCTGTTAAAAAGCGTCATTGAGGAATAAGGGCCTTAACTGCAACCGTTAAAAGGCGTATCAGCAGTCGTTAAGGGGTTAAGGAACTTTGTATAAAAAGTTTTAAAAATCTAAAACAAAAACTTGTATTGTTGTATAAAATGGGGGTTTCTTGGCAGACCATTTCACTCCTATGGTGTTCTATCAAACAACATTTAAACAACTAAAAAATCAAACTCTCGCACTGGCTCAAAGTGCATATGTCAAAAATTTTCCACTCACCATAGAACTCTTAATATGCAAATTGCCTCTTTAAACAAAGAGGACTTGTACTCTATAGCGCCACCTATTGGAAGTAACGATCCTACAAGTCACAATCAACCCTTTAACGAGTCTTGTAATATGACTTAGGATAAAAGCCAAATCAGAATCTCCATTTGCAGACACGGTGTTTCGGACTGTTGGTCCTCGTCAGTGCAAAGTAGGAGAGATCTGATTTGGCTAGATGAGAGGCTCTGGACTAGGATCTAAGGGGTAAGGTTTCTCCTTGTGAAGAGTGACATACCAGCTCTGGCGTGTCGAGGTAAGGAGGCTTATTCACCGTGCAATGCTCCTCTGGGAAATTTTAATATGCAAATTGCCTCTTCAAACAAAGAGGACCTGTACATAGAACTCTTGGCATTCACAATTAGAACATATAGCACACATACAGCACTTCTGTAAAGGACATTATTTGCAGTGGCGTACCGCCAATGGTGGCAGACAACGTGGCCGCTATGGGGCCTGTGAATCGGGGGGAAACGGTGCCAAAGTCAGGACCATATGATCATCAAATACATTATCCTTGCTGGGCTTGCTGAGTTATATGGCTTGTGAATATGCTCAAAAGGAATTTGTCTCCATTTTCTTGCAACCCCATCTGGGAACTGCATGATGTAGGGCAGAGGCACAGATTCCAGAGATGTATCTCTTATTAGGCTGCTTGCTGCAGTTTTGATAAAATCACTGTTTTATCTGCTATAGATCTACCAGTTCTCTGAATGCTGAGCTCTTTATAACGTCTTCCACACCACTGATTGGCAGATTTATCTGAATACCGTGAATAGGCAGAAAGCTGTCAAACGGGTGGGGGGAGGGTTATATAGAGGTCATGAATATGGAGAACAACATGGCAGAAAGTTTACTAGATTTTGTCAAAACTAGATGAAACTGCCACTACATCATGCTGCTGTTAGATTAGGTGGAAAATGCCAGGTGATAGATTCACTTTAACCCCTTCACTATCTTTAACGTATATTTACATCAAAGGTTGTCTCCTTGCCTTTGTAAGCCCATATCTTTCCCTGATGTATATCTAACAGCCACAGGTGGAGCGGTGCTCCAGCCGCTGCTGTTATCCAGTTAAATCCCACTGTCAATCACTGACAGAGGGATTTAACACGCACCAGCTGGAAGAGAGTAATTCTTCCTGTTTATCAGCGGCCCTGTCACGTGATTTTGGGGCACTGAGGGGTTGTCATGACAGCGTGGGCTCTGCTGATGACCACCTTACCTGTCATTACGATCTTTCTGTGAATGCCGGCCCGGCCCAGACTATTCAATACAGTAAAAAGTGAGAAAGAAAAAGGTTTTAAAAAAAATAAAAGACAAAAGTTACAAATCACCCTTCTTTTGCCCAATTACATATAGAACAATAAAAAAATACATGTATTTGGTATCACTGCAATTGTAAATGTCAGTTGTATCAAAATATAAAATAAATTAATATAGAATTGGTAAATAGTGTAACGAGAAAAAAAAAAATCGCCAAAATTAGGGTTTTTTTGCCTACCGGAAGATTGCAATAAAATGCAACAAGAGGCAATTAAAACATCATATCAGCCCCAAAATGCTATCAATAAAAGTGCCAGCTCTGAGTGCAGACAATAAGCCATCACTCAGCCCCATATCCCAAAATATGAAAATGCTATGGGTCTCGGAAAATGGCGATATAAGTGAAATTTATTTTTTTTAAACTTTAAAAATATTATTTCACCACTGAATTAAAAAAAAATTATGCATGTTTGATACTGCATACTCATACTGACCTGGAGAATCATATTGGCAGATCAGTTTTACCATATAGTGAACATGGTAAATAAAATAAAAAAAAATGTGGAATTGCAATTTTTTTTGCAATTTCAACGCACTTGGAATTTTTTCCCACTTTTGCAGTGCATCATGTGATAAAATGAATGGTGTCAAAAGTACAACTTGTCTCACAAAAAAACAAGCCCTCACACGTCTATGGGGACGGAAAAGTAAAAAATTTATGGGTCTTGGAAAAAGGGGAGGAAAAAACGAAAGTGCAAAAAAACCCCATAACATCGCAAGTTCATTAAGGGGTTAATTTTAAAAAAAATTGTGCATTTGCCTTTTTTTTTATAGTTTGAGTTGTTGCTTTATTAATTTTCAGACTTGGATTAAAGGGCTTGTCTTCTTTTAACTTTTATTATTCAGAGACATATAAAATAAACGGAGCTTTTACTCACCGTGCCTGTATTCAGCTCTGCCTCTATGCTGCAGCTCCAGTCTTTGTTTTTTGGCTGCAGTGGTGATGTTATGCCTACAGTGCTGCAGCTAATCACTGGGCTCAGCGGCTGGTGTTGTCTGCATCTGCAGAGCCAGTGAGCCCAATGATTGACTGCAGCAGTTGTAATCACTACAGACACTAAGTCACCACTGCAGCCAATCAACAAAGAGCGAAACGGCAGCAGGGAGACAGTCCTGGACCCAGGAAAGTCGAGTAAATGCTCCGTTCATTGTTTTATATATTTCTGAGTCTATGGAGTAATAAAAGTTAAAACATCAACCCTTCTAAATCCTTATCAGACACCTGGGATTGACTACTTTGTATCGCAGGATGGTAACGTGATAAGCTATACAAATACATAATGCATTGATAATTGTAGAGTTTATAAAAAGGCTGATATGCTGTTGAATAAGTATAACCCGTCTGGATGTGAAAGCCGTCAATGTAGTGTATACTCTTGATTAGCAGGGCCGGCGGGACATCATCTGTGCATCCTGCTCATCTCTAGTTGGGACCTGTGGATCTATTTTTTGTTCATTCATTCACAGTCGGAGCCCAGACACTTTCTAATCTTTATGCAGCTTCACTATATGACAGCTGGCTTTTTGTTATCTGTAAGGCCGTGTTCATAGGTAGCATAAATACTGTGTTTTTTGTTTTCTACAGGACCCTCACCAAACTACACAATAACGATCTCTGATTATTGCTTCATTTTTAGACCTTTTTTCCCTTTATTTGATGCAGATAAAAAGCTGTGTTTTTTATACTACAGAAACGTTTTGATTCTGCACTTAAGGCCAGCGTCACACTGGCGAGTTTGATGCGAGTTAGTCGCACGACTTACTCGCATCAACACCCTGCACGGCCGCCCGTTCTCGGACCAGAGTGCGCGGCTGCATGTATTTCTATGCCGCCGCGCACTCGGGTCCGAGAGTGGGCGGCCGTACCGGGTGTTGATGCGAGTAAGTCGTGCGACTAACTCACATCAAACTCGCTAGTGTGACGCCGGCCTAATAAGGTAACTGCAGTTTTTTAGGTTCCACATAGGAGACAACAGAGGAAAAAAAGCACAAAAACTGCACCGTTCAACAGTGTCTTTAGACCACAGGGGGCGCAATTTTCATGAGATCACATCCACTTTACTTGAACAGTTAAACACAGCAGAATTCCTGTGCGAAAAAATGCAGCATTTTCGCTACGTGTGAACACGGTCTAAATATCCAAGCAAAGCGGACGTGATTCCCTTAAATCTCCACCCTCGATGTGTCTAAGGACTCTGCTGTACTCTGTGGTTTTGGTGCATTTTTTTTCTATAGGCTTCTATGTGGAGCCTGAAAAAGATGCAAGGAAAAAAAATGTTTTCTGATCTGATTATGTGATGGCATTATTACCTTACAGTGCAGGGGTCCTGGCTTAAAAACCTGTGAAAAACAGCATCTGTATGGAGTTACTATATTCTCCGTATATTTGTGTTCTTAGCTACAGGTACAGTTAGATCTCCTAATGGAGCCTCAGATGCAAGTTCTGAATGCTGGCCAAATTATACAGGTGCATCTCACAAATTTAGAAAATCATCAAAAAGTTAATTTATTTCAGTTCTTCAATACAAAAAGTGAAACTCATATATTATATAGAGTCATTACAGAGTGATCTATTTCAAGTGTTATTTCTGTTAATGTTGATGATTATTGCTTACAGCCAATGAAAACCCAAAAGTCATTATATCAGTAAATTAGAATACTTTATAACAGCAGCTTGAAAAATTATTTTAAAATCCGAAATGTTGGCCTACTGAAATGTATATTCAGTAAATGCACTCAATACTTGGTCAGGGCTCCTTTGGCATCAATTACTGCATCAATGTGGCGTGGCATGGAGGTGATCAGTCTGCAACACTGCTGAGATGTTATGGAAGCCCAGGTTGCTTTGATAGCAGCCTTCAGCTCGTCTGCATTGTTGGGTCTGGTGTCTCTCATCTTCTCCTTGACAATACCCCATAGATTCTTTATGGGGTTAAGGCCAGGCAAATTTGCTGGCCAATCAAGCACAGTAATACTGTTGTTTTTTAAAACCAGGTATTGGTACTTTTGGCAGTGTGGACAGGTGCCAAGTCCTGCTGGTGTCATGTGTGCATCGCCACGAAGATCGTCGCGGTTGCACATTCTGACTTCTCACAGCTGAGTTGCTGTTTCTTTGTGTTTGGCAGTTAGGGAGTTAATTCTGTCTGTGCTCAGTTCTGGGACTGGGTGCAGTTTTCTCCCGGCTGCAATTAATTATTTGTTGATTGGTTTCCTTTAAATCTCTGGTTGTCTGTGTTGGGAGTTGCCAGTGAAATTCTTCATGCAGACCACAGATAGGATTGTATCTGTATAGACTTAAGTTAAAGAGCTCCTTAGTTGTTTTAAGCTCACCTTGCTTAGAGTTTAATATCCCAGATCATTTATGTTCCTTCTGTGTTTGAGTGTGTATGCAAGCCTGTGTTTTCTCCAGTCTGTCTTATATGTCTAATCTGTGTATTTAGCAGAGATCAGCCCATATCCCTTTGGTGGTAATCAGAATCCTTCTTAGGACTGATTACAGGGTTCAGGGACTGATAGGAGACAGGGTTAGGCTGGAGACTTGGACCTCTGAACCATTATCAGTACCTCCAAGGTGAGGGATTAGTTAGGACCCCAGTTTAGGGTCAGGTTAGACCCCCGGTCCTCCTCTTTCCTGTGACAGTGTATCAAGTCCTCAAGATTAACCCTGAGTTCAACGGATATCGTGTCAGGTAAATCTATTCTATATTTACATGCTGATGTTGCTAATCTATATGTTGTATAGAGTGTTGTTCTTTTAAGAATAGTTTACTGACATCGTACACATATCATAAGACCGCGTGACATTTTCACTGGCCCATAAAATTATTCCCAGTTGCCATGGATCCAGTAGCCCAGCTGGCTCTGCAGTTGCAGGGATTATCCATGGAGCTGACGGACATTAAGTCCAAAGTTTTGTCTCCCTCGGAGCAAACCAGATTTGAACCTAAAGTAGCTCTCCCGGACAGGTTCACTGGTGGGCGAGACAAATTTTTTACCTTCAGGGAAGCATGTAAATTGTATTTTCGGCTTCGGCCTCGATCATCAGGGAGTGAAGAGCAGAGAGTGGGAATTGTTATCTCGCTCCTACAAGGGGACCCTCAATCCTGGGCCTTCTCCCTTCCTCCGGGATCCCCGGCTCTACAGTCAGTAGATCGATTTTTTACTGCCCTGGGTTTGGTATATGATGACCCAGATCGGGTCTCTCTTGCTGAGACAAAATTACGTAAGATACAGCAGGGAGATCGTCCGGCAGAGGAATTTGCTTCTGAGTTCCGTAGATGGGCCACAGATACTCAGTGGAATGACCCAGCTCTTAGGAGCCAGTTTTGTCATGGGCTTTCTGACAAATTAAAGGACGTTTTGGCTCAGTATGATTCTCCTCCATCACTGAAGGCTGCTATGGCCCTAGCTATCCGTACTGATAGACGGCTCCGGGAGAGGTGCGAGGTAACTCCGCCCCTGTTGTTACTCCACCTACTACTAAAGTCCCTTATGTTGAGGTTCCCCTTGTCTGTTCGGAGGAGCCTATGCAGTTGGGAGGGACATCATTTCGTAGGAGGGGATTGGCGGTACGCCGCAGGACTAGAAGGTGTTTCTTCTGCGGGAAAGAGGGACATTTTGTTGGGGGATGTCCATCCCGTGCCTTGTTGAGCAAAAAGTCGCCGGAAAACTGTTAATCCCAGGTTGTGTGGTGGACGACAACCTGGGAGTATGTATTTCGTCCGCTAGTTCTTCTCAGTTCCTTGTACCAGTGGAGGTGGTGGTTGGTACGAGAGTGGAGAGATTTTCTGTTCTTCTTGATAGTGGGTCCGGGGCTAATCTGGTTGACGCTCAGTTTGCTCAGGCTCAAGGTATGCATCTGAGTGTATTGGTCAAACCGATCCCTATATTCTCCATTAACGCCAGGCCTCTCGGCCAAGGTAGCTTTGTTCATGAGGTTCATAACATTGACCTTCGGGTAGGGGCAATACATAGGGAACTATTATCTTGTTATGTGTTGGAGGGTCTACCTACTCCTATTGTGTTGGGACTTCCTTGGTTGGTTAAACATAACCCTGTGATTAATTGGCAGTCCAGAGATATAAGCCAATGGGGGAGTTTTGCAAAAGTAACTGCATGAACACAGTCATCAGTGCGGTCGTGCCTAGTACTTTGCCTCCTTTTTTGGAGGACTTTGGGGATGTGTTCTCTGAGGAGGGGTGTCAGGAGTTGCCTCCTCATCGCGTGTATGACTGCTCTATTAATTTACTTCCTGATGCTAAGTTACCTAAAGCTAGGTTATATAACCTTTCTGGTCCTGAGAGGCAGGCTATGAAAGATTATATTTCGGAAAGTCTGGCCAAAGGGCATATTAGACCTTCATCTTCCCCAGTGGCCGCGGGGTTCTTCTTTGTGAAGAAAAAAGATGGAGGCCTACGCCCTTGCTTAGATTTCCGCGAACTTAATCGGATTACTGTTCGAGATCCGTATCCACTCCCTCTGATTCCTGATCTCTTCAATCAAATTGTTGGCGCCAAATGGTTCTCTAAATTGGATCTCAGGGGGCGTATAATCTGATTAGGATAAAAGAGGGGGATGAGTGGAAAACGGCGTTTAACACGCCGGAGGGACATTATGAGAACCTTGTCATGCCTTTTGGTCTGACTACTGCACCAGCAGTATTCCAACATTTTGTTAATGACATTTTTCGTCATCTGGTGGGGCTGTTTGTGGTCGTATATTTGGATGACATTTTAATTTACTCACCAGATTTTGTGTCTCACCAGGAGCATGTGAGACAGGTGTTGCAGATCTTGCGAGACAATAAACTATACGCCAAACTGGAAAAGTGTGTATTCGCCGTACAGGAACTTCAGTTTTTGGGTTTTTTGGTGTCAGCCTCTGGTTTCCGTATGGACCCTGAAAAGGTGAGAGCAGTGCTTGAATGGGATCAGCCAGAGGATCTTAAGGCTCTGCAGCGTTTTCTGGGGTTTGCTAACTACTACCGGAAATTTATTTGTAATTTCTCATCTGTTGTCAAACCTCTCACTGACATGACAAGAAAAGGGACGGATTTTTCTAAATGGTCGGACAAAGCTTGCCAAGCTTTTCCTCTTTGAAAAAATGTTTTGCTTCGGCACCCGTTCTCATCCAACCAGATGCATCACAGCCGTTCGTTGTGGAGGTGGACGCGTCTGACGTAGGGGTGGGTGCAATATTGTCCCAGGGTCCGTCCCCTGGTAAATGGCATCCGTGCGCTTTCTTTTCTAAAAAATTGTCGTCCGCCGAAAGGAATTATGATATCGGCAATAGGGAACTTTTGGCCATTAAGTTGGCTTTTGAAGAATGGCGTCACTTTTTGGAGGGGGCAGTCACCCGGTCACCGTCATTACTGATCACAAGAACCTGCTGTATTTGGAATCTGCTAAGCGTCTGAATTCCAGACAAGCTCGATGGTCGTTGTTTTTTACCAGGTTTAATTTTGTTGTCACTTATCGCCCTGGATCTAAGAATGTTAAGGCGGATGCCTTGTCTCGCAGTTTCCCAGGGGCCGGGAAAATGGATGACCCGATTCCTATCCTTCAGGAGGGGGTGGTAGTGTCGGCTGTATGTTCTGAGCTTGAGGAGGAGGTGTTAGAGGCTCAGGGGGACGCCCCTGCAGGACCTCCAGGGAGACTGTTTGTCCCGAATCAGTTGAGACAAAAGGTTATTGAGGCACATCATAATTCTGCTTTAGCAGGACATCCAGGGAGTAAGGCTACTTTAGATCTCCTTTCTCGCCGGTTTTGGTGGCCTAACGTTAATAAAGATGTTTTAACTTTTGTCGCGTCCTGTGGGGTTTGTGCTCGCTCTAAGACCCCTCATACCCGTCCGTCTGGGACCCTCTTACCCTTGAAACTTCCGGAGCGTCCATGGACTCATTTGTCTATGGACTTCATCACGGACCTTCCTCAGTCGTCAGGGAAGACTGTCATACTGGTGGTTGTTGACAGGTTCAGTAAGATGGCACATTTCATTGCTCTTCCTGCCCTCCCTAATGCTAAAACTCTGGCGCAGGTGTTCATTGGGAGATTGTGAGACTTCATGGGTTGCCTTCTGATGTGGTGTCAGATAGGGGGTCTCAGTTTGTGTCCAAGTTTTGGAGGGCATTTTGTTTACGTCGGGGGATGCAATTGTCATTTTCCTCGGCTTTTCATCCGCAGACCAATGGTCAGACAGAGCGTCTGAATCAAAGCCTAGAGACTTATCTTCGGTGTTTTGTCTCAGAGAACCAGGAGGACTGGTCTTCTTTCTTGCCTCTGGCAGAGTTCGCTCTTAACAACAGGCGGAGCGAGTCCACTGGTAAGTCCCCGTTTTTTGGGGCATATGGTTTTCATCCCCAGTTTTGTACATTCAATGGGGGGGGCCCTTCTGGGGTTCCTGAGGAGGAGCGTTTCTCGTCGTCACTTGCTTCAGTGTGGAGAGGTGTATTGAATAATCTGAGTGCTATGGGGAACCGTTATAAACGTATGGCTGATAGGAGGAGAGTTTCTGGTCCAGATCTTAATGTGAACGATCTGGTATGGTTGTCTACCAGGAATATAAAACTTAAAGTTCCCTCCTGGAAGCTGGGCCCCAGATTCATCGGGCCGTACAGGATCAGTTCCATAATTAATCCTGTGGCATTTCGTCTGGACCTCCCTCCTACGTTTAAAATCCACAATGTGTTCCACAAGTCATTACTTAAGAGGTACGTGGCACCAGTCATACCATCACCTCTACCTCCTCCTCCAGTGGTGGTCAATGGTAACTTGGAGTTTCAAGTGTCAAAGATCATTGACTCACGTCTGAATCGCCGGTCCCTTCAGTACTTGGTGCATTGGAAGGGGTATGGTCCAGAGGAGAGGACGTGGGTTCCTGCGTCTGACATTAACGCAGATCGTTTGGTGCGGACCTTCCACAGAACTCACCCGGGCAAACCTGGTCCTGAGGGTCCGGAGGCCCCTCGTAGAAGGGGGGGTACTGTCATGTGTGCATCGCCACGAAGATCGTCGCGGTTGCACATTCTGACTTCTCACAGCTGAGTTGCTGTTTCTTTGTGTTTGGCAGTTAGGGAGTTAATTCTGTCTGTGCTCAGTTCTGGGACTGGGTGCAGTTTCTCCCGGCTGCAATTAATTATTTGTTGATTGGTTTCCTTTAAATCTCTGGTTGTCTGTGTTGGGAGTTGCCAGTGAAATTCTTCATGCAGACCACAGATAGGATTGTATCTGTATAGACTTAAGTTAAAGAGCTCCTTAGTTGTTTTAAGCTCACCTTGCTTAGAGTTTAATATCCCAGATCATTTATGTTCCTTCTGTGTTTGAGTGTGTATGCAAGTCTGTGTTTTCTCCAGTCTGTCTTATATGTCTAATCTGTGTATTTAGCAGAGATCAGCCCATATCCCTTTGGTGGTAATCAGAATCCTTCTTAGGACTGATTACAGGGTTCAGGGACTGATAGGAGACAGGGTTAGGCTGGAGACTTGGACCTCTGAACCATTATCAGTACCTCCAAGGTGAGGGATTAGTTAGGACCCCAGTTTAGGGTCAGGTTAGACCCCCGGTCCTCCTCTTTCCTGTGACAGTGTATCAAGTCCTCAAGATTAACCCTGAGTTCAACGGATATCGTGTCAGGTAAATCTATTCTATATTTACATGCTGATGTTGCTAATCTATATGTTGTATAGAGTGTTGTTCTTTTAAGAATAGTTTACTGACATCGTACACATATCATAAGACCGCGTGACAGCTGGGCAATGAAATTTCCATCTCCAATAAGCTTGTCGTCAGAGGTAAGCATGAAGTGCTCTAAAATTTCCTGGTAGATGGCTTCACTAACTTTAGTCTTGATAAAATACAGTGGACCTACACCAGCAGATGACATGGCTCCCGAAACCATCACTGATTGTGGAAACTTCATACCAAACCTCAAGCAGCTTGGATTGTGTGCCACTCCACTCTTCCTCCAGATTCTGGGACTTTGATTTCCAAGGTCTAGTCTGAAGTATCCACAATCAATGATGGTTTCAGGAGCCATGTCATCTGCTGGTGTAGGTCCACTGTGTTTTATCAAGACTAAAGTCAGCGCAGCCGTCTACCAGGAAATTTTAGAGCACTTCATGCTTCCCTCTGCCGACAAGCTTATTGAAGATGGAAATTTCATTCTCCAGCAGGACTTGGCACCTGTCCACACTGCCAAAAGTACCAATACCTGGTTTACAAACAACAGTATCACTGTGCTTGATTGGCAAGCAAACTCGTCTGACCTTAAACCAATAGAGAATCTATGGGGTATTTGTTATGTTTCGGTAGCTGAGGAGTGCAGGTAAAAAAGGCAATACACCAGAGCAGTTGGAATCTATGAGATTGCAGTACCCTGACTAACCACCACAACTAGAGGCAGCCGTGGAGCGTTCCCACGTTGGTCCTAGACGCCTCGTCACAGCCTGAGAAACTAACTACACCTAAAGATAGATATAGGAAAGCTATCTGCCCCGGAGCAGAACCCCAAAGATAATAGAAAGCCCCCAAACATGTAATGGCGGTTAGACAAGATGAAATACTGACACAGAAAGAAAATAGTATGAGCAAACGCTGGGGCCCAAACTAACTAAATAGAAAAGGATAGGAAGGGTACTTACTGCAATCCCAGAAAAACCCTGAAAAGCACCAACTCTACTAATTTCAAAAACACCTGAGATCACACGACCTCTTCCACCTAAATTAGTTCTCTGGTGTAACAAAATCAAAACAGCAGCCACTGAAAAAACTGGAAAAAGCAAAAGTACAAACATCAGTGGCTGAACAAAACTGAGAGGGCAGAAGCCCCCGGAGGGGACCCTGAAGGCCCCAACAGAAGTGCAGGACAAAATGCAAAAATATAGCACAAACACAAAAGAAGAAAATGTCTTATCTGTTAGCAGGAGATGCAGACACGACACAGCAGGCTACAAGGGAAACTGGAATAAAGGATTCAGACCAGAACAATTGATCACCGGCAACCTTGATGGGAAGGTGACTCCCTTATATAAGACCAGTCAGTAACACCTGATTCCCAGTCCTCACAATCTTCACTGGACAGACTAGCACCGCTTGTAACCACCAGAGGGAGCCTCTGCTCAGAACTCATCTCAAACCCATTCACAACAGTACCCCCCCCCTTGAGGAGGGGTCACCGAACCCTCATTTGAGCAACCAGGTCGGTCAGGATGAGTTCTATGATACGCACGGATAAGTCTCCTAGCATGGATGTCCGAAGCAAACACCCAAGAATTGTCTTCCTGACCATAACCTCTCCATTTAACCAAATACTGGAGTTTCCTCTAGAAAAACGAGAATTAATATTTTCTCAACCACATACTCCAGATTGCCCTCAACCAAAACAGGGTCAGGAGGCACAGCAGCAGGAACCACTGGCTCAACAAACCTCTTCAACAAGGACTTGTGGAACACGTTATGGATCTTAAATGTCCCTGGAAGAAGCAAACGAAAAGAAACAGGATTAATAATCTCCATGATCTTATAAGGTCCAATGAACCTAGGCTTAAATTTAGGAGATGCTACTCTCATAGGAATATTCTTTGAGGACAACCAGACCAAGTCCCCCACTTTAAACCGAGGACCATCAGTCCTATGCCGGTTAGTCCTATGCCGGTTAGTCCCTCCTGAGAGAGGGACAACCTCTCCACTACCTGGTCCCAAATCAGTTGCATACGCTCCACAACAGAGTCAACACCTGGACAGACAGAAGCCTCCGTCTGTCCTGAAGAAAATCGAGGGTGAAACCCAGAATTACAGAAAAACGGAGACATCAAAGTAGCAGAGCTAGCCCTATTATTAAGAGCAAACTCAGCCAAAGGCAAAAAAGAGACCCAGTCATCCTGATCAGCAGACACAAAGCATCTTAGATAAGTCTCCAATGTCTGGTTTGTTCTCTCAGTTTGACCATTGGTCTGAGGATGAAATGCCGAGGAGAAAGACAATTGAACACCCAGTTTAGAACAAAAAGTCCTCCAAAATCTGGAAACAAACTGGACTCCTCTGTCAGACACAATGTTCTCAGGAATGCCGTGTAAACGAACCACGTGCTGAAGGAACAACGGCACCAATTCAGAGGAGGAAGGCAACTTAGGTAATGGCACAAGATGTATCATCTTGGAAAACCTATCACAAATTACCCAGATGGTGGTCATTCTCTGAGAAACAGGAAGGTCGGAAATGAAATCCATAGAGATATGGGTCCATGGTCTCTTGGGCACAGGCAATGGCATCAATAAACCACTAGAGCGAGAGCAAGGCTTGGAGCGAGAGCAAGTCCCGCAGGACTGCACAAATTCCCTGACATCACGAGACAAGGTAGGCCACCAAAAGGACCGACTAACCAAGTCTCTGGTACCAAAAATTCCGGGATGCCCAGCCAACGCGGAACAATGAATCTCAGACATCACACTCTTTTTCCACTGGTCCGGGACAAACAATTTTCCAACAGGGCAGCACTCGGGCCTATTCTCCTGACACCCCTCCAGAGCAAGTCTCAAATTGGGCGAGATGGCGGAAAGAACTACACCCTCTTTCAAAATAACAGAAGGATCAGATAACTCAGGAGAGTCCGCAAGGAAACTCCTCGAGAGGGCATCCGCCTTAACATTCTTAGTGCCAGGAAGAAAGGAAACCACAAAATTAAAACGTGTGAAAAACAAGGCCCACCTGGCCTGTCTAGGATTGAGTCGCTTGGCAGATTCCAGATAGACCAGATTCTTATGGTCCGTAAGGACCACCACCTGATGTTTGGCTCCCTCCAGCCAATGTCTCCACTCTTCAAAAGCCCACTTCATGGCTAATAACTCCCGATTACCCACGTCATAATTACGTTCAGTAGGAGAAAATTTTCGAGAGAAAAAGGCACAAGGGTTACTTTTAGAGGTCTCTGGATCTTTTTGGGACAAAACGGCACCTGCCCCAATTTCAGAGGCATCAACCTCCACCAGAAATGGCAGAGAAACATCAGGCTGCCGTAGAACAGGAGCAGAAGTGAATCTCTGCTTAAGTTCCTGAAATGCAGAGACTGCCTCAGGAGGCCAATTCACCACATCAGAACCCTTTCTGGTCAAATCAGTTAATGGTTTAACAATAACCGAGAAATTACCAATAAATTTACGATAAAAATTGGCAAAACCCAAAAATCTCTGAAGAGCCTTTAATGAAGTAGGTTGGACCCAATCACAGATGGCCTGAACCTTGACCGGGTCCATTTCAATAACAGATGGGGACAAAATGAATCCCAGAAATGAGATCCTCTGTACGCCAAAAAGACACTTTGATCCCTTCACATACAGAGCATTCTCTCTCAAAATCTGGAATACAGTTCGAACATGTTTCACATGAGAGTCCCAGTCATTAGAAAAAATCAAGATATCATCCAAATAAACAATCAGAAATTTGTCCACAAAATCCCTGAAAATGTCATTCATGAAGGACTGGAAGACGGAAGGAGCATTAGTGAGCCCAAAGGGCATCACCAGGTACTCAAAATGCCCTTCAGGGGTATTGAATGCCGTCTTCCATTCATCCCCGTGCTTAATGCGAATAAGGTTATACGCCCCCCTGAGGTCAAGCTTGGTAAACCAAGTAGCGTTTTTCACCCTGGAAAACAGGTCAGAAATCAAGGTAACGGGTATTGATATTTCACAGTAATATTGTTCAAGAGACGATAATCAATACACGGCCTTAATGAACCATCCTTTTTGGCCACAAAGAAAAAACCGGCACCTAAGGGTGAAGAGGATGGTCTGATATGACCCTTCTCCAATGATTCCTTGATATAAGACCGCATAGCGTCATGTTCAGGTACAGACAAGTTAAAAAGGCGACCTTTAGGGAATTTACTACCCGGCACTAATTCAATAGCGCAGTCATAGCTCCTATGGGGAGGCAAGGATGCAGATTTACTTTCGCTAAACACATCAGAAAAATCAATCAAAAAGTCAGGAACATCCTGAGCCTGGGGGAGGCAGAAAAAACAGGAGTGTTGGTATTAACACATTGGCAGCCCCAACTGGTTACAGACACAGATTTCCAATCCAAAACAGGATTATGAGACTGTAACAAGGAAAACCCAGCACGATAATGTCATGCAGATTATACAGAACCAAAAATTTGCAGCACTCCTGATGATCAGGTTCAACCCTCATTATCACCTGAGTAGAAAACTGGGGTTTATTCTCAGCCAAAGGGGTAGAATCGATCCCCAGTAGGGGAATAGACTTCTGTAGGGTATCAAGGGAAATCCACAACGTTTATCAAAATCATAATCCATCAGGTTAATAGCTGCTCCAGAATCAACGAAAGCCTGAGCAGAAAATGAGGACAGAGAGCATATCAGAGTAACAGTTAATAAAAACTTAGTCTGAACACTACCCAAGACAACTGAGCGTGCAAAACGTCTTCCCCGCTTAGGGCAGACTGAAATAGCATGAGAGGCATCACCACAGTAGAAACATAACCCATTGCGCTTTCGAAACTCATGACGCTGTGCCCCAGACACCACTCTATCACACTGCATGGGTTCAGAAGCTGGTTCACAATGTAACACCATTCCACGCATACTTCTCCGCTCACGCAAACGTCTGTCAATTTGAATCGCTAATGACATAGAATCATTGAGACCAGAGGGGACAGGGAATCCCACCATAACATCCTTTACATTATCTGACAGACCCTTCCGGAAAAGGGCTGCCAAAGCGTCGTCATTCCATTTGGTCAGGACTGCCCACCTACGGAATCTCTGACAGTATAACTCAGCGTCATCAAGCCCCTGATTTAATGCCAACAAGGCTTTCTCAGCTTGATCAGTGACATTAGGCTCATCATACAATAACCCCAAGGCCTGAAAAATGCATCAACATCACTCAAAACAGGATCCCCAGGTATTAGGGAAAAAGCCCAATCCTGAGGATCGCCGCGCAGGAGAGAGATGATAATTTGAACCTGCTGCGCTGCGTTCCCTGAGGACTTAGATTTTAAGGCAAAAAACAATTTACAATTATTTTTGAAATTCTGAAACTTAGCTCGATCCCCTAAAAACAAATCTGGCATGGGAATCCTAGGTTCCACAACAGGCAACCTAGCAAGATAGATAGCAATACTCCGAACCTCAGTGGCAAGCTGATCCACACGGCCAGACAACTGTGCAAACTCCATTGAGAGAAAAGATCCTCCCCAGCACCCAGAGATACAGAGGGAAAAAAAAAAATGCAACAAACAGAAAAATATCTCTGACAACTCTGACAATATTTTTTCCCTTCTGTGAGTACCATACAATTTTCAATTTTTAGGCCGGTGATAACTGTTATGTTTCGGTAGCTGAGGAGTGCAGGTAAAAAAGGCAATACACCAGAGCAGTTGGAATCTGTGAGATTGCAGTACCCTGACTAACCACCACAACTAGAGGCAGCCGTGGAGCGTTCCCACGTTGGTCCTAGACGCCTCGTCACAGCCTGAGAAACTAACTACACCTAAAGATAGATATAGGAAAGCTATCTGCCCCGGAGCAGAACCCCAAAGATAATAGAAAGCCCCCAAACATGTAATGGCGGTTAGACAAGATGAAATACTGACACAGAAAGAAAATAGTATGAGCAAACGCTGGGGCCCAAACTAACTAAATAGAAAAGGATAGGAAGGGTACTTACTGCAATCCCAGAAAACCCTGAAAAGCACCAACTCTACTAATTTCAAAAACACCTGAGATCACACGACCTCTTCCACCTAAATTAGTTCTCTGGTGTAACAAAATCAAAACAGCAGCCACTGAAAAAACTGGAAAAAGCAAAAGTACAAACATCAGTGGCTGAACAAAACTGAGAGGGCAGAAGCCCCTGAGGGGACCCTGAAGGCCCCCACAGAAGTGCAGGACAAAATGCAAAAATATAGCACAAACACAAAAGAAGAAAATGTCTTATCTGTTAGCAGGAGATGCAGACATGACACAGCAGGCTACAAGGGAAACTGGAATAAAGGATTCAGACCAGAACAATTGATCACCGGCAACCCTGATGGGAAGGTGACTCCCTTATATAAGACCAGTCAGTAACACCTGATTCCCAGTCCTCACAATCTTCACTGGACAGACTAGCACCGCTTGTAACCACCAGAGGGAGCCTCTGCTCAGAACTCATCTCAAACCCATTCACAACAGGTATTGTCAAAAAGAAGATGAGACACCAGACCCAACAATGCAGACGAGCTGAAGGCTGCTGTCAAAGCAACCTGGGCTTCCATAACATCTCAGCAGTGTTGCAGACTGATCACCTCCATGCCACGCTGCATTGATGCAGTAATTGATGCCAAAGAAGCCCCAACCAAGTATTGAGTGCATTTATTGAACATACATTTCAGTAGGCCAACATTTCAGATTATAAAATAACTTTTTCAAGCTGGTGTTATAAAGTATTCTAATTTACTGCGATAATGACTTTTGGGTTTTCATTGGCTGTAAGCCATAATCATCAACATTAACAGAAATAGACACTTGAAATAGATCACTCTGTGTGTAATGACTCTACATAATGAGTTTCACTTTTTGTATTGAAGAACTGAAATAAATTTACTTTTTGATGATATTCTAATTTTGTGTGATGCACCTGTATGTCCGCAGCCGCCCCAGAATGAAACAGATCCTACAGTAATCAATTTGGTCTGTCTAGCACTGATTGTGTCTGTCAAGGAATGAATAAATTTCCTTTGAGTTTTGTCTTCCTGTTCCTTTAAAGGAATAGTAAAGTGGAACACTGGAATGCTAGAGTAAACTTGGCCTAAATTAGTTTCCTCCCACAAACAGATAGGTAAATTACCTATAGGCTCTTTTCAAAGTGTTTAAAAATGATATAGAAAGAATGCATATATACATAGAAGGGAAGGAAAATTCATTTTCCTAAGGGTCAACATAAGAAACTGGGAATGTTGTAGAGGGCTGAATCAATAGGCTAAACTTAAAGGGATTGTCTAGATTTAGGATGGAGGAATTAATATTGAGCATAATTAAAGGGACTGCCCAGGTTTAGGATGGATGAATTAATATTGGGCAAAATTAAAGGTGCTTTCCAGGTTTAGAAAGAAAGTCTGCAGTCAGTCCTTGTGACTGCAGACTGAGTCCAGACAGCTGACCGTATGCTGTCAGGTTTTTCCCATTTTATGCAGCGAGAGCGGTTAGTCACATGACTACAAGTATGCAATTTGCATATATGCGGTCACATGCCAACTAGACGTGCTTGACCTCGCTCAATTTATTTGTATGTCTAGTTAGAATGTAGCCGGAAGTATGCAAACCGCATACACACAATCATGTGACTACACGCTCTTGACCCAGGCACTGGAGAATCCTGAATGCGAGCGGTGCACATGATGTGAGTATTCAGAAGTTCATCCTCAACCTGGACAAAGACTTTAATTTAACTCAATATTAATTCCTGCAGAGGATTTTTTTTCCCAACTGGTAGAGAGCCTGTGCATGCACAGACATGAGGCTTTGACAGCTGTGTGGAGGAAGTAGAAGACAAGGCAGCATTACAAGGCAGGGAGGGGTAGCCTAGCTCGGTCCGGAGACGATCATTAGACCACTCGGTTCTCATTAGAATGCTGCGCTAGACCAATTCAAAGCTTTTTTTAAGTACTACGGTGCTCCCTAGGGATATATTAGGCTTGTTAGGAATACAATGGAGGGTTAAAAAACGTGCTAGCAACGTCTTTTATAGGGAATACCTGATAAGTGCTCTTTAAACAGGACCGTTCACCAAATCTTTAATTTTGAGCTAAACACACAGTGAAGTATTGGCTGCAGAGTAGAATAAAATGTGTTTTCTGTTTCGTTTCAATTTTCCTTCTCCGTTGGGAAAATATTAGCAACCAAAGTATTTGGTAGATAATGAGTAAATTTCTGATTTGAAGTCCAATTGCACATTATCATATAGTTTTCACTAGGGGAGTGTACTTCTTTACTCAGTATGATGCATGATCAACCAGCAACACTCAAGGTAAAAAAGAAACATACCCCCACCATAGCTTAGAAGAGGTTACTCCTGTGTGAAGCATATAATGAAATGTTGCATTAAAAACACTTTTATCAGCTGTTACCCTCTCATAGCACTGTCATCTCTGCTAACTGCCCTTGCCCTCACACTGCCTGATCAGAGCTGAAACAAAATAATCACAATTATGTCTGTTGTGCTGAGAAAAACATTTTATCACTCTGCAGTGAGATCAGACAAGTTGAGCACAACAGACATAACTATGATCACTGACATCTTTGTCTTATCTCTGGACAGGATAATTTGCGGGAGGAACAATACAGCAGAGGTGACAGTGCTGTAGGAGGAGGAGAGTTCATAGAAGAGTTTTAAAACTACTCCTCCCTCACGGACTGCCAGTAGATGAAAACTCAAAAGTGTCTGTTTAGCTTAGGGCAGCCTGTAGTCGCTTTGCAATGAGATCAGGCTGTACGTGATTACATCTCACACAGGAGTAGCCTGCTCTAAGCTACAGTATAATGAGAGCTTGTTCTTTATTTCTCTTGATCATTGCAGTCTGTTTATGATTAGTCAATATTATACAGGAGGAAGATATTCCCCAATGAAAACTCTCTGAGAACGCCCACTTAAACTTAAATTAATTATTTAGCTGTCAAATACTTTGATTGCTAATATTTCCGAAATGGAGAGGAAAAATTAAAAAATAAAAGTTTTTTACTGCTCTGCAACAATTTTTACATCATGTGTTCAGTTCAATGTGTGAAACATTTAATGTGAGGTCTTCTTTAACAAAGGAATAGTAAAAAAAAAAATATAATATGAAAGGAAATGTGAAGTAGAAAGAATATCTTCCATTTTTATCCATAGTTAACAGATCACCATAGACCTAAATGGCCTAGTCTAATCTGTAGTATGGATGAGAATAGAACAAATCTGAGCCTCATGTATCGGACACACAGATCCATTTTTAAAACTGATATGTGTGTGGATCAATGAAGCTCTATGGGTCTGTGTGCTGTCCTAGAAAATAACAGATGTTTACAATGGATATGTGGATGGAGCTGAATGATCAGGTCCACTCATCTACGCACTGTATCCAAGCAGACTGCAATGCTGTCAGCACCACTCCACTGCTTTGTTACATTTAATTTTCAGATCTTTGGCTGGCACTGTCTACAGATTGGATTGGAACAGCTGAAGATCTGAATGTGGCTTGCAAGCTGTAATTTGACAAAGTCTAATCTATGAGATTTCCCAATACAGTTTAAACCTCCAGAAAAAGGATGCAAGCTATGCCATTGCACTGTATATGTCACCAACTGGGTTGCCAACCATCCAAAAATTCCAGGACAGTCAGTAAAAATAGGGCACTTTTTTAAGGGATTGTGTTTTGTTTTTTTTTAACTGAAGAAATGTATACAAATTATTTATCTTATTTATATTTTATAATTATTTATGTATCACTTATAATCATAATAATTTATGATGATTTTACAATTTGTTTGTAAAAAAAATAGATATAATAATTGAGTCCATTTTATATGAAGGGCAAAAAATACATTGGGTAAGAAAAAATAAGCATATAAAGGGGGGGTATATTCACTCAACCTACACTGTAGCTGACATGGGCTTCATGTACAGTTTAAAATTACAAAAATTGAGCTTGGTTTAAGTTGGTATACATGCAGTATATAAACGCACGTTCACATTGGCCATAAAGCATACAAAACCTACAAGAAACAAAATAAGCAAAAACCCTGCTGTAACTAAATAAGTAAAAAGCAAAAGTGCGTTTAAATAACACAGGGTTCTTAGTAATACTATTTTTGATCAAAAATAGCATGAAAGCCACCCCACCGTCGACAAGGTGACCCTGATTGGGACGGTCCTACTCTGTCTAATATTAAAAACCTTACCATGTGTCAGAATTGACCTCAGTGTGTGAATAAGGGCAAACAAAAAGGACCGGGTCACGCCCTGTGGACACCAGTCTGGGGAAGCCCTTAAGGCCGGCGTCACACTAAGGCCAGGATCACACATGCGACGAAAACGTCCGACGCTCGCATGTGAAATCCCAGCTCTGGCGCCGGCACTCAGGAGTGGAGCGAGCGGCTGCATATAAATACATGCAACCGCGCACTCCACTCCCGAGTGCCGGCGCCAGAGCTGGGATTTCACATGCGAGCGTCGGACATTTTCGTTGCATGTGTGATCCCGGCCTATGGAGGAATATTGACGAGTGAGAGGCGTGAAAACCACGCATTACACACGGACCAATATTTCTCTATGGGGCAGCTCTGATCATGCATATTTTTCTTGCCCGTATCTTACGGTGCGAGACATCCACAGCATGCTGCGATTGTACGCGTATTACGCCCGTTGTACGCCAATGAAATTCTATGGGTGCGAGAAAACAACGGATTACACACGGACCAGACTTGTGACTTGCGAGAAATACGCAAGATGATTTCAATGAGTTTCAGGCCTAAAAACCGTTAATTGTCCATTTTGCAAGGCGGTGAGAAAAAGACGCTGTACGGATGCCATACGGTTTGCATACGGATGCTTGCATGCACAAAATACTCAGCCGCACCCTGACAACGGATGAAATACGGATTGTTGTGCAGGCAACATTTTGGCGTATTACGCTCGTACATTACGGTCCGTTTTTTTCTACGGTGAGTGTGACGCCGGCCTAAATGTAATTTCCAGCTCAGGAGAGGGAGGCCACACCCCGGCTTGTACAGCATGCAAAAATACAAAGAAAAAACGCAAAAATTGAGCTTGGTTTAAGTTGGTATACATGCAGCATATAAACACATTTTCACATTGGCCATAAATTGCACAAAACCTACAAGAAACAAAATGAGCAAAAACCCTGCTGTAACTAAATAAATAAAAAGCAAAAGTGCATTTAAGTAGCACAGCTTTCTTAGGTATTCATGTACAGTTTATAGAGAAAATTAAGAGTCCCTATGTGCTAATTTATATGAAGGAACATCTTATTAGAACAGAGTTGTTAGAAATTTGAAGTGTTGCAGACCATGTACATTTTTTTTCATGGCACGTTTATAAGGAGTCCTAAACTGTTTGTATGTCCGAGCACTCGGTAAACTTCTAAGTAATGCTCATGAATTATGCAGTTGAGATGGAAAGAGTCATTCTACTTTACTAAATTCTTTGCTGAACGTCACTTGCCTCAGGCCCAACTGACATTCAAACATAATGTTTGTCTTTAAGAAATCCATGCTGCATAATGCACACCAGCCTTACAGACACTGCACAAATGAAGGCCTTATTTCCCCACATCCTGTCACCTTGAGTATTGGGTTCGTGGTTATCCTTCTTTTAACATCTACTGTAGTATAGCAACTAACATTCTCGAAAAACAACAGAGGTTATGGGCCAAAACATCATAGCTAGTACAGTAACACGAGAACAAGGATGGCTGTGACAGTATACATAGTCTACAAAGACCGATGAAGATGTCAGTACAATTGTCCAGGGGCACTTCACTGCAAGACCTTAATGGGCTTATAATAGCTAAAGACCTTTGTAGGGAAGTTCCCTCTCTCCTTTTATATCAGTCTCTGCTCCTGCTCTGAAGTTGACTGCTGTAATTGTGATCCCCAATGTTACTCATGGCTCTGTAGTGGAAAATCCTCTGCTTCAGTCTGCTGTCGCTTTCCTTCCAATATGCAACACAAACATAAGAGAGGGGAAGTATACGATACCACTCCCACAAACAGAGATGGTTGTGGCCTAGACATCTGTTGGGTCTGGGAGGTTAAGGACACGTCCTTTCATGGTAGCTGATTTCGGCACAGTTTCTTCATTCACCTAAGTTTAGATATTGGCAATATCTTCACAGAGTATGGGTAAACTGTTGTTCTTGAACAGGCATTTTGTAGGATCTTTTCACTGCTTCTGTACCCCTCCTTGTCCAATATCACCATTTCTCTATTCCTCACAGTGTAGCACAGTTTGAATGGTTTTCTTAGTGGGCATATAATAGATAAAGACATCTGCTCTTGTTTCATTTTGGTTTCTGAAACCATACCAGTTCTATTAATTGAACTACTAGATGGTGCCAAAGATTTGGGAGATCAACACTTGATTTTTAAAGTCCCTTAAACATCAGTCCTTTAAGTTCATGAAGTGCAGTACTTGACCACCAATATATTCCATGGTATCCATGTCTATCTCGGTAAATACCAAAACATAATTAGGTAGTTGGTTTATTTTTGTCAAATTAAGCCATGGAGCCATCAATCTATTCTCCCATTGGAATGTTGAAGTTGGCATGACATGGTGGTCACTTCCAACCCTGTGTCAATTAGACAAGCTAGATGTTGGCCATTTAAAATTGCTTGAATGATAAAGTACTCCCCTGTTAACTTCATAGTCCCCTGTTTACAGGCTAATCTATAAACGAAATGGAGAATTGCATATAATCTAATATGGATTTGGGTGTCCAGCCACTTTTTGCTTGTTGTATTTGCTCTATGTAATTTCATATTTACTTTGCTGAAGCTATCACGATGCCTTAGCTGCGCTTGCAGTAACGAAGAAACCTTGATATTGTATTTTTTTATCCACACCAACGCATTTTGGTCTAGACTGGCGCCATTTTCAAAGTAAAAAAAATGGAAAATTTACTTTAAAAAGGCGCCTCAATGCCTTAATGTCATTAATGTGAATAAATGCTTTAACTGTATACCCTTGAGGCTTCTGATTCCCCTGGAAGTCTGTCTTAGGAGAGAGTTAGAGAAAGAGAGAGCGACTTTCTCTATGGGGGTACTCTGCTTTCTTTGGTGGCCCCCTTGCCCTTTCTACAACCATTTTACAATACCAAATTTGGGCCTCATTGACTTCTATGGGTTTTGTGTACAGTTCTGGTACCCGAATCGCCCTTGGGTTATAGATCGGTCTAGATGAACCCGAACATCCACGGGTCTGCTCATCTAACACTGTAATTGCATATTTAAGCACACACTCATATTATGAAGCATAAAGCCATGGTGTAGAGAGAGGTGAGCTCATTTAAATTTGAGGGAACATTTAGAAAACATTTAACTCTTTTAAAGACTGAATTTTTGTTGGTGTAGACCATTGACATACAGTACAGACCAAAAGTTTGGACACGCCTTCTCATTCAAAGATTTTTCTGTATTTTCATGACTATGAAAATTGTAGAATCACACTGAAGGCATCAAAACTATGAATTAACACATGTGGAATTATACATTACACTTTACAAAAAAGTGTGAAACAACTGAAAATATGTCTTATATTCTAGGTTCTTCAAAGTAGCCACCTTTTGTTTTGAATACTGCTTTGCACGCAGAAAAGGTGAATGGATGGACTCTACATGCCTGGTTCCCACCGTGAAGCATGGAGGAGGTGGTGTGATGGTGTGGGGGTGCTTTGCTGGTGACACTGTTGGGGATTTATTCAAAATTGAAGTGGTGAGTGGTCCAGCTCACCCCAAACCCTCTCGATTGGGTTCAGGTCTGGTGACTGTGGAGGCCAGGTCATCTGGCGTAGCACCCCAACACTCTCCTTCTTGGTCAAATAGCCCTTACACAGCCTGGAGGTGTGTTTGGGGTCATTGTCCTGTTGAAAAATAAATGATGGTCCAACTAAACGCAAACCGGATGGAATAGCATGCTGCTGCAAGATGCTGTGGTAGCCATGCTGGTTCACTATGCCTTCAATTTTGAATAAATCCCCAACAGTGTCACCAGCAAAGCACCCCCACACCATCACACCTCCTCCATGCTTCACGGTGGGAACCAGGCATGTAGAGTCCATCCGTTCACCTTTTCTGCATGCAAAGCAGTAATCAAATCAAAAGGTGGCTACTTTGAAGAACCTAGAATATAAGACATATTTTCAGTTGTTTCACACTTTTTTGTAAAGTGTAATGTAGAATTCCACATGTGTTAATTCATAGTTTTGATGCCTTCAGTGTGATTCTACAATTTTCATAGTCATGAAAATACAGAAAAATCGTTGAATGAGAAGGTGTGTCCAAACTTTTGGTCTGTACTGTATATAATCCAAACATTTGTACACTTATAATGGAGACACAGAAGGGAGATGATATTAGAAAGACATCAAGATTGTTTTCTACAACTGGAATTTCATGATTTTCTACATCTTGCAGTGTGACATGACAGCTGCAGGGTGTGTACTTTTGAGCCTGCAAGTCTGCACTTAACAGTGACTCCACGTGATCTGTTTAATGTCCTACAAACTAATAATTATCAACCTAGAAGTTGTTAGTTGACTTGTATAGTTATCATCTTGCTCAAGCCTTAGTGGTTATGCCTCCCGCGCATGCCAGACATGTGTGTACTGTGCCTATATGAGATCATGCGGAGTCCCTGCAGCTTTCTGCTATAGAGCTGTGGGCAAGTTGTGTGTTGATATAATGCCTATATAGCAGCAATTTTTTATATATAATTAGGGTCAGAATCCCAAATATATTGAAAAATTAGCAAAAAAGGGACCTTATGATTAAAACTTAACATTTAATATCAAAGTTTTAAAATTCAGACACAAATGCAGAAAAGAACATCCTCATTACCACAACATCATATTAAAAGAGGATACTGATATATTATGGAGAAATAAGCCAGTATTTACTGGCCAAAAACCAATTGTTTGAAGGAGAAAAATTGAATCAGACCTTATTAAGAATAACTCAGCACCGCTAGAGACTCAATCAAATCGTCTGCAATCACAGGGGATGTTATTAAATGACGGATTGAAACAATCTCACCCATCTGGAGAAACACTGCCTTCTTATAATAGCTCCTTCAAAAGGAATCCACAGACACTTTCATGCCATCATCAATAGAACGGCTTCCCAACGCGTTTCCTCCATCTTGGATTCATCAGGGGATATGGCAGTAAATAATATTAGTGCACAAACATTCCTAGTGCACTTAGTCCATATATATAATATATAATTATAAGAAGGCAGTGTTTCTCCAGATGAGTGAGATTGTTTCAATTCCGTCATTTAATAACATCCCCTGTGATTGCAGACAATTTGATTGAGTCTCAAGCGGTGCTGATGAGTCGCACGTACGGTACCAGGGCTTATGGGGTACTCGGCACCGAGCCCGTTGAAGTCTATGGGGAATGTCACAAGTAGCACAACTCGGTCCGTTGCCCTGGGCGCTCATTCAAAGGGGGATATTTACAGGAGATTGTAGTAATAGTTTGTGACGCCACCTGTGGTTTCTGATCAGGATGACCAGCGCTGCAGGGTAAATCCTCAGAGGGGTTGTTACTGGGCAGCAAGATATTAAGTCTTCCACAGGTAAGACTAGTCCCTCTAAGTTATGGCGGAGCAGGGTGCAGGCAATAAGTCAGACACACACAAGTCAGTCTCTTTCCATACCTTTACTGGTGGTATTTGCAGGTATGTGCCGGGAAGCTGCTCAGGTGGAGGATGCACATCCAGGTAATCACCGAGTAGGTTTAAGGCCTCCTTTCTCTTTAATGTGTGTGAGTCCTAACTTGCGTGAAGCGAAGTTTAACTCTGTATAGAACAGCTATGCCCGGCCGACATTGTGGTGGAGCCTTCTTTTGGCAAGAACTAAGCCTATATATGCAGCGTCCCACTAGACTCCTGTTCTCCCTGACCCCGGTTACGTATCAGCACAATAGGGCCCCTCTGCGACTTGAAGTCCAGCAGGGATTCCGGTTTTCTCCTACTAGCCGTGAAGGAACTAGCAAGTCTTCGGACCCGGCGTCCGGTTAAGCAGAGTGGAGGCAGCAAATGTTGCTATAACGCCTCGGTCACTCTCTCCTTTGGTCACCACTCGCCCGTCACCCTACTCTCACCCTTAACATAAGCACGGGTAGCAGTAGGTGTAGTCGTCAGCTTTCTTCCTTCCACAGCTCACTGACCGTTTCTCAGTTAACTCGTTGTTATAATAACTGTAGTCCCCTTCCTTCTTTTCCTTCATAGACTCTGTCCAGAGCAGCTCTCAGGACCTTCCGTCAGACTGAATACACGCTCGCTCCGAGAGAATGCCTACTGCTGCGTTTCTCCACACCCCTATATACATGAATCTAAGGGGCTCCCTCTGGTGGCTCCTGGGAAATGTGAAGTGTGAATGAATATCAGGTTTTTGTAATTACCTTTCTGTGCATTCTCCAGGGAACGTGTACCAAGCGCAGCTGGGCCACACACTGAGTTATTCTTAATAAGGTCTGATTCAATTTTTCTCCTTCAAACAATTGGTTTTTGGCCAGTAAATACTGGCTTATTTCTCCATAATATATCAGTATCCTCTTTTAATATGATGTTGTGGTAATGAGGATGTTCTTATTGCATTTGTGTCTGAATTTTAAAACTTTGATGTTAAATGTTAAGTTTTAATCATAAGGTCCCTTTTTTGCTAATTTTTTATATAATGCCTCCATAAACCACTGAATATAGATTAATATAGTCAGCTCACCACGTCTTCACTTTTCGCTCCCATAGGTGCGTTGGTGGCCTATAAACCTTGGTTATTTGAACTTACGATGTTAGTGCGTTCCTGTCATCAATGCCGTCCTTGAAGTGGTAAACTTATTTCAATAGCTAGGTTCCCTTTTTTTATTACAGGAGATGCACAGGCCCCTGGGGCTGGCTTAGTCACTAAAATCATTCCCCTTCACAGTGCCAACACAGAAATGTGCCAACACGGAAAGCTTTCTCCTGTGCCTAACATAAGATGGAAGTGAAGCTGCAAGCATTGATATTTGAAGATCAAGGCAGCTTTTTTTAAATTCAAGTATAGTACATCCTATTTCTTTATAGTTCCCATTGAGAACCTGTGGTCCATCCTCAAAAGTGGGTGTACAACAAAAAATACAGAAATCTGTGATAAACTTCAAGCACTGGTAAGACAAGAATGGGCGCTCATCGGTCACGCTTAGGTCAGGTTCAGACCATTGTATTTTCGGTCATTAATGTGAGCTGACAAAACATCGGATTGCACTTGGACCAACGTTAGTCTATGGGGGCTGTGCACATGTCCAATATTTCCTTTAAACACAGTCTGTCATAGGAAAAAGTTGCTTCATACCCAAGTTTGATCTGTTAAGTGGTCCTTATATAGTCATGCCACTAGACTAAGGCCATGTTCACACAGCAATATTTTGATCCATATTTCATATCAGTATTTGTAAGCCAAAACCAGGAGTGGGTGATAAATGCAGAAGTGGTGACGGGTTTCTGTTATACTTTTCCTCTGATTGTTCCTCTCCTGGTTTTGGCTTACAAATACTGAGGTAAAATACTGACCAAATACTGAACGTGTGAATATGGCCTAAGAATGACAATGCAGTCATGTGATTTTATAATTATTAAATTGTTGTCTGCTTGATTTTTTTTAAAGCTAGAGAAGCTGGTATAAATTATTATGATTGTCATTATTAGTATTTTACACGTTAACTATAGTTGTTACAAATGTCTTCATATCAGTATTTTAAGTTGGAGACATTCTGTTTATCACTCATAATCTTAACGATTAATTATAGCTTTACAACATGTCTGTAAAAAAGGTTGGCCTTCTGTGATTTTTGGATAGGTTGTCCAGAGAAATAAAATGATTCCAAAATTGTTAGTAATATTAGTTCTGGCTCTCTACAAAGTTTGAAAAAGTGCGAAGCTGTAAAACAGGCGTGTGGACTGATCACTCAGCTGTAAACTGCTACTTGTACTGGGAACTATAGAAATATAATAAAAATAAGGGTCTAATTTCCAAAAGTCGTTTGGTTGATTTTAGACAATTATTTTGTCAATCAGACCTCATGTATGTTACATCTTTAAAACCGCTCTGAAGAAAAAAATCTGCGCTTTGATTGGTTGCTGGTTTTCTGTTTGATGGTTTGGTAAAAGAGATGCAATGATTGTAAAATAACGCGAAAAGTCCAATAATGTCCAAAAGTGATGAAGACAAGAATCTAACACAAATGTCAAAATGTGGTTCTCACCTTAGATCTAGTAGACGTGGCTGCAAGTCTACACTGTGATGCGGTTGTCTCATCCTGGATATTCCTTTTGAAAATATTAACGCCGAGTTAAGAGGTTGATCACTCCCACTTGCGTCAGCTCTAGCAATTTGCTTATGTTGCTAAAACAAGCCGCGCCATATTACATGATGGTCATAAATTAGATAAATGGTTACCCATGTGCTACAAGGACACCTAGAGTCTGCCACAACAGGAGGAGGGTTCTAAGCTAATAGAGCATGTCCTCAGAGGTTGTCCTTGTGACCCAATTATTTAAAATTGTAGACAACATATTCATGCAACCCCCAGTCCCGATCAGTCTGATGACAAGATGTTTAGAGCATATTTAGTGCTTAATTAAAGGGTTATTCTCAAGTTGCTTCTTGAGCACCATACAGCTCTCCAGTCTCACTTCCTTGTTTCTTGGGAGTAGGCAATCCTTTTTGAGTGACAGTTCTGGTTCAGTAACCTTGTTCTACTGCTGAGTTAATGCCACTATGATGCTTTAACAGTCTGGCAATGCTTGCTGTAAAGTATTATTATATTTTCATAAGGAGATAACAAGGTCTTTGAACAAGTGATAGGAGAACTGCTCTGGAAAACGCAGATGCTGGGGGCTGATAGGTTTGCAGGACTGATAACAGCAACTGGTCAGTATCTGAGGGCGTGGTGAGCAGCTGACTGTTCCATAGAACTCAATGGACTGGAGAGACAACTGGTTTCTCAGGAGTCAACTCCTCAGCCTGAAATGTAAAAACTGTACATACTAAAGCTAGGATAAAAACAATGAGGAAGCTCCCCACTGTAAGTAAATAGCAGTAGTACATGTAAATAACATAAGGTTATTGCCATGTACTACTACAGTTTAATTACTACAGGGTATTTGTTAATTGTTTTTATCCCAGCTTTTGTCTGTTAATGGCCACAGTGTGAATATGCACCTGCAGATTGCATTTTCAACAATAGGGGTGCTACCCATTTCTTCAGTTTTACTTTACGTATTTTATATTTTGGCACCCTGCCTCTGTTAGCATTCCTTCATTCTGATTTTTCCCCATAATCCTGTAGAATGTAAGCCCACAAGGGCAGGGTCCTCTCCCCTCTGTACCAGTCTGTCATTGTTAGTTTAGTGATATCTGTAATTTGTATGTAACCCCTTCTCATATACAGCGCCATGGAATCAATGGTGCTATAGAAATAAATAATAATAACACTGCACACAGTTACCGCACGATAGGAGTCAGAAGTGAAGTCAAGTTTCTATGACATGGTTTAGTGCAAACTTTAATGAATTTGCTATGAATCTAATTTGGCAGGAAAATGTCAAGACGGCAACAGTCTTTTCGCTCTGGTGGCATTTCAAGAAGCAAATCGGAAGGAACACTCATTGATCTTGATGGGCCAAGTGCCCCAACAAACAATCCAGGTAAGCACAGTATCTAGATTTTATTTTTTCTGCATGTTGCATCATTCCAGTTATGATAAATTATTTGGTCACTGCCCTTTCAAATATTCAGATCTTATTTGATAGAAATCTCTGCCTTTTTTTTATTAATAAAAAAGTTACACTAGAGATTTTTTCAAGCATGAGTAGTTAAAAAAAATGCATTTAAGGGCCTGTGAGATGGCGAGAAGGACCAATGGAGGGCTACAAGTGTATGAATCAATAAAAATTGGATAAAAAAATAAAAAATATATATATATGTAATATATATTTGATAAGAAAAATATTAAAATTTAATGAAATTGAATAAAATAAATGAATAAAACATGAAATTAATAAAAAAGAATTTTATTGACACATAATAAAATACAAACCACAATAATAGATAATAGATATATATAAAAAAGGAATATATATTTCCCTTTTATCAATACAGTTGGAACACTCCACTAGGAATAATATATAGCCAAGGCAAAAATAAATAATATATATAACCAGGAGATTTACTAAACAAAGCACCAATAATGAAAAAAATGAAAAAAATATATAACAAAAATATGTGTGACGAAAACAATCACTGATGACAAAATGTGCACAAAAAAGCAGTGGAATATAATAATATGAGTATATATAATGAAAATAATTCCAAAGTGTGCAAAATATAACAAAAAATCAGAAAAGGTGCAGAGAAGCAAATCCAAGCACATCACAAATGTGAAAATAATAGAAGTGCAGCGAGATCACTTAAGAAACGAGGTGTATCAAAGTGATTACCCGGAAGCAAAGTGAAGAGTGAATCGCTGTAACAAATGGTGCCAATAATACCTGGTGAGCCGAGGACCTAAGGAGTGCCACAAAGAGCGTGCCCCTACGCACATTTCGGAAAATATATCCTTCTTCAGGGGGATGTGCAATGTGAGCCAGAACGGGATATATATAGAGGACTGCTGATTAATCCAGCTGCTTAGTTGGCGCATGCGCGATTGGGAGGACGGAAGTAGCATCGCAACAGGCGTCACGTGACGCACACGTGCAGACGCCGTCGCCATGCCAACAGCCAGGCTCCGAGCCGGGCATGCGCACTGACAGAGTGGAGAAACCAGAATGAAATGAAGAACAGACATGCGCACAGGCTAGATCACATAATCAGCCCAACATATCAGCCAGAGAGCGCTGCAAAGAACAGACATGCGCAGTGGCAGGGTCACACAGTAAAACCGTCGTGACCGGCCAAGAAACGCTGCAAAAGTCAGCCACAATGCATCCAAAATATATAACTGCGTTGTCCATGAAAAGTACCAGAATATGTTACCATGGCACAATATGACAATGGTCTAAGATAAAGAAGCAATGCGCAAAACGTCATAATATGGGCAACTATGTAAATATGAATGAATGTTTAAGCCAATTGTATTTGTGTTTTTACACATTTGGTGATTGATGTCCCCTTTTAATTTTATTATTGTATATTATGCACATTATGATCATATTTTTGTATATGTATCTTTGTATATATGTATATTTATTTCATTGACAATGTGTATACATTATTATATTTTATTGTCATATGAGATCTTATTTGCACATATTATGTCAATTTTGTGTATTTATTTTCTTTATTCTTCACTTCTATTAATTGTTCCATATTTTGATATGATGTCCATCATTATTATTATCATTATTATTATATATTTTTCATGATTGTACATGTATTTTTGTATTATCATATGTATTTTATTATTTATTATTTTCATATTTGTGTCACTAGTGGTTTTCACTCGTATTTTTATTTCATTTGGTTATTATTTTTAGTGTCATTTTGGCTCTTGTTCACATTATGTATACATATATACTTACCTTTATTTATTTTTGGCTTAAACATTCATTCATATTTACATAGTTGCCCATATTATGACGTTTGCGCATATTACGCAGTTATATATTTTGGATGCATTGTGGCTGACTTTTGCAGCGTTTCTTGGCCGGTCACGACGGTTTTACTGTGTGACCCTGCCACTGCGCATGTCTGTTCTTTGCAGCGCTCTCTGGCTGATATGTTGGGCTGATTATGTGATCTAGCCTGTGCGCATGTCTGTTCTTCATTTCATTCTGGTTTCTCCACTCTGTCAGTGCGCATGCCCGGCTCGGAGCCTGGCTGTTGGCATGGCGACGGCGTCTGCACGTGTGCGTCACGTGACGCCTGTTGCGATGCCACTTCCGTCCTCCCAATCGCGCATGCGCCAACTAAGCAGCTGGATTAATCAGCAGTCCTCTATATATATCCCGTTCTGGCTCACATTGCACATCCCCCTGAAGAAGGATATATTTTCCGAAACGTGCGTAGGGGCACGCTCTTTGTGGCACTCCTTAGGTCCTCGGCTCACCAGGTATTATTGGCACCATTTGTTACAGCGATTCACTCTTCACTTTGCTTCCGGGTAATCACTTTGATACACCTCGTTTCTTAAGTGATCTCGCTGCACTTCTATTATTTTCACATTTGTGATGTGCTTGGATTTGCTTCTCTGCACCTTTTCTGATTTTTTGTTATATTTTGCACACTTTGGAATTATTTTCATTATATATACTCATATTATTATATTCCACTGCTTTTTTGTGCACATTTTGTCATCAGTGATTGTTTTCGTCACACATATTTTTGTTATATATTTTTTTCATTTTTTTCATTATTGGTGCTTTGTTTAGTAAATCTCCTGGTTATATATATTATTTATTTTTGCCTTGGCTATATATTATTCCTAGTGGAGTGTTCCAACTGTATTGATAAAAGGGAAATATATATTCCTTTTTTATATATATCTATTATCTATTATTGTGGTTTGTATTTTATTATGTGTCAATAAAATTCTTTTTTATTAATTTCATGTTTTATTCATTTATTTTATTCAATTTCATTAAATTTTAATATTTTTTCTTATCAAATATATATTACATATATATATATATTTTTTATTTTTTTATCCAATTTTTATTGATTCATACACTTGTAGCCCTCCATTGGTCCTTCTCGCCATCTCTCAGTGTCGTTTGCATATTTACTTGGATGGTCTACCATCCCATTTTCTTAGCTATATCCTTAATTTATATTAATTTATATTATTCTTAGTATTATTTAGTTTATCTCATAAATATTTCTTGTGATCTAGCCCTGTGTGTGTATTTAAGGGCCTGTGCAGACGACTGTGTATTCTCTCATATGAGAGAATCGGGTTGATTATGCAAATGGCACTCTGATCCAACTCTGATCAAAGTGTGATCAAAGTGTACTCTGATTCTCTATTCTGTCAGTACTTGGAAATCATAATGCACTCAGATGTCATCCGAGTGCAGCCCGATGTTTCCACGGACTCATTGGCTTATTTGGTCAAGTGCGTTCCGAATATCGAACTCTGGTATGCAGCGATTTGACAAGTGCAAAGCCCCATAGAATAATATTGGTCCAACTGCAAATCAAAGTTTTGTCAGATCGCACTTGGACCGAAAATACGGCCATGTGCATGAGTCCTATACGACCCATCTCTCCAGAAGGAGTCTGGTCCGAACTTCAGAATTGTGATATCCCAGCATTCTTAGTGGAATCCCACAACCCCTCATGGCAGCATATAGTATGAGATCTCATGTGTTATCACAAGATCTTGTGGTTTGGATTGGAATGAAGGAGCGCTGCCTGCATCATTCCAGCCGCCATTACCAATCAATATCTACTGCAATAATATTACTGATTGGTTATTGATTTATTAATGATGCAGGCAGCGCTCATTCATTCAGTCATTCATCCTTCCATTTATTCATTCGAAAACTCCTCTAAGCATGGTGGGATTCCACAACCAAGCAGATCAGATCCAACTCCTGCTGAAGAGTCAGGTCTTTCAGATAAATTGTACAGTATTAACTCCTCAGCGTCACAGCCAGTTTTGGCCTTTATGCCAGATTTTTTTTCCAGCTTTCTATTGTTGCATTCCTGGACTCATAACTTTTAAAAAAAAATTTTTTGGTGACATAGTCATATGAGGGATTTGTTTTTTTAGAATGAGTTGTATTTGTGAGCGGCATCCTTTTGAGGTACATTTACATTGTTAAACATACATTTTATCAACCCGTCATGGGGAGGAATGTTTACAATGCCGCCGTTCAGCCACTGTTTCTTTTCTGTTTTACATTTTATGCTATTCATTATGCTGCACAAATAACGTATTGACTTTATTCTGTGGGTTAGTACGAATATGGTGATAATACATTTCTATAACTTAATTTGTTTTATCACTTCTGTGCAATAAATACACACTGCATACACCCATCCAGACCACATGCTGCCATTGTACTTGGCAGGCCAGGACCAGATGTTACAGCAATGAGTGAGGGAGAAAAGAGTCCAAAAATGAACTTCTTTTTAATAAACAGTATCTTGTTAAGAACTATGTACATCTGATAATAGGTACAACGCTTCACGAATGTTCCGGTTGCATAAAGCAGGCATGGGCACGTCACAATCCTGCATCTCATGATAGTACAGCAAACTCTTATAGAAAACTCCATCTTCCCCTGTGAGGGCCTCACGGGTTGAGGTGCAACATTATGGACCCCCACAGCGACTCTCAGTCCCCAACTGACTAATGAGGGCCCCGCTGCTAGAGATATGTCAGTACAACTCCTCATTAGTACTGTGGTTGTCCACTGCTCTCCGAAGGAGAATTCATATCCCAATATGGTGACCATAGCTTCCTTTTAAAGTAGACAATTGTTTACAGGTGTCCTTCTGATACAGTTTCCACTTCTTTCAGCCCCCTTAAGTTGGCCTTCTGCTCCCCCATGGGCAAAGTTCTGCACTGTTTGGATAGACTCCCCAGCTTTGGTTCCAATCTGTCACATTTCTCTTCACGTTTCCTTGGTCCTTAGGACATATTATCTTTCTGATGTCCACCCTCTTCGTGCATTACACCCGTTAGCTTGTAGGTCTGCTGGTTAGAAGACCATAGGTCTTTCAATACTGAATGCTAGACCCTATCTGAGTCATAACAGAAAATTTGCCTCAGCTACTGCAGACTTATCTCCTACCATGCTGGGCTAGTCCCAACTATTAACCCTGTCTGTAATCAACTAGCTGTTGCTTGGTAGAACGTGAGTACATCAGCATTTCAACACATAGTAATGCAATTTACTAACTAGACAAAACAGTACATTGCAATACAATTTAAGCACAGCTTCTTCCAGGGGGATGTTACAGCATCTCCATTTCCTTACAAATTTACTATTTGATAACTTCCACTTGGGCTTTTTGACTTAGGTGTAGGTCAGAGTGCAGTAAATCACCTCGAATCTTGACTTACAGTTACAGTCATTTTGTGGGAAGAGGTTGTGTAGTTAAATCACTTATATATAGAACAATATTTAGTGTAGGGATAGCTATCATTTTGATTTTATTAAAAAGGGCAGGGATAGGTACACTTTAAAGGTTAACTGTCCTTTACCACTCTTTTGGAGCATCATATGATTTATATTCACTGGAAGTTGCAGAAACTAATTTTTGTGTTTCTGCCTCTATGCCCCTTCTCCTCTCTCCATAGACCTCTATAACTAACACCTGTAGTCTGATTTATCAGTAAAGACAGAACTGAAGACAGATTTGAGCAGTTTTTGAGAGTGAGCTAAGAGGTGATTGATAAGAGGAAAAAGAGGCAATTGTTTTCTTACCACTAAAAAATGACTTCAAAGTGAATGCCACTAGATGCCTTTCCTCTATATAGGGCAGGCAAGATAATGGATAATGTCAGACCTTATGCAATTCAGTCCAGTTTTGGACATATTAGACCGGTTTCTGCCCCTAAAGCAATTTTTAACTTGTTTTATGGTATAAGGAAAACAAGACCATGCTTTGTATCTTGTTTCTGGTGAAATAAGTACACTTTAACCATTTTCCCACACATGACATATTATTACGTCATTTGTCGGGTCCCTGTCTTTGATGCACGCTTAGGAGCTGAACTCCGTACTCCGCTGTTATTCATATAAATGCCACTGTCCATCTTTGTCTGCTTGTCATGCAAAATATAAACCCTCACACAGCTCCATCACACCAAAAAAATTAGTTACAGAAGGTAGAAAAATGGCGACACATGCAAATTATTATTATCTTTTATGCGATTTTCTAAATTTCTTTTCACCATTAAAAAAGAAAAAAGTTTGGTATCTTTGTAATCAGATTGACCTGGAGAATCATGTTGACAAGTCATTCTCACCATATAATGAATACCATAAAGTCAAAACCTAAAAAAATTTGAAATTGTTTTTTTTTTTTTGCAATCTCACCGCACTTGGAATCGCATGGTAAAAAGAATGGTGCCAATGAGAACTGCAACTCATCCCACACAAAAACAAGCCATAATACATCTATTTTGTTGAAACAATTAAAAAGTGATGGCTCTGTAAAAAAGGAGAGGAAAAAATAGAACTACAAAAAATGGAAAATCACCCTGTAGGGAAAGGGTTGAAGACCGATTATTCTGATTAGGCCATTGTTCATTGTAACTGATAGCCCATAGAGTAACACAAAGATTACATTGATCTTGAAACATTCTTGTAGAAAAATAATTAACTTTAGTAACTTTCTGCATTCTTTGCTTTTCAACATAAGAGGAATGTACAACGAATGATATACTTGGGGTAAGGGTCATTGTCAGCTGTTTGCCAGCCAGCTCCATAAAGAGTGAATGTAATATTGGTATATAGATACATTTAATGGAAAATTGTCTGCGTCTATACATCACTTTATTAGTAGCTAAGAGATTATGTTGTCTCATCTGGCACTGCTCTGGGTATTTAGGCAAGACTGACTCATAATTGTACAGAAATAGCAAAAATTGCTGCACTTAAGATATAAAGTGCTAATAATGTCAAAATCTTCCAGTTTTTTTTAATGAAATTGGTGATGGGTTTATAAATGTGCAAGCAGTACTTTTTGGAATACATATGAGATTTATTTTTATGCAATTTCTATATTACTGTTTTTTATTTTTGTAAATGTAGAAGGAAAAAAAGGTTTGATTTCTATCGTTTTGTAGCATAAAGTGCCAATAAAATAGTGTATCACATTGGGTCCCCTTTCTGTTAGGGCAGGTCCAGCTGGCCGTATTATCAGTCCAAGTGCAATCCAACAAAATATTGGATCACACCCATGGAGCCGTGCATATGTCCACTTTTCTTTTTCCACGGACAGAGCTGGCTTGAGTAAAAAAATGCTGCATGTCCAAGTTTGATCCGATTATCTGATCGTACTCGGCCATGCAAGTGAATGATATTCAAAACAGGAGGAACTGCGGAGTATATAGGTTTTAAAAACTTATATTTTTATTATTGGACAAAGGTAGCTAAAAAGTAAAAAAAAAAATATGTACAAAAAGACAAACAGACACAACAAACGGTAAAAGAATTTTTCTCTGACAGGGTAATATTCATAACATAGGTGAACAGAATAGTTAGTATATATGTGTGTATATATATAAACAGCGCAGGTCGGTGTAATACAATCAGAAAGCTAAGTGCTAATTAGACAGTAGTGAAATTTTTTTTATATTGACCGTACACAACACTGTATTTCAGGATAATACATTCAATCTAAAAGGAATGAAGCCATGTTACCCTGTGGGAGCAGTGGGCACAGTGCACGAAACCCGATGATTTCAACCCCAACGCTGCATTTCGCGTGGATATTTCCTTGCTTTCTCAAGGGGAGAAATGACTGCGTGGAAATCAACAGCTGTTCGCTGAGCACAGTCCGATTTCCGCGCACTGGCACAACAAAGAAGATGGAGAAATTTTGATCTCCATCTTCTCACAGTGTACTACTGTTGTGACCACGCACCACAATTGTGGGTTACCAGGGCAATGGGGTACCCAGAGCCGAGCCCATGGAAGTCTATGGGGTTGTCACAGGTAGCGGTGGCTCGGTCTGTGGCCCTGGCGGTCAGGCGTATGTTGGGGGGTATATTTACAGGGGATAGGTATATATATACAGTTCGTGACGCCACCTGTAGTTTCCTGATCACTAAGACCAGCGCTGCTGTAGATCTCTGAGGGGGTGGTGAGGCAGCTAGATGTCGGGTCCCCTACAGGTGGGACTGGTCCCTCAAAGTCTATGGGATTTATGATGTCGGGTGCAGGTAAATAAGTCAGTCTCACACCATCCAGCGTCTTTCCATACCTTTTACTTGTCAGATGATAAGGCAGGTCCCAGGGAGGCTGGTCGGGTAGAGGATGTGCTTTGAGGCAACAGCTGAACAGGTTGGGGGCCTCCTTTACTTTCAAAATGATGAGTCCAACCAGCATAAAGCTAAGTTCACTCCATATACTCCAGCTTCTCCAAGCTGTACTGCCCGGTCAGTTTTGTGGTCGGAGCCTTCCAGTGATGGAACTAGGTCCTTGCTTTTGCTGATCAGGCTCAAAGTTCCTATTCCACCTGACCCCTGTTACGTACTGACACTCCAAGGGCTGCTTTCTGCGACCTAAGGTCCAGTAAGCCTCTGGTTTTTCTATCACTATGCCTGGAGCTATAGTGACACTTCGGTCCCCAGTGACCGGTGACAATGTGCAGGATCATCCAATCCTTAAGGCACTTCTGAATTCCTTCCACTGCGCCCTTCGCCCTGTCCGCGTTTGTAGCATAAGCACTCCACACTTCCAAGGGCTATACAGGTTAATCCCTTCTTTCTTCTTCCCACAGCTTGCTAACAGGTGCTCAGTAATCTTCTAGTTCAGGAGCACGTCACTGAACTCCACTGTCCTTGGGACAGGAGACTGAAGGTCCTGCTGCTCACTCCTCTCTCTTCCTGCACAGACTGCACACTGAATGATCTCCTCTGTCCGAAGACAGGAAACAGAACTCACTGAGCTCTGCCGCTGACTGAACTGAACTGGCTCTCCTGCATGTCACTAGCCTATATAACCTATGGGTGTGTCTAAGTGTGTGATGGAGTGAATGTTTATTGAGCATTAAACTGTTACCTCTCCGCACATCCTCCAGGGTACTGTGTGTGCCTTCACACCAGGGCTACACATTCCCCCATGGTAACATACAGCACTCCCGGGCTGTGAAATACAAGAAGACATTTTGTTTTTCATTAACAATAAACATTAACTCTTCCCATCCGGGAGGTACGGGTTTCTTAAACGTTGCATTTAAACATTAGATATAGAAAAATACAAAACATTCTCTCATAAATATATCATATCAACAATATTCTTGTGAAGGACCCGCACCAAACCTTCAACGTGGGTCCTGGGTGGGCTGCAGGACATCTGGCTGCAGACCTCGCTCAGTGCCACACCACACGGGTTTTATATTCAGAGGTAGTTGAGGTGGTTTCATGTGAAACCAAGATAATGCACCTTAGTGCAACTATTTACAGGATACAGTTTTTGGGCTGGCTCAGTCCTCAGCCACGCAGTCTATTATACGACACATTTTCAAATAATTCACATTATATCAAATTCTATTTACTCAACTAGAGTATTCTATATGTAAAACTCTTACTTTTTATTTCTCAAAATTCTTTAACTTTTCAAAATTTTCATTCTTGTACCCAGCCGGGCATTCTACTCATTATATACAGTCATGGCCAAAAGTTTTGAGAATGACACAAATATTAATTTTTACAAAGTCTACTGCTTCACTTTTTCTAATGGCAATTTGCATATACTCCAGAATGTTATAAAGAGTGAACAGCTTAACAGCAATTACTTGCAAAGTCAATATTTGGCTAGAAAATGAACTTTATCCCCCAAAACACATTTCAACATCATTGCAGCCCTGCCTTAAAAGGACAAGCTAACCTCTTTTCAGTGATTGCTCCATTAACACAGGTGTGGGTGTTGATGAGGACATGGCTGGAGATCAATCTGTCATGATTAAGTAAGAATGACACCACTGGACACTTTAAAAGGAGGCTGGTGCTTGACATCATTGTTTCTCTTCTGTTAACCATGGTTATCTCTAAAGAAACACGTGCAGTCATCATTGCAATGCACAAAAATGGCCTAACAGGGAAGAGTATCGCAGCTAGAAAGATTGCACCTCAGTCAACAATCTATTGCATCATCAAGAACTTCAAGGAGAGAGGTTCCATTGTTGCCGAAAAGGCTTCAGGGCGCCCAAGAAAGACCAGCAAGCGCCAGGACCGTCTCTTAGAAGTGTTTCAGCTATGGGATCGGGCTAGCAGCAGTGCAGAGCTTGCTCAGGAATGGCAGCAGGCAGATGTGAATGCATCTGCACGCACTGTGAGGCGGAGACTCTTGGAGCAAGGCCTGGTCTCAAGGAGGGCAGCAAAGAAGCCACTTCTCTCCAGAAAAAACATCATGGACAGACTGATATTCTGCAAAAGGTACAGGCAGTGGACTGCTGAGGACTGGGGTAAAGTTATTTTCTCTAATGAATCCCCTTTTCGATTGTTTGGGACATCAGGAAAACGCCTCATTCGGAGAAGACAAGGTGAGCGCTACCACCAGTCTTGTCTCATGCCAACTGTTAAGCATCCTGAAACCATTCATGTGTGGGGTTGCTTCTCAGCCAAGGGAATCAGCTCTCTCACAGTCTTGCCTAAAAACACAGCCATGAATAAAGAATGGTACCAGAATGTCCTCCAAGAGCAACTTCTCCCCACCCTCCAAGAGCAGTTTGGCGATCAACAATGCCTTTTCCAGCATGATGGAGCACCTTGTCATAAAGCAAAGGTGATAACTAAATGGCTCAGGGAACAAAACATAGAGATTTTGGGTTCATGGCCTGGAAACTCCCCAGATCTTAATCCCATTGAGAACTTGTGGTCAATCATCAAGAGACGGGTTGGCAAACAAAAACCTAAAAATTCTGACAAAATGAAAGCATTGATTGTGCAAGAATGGACTGCTATCAGTGAGGATTTGGTCCAGAAGTTGATTGAGAGCATGCCAGGGAGAATTGCAGAGGTCCTGAAGAAGAAGGGTCAACACTGCAAATATTGACTTGCTGCATTAACTCATTCTAACTGTCAATATAAGTTTTTGTTACTCATATGTTTGCAATTATTATATTTCTGTCTGTGATAAAAACATCTGTCAAACACACATAAAAACCAGAGGGCAGCAGATCATGTGAAAATATAATATTTGTGTCATTCTCAAAACTTTTGGCCATGACTGTATAAAACTACGTAAACCCTATATATAGCAATAAAGTGCAAAACAGCAATTATTTCTTTTATCAAAACTTTCTACATTTTCTTTGTTGCGGTAAACCCTGTCTGGGTCCTACCGTTCTTCACATTTTCTTGCAGGCTTCCATTATACTTTCCATCCCGGGGGCTGGAACAATACGATGATCCTTAGATCCCATGACCAACAAGTCGTGACCTGCTATCAGGGTTTGGGTCGCTACAGTCCTCGTGCGAACCACTAGGGGCGCAACGGGTATGTCATCCTTGCAAGATACTGATGGCATCTCTGCTGGTGCCGCCACGTCCGGCGGTATAACTTGCGACTTTAACGGGGTCTCGGTTTGCGATTTGGCGCGAGATGCTGGCAGAGTAGAGTATGCAGGGGGTGCTTCCAACTGCGATATACTCTCCTGGGGCGATGCCGGGGCACGGCCTGATGCAGCGGTAGATTGAGACTGGGATGCGCTGGCAATGGTGACGTTACCTGCGTCAGGGACGGGGTCACGGACGATTGTGACATTAAGGGCATACCATCCCTTCATTCCCCAGTGCCGTGTGTAGTTGACTATGTCCCCATTAACCAGGTCCCTTCCCGGGTGGCCTTGTGGTAGGTGGGACTCTACGTCGCGTCGGCTCACAAATACCCCTGGGTAAAGTCCCGGTTCTCTAATGAAGCCCCAGCCCTTCCGGAGCTGGAACTCTGTCACACTCCCCTGCCGCCGCGGTTCCCTTAGAGTACCTTTTTCCCGGCGGACACTTTCCTTGTCCGCGATCAGCTGCTCGTACTGCCGCTGCCGGTTCCGCTGCGCTTCCCGCTCTTCCTCCCGCCGGCGTCGCTGTTCCTCTTCGCGACGCTGCCACTCACGTTCCCACTGGGCGGCGTAGACGACGTCATCCAGGCGCGCCATCTCATCCCAGTCGACGTCTGGTAATGATGGACAGGACCCCTCCGGTGTCCCTACCGGGGATCGATCATCTGCTGCGGCCTCCTGGCCGGGCGGGCGTTCCGGAACTGGCGGTACCTCCTCAACCTCCCTCGCTTCCACCACTCCATCGGTAGGTTCAGGGTCGGTCCTTTTGGGGGTAGCCTCCGGTTGCTCCTTAGCCTTGGGCAGCAGAAGTCTTGGTAATTCAAATCGTGGGGGGTCGTCGAGGGGAGAGAACACCGCGTCCCACAGCCGCCGCTGTATCTGGTTACGCCGGCGTCTCTCGATCTCCTCCATTCCAGGTTGTTGCGAAATCATCTTCTTCAACCTCGCATTTTCCTCTCCAATCTCCAGCAATGCTTGCTGCAGGTGCAGGACCACAGATGGTTCCGGTTCTAGTGGCAGCTTGGCTGGGGAACGGGGCCTGCCTTCCTCCGCTTCCCTGCTCGGCTGCACACGTCCTGCCTCCATCATGTTCCAGAACACTCTCTCATCTTCTTTCAGAACAGTCCCGTCCCTTCCGTGGAGGCGGGGTTTGCGTCTCCTCCTCTTCGCAGGGAAGGTGAAGAGGAGGCGGACCTCCTTTGCTGTAGGGCAGGATCGCATATTGTAATAGCACTTTGAGAGGGCAGGCATTTTCTTCGCGCCATAGGGGGGCACACTCGGTCTGTGGCCCTGGCGGTCAGGCGTATGTTGGGGGTATATTTACAGGGGATAGGTATATATATACAGTTCGTGACGCCACCTGTAGTTTCCTGATCACTAAGACCAGCGCTGCTGTAGATCTCTGAGGGGGTGGTGAGGCAGCTAGATGTCGGGTCCCCTACAGGTGGGACTGGTCCCTCAAAGTCTATGGGATTTATGATGTCGGGTGCAGGTAAATAAGTCAGTCTCACACCATCCAGCGTCTTTCCATACCTTTTACTTGTCAGATGATAAGGCAGGTCCCAGGGAGGCTGGTCGGGTAGAGGATGTGCTTTGAGGCAACAGCTGAACAGGTTGGGGGCCTCCTTTACTTTCAAAATGATGAGTCCAACCAGCATAAAGCTAAGTTCACTCCATATACTCCAGCTTCTCCAAGCTGTACTGCCCGGTCAGTTTTGTGGTCGGAGCCTTCCAGTGATGGAACTAGGTCCTTGCTTTTGCTGATCAGGCTCAAAGTTCCTATTCCACCTGACCCCTGTTACGTACTGACACTCCAAGGGCTGCTTTCTGCGACCTAAGGTCCAGTAAGCCTCTGGTTTTTCTATCACTATGCCTGGAGCTATAGTGACACTTCGGTCCCCAGTGACCGGTGACAATGTGCAGGATCATCCAATCCTTAAGGCACTTCTGAATTCCTTCCACTGCGCCCTTCGCCCTGTCCGCGCTTGTAGCATAAGCACTCCACACTTCCAAGGGCTATACAGGTTAATCCCTTCTTTCTTCTTCCCAGAGCTTGCTAACAGGTGCTCAGTAATCTTCTAGTTCAGGAGCACGTCACTGAACTCCACTGTCCTTGGGACAGGAGACTGAAGGTCCTGCTGCTCACTCCTCTCTCTTCCTGCACAGACTGCACACTGAATGATCTCCTCTGTCCGAAGACAGGAAACAGAACTCACTGAGCTCTGCCGCTGACTGAACTGAACTGGCTCTCCTGCATGTCACTAGCCTATATAACCTATGGGTGTGTCTAAGTGTGTGATGGAGTGAATGTTTATTGAGCATTAAACTGTTACCTCTCCGCACATCCTCCAGGGTACTGTGTGTGCCTTCACACCAGGGCTACACACTACGGTTCTCTCATCCGAGAAAATTGAGTCACAGAATGCTGATGAAGGCTGGATTGGAGGCATATACAGTGGCATGTATAAGTTTGGGCACTCATGATCAAAATTACGGTTATTCTGAACAGTTAAGCAAATTGAAGATGAAATAATCTCTAAAAGGCCTAAAGTTAAAGATTACATCTTTTCTTTGTATTTTAGGCACATTTTAACAACTTCACGACTTTTGACGTTTATATACGTCATAGGTAGTGTCCCTGCATTTGATGCGGGCTCTAGCACTGAGTGTGCATCTTTTCAGGCACACGATAGCTGATTTGATCAGCTGTAATGTTTCCCTAACAGCCACAGGTGGAATCGCGGTCCACCACACAGCTGTTAACATGTTAAATGCTGCTGCCAATCTCTGACAGCGTCATTTAACATGTGTGAGCCAGAAGCGTGTCACAAACGCTGCTAATCTGCACCCTGTTACATGGCCACGGGGTGCTTATGTGTTTGCATGACAACTGGGGGTTTGTAGTATGCCCCCGTGCTTGACATTGATTACCTGCTATGAGCACCACCTTGTGGCCAGCGTTCATAACAGATGAACATTTCTGCTACACATAGAAGGTCTGAGGCCCTATGTGTAGCACAAGCGATCAGAAGATCGCAGTTTCAAGTCTCCTAATGAGGTTATTGAAGCAAAAAAAGTTAAACTTTTTTTAATATAAAACAAAAAAATTATAAATGTTCAAGTCACCGCCCTTTTGCCCCATTCAAAAGAAAACAAAAAATAAAAATACATATTTGGTGTTGCTGCTTTCAGAAACGCCCAATCTATCAAAATCTAAAAATAATTAATTTGAGCGGTAAATGGGTAATGAGAAAAAAAAATAAATGCCAGATTTATGTTTTTTTGGTCGCCACAACAATGCAATAAAATGCAATGATAGGTGATTAAAACATCATATCTAACCCAAAATGGTATTAACCCTTTCCTTTACCCCTGAAGGTGGTTTGCACATTAATGATCAGGCCAATTTTTACAATTCTGACCAGTGTCACATTATGAGGGAATAACTCTGAAACGCTTCAACGGATTCCACTGATTCTGAGAATGTGTTTTCATGACATATGGCACTTCATGATATTGGTAAAATTTCTTCGATATAACTTGCATTTATTTGTTAAAAAAACAAAATTTGGTGAAAATTTGGAAAATTTTGCAATTTTCAAACTTTGAATTCTTATGCCCTTAAATCAGAGAGATATGTCACACACAATAGTTAATAAATAACATTTCCCACATGTTACTTTACATCAGCACAATTTTTTTAAAAATTTTTTATTAGCATGTTATATGGGTTTAAAGTTGACAAACGATTTCTCCTTTCTCCAACAAAATTTACAAAGTCATTTTTTTTAGGGACCACCTCCAATTTGAAGTGACTTTGAGTGGTCTATATGATAGAAAATACCCAAAGTGACACCATTCTAAAAACTGCACCCCTCAAAACCACATTCAAGAAGTTTATAAACCCTTCAGGTGCTTCACAGGAATTTTTAGAATGTGGAAAAAAATGAACATTTAACTTTTTTTCACCAAAAATTTAATTTAGACCCCAATTTTTTTTCACAAAGGTAACAGGAAAAAATGGACCCCAAAATTAGTTGTGCAATATCTCCTGAGCATACCAATACCCCAAATGTGGGGGAAAATCACTTTTTGGGAGCATGGAAGAGCTATGAATGGAAGTAGCGCCATTTGACTTTAGAATGCAAAATTTCCTGGAACAATTGGTGAACACCATGTCGCAATTGGAGAGCTCCTGATGTGCCTACAGAGTGAAAATCCCCCACAAGTGACACCATTTGGAAACTAGACCACTCAGAGAACTGATCTAGATGTGTGGTGAACACCTTGATCCCTCAGATGCTTCACAGAAGTTTATAATGTTGAGCAGTGAAAATAAAAAAAATCACATTTTTCCCACAAAAATGTTATTTTAACCGCAATTTTTTTTATTTTCACAGTCGTAAGAGGAGAAAATGGAACCCAAAATTTGTTGTGCCTTTTCTCCTGAGTACGTTGATACGTCATCTGTATGTTTTTTAGCACCAAATTTTGCATTTTCATAAGGGTAACAGGAGCTATTACACCATTCAACTTGTAGTGCAATTACACCTCAGTACGCTGATACCCCATATGAGGGAGAAAACTACTGTTTGGGCGCACTGCAGGGCTCGGAAGGGATGGAGCGTCATTTGACTTTGAAAATCTCAGCCATCATCTGCTGGCAAAGAAAGGGACCGACAAATGATGTACAGTTATGTCATATTTTTATTAAGGGGATAATAATGCATGTAGCTTGAATAGTGGAATCTAGTGACAGATCCCTTAAAAAGGGAACCTGTCAGGTCGGATAACGCTATTAACCGGCAGATATAGGGTTAATCTACAAGTTAATAGTTGTATGAATATGCATAGCCACTGTGCTGGGAGGGCGACACCTGGGAGAAAATGAACTTCATTTCTCTTGGGGCCTGCTCATCACTCACAGCCCTGAGCGGCTTTAAGCCCGTCTCGGCACTGTGACTGACAACTGGATTAGCAGTGCATCAGTGCAGAACCAACCGTCAGTCAAAGTACCAGGGCGTGGTTACAGCCATCGCTAAAAGTATAGTGACTGATGTCCAAAACACACCTGTATGACTGAAAGCCGGCAACTCCCGAGAGGAATAAAGTTTATTTTCTCCCAGGTGCCACACTTGCAGATTAACTTTATAGCTACAGATTAGCATTACATGACGTGACAAGTCCCCTTTAAGTTCTACATTTTCAAATCTCATTTAAACAGCAAAATGTCTCATGTTCAAGTTAATCCAAGTCTCATAATAAAGTTTAATTACTATAAGTGCTAAAGTTGTGAGGACTGCCAAGTTTTAAGAAGTCTTTTAAAATTGGATTTACTAATTACATCTTCCGTAATTGAAAATCTGAAATGCCTAACATCAGTAACTGGACAATCAGACATTTTTAAGCCAATTTTAAGGTATTTTTTCTTATAACATTTATAAAACTGGGATTGAAATAGTGAATACAACCCTCCTATAGAATTTCACATCTCACATTTTCTAGATCACTATCAATGGATTGGAATGAAAAATGGACGTTCCCAAATACTTTTGTCCATAACCATATATGTATACATATTAATATATATATTTTGATGCATTAAAAAATAAAGGAGGTTTTAGCATAGCCCAAACATACAGCAAATTACTGCTAAAACATAATGGGGGGTGGGTTGCTGCTGCTCTTCTGAAAAGCTACACTAGCTGCTGGAGAAATTAACCTTTCTGGCTTGATGTCCCTCAAGCTGGGAAATGTCTCCATAAGCTAGTGCTGATAGCATCCAATGCATTCACAGTGCCAGTACACCTTGCCTTTCCTTGCATGTACCAGCTGGAACAGGAGCAGGGCGGTAATGCCCTATACCAGGCTGGAGAACTTCAATGAACCCATATTCAAAACCAACACATGTTACTCTTCAAGTGAGTTGTCACAAACCCTGAGGCTCATTAATTTAACTAAGGTGCAAAACTTGTTTTATGAATTAATGCCGCAGCAAATAATATGTTCATAAGCCTATTTCCTTTAAGTATAAAGCATTAGTGGAAGATTAAGGGCTATAAATATTGTGACCGGTTCCCTTTTACTACTGTTGGAGACTTGGAAATACAGAAGATGCTCACGCTCTTGTTTGCATATCTCCTATCCATATGTTGTAAGTTTTTGACATGAGACAACCCTATGGAAGCTCTGAAGAATATAGGAAAACTGTTACAGATAGCACAAGGAAGCAAATATTATACCATGATCTATACATAAGGCTTTGTCATGCTTATACTAAATTACAGAATTTTGAGCATGTCTAAGGGGTAACTTTTCTCCTTGTGGAGAGTGACATACCGGCCCTGACATGCCATTGTAAGGAGACTTATTTGCAATGCTCCTCTGAGAAATGAAATATACAAATTGCCTCTTCAGAAAGGAATAGCAGAAATTTCTCAATAATATACTGTATTTTTGAGAGGTGTCGTTAGTAGTGTTGAGCGATACGATACCGCAAGTATCGGGTATCGGCCGATATTAGCTCTATCGGACTTTCGATACTTAGTTCCGATATTTTCGTCTTATCGGATACCGGAATCGGATTTGTCACTGTCACTGTCAGTGTCCGTCGGTCGGGTCTGTCAGGAGTCAGCGGCACTTACCTGGCAGAAGATCTCCGGCGGTCACGGGCTGGACTGCTTGATGGCCGCCATCATCTTTCCCCGGCGGTCACATGCAGTTTCTCGCGATAACTGCAGTGACTGCTGGGTAATCCCGGCCGTAAAGCAGTCAGTCCGATGACGTCACCGCCGGGGAAGCAGGTAATCAGCTGTGCTGCGTCGAGATGACAGGCTCTGCCTGTCATTGCGATGTAGCAGAGCTGGATCGTCGTGGGACCCTCGTTACTATGGACTGCGTCGGACAGGTGGTATACTGTTGGTTTGTTTTTTTTCTTTTTTTACAGGAGATCGATGGCGTCGCAGGAATGAGAGTATAATAAAAGAAATGAAAACTGTGCTGTCTTTTTTATTTCAGTAAAATACTTTTTTCTTGCTGTGTCTTTTTTTATATACATTTAAAAACTTTGGGATTAGTAATGGATCGGTGTCTTATTGACACCTCTCCATTATTAACCGGGCTTATTCTCACCGTGCAATCAACGGTGACATTAACCCCTTATTACCCCGCTTGTCACCGCTACAGGGCAGTGGGAAGAGCCGGGTAAAGTGCCACAATTGGCACATCTTTTGATGCGCCAAATGTGGGGCTGCTGTAGCCTGGTATTATCAGGCTGTTGAGGGCCAAAATCCATGGGCCTTGACAGTCTTTTAATACCAGGCCGCAGCAGTCTGCATTTTACTTGGCTGGTTAACAAAAATAGGGGGACCCCTACGCCGTTTTTTTTTCGAGGGGATCCCCTATTTTTGTTAACCAGCCAAGCTAAGCAGACTGCTGTGGCCTGGTATTATCAGGCTGGCAAGCAGGGTCGGACTGAGGCACCGGGACACCGGAGAAACCTACGGTGGGCCCCAGCTCCTGCGTGGTGGGCCCTGATTTGAAAGGATAGGTCGCGGGGCAGAGGGGGTGGTGGCCCCGGGGCCCACGCTCTGAGGGGGCCCACCTGGAGCTACGATACAGTTACATTCTGCGGCAGAGCAGGAGAATCGCTCTCCCTGCTCTGCCGCCCGGAAGCTATGGGGCCTGAACAGGCGTTGGGGGGGCCCGGTGCCAGCAGTGGGCCCCCCACCCGTCATCGGAGGGTCAGCTGTATCGGCATCCAGCCGATAAAGCTGACCGCATGGAGAGAGAAGGAGCGAGCGCTCCTACTCTCCCATAATCCCCTCTCAGCGTATGACAGCGGGCGCAATAACATCACCTGCCGGCGCCCGCTGTCAGACACTGAGAGGGAGAACAGTGAGCAGCACAGGAGCCGGGAGGTGAGTTTTTTTTTTATTTTTTTTTTAATGGGGGTGCAGTCGAGTCCTGGCTGGAGAAGTCGTCATGTCGGTGTGGGCCAGATGGAAAAGACATGAAAAGTGAACAATTCCATTAGAAAGAACATCAGCGGTAAGTCATTATCTGTACCTGTGCTGTAATCTATTATATGTTCTGTAGGACTGGTATTATTTAACACAGACCATATGGCGGTAATATCAATATTGGTCTTCTTATATAGAGATTATTTTGGCCAACAGCGCGGTCATTTGCTGAGGTTCTCTGATGATGGGCCCACTCAGAAGTATTGCCCCCACTAAACCAAAACCCTAGCTACGCCTATGGCTCTCTCTCTAGTCTTTCTTTCTCGCTCTCTGTTCTTTCCTTCTCGCTCTCTGTTCTTTTTTCTCTCTGTTCTTTCTTTCTCTCTTTTCTTTCTTTCCTCTCTTTCTTTCTCTGTTTGTTCTTTCTCTCTCGCTGCTCTTTCTTTCTTTTCCTCAGTACCAGCCACTGTGCCCTCATTACCAGTCAGTGTGATCAGCAGTGCTAAATGGTTACGCTTGGGGCGAGGATATGGGTGTGATTAGCTGTGAAATGGGTGTTGTCAGGGCGTGGCCTAAAATTTTCAGCGGCGCGCAACACGCGCCGCAGCCTTTAATCCTCTTTCCTGTCTTCCAAATTTGGGAGGTATGCTGTATGACCTCCCTACAACTTCTGGCCATGCTCCTGATGAGCGCGACGGATGGTCTCGTGAGGGATCTCCTCCCACACCTGGACTAAAGCATCCACCAACTCCTGGACAGTCTGTGGTGCAACGTGGCATGGCCTAAAATTTTCTGCAGCATGCACAGCGTGCCACAGCCTTTGTCCCTCTTTCCCTTATTCAAAGGTTGGGAAGTATGATGTTGGGCCGCAAGAATAATATTTTCTCTGGTGGGCCCAAGGTACTCCAGTCTGACGCTGCTGGCAAGGTCCATGTATGTTGGCTCCTTAACAGCCTTAAATACCATGCCTCAGCAGCAGGGGCGTACATATAAATCATGGGGCCCCATAGCAAAAGTCTGAATGTTCCCCACCCCCCCAAAAAAAAAACCCAGAGGCATTGTAAATGTAAAGTGCCAGCACAGTGAGGGAAGTTGAGTCGCACAGAGACAGGGTTTTGGGGGTACTCGGCACCGATCACGTCGACTTCTATGGGGGATGTCACGAGTAGCACAGCTCGGTCCGTGACCTGGGCGATCACTGGAATGTGGGATATTTCCAGGGGATGATAGAATGTTCGTGTAGTTTGTCGTGACGCCACCTGTAGTACCTGGTCAGGGTGTCCAGCGCTGCTGTGCAGGTCCTCTGGAAGGGATGGTGTAGTGCAGGTAGGTGAAAAGTCTTCTACAGGTAACACGCTATCCTTCCAGGGCAGATAGATGTGAGATAGAGCAATGGTGCAAAGTGATGTAGCAGAGTGGACTATGCGACGTAGTAAGAAAGCAGGAAACACTTCAAGTTAAACGTTGCATAATAAAATTTTTAATAATAACATTACAAAAGTGCAAATGGCTTATATTATGTGACATGTTTTGTTACTGTTCATACCCTTGATATGTGTTATACATGTGTGTTAATAAATACATATTCAACAAAAGTGCAAATAGCATTAGTGCCGAAGTTCGTGGAGACTTCTTAGGACTACAACCCCACCGGGGTAACTTCACAGTGTCCTTTACTTGTGCTTGTGGAGGACCCGCTCCAAACCTCCAACTGTGGTCTTGGGTGGGCTGCAAGACTTTCCTTGAGCAGACCTCACTTTCGGCCACACCAAACGGGTTTTTAGTTTCTGAGGTAGTTGAAAATAGTGCACAGTAAAGTTTTTTGTAAAACCAAGATGGAGCACCGAAGTGCCAACTATTTACAGAAAAATTTGTGAGCCAGTACAGTTCATGGCTTCAAAGTTCAACATTTTCATTACAGTGAAACACCATTACCCAACCTGGGTATATTAAGGCAACAATAAACTTGTTCTTCTGAACATTCACCCGTCCGGGTACATCAAACCATTACCCAACCTGGGTATATTAAGGCAATAAACTTCTTTTTATGAACATTCACCCATCCGGGTACATCAATAATTTAACTATTTACATACAGAGACCCTGTCCGGGTTATTTAGACTTCTTTGGCTGGCCTCTTACAGGTACCACCTGGTACTCTTCTGGAGCTTGCCAAACATCCGTGACAGGAGGGTCCACCCAGACCTGATGACGTCGTGTGGCCAGTACAGTGACGTCGTGACCCGCTATATGGGTATGTGTGGCCACCTCTTTCATCTCCCTCTGGGTCTGGACCCCTATGTCCCGGACTGAACGAACCCCAGGGGGCCTAACAGGCGCCGGGTACGGGCCAGCTATCATTATCATGTCCATAGCTGGGGCTGCTGAGGAGACCACTGAGGGAGGCTGGGGAGATTTACGGCGTGGGGTGGGCACTTGTGCAGAGGCCTGGTTGGGGGAGGCTGAAGGCTCGTAGGGTCTGTCAGTTTCCTGACACTCTGGGGAGTAGGGTCGCACCTGGTAACATTTTGGGCGTACCATCCATTGTAACCCCAGTGTCGGGTGTAAGTCACCAAGTCTCCTGGCAACAGGTCCCTCCCCGGTGTTCCTTCTGGGAGGTGAGCCTCCACGTCCCGCCGGGTTACAAAAACTTCTAAATAAAGTCCAGGCTCCTGGATGAAGCCCCAACCACCTTTTAACTTAAAGTTCCGTACTGCACCCTTACGCCGCGGCTCCCTCACCGTACTTTTATCCTTTCTCATACGTGCCTTCTCTGCCAGGTCCTTCTCCAGGTGACGTTGCCGAAGCTTTTGGGATTCTCGCTGCTCCCTTTGTCGCTCTGCTTCCCGCTCCCGACGTCTCCACTCTTCCTCCTGACGCCGGTTGTAATTCTCCTCCACCAGCATCTCCATGTCTCCACCATCAAACACCAGCTTACGATGTACGGTTTGCGGCAGCTCTCCTGGCGCCCGCCAGTCCTGGCGGCGCTCACCTGCGGCGGAAGCAGCCGGCTCTGGAACAGATGACGGTCGGGGCTCCGGTACAGGCAGGTAGAGCTCTGGTGCCTGCGCGGCCTCCTCCATGAGGACGGGTGTCGCTTCTTCTGCTTCAGCGACGGGGGCAGACAGCGGGATCTGGGGTGCTGGTGCGGCGTTTTCTGCAGGAACGGGTGCCTCCACTGTGATACTGGCAACCGGTTCAGATTGCAAGGGCTGGGATGCCCGCACGGCCTCCTGTACTGGAACGGGTGCCTCCACTGAGATACTGGCAACCGGTTCAGATTGCAAGGGCTGGGATGCCCGCACGGCCTCCTCTACTGGAACGGGTGCCTCACCTTCCGGTACAGACACTTCAGGGGGTAAGAGGGATTGGCGCCGCTCCAATTGTAGTTTTAGGGCCCGCCAGCTCGCTTCCATCCTGGCGACCTCCTCCCGGTGCCGGGCCAGGTCTCTCAGGGTATCCTCCGCTTCTTCCAGCGTAGGAGGGTTTCCAGGCCGGGTGCCAAACGGTGGCTCCGTGGCGATCGGGTCGCTTCCGTGGGGGGAGAGCTCTGACTCCTCCATCCCTTCCCACTTCTGCTCACGTCCATTCGCCATCTCAGCAAAGTCACATGTGTCATTAGCATCAGGAGAGGCGACATCTTTTGTAGGGAGGCGGGACCTTCGCGTTCGTTTACGCCCACTGAGGAGGATGAGGAGGCGGAACTCCAGAGCTGAGGGGCACGATCTTACATTGCAGTAACATTTAGAGTGTGCGGACATCGTTTTCGCGCCACGGAGTGAGTGTACGCCCACGAGAGCACCCCCTTATTCTTCACCTGTGCATCGTGGCGCAGATATGACGGAAAAATGGCAAATACAGTCTATGATGATTTTTGCAATTCTCAAGCAAAAAAACAGTTCAATTAAGGCACACAGGACTCGCTTATAGCGAGCTTCTGAATCCTGTTCGCTGGGTGCGATGCAACATCTCTGTGGCGACTGGACCCTCGGGTGCTTCTGTCTTTTCACAAATGCCGGCTTTACCCGGCAATTGAATCAGAGGCTATTTTACTATGCAGAAGTGAATAAACTATAAATATATGTATATATATATATGTCACAATGACATGTATATATATATATGTATTCTAAGTGTGTATATTTTGTGTTTACAAGGAAAGAAAGTGTTTTTTTAGTTGCGATATTTTGTTCCCATAGACTTACATGGGACTTCCGGTATCGGAATCGGATATCGCCGATAGTTAGTGATATCGGCGATACCATTCCGATCCGATATTTTTAGATATCGAGCAGTATCGCTCAACACTAGTCGTTAGTAAACCATGCAGAATAATGGCAGCCACAGTGCCGGCTGTTAATATGGTGGAATATCTGATTGTATTTATCACATTTCTTTTTTTTTCACAGAAAATTTGGGAAACAAATTGGATCTCCTTATAAACTGGTCAGATGTGTTCCAAGACCATTCCCAGAATTTTCAAAAACAGACAAATCCATTTTGGAACGGACTCTCAGAATCCAACCCTTTTCTGGATGACGTGGTTCAAGCCAACACATCAACCGATCAAAGAGTGTCTATTTTAAAAGAAGATCCTTTCTTCCTCTTTAGGGATTCAGAAACCAGAAATTCAGTATCAAGTTCTGGAGATGAACTTGACATTGATCATTTCTTGGATAAAACAGCAACAATAAAGAATGGAAGATCTAAAAGTGTTTCATATCTGGATGATTTAGACAGCAAAGAATCTAATGTTCAGGAGATTGACGGGCAAATTTTGGCCCCAGATTTAGAGTGGCTTCAGAATGATAGAGAGGCCTACAAAATGGCTTGGTTGAGTCATAGACAATTAACTCGATCATGTCTTGACTTGGATGTAATGAGTCAAAGTCCTGGATGGGGGCAAACACAAGCATCAGATGCTCATATATTTTGTAGAATAGAACACAAAGGAGGGTCTGTACAGCTTCCAAACTCTGATATAACTCTCCATGTTCCTGAAGGTCATGTTAGACCTGGGGAATTTCAGGACATCTCTTTAAAAGCTTTTCTTGATCCACCAGTCTTGCTCAACAACAACCTGTCAACTAGTGTTAGTCCTCTTCTAGAAATAACATTAAGCAACATCAATATAGTAGAGGATCTTTTACTGGAAATGAAAATTGCAGTTGAGGTAAAGAACGATCCATACAGTCAAGTCATGACTGATATTGTAACCTTTTACAGCTATAACAAAGAAGGTCCATTCGAAAAAATCCCTGATGGTTACGTATACAATAACATGTTACAAATCAAGTTACCAATTCTTAGTCGAGTCACATACATTGTGAGTGCGGCACAGGCCAAGTCTGTTCAAAACCAGTCCAGCAGTGTTTATGACTACATTCATAAAACCTTAACTGTAGCGGTGTATGGACCCAAGCATATACATCCAGCATTCACCACGGTGCTAGCTATTATGGGACATAACTATACTCCAGATAAACTCACCATGGATGACATTAAAAGACGTGGAAAAAATTTGCCGCCACTTGTATTTCAACTTTGGGGGAAGCACCAGTTTGTATTTCACCAAATGCAAGACTTATTGATTAATTTTATTACAAATGACTCATGTTATTCAGTCAAAACGACAGATAACAGTAATGAAATCAAATTGCAGCAGCTGAAGGCCGGTAAGATCATTCGGGCCCAATTCCCTTTCTCATTGAAAGGTGGCAAAGATATTAGCCCTTTTGTTTTTACTGTTCAGCTCAAAGACAGCCAGGGTTCAACAATAATATCAGAATTTCCAATCAATACCCCTTACCCTGCTCCAAAAATACATTGCACTCCAAAAAGTCAAACTTGCTACAGAAACGGAAGCAAATTTTGTCTACACCTGTCATGCCGATCAGAAACACTGTGAAATATCCTAAGTTTCAGGATAAAACTCTGAAGATGCTCAACTTTGCTGTGACTTTAAAAACTGTTTTGAGGCAACAGAAAATTGACTACTTTTTGGAATATTTTAAAGGAGACACAATTGCTCTTCTTGGGGAAGATAAAATTAAGGCCATAGGTCAAAACAAGGTTAAAGAATGGTATGTGGGTGTTTTAAGAGGGAAGGTTGGCCTTGTACACTGCAAAAATGTTAAGATTATTTCCAAAGATCAAGTCATTGATTTTTCCGATGTTCATTTTACAACCAAGATGCTTTTGGAACAGATCACGCTGCCATTTAAGAAATTGACTTACATATACTCTTCTGTGCTATCCAATGTCTCCGACAAAGTACAGGACTGGAGAGCTTTAGCTGACGCTCTTGGTTACTCACACTTGTCCCTGGACGACCTCAGTCACACTCTTCCTGAGAAAGAGTCTGACAGAGTGTCATGTATTGTGAAAAAGCTGAAAGAAGATTGTCATGCCGACTCCAAAAAGAGGAAATTTCATTATGAGCTTGTTATGGTAGGTATTTTAGTCTTAATCATATTCAACATTCTGTGTATAGGTCTACTGAAAGCATATGCATTCTGTAAGAGAATTAGGCAAATAATGTAATTCACATTACATGAATGTGCACAGTCCAATATGTTATCCCTATAAATCTGTACTTTTTGTTTGGTTTAATGGTGCCAGGAAGAAATAATAAAAGCATGCTCCATTGTAAAATATTAGCATTGACTCTATGTACCATAAATGTTTGAATGCATCTAAAAAACTAACAAAAAAATCAAACATTTCAGCCATCAAGGAAAAATAATCACAACAAAAATATACTTTATTATCAGTAGCTGACGGCTGAAGGGAAGCTGTCAGTTGGCTCAACCCTCTTAAGCCGTCTACATGGGCATGTAGGCCATAGAAAGTTAAATCAAATGATGCCTTGATATCTGCAATCTGTTGTCTTATTCCAGAGAAATCAACATTTTTATTAATATGTAAATGAACTGTTAAGATCTATGGGCCGGACATATATCTCCCTAAGAATCTGAATCAGGAGTTTATATTAAATGAAAGGTGAGAATTGTAGATAAGGATAGCAGCCTATTGGTCATTACATGTCTCAAATTGGTAAAAACCCCTGTCACTTACACCCATGATCCCATACTTGTGCCCGTCCTGTGTTCCTGTACCAGTCCTACTTGTGCCTGATGCCGCTCCCATCTACCAGTCATACCCTTCTGATAACCAGTTCAGGCCAGTCCTGCTTCCCTGTCCCCATTTGGGGGTCAGCTGCCACAGCTCCGTGGGTCCATCCAGGAGTAGCACCTGGTGTCCATCTGGGGCCAAGTGTAACCCTCACCATCAGTGGCTCTAGCGAAGAGTAAGGTGGTTGCTTAGTTACACCCCTCCAAGCTCACCCTGGACCATAGCCCAGTGGTTCCACAACCACTTGCGTAACAATGCCCATATAGATGGCTTATGAGAGTTGATCCTACTCACAGATGCCCTTTAATAGTCAGAATTCTTGACCTGTGGTAACCCTCTAGTGCTCATCACCAGCTTTATGCTACATGAAATAGTAGTGAGCTGCAAGAGTTTAATAATATATAAGATGTAAATCCCCACACATGCAAAAGATATTGCAAAATATATAAGTTTGGATGGAGACAAGTCAAATTTGATGATGTCCAAGCCAGTTCCTGAACAGAACTCATAAATAAATGTGGCTCTTCCTACAGACTGTCAAAAAGAGCAAATGGAAGATTAGAGATTAAAGTAATATTAGTGGGGGTGAGTTCAAATAGCGTCATAGGGTCCATGATGTTTAGTCAGCCAAAAATGTACACAACTGATGAATAATAATGCAGATGTAATAATCGCTAGACAAGTTAGGTACGGTACTTTTCTCATGGCTGCTGTCAATAAACTTCAGGTTTTTTTCGACTAAGAATTGATTAAGTCTCTCAGCATAGATGTCTAAACACAATTTCGATATAATTTTTTTTTTCCTATGTGTCAACTGTGAACAGGGACTTTTGAAGATTGACTGTCAAGGCTTGGTAGCGCGCCTTACACAAGATACTGTTATCCTGACTGCAGCCGTACAGCTTGGCGTCCGCTGGAGAGAGCTGGCTGAGAAACTGGCCAGACTTACAAAGCAACAGATCGAGGCCTATGAGAGTCCTCATCTGGGAAAGAGCGGAGAGGTCAACTTGCAGGTATCTTCCAAATGTATTTTCTAATGTTAAAGGGAACCTATAATATCCAGAATTGCTTATATCTGAAAATATGACATTAATCTGCAGGTAAATAGCATTAAATAATATAGGCTGCCTTACTGGAGCAGCAGCTACAGGGAAAAAATGACAAATATTCTCCATGTACAATATCAGTCATTGGGGAGCATGGAAACATCAGATGAATCACTCCCCATCAGTTCTGCAGTGTGTGTGCAGCATATGTGAGCAGAGCAGGCTGACAAACTGCCGGGGAGTGATTTCCGCCATGCTCACTGTGTAATGACTTACCGCTCCCTGCACCTTCCCCATAACCAGAATCAAACATGACAGGTTCCCATTAAAGGTATAAAAGACTGGATATAGAAATATCATATAATACCCACTTCTACATCAAAGCTGAGAGTCAGAAATTTCAACAGAAATATTTCAACAATGTTTTAATATCTTTGTACCTTTAGAGATTATACAATTTAGTAACAGTTATAGGGAATCTGTCAGCAGGTTTTTGCTACCTCATCTGAGAGCAGTATATTGGCGGAAAAGAGACTCTGTTTCCAGTGATGTATAACTTTCTTTACTGGGTTGCGATACAGAGTTTTTACATGTAGCATGCAGCAGTGCTGAGAAGCTAACCCTGCTCATATCTCTGATTAGCAGCTTTCTGTGTACATTGTATAGTGAGAAAAAGCTGCCACGAGAGGTGGTGAGTTCTCCTAAAATGGAAGTCTTCAAACAGAGGCTGACAGACATCTGTCTGGGATGATAAACTGAATCCTGCTTTGCGCAGGGGGTTGGACCAGAAGACCCAGGAAGTCCCTTTCAACTCTACCATACTATAATAATCTCCTGCTGATAAAACTGTCATTGTATTGAAACAACAGCACACAGCCTAATAAGTGACGCATCGCTGAAATCAATGTCTCAGCCTCTACCTCATGGTGTTCACAGATTACATAGCAAAAACCTGCTGGCAGATTCACTTTAATTCATTTTCACAAAACAGATGGTGGGTGTCACTATTAAAAACATAGCTGTCAATATAGTAAAGAATAAAGATTGGTATTTGACTCAGTACTTTAGCAGATGTCCTTTTAGGCAATATTCACATATTTGATGTAGCCTTTTCTCATGAGAGGACAGCATTAAAAAAAGAGCAACTGATGCCATTACTACATTATACTCTGTTTGGCAAGAACATCTATTGCTAATATTGAGCAGCCTTGTCACAGCAAAAAAAAAAGAGAGTTGTCATTTGGGCACTAGTGTATAAATCGTAAGAGTGCAATCTTATTAATAATCGGATTGCACTCGTGTAAAGTTGCCAAGAGCGGTAGTCAAAATCGAGCTGCTGTCTGGTTACGCTCTGGAACATTACAGGAAAGTAGTGTCCCAGTCCCAGTGTGCTGTCAGGTGTGGAGTGCATCACACTCACTTGTAGGCCACAGGCCTCCGCCGCCTCCATCCTCAGGAGCCGCCGCACACAACTCAACCAAGTTCATTGCAATAGGTAAACTTTTACTGGTCAGTTCAAGTTCTTCAGGATGTAACGTGGAATAGGGCACAACACTTCACATTTCTTACTTCCTTAATGCAACACATCTTCAGCACTCATTCATCCTGGACTATCCCTAAGTCCACTGACACCGTCTGCCTCAGGAATTTTCTGTCCATTTAGGCAGTGCACCTAGGACCGGCCACCTGCCCTTCATAAGATTCCATGTCCACCAACCTTGAGATGTCAGAAGATCAGACACTTTCGCTAGTACCTGGACCGAGCCCTAGGCTCCAGACGTTGCAGCAATGTCAAGTGATATCAGTACAGCCTTTATTGAAAAAAGGGAAATTTGATTAAATTATTTAGCTGAAAAAATAGTGACTATGCTGAGCAAAAATGTTCATATGAGTTCATGAAAAATACATAATTGCTAATGTAAAAACAGTGGGGGGAGTTGAATTGGTCTGGCATTACTTACCTACCACATTGGCATGGCATTGAGTTGGTGGGGCATGGTTCACTTTCACACATTGGTCGGCCATTGAGATGCTCATGCTTGGTTTACTTTTACACATCACTAATTAAATGAAACTGTAATAATACTAACATCCCTGCTCATGTGAGGACACCAAGACATGGCTTAAACTTAGGAAAATCACAACAATGACTGGGTTTCACATCCTCCTGTACCTGAGTTTTTTTCACCAAAAATGCTGTAAAAACTGATGGTAATGTTTTTGCTGCATTTTTGCACTGCCTCATTGCTTTCTAAGGGTGAAAAAAACACGGACAGAATTGACATGCTGCAGTTTTCAAAACTGATTCAATTTTCCAATTTAGGCCGGGGTCACACTTGCGAGTGCAATGCGAGAAACTCGCACATCAATACCCGGCACTGCCGCCGGCACTTGGTACCGGAGCGTTCAGCTGTATAGAAATACATGCAGCCGCACGCTCCAGTCCGAGTGCCGGATATTGAGGCAAGAGACTTGCGCGAGTTTCTCGCATTGCACTCGCAAGTGTGACCCCGGCCTTAGTCAGAGAAAAAAGGATGTGTGTGCATGAGATTTCTGAAATCTCATTGCTTTTGCTGGTACTCGAAAAAGCAGCTTTTAATTTGAATAAAAAGGTGGGAAAAAAAACAAACAAAACAAAAACGCAACATGTGAACACAGCCTTACCGATATTTAGGTATTCAGACTCTGAACTATATGTGGGTTTGCCTAAGCTGAGGACAGGACACTTGCCCATGACCCTCCTAGGGTTTCCTGGCTTCCACAGTGTAATTGCTTCCTTCTCATTTAACCCTTGACTTCTCTCTCTCGTAGATGATGTGGAAGCCTGCTTTTGACTTCCTGTATACTTGGGCTGCTCATTACGGGGACAGTTACAGGGATGTTCTACAAGACTTGCACTGCGCATTGGACAGAATGAAATATCCGGTGACCAGGCAATGGAGGGAGCTGACTGGGACTCTCATCTTTGTCAATTGCCTGGAGGTCTTTCGGGCCACTTCTTTTTCGAAGCCTGAAGATTAATTGTAAAGATCATGAAATTGTTACATATCTACAGTGAATACAAGCAGACATTTTGCTCTTTATCTGTACTGTGCATTTTAAATTGTGGGGATCAGACCCTGATGCCGTTATAAAGACCTTCCTTGGCTTGTTCTAGAGGAATTTATGGTGCTTTTATTATATCCGTATCATTAGGTTCCTGCAGATTGGTGCCATAGCAACCCAAACAGTGTTCTAAAATTACTGGATGACTGGTATGCCGCGATGTATTGCCGGTGGACATAAAGTGCTCAGACATATCGTACACAAGCTATCAACATCTTTTTTTTTTTCTTTCTAAATTTTTACATTTAGTTTCCCTACAAGTATATTTCTGCAATGCTGGGATGTACTATGTTTTATATATTTTCCATATGTTGTTAACTGTGTCACTACTGTTTGAAAGTATCATCTCTAATATCCAGATCTTTTTGATGCTGTGATAATATTCATTCATTCAATGATATTATTTTTACTGAATATTTATTTTGGAATGTATCATGTGTAAATTATTGTATTAGTATTGTTATGATGATACCATTCATAGCAATCTGTTGAGACATGTTATTTCTGTACCTTATACAACTATATGACTGAGAAACTCATTTTTTTCTATTAACATACATAGCTTTGCACACATCAAACACATGTATACAGTGGCTTGTGAAAGTATTCATCCCCCCTTTGGCATTTTTCATGCTTTGCTACCTCACAACCCCAGTTCATGTAATGATCATGTCTACAACTGTGAACATTTGTTTTTCTTTTTATTGTGAAGCGAACAACAAATAGGACAAAATAACTGAAAACTTCACTGTGCATAACTATTCACCCCCTGTACAGCCTTCTTTTGCGGCAATTACAGCTGCAAGTCACTTTGGATAAGTCTCAATGAGCTTTCCACATGTTACCACTAGGATATTTGCCTATTCCTCAAGGCCAAACTGCTCCAGCTCCTTCAAGTTAGATGTTTCCTATGGTTAACAGAAATGTTCAAGTCTGTCCACGGATTGGATTAAGGTCTGGGCTTTGACAAGGCCGCTCCAAAACATTTATACGTTTACCTTTAAACCACTCGAGTGTTGCTGTAGCAGTATGCTTTGAGTCATTGTCTTTTTGGAAGGTGAATCTCCGTCCCAGTCTCAAATCACTGACAGACTGTAACAGGTTTTGCTCGAGAATATCCCTGTATTTCGCACCATCCAACTTACCCTCGACTTGGACCATTTTCCCTGTCCCAGCTGCTGAAAAACATCTCCACAGGATGATGCTGCCACCACCATGTTTCACTGTGGAGATGGCATTCATGGGGTGAGGACTTGTGTTGGTGTTGTGCAAGACATGGTGTTTACCATAGTGGCCAAAATATAAAATTTTGGTGTCACAGCACCTTCTTCCATACATTTTGGGAGTCTCACACATGTCTTTTGGCAAACTCAAAAATAGCCTTATAATTAATATTTGTAAGTAAAGGCTTTCTTCTGCTCACTCTTCCATAAATGCCTCCTCCATGGAGTGTATGGCCGGCGTCACACTAGCGAGTTTGATGCGAGTTAGTCGCACGACTTACTCGCATCAACACCCGGCACGGTCACCCGCTCTCGGACCAGAGTGCACGGCGGCATAGAAATACATGCAGCCGCGCACTCTGGTCCGAGAGCGGGTGACCGTGCCGGGTGTTGATGCGAGTAAGTCGTGCGACTAACTCGCATCAAACTCGCTAGTGTGACGCCGGCCTATGGCTTATTGTGGTTGTATGGACAGATACTCCAGTTTCTGCTTGGGAACTCTGCAGCTCCTTCAGGGTTACCCTTGGTCTCTGTGCTGCCTCTCTAATTAATCATTCCCGGGCTGAGAGTTTTGGTGGGTGCTCCTCTCTTGTCAGATTTGTTGTGGTACCATGTTCTTTCCATTTGATGATAATGGATTTGCTCGTGCTCCAGGGGATCACAGATTGTGATATTTTTTTAAAACCTAACCCTGACTTGTACTTCCCAACAACTTTGTCTCTGACTTGTTTGACACTCTTAATAGTGTTTGGTTAGTGTTGCAGCCTTTATGGCCTTTCCGAAAAGATAAAGTGTAAATACTAACAGGGGTCAATATATATGCACATGCCAATTTTTAGTTATTTAATTGGATAAATTTAAGCCTAATTTGTTCTCACTTCACTTCACCGACTATAGGACTGATGCATCACACACAAATCGGATTGCAAAAATATTTAAACACAGGTTGTAGTGTAACAAAATAAGTAAAAAGCCAAGTGAATACTTTTTTGCAAGCCACAGTAGTCAGTCTATGGAAGGGAATCTGTTATGAGGCTTTTTATTCTTCATATGAGATCAGAATAATGTAGGAAAAGAGACCCTGATTCCAGCGAGGTGTCACTTAAGGTACTGCCACACTAAACGCTCCCGCTAACGATCACAATAACGACGCATACTAATGGATCGTTTTTGTGATCGTTTTAATGTCGCTAGTAGCTGCCACATTTAGCGATCTCGTTAACGACGCATAAGCGGTTAGCGATCTCCTTAACGACTTTGCGATGTAAAAAACAGCGCAAATCATTCACAAAACGTGCCAGACACAGCGATATAGGCTCACCAGCGGGACGCCAACGATCAAAATACGGTCCAGAACCCTAGTGAACGATCAGCGAGATCACAGCAGGGGCCACGTCGTTGCTACATGCCACACACAACAGCGTCACTAACGAGATCGCTAAATAGTGACGTTTTTTAGCGATCTCGTTAGCGACGCTGTTTAGTGTGGCATACCCTTTAGTTTATTGGGTGCACCAATTGTGACACAATCTGAGGTTTTAAGGGTATGCCACACTAAACAGCGTCGCTAACGAGATCGCTAAAAAACGTCACTATTTAGCGATCTCGTTAGTGACGCTGTTGTGTGTGGCATGTAGCAACGACGTGGCCCCTGCTGTGATCTCGCTGATCGTTCACTAGAGTTCTGGACCATATTTTGATCGTTGGCGTCCCACTGGTGAGCCTATATCGCTGTGTCTGGCACGTTTTGTGAACGATTTGCGCTGTTTTTTACATCGCAAAGTCGTTAAGGAGATCGCTAACCGCTTATGCGTCGTTAACGAGATCGCTAAATGTGGCAGCTACTAGCGACATTAAAACGATCACAAAAACGATCGCATTAGTATGCGTCGTTATTGTGATCGTTAGCGGGAGCGTTTAGTGTGGCAGTACCTTTAGATGTAGCAATGCAGTAGAGCTGAGAAAGCTTCCCTCGCCCACAACACAGCTTTCTGTGTACATTGTCTATTGATAGTGAGCTGCTTATCAGTGGAGGGGGTGTGGTGGGACCACTTTGCAGGAGGGAGTTAACCTGGATAGTAATAATCTCCTGGTGATAACACATTCATTGTGTAAAAACAGCTGCACAAGGCCTAATAAGTGATACATTGCTGAAATCTGTGTCTCAGCTCCTACCTCCTGCTGTGCTCTGATTGCATATCAAAAACTTGCTGACAGATTCCCTTTAAGCGACAATATTAGAAATAGGTGTATAAGAGAGCTGTAAGGCTATGTGCACACGTTGCGGATTCTTAGCATTTTTGCCACGTTAAAACAATAATTAAAATAAAAAATCGTGATATTCTCACCTACCGGCGGCCCCCGCAGCCTTCCCGCCTCTCAGCGACGCTCCGGCCAATCCCGTTCCCAGGCGTCCTTAGCGACAATGACCCCAGATGACGTAGCGGTCTCGCGTGATGCTACGTCACTTGGGGTCATTGTCGCTAAGCACTCTTGGGAACGCGATTGGCCGGGAGCGTCGCTGAGAGGCGGGAAGGCTGCGGGGGCCGCCGGAAGGTGAATATCATTATTTTTTTTATTATTTTAACATTATATCTTTTTACTATTGATGCGGCATAGGCGGCATCAATAGTAAAAAGTTGGTCACACGAGTCAAACACTATGTTTGACTCGTGTGACCAACCTGTCAGTCAGTTTTCCAAGCGATGCTACAGATCACTTGGAAAACACTAGCATTCTGCAAGCTAAGATTACGCTTGCAAAATGCTAGTTTCTGGCGGGAATACGCATACCTCTAAAAATGCGTATTTCCCGCGGCAGGGAGGTGCAGGACTGCCGCGGAAATTTCCGCGACAATTCCCCAACGTGTGCACATAGCCTAAAGAGTAATTCAACTTTTTATTTTAATTATCACCCCAGTTTTGCATAGTTATGACTTTTTTCAAAATTCTTTATAATCTTATTTTACTTTTATCATGCTTCAAACTTCTTTCAAACATGCTGCGGTGCTGTTTCAGTGCCAAGTTCTTTATTCAATTTTGACTTCTATAAAAGGGAGTTTATCAGATTTTTTTGCCACCTAATCTGAGAGCAGCATAATGTAAGGGCAGAAACCCTGATTCCAGCGATGTGTTACTTACTGGGCTACTTTAGTTTTGATAAAATACCTAGTTTATCAGCATGAGATTATCCCTAAGTACTAGTAAACCTGCTGTCATGTAGTCCCCCATGCTCATCCACACCCCCAGCACTGATTGGCAACTTTCGGTATACACTGAGTAAAGGAAAAAAGTTTCTAATCAGTGGTGTGGGCAAGGTTATACAGAGCTCAGCATTCAGAAAACAGGTATACAGTATTTGCAGCAGAATCAACAGTAATTTTATCAAAATGTCAGCAAACAGCCCAGTAAGTGATACAGTTATATGAAAAAGTTTGGGCACCCCTATTAATCTTAAGCTTAATGTTTTATAAAAATGGTGTTTTTGCAACAGCTATTTCAGTTTGATATATCTAATAACTATTGGACACAGTAATGTTTCTGCCTTGAAATGAGGTTTATTGTACTAACAGAACATGTGCAATCTGCATCCAAACAAAATTTGACAGGTGCATAAGTATGGGCATCTCACCAGAAAAGTGACATTAATATTTAGTAGATCCTCCTTTTGCAAAAATAACAGCCTCTAGTCGCTTCCTGTAGCTTTTAATGAGTTCCTGGATCCTGGATGAAGGTATTTTTGACCATTCCTCTTTACAAAACAATTCCAGTTCAGTTAAGTTTGATGGTCGCCGAGCATGGACAGCCATCTTCAAATGATCCCACAGATGTTCAATGATATTCAGGTCTGGGGACTGGGATGGCCATTCCAGAACATTGTAATTGTTCCTCTGATGAATGCCTGAGTAGATTTGGAGCGGTGTTTTGGATCATTGTCTTGCTGAAAGATCCATCCCCTGCGTAACTTCAACTTTGTCACTGATTCTTGAACATTATTGTCAAGAATCTGCTGATACTGAGTGGAATCCATGCGTCCCTCAACTTTAACAAGATTCCCGGTGCTGGCATTGGCCACACAGCCCCAAAGCATGATGGAACCTCCACCAAATTTTACTGTGGGTAGCAAGTGTTTTTCTTGGAATGCTGTGTTTTTTTATGCCATGCATAACGCCTTTTTGTATGACCAAACAACTCAATCTTGGTTTCATCAGTCCACAGGACCTTCTTCCAAAGAGAAATTGGCTTCTCCAAATGTGCTTTTGCATTCCTCAGCCGACTCTGTTTGTGGCGTGCTTGCAGAAACGGCTTCTTTCGCATCACTCTCCCATACAGCTTCTCTTGTGCAAAGTGCGTTGTATAGTTGACCGATGCACAGTGACACCATCTGCAGCAAGTTGATGCTGCAGCTCTCTGGAGGTGGTCTGAGGATTGTCCTTGACTGATCTCACCATTCTTCTTCTCTGCCTTTCTGATGTTTTTCTTGGCCTGCCACTTCTGGCCTTAACAAGAACTGTCCCTGTGTTCTTCCATTTCCTTACTATGTTCCTCACAGTGGAAACTGACAGGTTAAATCTCTGAGACAGCTTTTTGTATCCTTCCCCTGAACAACTATGTTGAATAATCTTTGTTTTCAGATCATTTGACAGTTGTTTTGAGGAGCCCATGAATGCCACTCTTCAGAGGAGATTCAAACAGGAGAACAACTTGCAAGTGGCCACTTTAAGTAGCTTTTCTCATGATTGCATACACCTGGCTATGAAGTTCAAAGCTCAATGAGGTTACAAAACCAAAAAAAGTGCTTTAGTAAGTCAGTAAAAAGTAGGTAGGAGTATTTAAAACAAGAAAATGATAAGGGTGCCCATACTTATGCACCTGTCAAATTTTGTTTAATGCAGATTGCACATGTTCTGCTAGTACATAAACCTCATTTCAAGGCAGAAACATTACTGTGTCCAAAGTTATTAGATATATCAAACTGAAATAGCTGTTGCAAAAACATCATTTTTTTTTATCAAACATTAAGCTTAAGATTAATAGGGGTGCCCAAACTTTTTCATATAACTGTATAGTGCTGGAATAAGGGTTTCTGCACCTATATCATGCTTCTCTCAGATGAGGGTAGCAAAACCTGGTGACAAATTCCGTTTGAATTATAAATATCTGACTGCATGCAGCAACCACTAGAGGGAGCTAACTGAATATGAATTTATACAGCTAGTATTGAACTTAGGAGGAACTCCTGTGATGTTGTCAGTCCATCCAAGACCCTATAGTAGTTATAAGCCTTTCTTCTACAGTATATACAGCTGTACAAGTGTAGTTACGGTAACTTTCATGTTTTTTTGTGCCATTTTTTTTCTTATTGTATACTGTATAAAAAATATAGTTCTGGAAAAGGAACAAGGCATTATTGTCTTTAATAAGTTACCTGTTACACAATGATCAAAACTATGAAATAAAGTATAAAAACTAATTGCCTGATGTAGTATGTGAGACTTTACAGAGATTAGCTGAATCTTATATCTAAGCTAACTAAATATTTTCAAAGCTACTGATTTCCACTGTTCAGTGCTATGGTTTATACTTTCTAATATATTTATCTTATTTGCTAATAATTACTAATAGAAATGTGTTGTATCTGCTGCCTACACCACTGGTTACTGCCTGGTCAATATTGTGAGTATGAATAAGATGAATGACTCTTTGGTGTACAGTCATGGCCAAAAGTTTTGAGAATGACACAAATATTATATTTTCACATGATCTGCTGCCCTCTGGTTTTTATGTGTGTTTGACAGATGTTTTTATCACAGACAGAAATATAATAATTGCAAACATATGAGTAACAAAAGCTTATATTGACAGTTAGAATGAGTTAATGCAGCAAGTCAATATTTGCAGTGTTGACCCTTCTTCTTCAGGACCTCTGCAATTCTCCCTGGCATGCTCTCAATCAACTTCTGGACCAAATCCTGACTGATAGCAGTCCATTCTTGCACAATCAATGCTTTCATTTTGTCAGAATTTTTAGGTTTTTGTTTGTCCACCCGTCTCTTGATGATTGACCACAAGTTCTCAATGGGATTAAGATCTGGGGAGTTTCCAGGCCATGGACCCAAAATCTCTATGTTTTGTTCCCTGAGCCATTTAAGTATCACATTTGCTTTATGGCAAGGTGCTCCATCATGCTGGAAAAAGCATTGTTGATCGCCAAACTGCTCTTGGAGGGTTGGTAGAAGTTGCTCTTGGAGGACATTCTGGTACCATTCTTTATTCATGGCTGTGTTTTTAGGCAAGACTGTGAGAGAGCCGATTCCCTTGGCTGAGAAGCAACCCCACACATGAATGGTTTCAGGATGCTTAACAGTTGGCATGAGACAAGACTGGTGGTAGCGCTCACCTTGTCTTCTCCGAATGAGGCGTTTTCCTGATGTCCCAAACATCGAAAAGGGGATTCATCAGAGAAAATAACTTTACCCCAGTCCTCAGCAGTCCACTGCCTGTACCTTTTGCAGAATATCAGTCTGTCCATGATGTTTTTTCTGGAGAGAAGTGGCTTCTTTGCTGCCCTCCTTGAAACCAGGCCTTGCTCCAAGAGTCTCCGCCTCACAGTGTGTGCAGATGCACTCACACCTGCCTGCTGCCATTCCTGAGCAAGCTCTGCACTGCTGGTAGCCCGATCCCGCAGCTGAAACACTTTTAAGAGACGGTCCTGGCGCTTGCTGGTCTTTCTTGGGCGCCCTGAAGCCTTTTTGGCAACAATGGAACCTCTCTCCTTGAAGTTCTTGATGATGCGATAGATTGTTGACTGAGGTGCAATCTTTCTAGCTGCGATACTCTTCCCTGTTAGGCCATTTTTGTGCATTGCAATGATGACTGCACGTGTTTCTTTAGAGATAACCATGGTTAACAGAAGAGAAACAATGATGCCAAGCACCAGCCTCCTTTTAAAGTGTCCAGTGGTGTCATTCTTACTTAATCATGACAGATTGATCTCCAGCCATGTCCTCATCAACACCCACACCTGTGTTAATGGAGCAATCACTGAAAAGAGGTTAGCTGGTCCTTTTAAGGCAGGGCTGCAATGATGTTGAAATGTATTTTGGGGGATAAAGTTCGTTTTCTAGCCAAATATTGACTTTGCAAGTAATTGCTGTTAAGCTGATCACTCTTTATAACATTCTGGAGTATATGCAAATTGCCATTAGAAAAAGTGAAGCAGTAGACTTTGTAAAAATTAATATTTGTGTCATTCTCAAAACTTTTGGCCATGACCGTATATTACTGATCATAAATGGATTAAACAATGGGAATTACCTTGTTTTAATGTTACTGTGTACAGTTTAAGATATTAAATTCATTTCATTATGCAGTCTATGTTTCCAATCATTATTACTTTTTACTTTTCACGTGTTTAGTTAAAACTTCCTAGAAATGAAGTTTCAACTAAACTATGTCGGTGCCTATCCATCTTGATCTGACCACTTAAATACTGATATGGAATTTAGATGACTTAAAGGGGGATCTACTGCTTGTGACAAAGCAAATGAAGGTATCCAGCCATTTGGATATAAAACTTAACCAACATATTAACATAGCCTAAAATTTGTCAGGTATATTAAAAAATATTGCATCAAGACAAAAATAGTCGTGTTTCAGACACAGAACTGTTTTAGTCATGTATGAATACAGTGATACAGACATGATTGAAATAGAGAAACCAGCTAAAACAAGACACGCACAATTGATGCAAAAAACAGTAAGTGCTTTGAAATTTCCATTTTTAAACAGAGGAGTCAGGTCACTGAAAAAAGCAGTGATCTGTTATTCAAAGATCGGTGGTAGGTGGAGATTAGGGATGGGCAGTCTCGTGGATGGTCAGGTTTGCCAAAGTTTAAAAAAAAGTTTAGTTCGAGTGCCAGAACAGTATCCAAACTCAAACTCGAATCTGGACCCAATTCAAATGAAAGGGGGTTCGAACATCTAGCGTGTCCCATGCTTTCATCTGTGTGACAGCGCAAGAAACACCGGCTCTGATAGGCGATAATAACCTTACACATTACCGCCGGTCACAGCGCTGCTGTTTCCATGCTGTCACATAAATGACAGCATGTGAGCCAGCAGCTGTGCCCAGCAGTGAAAAGGTTACAGCCGGTCAGGTATTGGCTGATTAGAACTACCCTCATCAGTCTACGCCTGGTCTTACTGATAGCAGCGAGAGCAGGTGTACGCTGAGAGTATTCATCAGCCGGCGCTTGTCCTTAGTAATAAATATGCCAATAAGATAATTTGTGCAGTGTGTGTGTATTTCACTCTACATGTATTTAGCTAATATATGAAATAAAAAAATGGCATGGGGTTCCCTCTATTCTTGATAACCAGGGCAGTTAAAGCTGGCAGCTGCAGGCTGTCAGCTTTACCTTGGCTAGTTATGAAATATAGAGGGGTCCCCACCCATTTTTTAAAATTATTTAAATAAATGAAAAAAGCAGCATGGGTTCCCCCCCTTTTTGATAAACAGACAAGCTAAAGCAGACAACTGGGGTCTAGTATTCTCAGACTGCAAAGGGGCCACAGATATTGACCCTCCCCTGCCTAAAAATAACAGCCCACAGCTACCCCAGAAAAGGTGCATCCATTAGATGCACCAATTTTGCCTGGTTCTTTCCACTTTCCACTTTTCTTTCCACTTTGCCTGGTGCATTGTCAAGTGGGGTAATAATTTTGGGATTGATTTCAGCTGTGTTATTTCTGCCTAGGGGTTAGTAATGGAGAGGCGCCTATCAGACACCCCTATTACAAACTCCATAGTGAAAATTAATAAAGACAGACTCAGAAAACACAAATTTTGGTAAGAACTTACCTGTAAAATCCTTTTCAGCGAAGAAGGAAGGGAGACACAGTCATTACTAGTGGGTAGGCGGAGCCCACATAGGATAAACACACCTCAGATTAAAAAAGTGTTGACCGGCCCCTCCAGCTATATAGGGCTCCTCCTACTCCAGCTCTCCAGTCGTACCCAAGCTTAAGGAAGAGCAAATATCACCAGCGTAGCAACATAACCCCTTCTGAAGGACTTCAGAGAAAAAACAAGAAGACAGGTTATGCATATAGCCAAAACAACCACACAGTCCAGGTACTACTCACTGAACCTGACCACTGCGATGAGCTGGCAATGCTGGAACAGAGCCTTAGCGCGCCGACCTCAGCCCAGATAATCGCTATCAGAGAAGGGTCACGCCGCATCTGAAAACACAAAACACACTTCTGCCATGGGAGGGATGTGTGTCTCCCTTCCTTCTTCGCTGAAAAGGATTTTACAGGTAAGTTCTTACCAAAATCCGTGTTTCAGCTGCAGATGAAGGAAGGGAGACACAGTCATTACTAGTGGGACGTCCCAAAGCAGTCCAAAAATAAGGGTGGGCAGAAAAGCAAAAAAGGCAGATACCCACAACCTAGATAAATGCGCAAATAGCGCTAACTACAAGTTCACAAGAACTTTAAACTACAGCCGCCTGCAGGACCCTACGTCCTAAGGCCGCATCAGCGGAAGCACTGACGTCCACCTTATAAAATTTCGTAAATGTGTGGACGGAACGCCAGGTCGCCGCTCGGCAGAGCTGAGCTGCCGAGGCTCCTTGATGAAAAGCCCACGATGAACCCACAGCCCTTGTGGAGTGAGCTCGAATCTTAATCGGGCAAGGTTCGCCCTTAAGTCGGTAAGCCTCTAAAATGGCCGACCAAATCCAACGAGCTATAGAATCCTTGGAAGCTCGTTGCCCATGTCTACGACCTGCTGGAATCACAAACAGAGAATCAGACTTCCGAAAACTTTGAGTAATAGACAAATAGAACTTTAAAGCCCGCACCAAATCCAATGTGTGAAAGGCTCGTTCTTTCACATTCCTTGGCTCCGGACAGAGCGAGGGCAACACAATATCCTGGTTAACATGAAACTGTGACACTACTTTAGGTAGAAAGTCGCCCCGTGTGCGAAGCACTACGCGATCTGGGAGAAACTCCAGAAAAGGAGGCGAGCAAGAGAAAGCCGCCAACTCAGAAACTCTTCTCAAAGAAGTGACCGCCACTAAGAAGGCAACCTTCCAAGAAAGCAAAGAAAGGCTAACAGAATCCATAGGCTCAAAAGGCCCATGTTGAAGAGCCTCCAAGACAAGATTAAGCCGCCAGGGAGACACAGGCGCCTTCGCGGTGGAAACTGACGGGTTACTCCGCGAAAAAAGGAATGTACGTCCCTACGCGAAGCGATAGCCTTCCGAAATAGCAAGGACAGAGCAGAAACTTGCCCCTTCAGAGTGCTAACTGCCAAACCCCTGTCCAGCCCGTACTGCAAAAAGGCCAACAAATTGGGAATGGAAAAACTCCTCGGGTTCCTAGAAGAACCCGAACACCACAAAAAGAAGGCTTCCCAAGTCTTATGATAAATTCTAGTGGTAGCCGGACCTCTGGCAACTCCAGAGTGGCAATAACTTCGGCTGAAAAACCTTGACGGGTCAAGATTTTGGTCTCAAGAGCCACGCCGTCAAACGCAGAGACTTCAGGTCCGGGTGACGAACGGGCCCTTGGGTTAACAGGTCCGGGCGAAGAGGGAGTGGAAGTGGAGGCGCTGCCAGAAGTGACACCAGTGTCGAGAACCACGTCCTCCTTGGCCAATCTGGGGCTATCAACATAGCCGGGACTCTCTCCAGTCTGATCCGACGCAAAACCAGAGGAAGTAAGGATATCGGCGGGAACACATAAATTAGCTCGAAATGGTCCCAAGGAGCCACCAGAGCATCCACCGCCACAGCCTTCGAGTCCTTGTACCTGGACATGAATGTCGGTAACTTGGCATTGAACCTGGATGCCATCACATCCACTTGGGGAGTTCCCCAACGGGAGCACAGCAGCGCAAAAATTTCCGGATGAAGACTCCATTCTCCGGGATCCATCTTTTCGGACTCAGGAAGTCCGCTGTGATATCCTGAACTCCTGGAATGTGAATCGCAGAGATGGCTGGCACCCTGGCCTCGGCCCATACCAGGATTCGAGACACTTCCATCATGAGCCTGAAGCTCCTCGTTCCACCTTGATGGTTGATATACGCGACCACCGTCGCGTTGTCTGTCTGCACTCGGACTGGTAGACCGCTTAAAGGGACCGTCCAGTGTTGGAGGCAAAGAAAAATTGCCCTCAATTCCAGGATGTTGATCGGCAGGACAGACTCTTCCAACGACCATACTCCCTGAATCCAGAGACCGTTCCAGACGCCCCCCCAGCCCGTCAGGCTGGCATCGGTGGTTATGATCGACCACCTCGGAGGAAGGAAGGACTTCCCCAGGGATAACGCTTCCGGACGTAACTACCAGCGACTCTCTCACCCTGTGGGAGATGACACTGCAATCCAGTGAAAACCGTGATCGATCCCAACAGTTCAAGATGAGCACTTGGAGAGCCCTGGAATGAAATTGGGGAAACGGAATTGCTTCCATTGACGCCACCATCAAACCCAGAAGGCGCATACACCTTCGAAGGGACATTGCTGTTGCAGACTTCATACCCTGCACATGGTGAAGAAGACTCGCTTGCTTGTCTGAGGGCAGAGACACCACTGCTCGTACCGTGTCGAACTGCATTCCCAAAAACAGGATTGACTGCGACGGTTCCAGGGATGACTTCTCCCAATTGATCAGCCACCCGAAGTCCTCCAGGAGCTGAAGGGATAAATCGCGAGCCGTCACCGCCTCCTCCTTTGAGGACGCCACAATCAAAAGGTTGTCCAGATAGGGAAGAATCGTAACCCCCTGTCTTCGCAGAATCGCCATGAGAGGAGCCAGAATTTTTGTAAAAACTCTGGGAGCTGAGGCCAGACCGAATGGCAGGGCCACAAACTGGTAATGGTCCTGACCTATGGCAAAACGCAGGAAGCGTTGGTGGGCCCTTCCGATGGGGACATGCAAATAAGCGTCGTGAATGTCGATTGACACCAAAAAATCGTTCTGCGACAAGGCTGCCACAACTGAGCGAAGTGACTCCATGCGGAATTTTCGGGTGCGGACATGTCGATTCAATCTTTTGAGATCCAGAATGGGACGAAATTTGTCCTCCTTTTTGGGGACTACAAAGAGGTTGGAATAAAAACCTCTTCCTTGGTCCTCCGGTGGAACTGGTACCACCACACCTTTCTGTAGAAGGGAATCGACCTCCCGCAGTAGAGCGGCAATTAGCCCGGGCTCTGACGGAATGCGGGATTGGCAAAAACTGTCTGGGGGTCGAGAAAGAAACTCTATGAAGTAGCCTGCCGACACAACCCGCATCACCCAGGTGTCCGACACGCTGGAAGCCCAAGTCGGCTTGAATTGGAGCAGGCGACCTCCCACTCGAGAGCCCTCGAGTGAGACCTGGCGTCAGTCCGCCTTAGCGGGCTTTTTGTCAGCTTCCGCTTGTCTTGGCGGAAGCTCTATTTCCGGGGAGTGCGAGATTTCTGAGCGCTCTTTTTTCCCGAAAAAGAGGGACGACCCGATCGCCAAGAGGGCTGACCAAACCGTCCCCTGGACCGAAAGGACCGCCGACTACCACCGGCACTATGCCTGCCAGACGCAGAGGCCACAGCTCTTTGTTGCAGTAAAGCCGTTTCTTTTGCCTTTGCTTTGGCAATCAGCTCAGTGAGGTCAGATCCAAATAGCTGACCACCTTTGTAAGCTAAAGAAAGCAAACCTTGCTTGGAAACCGCGTCTCCGGTCCACTGTCTAAGCCACAGAGCTCTCCTGACTGTGATCGCCGAGGATTGTGCCCTGGACAGCATGGAGGCAGTATCCAAACCTGCATCACTGCCATATCGAGCTGCATCCTCCAATGACTTGAAAAGCCCCTCTACCTCGGATAGTGGGGATCCATCTTGCCACGCCGTCCGTAGACGGTCTAACCAGCTCAAGGAGGCTTTACAAGCACACATGGATCCTAGCACAGCTCTGAATCCATGACCCGCGGCCTCGTAGATGGATTTTGCCGCCATCTCCGTTTTTCTGTCCAGCGGATCCTGCAGACTCGCCTTCCCTTTAACAGGAAGTAATGAGGATTTGCTAAGCTGGGATAAAGGGACATCCACTTCAGGAGAAGGAATCCAATTAGCACTCAACTCCGTAGTACACGGATACAGTGTCTCAAAAAACCGTGTCCCCTGAAAATGTTTATCTGGACACAGGCGTTCCTTCTCCACTGCCTCATTAAGCTCATCCAGAGATGGTAAGGCTGATCGCGACCTATGCAACTCCTGAAACATCGGGGCCGACTTACCAGGACGTCTAGTTACCTCCTCCGGTAACTGTAACGCCTCCCTCATGGCTCCAATAAAAGCCTCTGTACGGCTCAAAAGAGAGGCAGATTGTCCCTGCCCATCCTCCTTATCCGAATCGGATATCTCACCATCCGAGCTTGGAGGGGAGCCCTCCATATCAGAAATCTCTGAGTCGCTACGCGAGAAAGATGGCACCGGCCTGTGTCGCTTCCTACCATGAGAGGATCTAGCTGACACCCAATAACCTAGAAGGTCAGACAGGCCATCAATAAACGAGGAGGGCATCCATTTTGGCGTCACTGTAACCTCCGACCGCTGCGCTTGACGCCGTCGAGGTCTGCGTGTCAGATACGCGAGACTGATCCTGTAGCGGATCTGGGAGACGGTCCGCTTCTGGACCCTGATCCGACATGCCCTCACACAGTATATGGCAGGTAAAAACCTGTCAGCAACCAGAACAGTGTGGTTTTCAAAGGCAAAATGAACGCTGAAGGGTTAAAGCTCTTAAATAGAGAGCTACCCCAGCTTTTGTCTCCCAATAAAGGGTTAACCGCCAAAGAAGGGGTTAATGTCGCAGACTCTCCACAACCCTTGTTTAATGAAAAGGGTGTGCAGCTGCAGGTGCTTCTTATGAGGTAACAGCTGCAGGACAGTGTTCAAAGGTATGCCACATTAAACAAGAACGTCAACGAGATCGCTAACATATTGCGCTGATTTGTATATCGCAATACCAAAGTCACTAAAGAGATCGCTAACCACTTATGCGTCGTCAATGAGATCACCCACCGTGGAAGCTACTAGCGACATAAAAAACGATCACAAAAGAAAAACGATCGCAAAATTATGCGTCGCTAATGTGATCGTAGCGGGAGCGTTCCGTGTGACAATACCTTGTCCTGCGCTGAGGGGGCCAAGCTTCTGCCCTGACAGGTAAAGGCGACTCACCCAGCTGGCCGTGGTGTAGTGTCTCCTTTCGTCGGGGAGAGCAGAGAGTGAGGAGCCCGAGGAGGCCGTCAGTAATGGCCGCCGCGCTAGAGGAGAGAAGCCGGAAGGAAAAAGGCAGGATAAAGCGCGCGCTCAGAGCGCTTCCTGCCTATGAAAAAATGGGAGAGCGCGAAGCCACGCCCCCCCGCCGGTTTCAAAAAAAGCGGCGATTCACTCCGCTCTCCGCTCCCATGTCCTGCAGGCATCCAACTGCGGACAAAAGTACACAATCACCACACTGAATACATGTAGCAGCGGCTGCCGCAGCGGCCGCTGAAGCACTCAAATACATTAAAATGTGGAGTACTCACCCAGCTGAGCGCCACAGGGACCCCTCAGAGATTTGTGGCGCTGTGCCCGTAGCTTCCCCCCAGGGCGGGGAACGCAGTGACCCCAGAAGCGTGGTTTGCGTCCCCGCCAGGGAAGCAATCCTCATCCCCCAGGGCCGGCAGGGTTCTGCAGGGACCACCTTACAGGGTAATACAGATCCGCCAAGGGAGAGGTGGGAGTCCAGCAGCGCTGAGACCCCTGAGACCTCTAGACCATTGGCGGTCCAAGTCTCTGTCCGACTAAAATAAAAAAATCTTCTGAGGAGCTGCTTCCAGCAGCGACTATCCTCTGTGAACCTCAAATTTTAGACTGGAGAGCTGGAGTAGGAGGAGCCTTATATAGCTGGAGGGGCCGGTCAACACTTTTTTAATCTGAGGTGTGTTTATCCTATGTGGGCTCCGCCTACCCACTAGTAATGACTGTGTCTCCCTTCCTTCATCTGCAGCTGAAAAGTCATTTAATTGAACAAAAAAATATTTAGACTTGAGAGTCCTCAGTGGTTGATACCTTTTAATGGCTAACTGAAAAGATGGTAACAAATTGCAAGCTTTCGAGACTACTCAGGTCTCTTCATCAGGCTAGGACTAATACAAAACACTCACCAACTACTACCCTCTTTTACCCATTTATTAACATAAAAATAAAAAACAAAAAATCAAAGTATTCCTCACCTGTCCGCCAAAAAACCATAAAAATGAGGTCTCAAGACGAAATCCAACTCTACATCCAGTGTATGGTGCTCAGTTCAAAGAATGCAGCTCCCTTCACTAGAGAGCAACTGCTGTGTGTCGAGCTACACTCTGCGAGACCCGATTGCTGGGAACTGAAGAGACATCAGTAAGTTTATCTCAGTTCACAGCTCCTGGTTCTCACGAGGGCAGCGCTGCTGTGAACTGAATTACTTTGCTGTAAGGTCAACTGAGTTCATAGCAGTTGCTTCTCATGCTGCGCAGCACCAGTGCTGGACTGATAAATGACTGCGAGTCTGCAACTCCACACTCCGGCTCTCATCAGTCCAGCACTCGAGCTAGAGCGAGACCCGATGACTGTGACATCAAGTAAACTTAAGTTACTAGAATTTACAGCCATCGGGTCTCCTGACCTGGAAACCTTAAGGGAGATGTTAAGGCAAACTTTAAATTACTTTAAGGTTACTAGAAATTCCAACTGCTGGAACACCTGGAGGCTGTGAACTAAAGTTATGTTGGTTGTGTATTTTACTGTACTTGTTAATAAATAAATTAAAAAGCGATGTGGGTTCCCTCTATTTTAATAACCAGCCAAGGGAAAGCAATCAGCTGGGGGCTGGCGTTATTATTCTGGGAAGGAGCCAATATCCATCAAGCTTCCCAGCCTATTAATATCAGATCACAGCTGTCTGTGTAGACTTTGCTGGTTATTAAAAAGGGAGGACACCCAAACAATGACATGGGGTTTTCCCTTTATTTTTATTAAACAGCAAAGGCTAAACAGCTGCAGGATGATATTAATAGGCTGGGAAGGGGCCATGGATATTGATCCCATCCCAGACTAATAACACCAGCCCTCAGTTGCCCCAGAAATGGTGCATCTTAGTTACAATTAATAAAGACACAGGCAGAAAAAAGTCATTCATTTGAACAAAACACTCCGAGAATTACCCTCGTTTACCCATTCATTAAGATCAAAATAAAAACAAAAATTCAAAGTATTCTTCACCTGTCCATTGATAATCCATATTTCCCACAACTTAATTAAACTCTGCCACATTTAAATACTTTGCTGAACGGTGACATAAGTACTGAGATCTCTCAGCCCGACATCACGGACACACTGAGTCGACCATGAGAACGCAGCTGCATGTAACTGGAGGTAAGCTTAATGATGCCACTGCTGGTCATACGCAGGCGAGTTCTCACATTCTGCTCAGTATGAACTGGTTGTTGGGCTGAGAGGTTACATTTGTCACCGCACAGCAATGCAACCAGATATAGCAGAGTTTACGATCGTTGTGGAACATCAGCATTATGGATTATCGAAGGACAGGTGAGTATAAATTAGATTTTTTATTTTTACATTTATAAATGGTTAAAAAAGAGTTATTGTCAGAGAGTGTTTTGTTTAATTAAAGTACTTATTCCTGTGTGTCTATCTTACTTTTGATTACGGGGTTAATAATGGGGCATCTGATAGGCGCCTCTCCATTGCTAACTACTGGGCTTGGGGACAGTCGACATAAAACAGCAGACATCAACCCCAAAACTGTTACCCACTTGCCATCGCACCAGGGCAAAGCAGCAGAATTGCCGCATCTAATCAATGCGCCTTTTCTGGGATGGCTGCGGGCTGAGATTTTTAGGCTCAGGAGAGCCAATATCCATGGCCCCTTCCCAGAATGAGAATACAAGCCCCCAGCTGTCTGTTTTAGGCTGGTTGGTTGTCAAAATGGGGGACTCAACACTGTTTTTTTTTATTATTTACTTAAAATTTTAAAAAAAAAACGGCATGGGAGCCCTTTTATTTTTGATAACCAGCCAAGATAAAGCTAACAGCTAAGGTCTTCAGCTGTACCTGGCTGGTTATCGAGAATAGAGACCTTACATTTTTTTTTTATATATACTGCAGGGTCAATCACAGCCTTGCCAATAATTGATATGGCTATGATTGAGCCAGAAATGCCCACACCGGAAATGTTTGTTGAAACTTTGTTCGGGCTGCTGGGAGAAGTCCGTGTTTGGGGTCTGTGCACGGACAACAGATTTGACCATTCAAGTTCACCCATCACAGTCCAACCCTTGTGCACTGAGATTTAATCAACAGAATATTTCAAATGCTGATCACAAAAGAACAACAAAGTGGATTTCTGCACCAAAGGTATCAATGTAATCTGTATTACAACACAATTTCAGCCACATCTTTACTTTATATTCCAAAATTGTGATGACAAGTTCTTTTTAAGGATATGTCACTCATCAGTGTTATATGACTGGACAACCTCTTTCATATCTAACCATTTAGTGAGCCTTGCCACATGCCTGTCTCCCTTCTACAGACCACTGTTTCAGGGTATTTGCTCATCATCAGTGCAGAGCGATTTTCTTTCCCCCTGTGAGAAGACAAATTTGCATGGACAAACACTTTAAACCAAATTCTGCTTTTAAACAGATGCATTTTCTGATTTTATCTTGGCTCAGTCTTCAGGTCATGTAATTTTACATATTTCAGTTCTGTATTGGAAACAGTTATGTCTTAACAGGTTTTATGGACTATTGGAGAACAGAATAAGGTGAATCTCTCAGTCAAATCAACCCTTCTAAGTCTTCTATATGGATTTGCAGGTCATAAATAATTGAATAAAATGATACCTTGATATCTACAATTAATTGCTTTGTTCCATTAAAATCCACATTTTTCTTATATGAAAATTAGCTGTCAATTCTATGGGCTGGACATAAATCTCCCTGAGAATCTGCCTTCAGAGCTATTTAAATAAGAAGTGGAATAAGACGATTCGGATACATCTCACACGACTCCCTTTAATTTAAAATAAGCTCTGGAGATGAATTCTCAGGGAGATTTATGTCTGGCCCATAGATTTAACAGCTCATTTACATATAAGAAACGTGAATTTCTCATGAATAAGACATTGGATCCCAAATATCTAGGTATCATTTTATTCAGCTTCCTATGACTTTCATGTCCACGTAGACGGCTTAGTAGGGCTGATCATACTGACAGATTCCCTTTAAATAGATTTGATTGTGTTTTCCAAATGTAAATTAAAGTTTTCTATGTATTAAAAACTGAAGAAGTGATCATTTGTCACAGCAGGAACATTTACTAGTACTACACATTTGGATTTCCTCTATTTAATTAATAAACTATTTAATATGCCTTTCCCAGATCAATGCTTTGTGACAGAGGTCAGATCATGCATATTCCTTTCCCCTATTAATGTTCATTTTACTGTTGACAAATGTGTAGTTAATGTATATTTTTCTACTTTAGCAATAGCTTATTACTGTATATGAGTCCTAATGTGTGCTTTCATATAGTTCATGTGCACAGAATTTAAGACCAGCTATTAATAAGTCACTGCGTATATAGAATACGCATGTAAACAGTTTTATAAGTTCATGTTAAGAGACTATAAAAGCCTGACAGATCCAAGAAGCGCAGTATAAATGCTGGAGATGGGTGTCGGAGACGCACCCAAGTTCTTGTCATAAACTTGCAAATCCCTTGGGGTGAGGCCGGCCTGTGGTAACACGTCTCTGACTACCAGATCTGCTCTTTCAGATGTTTTATGTGAATGTACAGTGATCTAAAAATACCTGAATTACAAATGTTTATATTGGAAATAAAGGTTGTTATTATCATGTATTGTTCGCCGCTCTTACATCTGACATATGTGAAGGATGATCTGGAAATGTTGTGTTTGAATCTTAATGATGGGAAATTGGAAAATAAATATATTAAATTCTTTCATTATGAAGACCCAAATATCAGGCAGTGAAAATTATTGTATAATCAATGTGAACAAAGAATATGATTCAAGTGTATCAAAGAAATATATTAAATTTCACACGCAGACCAAAATGGGACATTTGGGACTCAATATATTCTTACATTAAAAGAGTAAAAGTAGTCTGGAAATAAAAAAATTATATTTACCTTTCTGGGATCCCGACTTTCGTCAGTCATGTGCTCGAGTCCTCCGCGAGTCTACTCACCTTCCTTTTATAGCCCCACTCGTGTTTTTTTGTATTGCACCACTGAAGTGGTGCTTTATAATGTCATTCCCTTGCCCCATCTCATACTCTCCTGATGCTGATTCAATCATTTTCCAGCATCGCTCCCGTCAGTCTCCAGTGAAAACTGACCTGCCAGCAGCTTCATGGAGTGAACCGGAGGTCGCTTTTCAAAACAAGTCTACGAGAGTCTCGTTCTGGCCTTGTTTTAGCTCTCATAGACTTGCATTGAAGCTGCACTCACAAGATGGCGTCACGGAAAAGGAGTGGTGCCAAAAAAAAGGTGAAGACACGGGAGACAGGGAGCTTACATTTAATCTGAAAAAAAAAAAATAGGTTTAGCTTTGCTTTAAACATAAGAAGAGGAAGTAAGTAGGCCAATGGTCATGGCAGCAGTACATAGGAATTACTATTGTCCCCTAGGAGAGTAGGTGTATTTTTTTTCAAACCACTATGGGTCTATTATGTATATAAAAAATGGTGGGCAATGAATTTAAAGGCACTTAAATTTTTTCTCTACCATTGCAATAGACAAGTAAATACAAGTATTTTGGATCGCAGTTATGATTTTTTCATTGATCAGATGATGTTGTCTTCAGGGTTTGTGACTTCTGCTGATGTACATACAAAGCTCCTACCATTCGTCTCTACAGATCACTCTCTGAGTATGCAGGATGCCATTAATGAAGCCACAGAAAGCAAGCGGGGTCTGAAAATGCATGTAGGTTTGAATCTGAGCAAGGACAACTCAAACTGGAATAAGTGTGATTTATCAGAGATGAGTGAATCTACTGAGACTCAAATTTGTCAGATCGTTCAAATTTGGCAGAAAAATTATATTTGCATCAAAATTATTTAATGCGAATGATATGTTATTTGTTATGCTCTGGGATCTCTACTGACCCCCAGAGTATAATAAAAGTGCTCGTAAAATAAAAAAAATAATAAAAATATACTCACCTGTTCTTCCTCCAATACAGCCTGCCATCGGCCCTTTAATTTCACCTCCCATTATGTGACATCATCTCTGGCCTTTTTCACTCTGTACTGGGGTTTCCACACTAAGTAGGCCTCTGACGTCATGGTGCACATTGTGACATTATAACATTGGAAACTGTATTGTAAGAAGAGCTGACTAGGGTTAGAGTTTGGGTTTTTTCAAAAGTTTAAAAAAATTATGACGATATGACGACTAGTGTTGAGCGCAAGTGCTCGCTACTTGAGTTTGCATTGGGGTACTTGAGTATGCACTGAGTATTGCAGGGGTTGGAGTGTCATGCTCAAGTCTCCACCCTGCATGTTTTGCGGCTGTTGGATAGCAAAAAAAAAAATGCGACGATTGCCTGCCAAACACAGGCAATCCTCGCATTATTTGGGGGGTGTTTTTTTACCCTTGGATAAAATCCTTGAGGAGTGTAATTTCCAAAATGGCATTAGTTGTAGGGGAATTCTGCTGTTTAGGCACTATAAGAGCCCTGCAAATGCGACATGGTGCCTGTCATCTGTTTCAGCCAAATTTATGTTCCAAAGATAAAATATTGCTCTTTCCACTCTGAGTGTTGCCGTTTGTCCAAATAGAACTTTTTGACTATATGTAGGGCATCGCCACAATCATATGAAAGTGCGTAACAAACTGTGCAAAAGTGGGAAATTTTGGGCCTAAAGCAAGATTTTAAAGGTAAAATTTTTTTTCCATTCCATTTTGCATTAATTCCAGTGTTACAACTGAAGGATTAAAAAAAATGCCTGACAACACTTTTAAAGTATTTGAGGGGTGCAGTTTTTAAAATAGTACCACTTTTGGAGAGTTTCCAATATATAGGTCCCTCAAAGTCTACTCTTCCAGTGGGTCATGGCACCCGCAAACCATAACAGTAAAAGTAGCTTTATCCATTCTCTTAGTTTTGCATTGTGCCTCAAAAGTAGTTCCCTAATGATATGTAGCGTATTGGCATACTCAGGAGAAATTGCACAACAAAGTGAGAGTTTTTTTCCTATTAGCCCTTATAAAAATTAAAAATTTGGGTCTAAAACAACATTTTAGCTGTAAAAATGTAATTATTCTTTCTTCACCGTCCAATGGTATAAATTTCTGTTAGGCACATGTGGTGACAACATGCTCACTGCACCCCTAGATGAAACATGTGGTGACAACATGCTCACTGCACCCCTAGATGAATTCATTGAGAGGTGTAGTTTGTAAAATCACTTATGGGGAGTTTCTGCTGTTCTGACACCTCAGTGACTGCCAATGTGACATGGCACCCTCTCAAACCATTCCAGCCAAATCTGAACTGCAATATGGTGTGCCTTCCCTTCTGAGCTTTACACTATATCTCATAAGTAGTTTTCAACCACATATGGGATATCATGAGAAACTGCACAACAAATTTTATAGTTCATTTTGCTTCCGCTAATGATTCCAGCAAATTTTGCGTTCAAAAAGTCCAGACTTCTGCACAACACAACTGATGGTCCCAACCCCATTTATAAGGCCAGAAATCCCACTTATTAAACCTGACAGGGCACACCTGTGAAGTGAAGACTATTCCTGGTGACTTCCTCTTGAAGCTCATCAAGAGAATGCCAAGAGTGTGCAAAGCAGTCATCAAAGCAAAAGGTGGCTTCGTTGAAGAACCTTGAATATAAGACATATTTTCAGTTGTTTCACACTTTTTTGTTAAGTATATAATTCCACATGTGTTAATTCATAGTTTTGATGCCTTCAGTGTGAATTTACAATTTTCATAGTCATGAAAATACAGAAAAATCTTTAAATGAGAAAGTGTGTCCAAACTTTTGGTCTGTACTGTACTTATTTCTTGAAATAAAATGCAAATTAATTATGTAAAAACCTTACAATGTGATTTTTCTGGATTTTTTTTAAGATTCTGTTTCTCACAGCTGAAGAGTACCTACGATAAAAATTACAGACCTCTCCATTTTTTGTGGGAAAACTTGCAAATATTTTCCCCACTGTATATCGGGGTTTCCATCTGTATCTTCAAATTATGTGATTCAGATGAAACCACCGATGGATCCAATCAATATAATGAGGCAGCAGAGTTACTCTGGACTTCAGTTCAGAGGTGTCCTTCTTTTCAGAAGTGCAAAAAACTGGGACCGCACTTTTATGCACGCCTTAAAAGATGGACACCTTCAGATCATAGGCCAGACGGTGTTCACAGTGCCTCTATCTGCCTCATTATAAGGAATCTTCCGCTGAGGGTTCCTTTTGAATCACATATTTCAGAGGTCAACATGGAAACCGTGGTGTAAGCGGTCAGCGCAAAGCGCAAGTTAAATGTAAGCCGAGCCTCACTGCAATGTTTATGAGACAGAATAAACACATCAATAGTAAGTAGGTCATAGAATCATAGAATCATAGAATGGTAGAGTTGGAAGGGACTGCCTGGGCCATCTGGTCCAACCCCCTGCTCAAAGCAGGTCAAGAATTTGTTTTATTTTTTACGCTGTTCCTCGTGCGGTATGAGTGATTAAACATCGTTAACAGTATGAAAATGGATCCAGCTCACACACCAGGGTGTTGATAAAAATCTTTCATTCAGCTTTATTTAGAAAAATTCTTTTTAAAAGATGCAACATCAATTGGGACATCTCAGACAACACTGCAAATATAAAATAGGGGGGATGTATGAAAAAAACCATATGCGTTTCAAACAAAAAAGTTCTTGAACACTGGTCACCAAACAACTAACTACTAACAACACTAAACAACTTTATTCTTCGGGTCGAAGTGATTACAGCTATACCAGATTTAGATTTTATTCCACTTTTTGTTCAGTGGAATGATGAAAAAGCATTGTTTTTTTTGCCTCGTTTTTCATTTACTTTATTTATGGTGTTCACTGAAGGGGTTAACTAGTTTTATAGGGTGGGTCACTCCAAACTCGGCGATTCCAAATATGTGTACTTTTTATTTCATAAAAATACTCATTTATGGTACAATATATATATATTATTTTGTGATTTTTGATTTTGTGTTTTAAAAAAAATATATTTTTTAATTTTTTTGTTACTTTATTACTTAGTCTTTCATTTTAATATTTCTGATATAATATATCTTGGAGGATATGCCCCTTTAGAAGACATGTGAAAACAAATGTCTGTACAATAACCATAAGGCTCTGATGGAACAGACACTAATAGTAAAATATGTTATTATTTGGAACGTGTCAATTCTTTTAGCCGCGTTCTATGGTCATAATGATATGTATTGATTTTAATCTGTTTTATTTATGGACGTCAGACAACTAAATGAAACATCATCCTCTGCTAGATAATGATTGTCTAACTGCAACATGTTGTATAGCATTACATCAAAGTAATAGATATCTTTCTGTTGTAGGAAAAGTCATTTCAGTTTGGTAAAGAACATTGTTTTTTCTATGTGTGGTAAACCAGATGTGTAACTGTATCTGTGGGAAGGAATGAGCCAATTTACAGCAAATTCTTTTCTTTAGGGAAAAAAATGAAAAGACAGAATTGCCGCCTACAGAATGTTGTTCTCAGCGGCGACAGAGACTCTTAAAACCTTGAAATGGAGCCTTTCCACAATCACTAAAATTAGACTACAGCCAATAAGTTCTAGACTACTGGTTCCTCTCACATATTGCAATTTTCATGGTCAGTGTCCATTGCCTACTGTTATATTGCTTGCTACTAGTTTTAATCCCTGTGCTGCCGATTTGCACAAGAGGCTGTACACAGATAGCTCCCGGATTAGTAACAGTGACACATTTCACAAGTGTTTTTGAGGATGGTGTGGACTGCTCTGTCCCTGAACTTGAAGACAGTATCCAGTGATAAGAATAGAGTTGTGCGTTTTACTGCATTTTATTGTGTCATGTAAAGTGTGAACTTTGCTATGCGATTTTTAGTAATTCAATGTAACTAATGCTTAGTTGTTGTAAGTACTGATGCTGCTGTGTAGGTACTGTAAGGTAATGCCTATTGTGAGGAATATACACTCATCTAAGGTGTAGGGAAAGTAGAGGATATAGGTTAGGTCTTGGGTTAGCGATAGATAGTGACTGTAGGAAAATTAGGGAAAGATGCTGTTAATGTTTGGGACTAGCCCAGATTGGAAGGTGGCTAGGGCAAGTAAAAGGAAACCACTTACTGGTTTAGGCAGTTAAAGTGTTCCTTGGAGGTAAAGTGAGGTTCCAAGTGCAGTGGCCTGCAGGCGTGGTGTGTATAAAATATTCTGGCCGTATGAGGTCATACAAACTCCCTGAGGACATTCTTGCAACGTCTGGAGCCTATGTAAGTGCTATGGAGAGCACATTAACCACTTCTGTACAGAGGAAGATGGACGTCGAATCGCATGAGGAAGCATAGCGCGTCTCGGGAATACTGCAGCGCTGGATGGGGAACAAGTGGTGAAGGGTGCTGTGCCCGATACTGCGTGTTAAAGACTGATATACTTTAACTGTCCAGTAAAGATGAACCTGTTAAAACAAACGGGTGTTCCATTTCAAGCACTCACAGCGGGAATCAAAAGATGAAAACCAGACTAAATAGGTGATGGTGAAGTGAGTATAAAGATTTTCTTTTTAAGTTTTTTATATATTACGTTTATTATGCTATAGAGACAGGAAAGACACCAGACATTAAATTTGCAGAGAATAATTTCTCTGAAAATTTAATTTCCTGGGAAAATCCGAGTGAACAGGCGAATTCAAATTTTGTCTGATCCACTAATCTCTAATGCCAATGTATGGCCACTGTATAACATCCTTCACAGGTAATCATATATCACAAACTTTTCATGACATGTTAAACAGATGGCATAACAGCCTTTGTCTATTGCCACCTATATGCTATTATGGTATATGTCTATGGATTAAAATTTTATACAGCTCATGATTTATTCTCAAAATAGATGTCATCATATTCACTGTTAGGATTCCATCACAGCCTCCATTTAATACCAGGAGGAGCTTTATAGGGGCATACAGTAAAGAGAGACATAAAAGGAGATGCAAAAAAACAATCACAAAAGGCATCCTGATGGATCTGTAGTTAGTAGTTGCAGCACAAAGGCCCAGGTTTGCATAGAGTTTGCATGTTCTCCCTGTGTTTGCGTGGTTTTCCTTTTAGTAGTCTTGGCTTCTCTACACTCCATAAATATACCTTTAAATAAATTGGTCCTTGTGTGGGTTTGATACAAAAAAATTAGACTGTGAACTGACACTGTCAATTTTGACAATTTCTGTGTAGCATTACGGCATATTTTAGCACTATATTAGCATCAGGACATGAATCAGAAGTACTAATACAAGAGGAAACAGTTGGGTGAGCGGACGTCAGTGTGTTCTCTAGCCTTGGCTTCTCCAGGTTGCAGAAGTGCGACCGGTTCATCCTAGTTTACACCTGGTCAGTTTTTAAGACAGAATATGAAGACAGTAACAACAAAATGGTTGACTCCTTGTCTTGCAGCATTAGCTATAAACCATGGATCACTTTCTTATGTCCTTTGTAATAACTGATCCTCGTCCTCTATGCGTTGCATCTGTCTGATACAATTGATAAGCTGCCTTCAACCCGTATCACACTGGCGCTTGTTAAAATTGGCTCAGTGAATGTCACAATTGCATCTGACAAAGAAGTGTCTTTTGATTAAGTTTGACAGGATCTGCTGTGTTTCACAATCCTGCTGAAAATGTACCAGAAGGGCTGAATTATTTATGTCGGGTTCTCTTTTCATGCTTGTATTGTAGCTATTTGTGAATGAGGATACTGACTATCACGAGAGTTCCTTCAGAAGTAGATGTGCGGCTCCCCATAACAATATCCAGGGGGATTTTGCATCCACCGGTGTTGGGCTATGTGGATGTTTGACTTTATTTTGCACAAATATGTTATGTGTAGAGTCCGTAGTGCAAGTCTAGAAATGAAAAATAGTTAATGCCATTGTCTGAGATTAGAACAAAAATGGAATTGTTATTTTAAAAACAACCTTTTCTTGTCGCTCTTTTCTATTGGTTGAGTTTAGTACTGCAATTCAGGTATATTCACTTGAATACGGTTTTGCTGCAATACCAGGCACTGCCCATGTCACAAGTAACAGCCGGACGTAGGAGCGCAGGGTAATGGGAGGCTGACATGACGCTGGGAGGCAGTGACAACAGGGACAGGGAAAAGGGGGGGGGTAAGGTGAGCCAGGAGGGGACTGGACGATTGGACGGTGACAAAGAGGACGTGACATAGGTAGAGGTGGGGTCAAAGGGGACAAAAAGGCACTGACCAAGGAGAGAAGCCTCTCTTTTCGGACCACCAGACGGACAACAAGAAGACCACCAGCCTTTACAACACAGACAACAAAGGAAGACATCAGAAAGCATGTGTGCTGCTATGTTAGCACAGGTACCTTTTACACCGTATACTGCTGCAGTAACTGATCCTGTATATAGATATATATATATATATATATAGACATAGCATCATTATACCCGGGGAGATCTTTGTCCTCAGGGACTTCCATATGCTACCTCTTCATGCAGATCTTCCCCTGTGCGCCTGTAGCACTGCTGCAGACAGTGGTTCAGACATTGCAATATATGCATACACATATATATATATAGATATACATGATGCTGATATATTATGTACTGCGCTACATATAGCACACATTATAGAGAGGACACACGACATATAGCACACACTACGCAGAAAGCGCACACTGAGGACGTCACAAACCCGGGGCAACATGGGACAGCAAGATATCTCACCTTCGAGGGCAACATTACAGAAAACTCCGGACTACGACTCCCATCATCATCTCACAGAGGAGGAAGACAACAAGAAACATGTGCTGCTCCAGGGAGTATGAGATTCTGGGTATATAAGGTCAGGGGGTGTGAGCACATAGACCCGCCACACCATGTACTGCGGCAGTATCTGATCCTGTATACATATATATAGATGGGATAGATATATGGATTTAGGATCATTCTTTATATCCGGGGAGATTACTATATGTTACCTCCCGCACAGCAGATTTTCTCCTGTGTGCCTGTGGCATGGCGGCAGATGGGGGTACATATATATTAATATATATATAGATATACGATGCTGTTTTATCATGTACTGTATGGCGGGCAGGCTATGGGTTACTGCCTTATTATTAATAGCAGACATACATATACTGCTACATGATGTATAAATGGGTACTGCGATTTGGTGCACGGTGTAGTTATAGATGCGGGAACATAGTGCATGGGGTATTTAAGCATGCTGTAATTTGGGGCATGGCAGTCATTTATACATACCGCAATATAGTGCATAGCGGTTATGTATTTGTATTCCATGGAGAAGGTATAGGATTCTCCAATATGATGCAGGGCGTATAAATTTATACTGCAATTTAGTGGATATACTGATACCACATTACAGCGCATGGTGCTTATATAGATATGTTTGGAATAACTTCCCCAATATAACACAGATAATACTGTATTATCAGGGATGATGGATAGACGCTGCTGTATGATACACTGCAGACGGGTCACAAATATTACTGGGCAGAGATACATGGGGTATTATACTTATCCTATATAGAGGTCTTTCTTTGTATATTTATATATCATTCTATATCAATATTACTATCTATGAATATTGTTAGATATTATGTTATATCACAGACAATGGCCATAATACACGAGGGTATACACATATGGCGGTGGGATTCATGGCCGACATATGGATATTTCATTATCTAGATACTTCTGGATCATACATGGCCGAGTGGAGTACACGGCCAGTATATATATATACCTTTTCGTATAATACGTGTGGCGGATCTACAGTTATTTTGCATCATGCATTGCTGATACATCATATAATTCGGTATGGCGTAGGTTTATGTAGATCACAACATAACACCATTACTGATGAGATGCTGACTTAAAGTTTGAAAGAGCACAGATTCCCAGCCATGTTCCCATACCCTTTGCACCAGGATGTATTCAGGGAGAAGGGGTGAGGGGTAAAGGATGAAATCACACATGGCTGCAGGGAGAGGAGGAGGGGCTGCAACGTGTGCACAGGGGGCTGTAAAGGGGATCATGGCTGCAGCTTGAGAGTCACACAACAAGGAGAGTAGCTATTACTCTCCTCCTAGGTAGGGCCGGTGTCGGCATCCTGCCCTGTGCTATATATATATATATATATATATATATATATGCTTAACATGCGGTGTATAGGGATTCTACCCATCCATACCAGTGCCACCAGACATATATTTACTTTACCTATATAGGTGGTACACCGGAGGGTAACTACACCTCGGTATATATATATGGCCGTGTCCCGGCATATATAGCATTCACCCTATATATGGTGTGCCTCCGGTGCTATAGCTGTACCTCAGTATTACGAGGGTGTACCCCGGTAGATATGGCAATTCTTCTATAGATATGGCACTTCCTCATATATATATTAATATATATATATATATATATATATATATATATAGCCATACCCCGGAATTATAGCAGTACCCCAGTATATGAGGGATTTCAGTTTATATGGACTTCTGTCTATGTGGCACTTCTTTTATATGTATAGTTGTACCCTGGAATTATAGCAGTACCCCAGTATATGGGGGGACTTCAAAATATATGGCACCTCCTCTATAAGTGTGTTTGTACCCCGGAATCATAGCAGTAACCCAGTACATGGGTGGACTTCAGCATATATATGGCACTTCCTCTACATGTATAGTTGTACCCCAGAATTATAGCAGTACCCCAATATATGGGTGGACTGGGATAAATGACACTGCCTCTATAGAGATAGTTGGACCCTGGAAGTATAGCTGTACCCCAGGATATGGGGGGACTTCAGTATATATGGCATTTCCTCTATATGTGCAGTTGTACCCCAGAATGATGGCTGTACCCCAGTATGGGGTGGACTTAAGTATATATATAGCACTTCCTCTAGTTGCATAGTTGTACCCTGGAATTATAGTGCTACACAGGAACAACAACATATATATATATATATAATATACTCCGGAAGCCCAGGAAATATGGCGGTACACCTCTTGGATCATTATAAGCCTTTATATGGGGCTATCCTATCCCTTGTATATATGGCAGCATTTAGTTTTATACTCTGCCCTGCTTGTTGGCTTCCCATACTGGTGCTACATTGTCATCACAGTACCTGAATAGGTATTAAGTATACCCACCACTCGCTTATCTACATTGCCTATGAGGGGATAGGGCTGCTGGGAAGAGTTACCTGGAGCCTTATCCTACAGTATATGTAATCACATAATAGAAGGAATAAGATGGGTAAAAGGCGCGGTGTGTAATGGGTATAGTCAGTGCTGCAGCAAGAGGCAGAGCCATAATCACAAGTGCGGACATTACTGAAGGCAGTAGGGCCACGGACACAGCTGTGCTGGCCATTAAGGAGGGCTAGCAGGGACACAAACACAACAGTGTCGGACATTATTGGGATGGACAGAGTAATGAGCAGTGTCTCCATCCTAGATGAATTCCCGTAATGTAAGTGATATGGTGGGTGAGGAATGAGTCAGTACAATAAACTGAAGAGCAGTACACCTAATCGGGGTCCTTCAGTCAGGGGAGCAACTAAAGGAGAAGTGATCCAGTGCATTACCACAAAGGGCGAGGTGCCTGTTCCCAGGGCCCTTCATCCAGGGGGAGCAACTAAAGGAAAAGTGATCCAATGCATTAGCACAAAGGGCAATGGGCCTGTTCCCAGTCCCCTTCATCCAGGGAGAGCTAAGGGTAATGGACAGAAATACATTAACATGAAGGACGATATGCCCCGCTGATAGGACCCAGCAAGAGGGGTTAACGGGGAAGGTCATCAAGTGCAGGAAAACACGTAACAAAGGTTTAGTTCAATGACCATGTTCAGGTATTATGAAGGTTATTTAATAGTCGGTTATAAGGTCGAGGTTACTGCCCAGCTATGGTACATATGGGTGTTTATAAAACCAAAGCCTGGAAATGGGGGGCTGGCCGCAATACGTGCAGCATGATAGTGCGGAGGCATGACACAAGTCATTACGTGGTGGAATCTAGTATCGGGAGTCAGAAACAAACCAAGGAGCAAAAAAGGGAAGAAGGTAATGTTAGGAAGGGAAAAGGATTCTATTATGTGCCCGTAACGATGTTTAAAAAAAAAATATATATATATATATATATATATATATATATATATAGACCCCAGTTATGTCACGAGGTCGAGTCCGTTTAACAAAACATCAGTTCATTAAGGTGTTTCGGAAGTGCTTGGAAGGAGCTGGTATGGAGCCGCACAGCGATGGAGGTCATTTTTCTCGCATCTGGGCGGCAACATAAGCAGCGGCTGGAGGTTAAAGTTCAGAAATTGTAATGAGTATCGGCTACGGAGTCACAACTGTACGGTCCTACGTCCAACTCACGGTGAGGGAGCTAATCTCTCAGGTAAATGAAAGGTTTCACTAACTTATGTTTGCTTTATTACAGGGCAGGATCCTCTGCCATATGGATTCCAGGCCATTCTTACGTTCACTGGGGCGCTCGAGGAGACAGACTGACTGACATGGGGTTTCAAAAAGGAATGTGGCGTTAATTAAGAGGCCAGGGGTTAGGGGTTAACTTGGGGACGGTTAATTCACGAGTTTTAAGCGGCGGTTCTTCGCCTTGGAGCTCCTGATATACTTGTTTTGCATGTGGGGAGTATTGACCTTGGAGTCCGCCCTGAGAATCAACTAGTTTGCGATATCAATCGAGGCTTGGCGCAGCTGTGGGTGCGGTTCCCGTCTTGTAAAGTAGTGTGATCGGACATAGTTCCCAGAACATAAAAATCAACAAGGCAGTATCCAAATTCGTGGTGGAGAATGGGTCAGTGGCGATACGCCATGCGGGCTTTGACAATATAAACGATGACTTTTGGTGAGCGGACGGAGTACATTTGAACGGTGTGGGAACTGACCTGTGGTTGTTGGGGTTGCGGAAAGGCATGGAGCAGGCCACAGCATTGCCGAAAGGTGGGGTCTCGAGCCCTTGAGGGGATCAAGGGCTCTCGGTGTGGCGTTGGTGGGTCCTCGAAGTTGGTAAAAGAAGGAGATTGGGGGACTGGACTCGTTAGATACGGGGGTCCCCTTCATTTGGATGTTGAGGTGGTGGCGGTCTGGTGAGTTTTGGGGTGATACCCGGCGATGGAACGCCGGGGTCACGGTAAATGGACATTTGGGTGATTCCCGGCGATGGAACGTCGGATTCACATTAACTGGATGGGTGATACCCGGCGATGGAACGTCGGGTTCACAGCTGTATTACATTGGGCGATTCCCGGCGATGGAACGCCGGGATCGCATGGAGCTGGAAGGCCACCCCTTACCCCGGTTCATGGTGCTCCTGAGTCAGTGGGCGGCTAGGAGTAAGGCTGGGGGGTAAATGGGGCAAGGCCCGGTAGAAAAAGACCGCCAGACCTTCTATAACTTCGAGGACCTCACCAAGTGCTTGATTAACAATCAATTTAAATAAAAAGGCTGCTGTGGCCGTTATTACCCAAAATACGGTTGTCGCGTGTTTCTTGGCCAATAGCAAGGGAGGGAACGGGAGGTGAGGGTGACGGGGAGTGGGGGGGGTAAGTTGGGTCATAGGAATCAGCCTATCCAGTGTCAAGTAACAGCCGGACGTAGGAGCGCAGGATAACGGGAGGCTGGCATGACGCTGGGAGGCAGTGACAACAGGGACAGGGAAAAGGGGGGGGGGTAAGGTGAGCCAGGGGGGGACTGGACGATTGGATGGTGACAAAGAGGACGTGACATAGGTAGAGGTGGGGTCAAAGGGGACAAAAAGGCACTGACCAAGGAGAGAAGCCTCTCTTTTCGGGACCACCAGGACGGACAACAAGACCCACCCACCCACCCTGAAAAAGGAGAAAAAATCGGGTCACGGCGGCGATTACCGAGGAGATGTCATGTAAAAATGTTGTCAATTATGTTTTGATTTTTACTATGCCAAAAAAAAAAAAAAAATAAATATATATATATACATATATATGTTATTACGAAAGAGAATTTAACAGCATTGGCCTCGTAAGCCCAGGGGAAGGGCAATCCGACAGTCGTGGTTCCCTGGAGGTTTCCACCACAAATACAAAAAAAAAAAAAAAAAAAAGGGGTTTTTCCCTCCCCAGAACTGTCGGATAGCTCCTAGTGAGTAAAGGCCTCTGCTTCAATGGGTATGAATGTTGTTGAGGCGTTGGTGGGTCCTCGAAGTTGGTAAAAGAAGGAGGATTGGGGGACTGGACTCGTTAGATACGGGGGTCCCCTTCATTTGGATGTTGAGGTGGTGGCGGTCTGGTGAGTTTTGGGGGTGATACCCGGCGATGGAACGCCGGGGTCACGGTAAATGGACATTTGGGTGATTCCCGGCGATGGAACGTCGGATTCACATTAACTGGATGGGTGATACCCGGCGATGGAACGTCGGGTTCACAGCTGTATTACATTGGGCGATTCCCGGCGATGGAACGCCGGGATCGCATGGAGCTAGAAGGCCACCCCTTACCCCGGTTCATGGTGCTCCTGAGTCAGTGGGCGGCTAGGAGTAAGGCTGGGGGGTAAATGGGGCAAGGCCCGGTAGAAAAAGACCGCCAGACCTTCTATAACTTCGAGGACCTCACCAAGTGCTTGATTAACAATCAATTTAAATAAAAAGGCTACTGTGGCCGTTATTACCCAAAATACGGTTGTCGCGTGTTTCTTGGCCAATAGCAAGGGAGGGAACGGGAGGTGAGGGTGACGGGGAGTGGGGGGGGGTAAGTTGGGTCATAGGAATCAGCCTATCCAGTGTCATGGTGACAACACAAGTTAGGTCAGTGGGTCCTATTTCAAATTCTGTAATGGGGCCCCTTAACAATTCTATCTTCTTTGTACTAGTGATATCTTATTAGTTGTTGGGAAAATGATTAATCCCCCCAGGCACAATGACCCAGGTACACTTGCAATGTCAGCACCTTCTATTGCTATGAACATAGGCCTGGAATTTCATCAGACCAGAGTGAGAAAGATCTTCTAAAGGGGAATTGATGATCTCTATGATTGTGGCCATAATCTTTAATCTTACAGGGGTTATCTGTTATCTACTACTTGAACAGTCTAAAAAAAAACACAAAAATTGAGCTTGGTCTAAGTTGGTATACATGCAGCACATAAATGCATGTTCACAATGGACATAAAGCATACAAAACCTACAAGAGACAAAATGAGCGCCGGTGAGCGCGCTTGCGCATATTAATTAAGCGGCCAATAGAAATCAGCAGGACCTATGACCCAGGTAGTTGCCGGACGCAGCAGCGCATGTGCTTCCGTGTCCAATCGGAATTAACAACCGATGTGACATAAGCAGTTGCTATTGCTATATAGTTTGTTTTTGTAAAAAAAAGGCTCAGTGTGAGCATGAAACGCGTAAAAACTACAAAATTACAACTCCATTCTGGGACTGCTTTCTCTCTACAGCAGCGCGGTTTACTCTGAAACGTTAATCTCCAGTTTTTACTAATCAATATGCAAAAGAAGGTTTACCTTCATTTGCCGACGGGACTAATGCAGCAGTAATATTCATAGGCAATTATTGGAGTTGTGACAATCATAACATTTTTATAGGTGCTGCATCCTTACTGATGGGCAGCCCCAGCCTGGCCACGAATTCTTTCACGCTGATTTCCAGGTCTGGCTAACCCTACAACCTTCTTTAACACTTCCAGATAAGGAGACCCAACTTGTATGCTATGCTACTTGATGCCACTGTAGAATTGCTTGTTGAACAACTTGCTCCCTTAGGCCTGTTTCACACATCCGGTGTGCGCCTGACGGCGCCCCCGGCATTTAGCCGCAGCGCCGCATCAGAAAACCTGATGCACCGCTTGCGGGTTTTTTTGCATTGACTTGCATTAGCGCCGGATGGCGCCGCATGTCAATGCGTCGTATGCTAAATCATTCCGGCGGCCGGACAAAACGCAGCATGTAACGTTTTTTTTTTTTGCCGGATTCCCCTGATGTCTCCGGGCATCAGAAACCATCCGGCAAAAAAACGCATGCGGCGCATCAGGTTTTCTGATGCGGCGCTGTGGCTAAATGCCGGGGGCGCCATCAGGCACACACAGGATGTGTGAAAGAGGCCTTACCAATCTGTTACTTCCACGCACACATGATGATAATTCTGTCCTTCCTAATATCCAGCTCACTACCAACTAAAGGTACTGCCACACTAAACGTTCCCGCTAACGATCACGATAACGACGCTATCGTTGGTGTGATTGTTTTAAGGTCGCTAGTAGCTGCCATACTTGATGATCTCATTAACGACGCATCAGCGGTTAGCGATTTCTTTAACGACTTTGGCGGTCGTTGGGACGTGCCACACTGCATGTACTGTGAAAGATCACGACCTCGATAGGCGTGACTGAGCACAACCTTTTGCACACCCCTCATCACAGATTGGTGGTCACTAGTGTTGAGCGATACTGCTCGATATCTAAAAATATCGGATCGGAATGGTATCGCCGATATCACTAAATATCGGCGATATCCGATTCCGATACCGGAAGTCCCATGTAAGTCTATGGGAACAAAATATCGCAACTAAAAAAAACCTTTATTTCCTTGTAAACACTAAATATACACACATAGAATACATATATATATATATATATGTCATTGTGACATATATATATATACATATATGTATAGTTTATACACTTCTACATAGTAAAATATCCTCTGATTCAATTGCCGGGTAAAGCCGGCTTCTGTGAAAAGACAGAAGCACCCGACATGAAATGACACTTGGTGTACATAGGGTTAACCATGTCTTTTCATGTCGTTTGCAATCTGATTTGCACAAACAATTACATCAGTCTATGTTGCAAAATTTCACACCTGTAGGGGTTAATTAAAGGTGTAAACTCTTTGTAAAAAAAACCGGACTTTTTTGCTACGAATTTACACCTTTAAATAACCCCTACAGGTGTGAAATTTTGCACACATAGACTGATGTAATTGTTTGTGCAAATCAGATAGCAAAGGACATGAAAAGACATGGTTAACCCTATGTACACCAAGTGTCATTTCATGTCGGGTTCTGCATTTTCACAAAAGCCGTCAATTGAATTAGCGGCTATTATACTATGTAGAAGTGTATGAACTATAAATATAAATATATATATATATGTGTCACAAATTCAATGACATGTATTATATATATATATATATATATATATATATATATGAGGTGTAAAATTGTTTAAAAAAAATGTGTGGGCTCCCGCCCTATTTTCGCAACCAGACAGACAAAGCCAGCGAATGGGGGCAGATAATAATAGCCCAGAGAGGGACCATTATTTTGCCCCCCCCTGGCTACTAACATCTGCCCCCAGACACCCCAGAAAAGACAAATCTATAATTAGATTCGCCCTTTCTGGCACTTTGCCCGTCTATTCCCATTGCCCTGTAGCGGTGGCGAATGGGTTAATATGGGGTTAAAGCCACATTGCAATTGAAAGGTGACCTTAAGCCAGGTTAATAATTGAGAGCTGTCAATTAGACAACTATCAATTATTAATCCTATTGCATGAAATAAAAATAAAACACACACACTTTAATTAAAAATCATTTTAATGAAATAAAGACACATGTTTTTGACCATCTTTTATTTGACTGCAAAAACCATTTCCTGTAATAAAAATAAAATAAAAAAGCAAAATTATTTTACCTATCCCATGCACAGTCAGGTCCCACGGTGTAATCCTTCAGAAAGGGTTAATGTTTACTGCAGGGACCTAGCTAATGCTGCAGCCTCACAGTAAACCCCCAAATGAATGAGTTCCTCTCCTGGCTGACAGGAGAGGAAGTGGAAAGCTTAATTGATTGCATTCCACTTTCACTTCAGGTCAGCCAGGGACACAATCAGTGACGTCAGAGGGAACTGATTAACAAAAATAGGGGTTCCCTTCGAATAAAAAATGGCGTCGGGTCCCCCCTATTTTTGTTAACCAGCCTGATGAGCAGACCGCTGAGGCCTGGATTTTCAGGCTGTGAAGGAGCCAAGATCCATGACCTTGCCATCCTGATAATACCAGGCCACAGCAGTCGCATATCTGGCTGATTAACAAAAATAGGGATCCCTCGAAAAAAATTGGCGTGGGGTCCCCCCTATTTTTGTTAACCAGCCAGATGAAGCAGACCGCTGAGGCCTGGATTTTCAGGCTGTTAAGGAGCCAAGATCCATGGACCTTGCCAGCCTGATAATACCAGGCCACAGCAGTCTGCATATCTTGGCTGATTAACAAAAATAGGGGATCCCCTCGAAAAAAATTGGCGTGGGGTCCCCCCTATTTTTGTTAACCAGCCAGATGAAGCAGACCGCTGAGGCCTGGATTTTCAGGCTGTTAAGGAGCCAAGATCCATGGACCTTGCCAACCTGATAATACCAGGCCACAGCAGTCTGCATATCTTGGCTGATTAACAAAAATAGGGGATCCCCTCGAAAAAAATTGGCGTGGGGTCCCCCCTATTTTTGTTAACCAGCCAGATGAAGCAGACCGCTGAGGCCTGGTTTTTGAGGCTGGTAAGGATCCAATATCCATGGACCTTGCAAGCCTGATAATACCAGGCCACAGCAGTCTGCTTAGCTTGGCTGGTTAACAAAAATAGGGGATCCCCTCGAAAAAAAAACGGCATAGGGGTCCCCCTATTTTTGTTAACCAGCCAAGTAAAATGCAGACTGCTGCGGCCTGGTATTAAAAGACTGTCAAGGCCCATGGATTTTGGCCCTCAACAGCCTGATAATACCAGGCTACAGCAGCCCCACATTTGGCGCATCAAAAGATGTGCCAATTGTGGCACTTTACCCGGCTCTTCCCACTGCCCTGTAGCGGTGGCAAGTGGGGTAATAAGGGGTTAATGTCACCGTTCATTGCACGGTGACAATAAGCCCGGTTAATAATGGAGAGGTGTCAATAAGACACCGATCCATTATTAATCTCAAAGTTATTAAATGTATAAAAAAAAGACAAAGCAAGAAAAAAGTTTTTAATGAAATAAAAGAGACAACACAGTTTTCATTAATTTTATTATACACTCATTCCTGCGACGCCATCGATCTCCTGTAAAAAAAGAAAAAAAACAAACCAACAGTATACCACCTGTCCGACGCAGTCCATAGTAACGACAGTCCCACGACGATCCAGCTCTGCTACATCGCAATGACAGGCAGAGCCTGTCATCGCAACGCAGCACAGCTGATTACCTGCTTCCCCGGCGGTGACGTCATCGGACTGACTGCTTTACGGCCGGGATTACCCAGCAGTCACTGCAGTTATCGCGAGAAACTGCATGTGACCGCCGGGGAAAGATGATGGCGGCCATGAAGCAGTCCAGCCCGTGACCGCCGGAGATCTTCTGCCAGGTAAGTGCCGCTGACTCCTGACAGACCCGACCGACGGACACTCACAGTGACAGTGACAAATCCGATTCCGGTATCCGATATGACGAAAATATCGGTACTCGGAATCGAAAGCCCGATACAGCTAATATCGGCCGATACCCGATATTTGCAGTATCGTATCGCTCAACACTAGTGGTCACTATTTATCTCATAGATATTTATCACAGCTCTCCCGCTTTGTGATTGGATGACCGCGTCATAAAAGACGACGTATCAGCACTCCTCTCCATTGCTCTCGAGCAGAAGCGGTTCTTTCAAATCTCCAGCATCGTTCCAGTATGTCCTGCTAGCCTTTGTAGCTACTGCGATCCAGTTTGCGCCACTATTGAGGTTGCTGCATTCCTGTCTACGGCGTTTGGTTTTTTGCGATCCAGTCTGTGGCGTTATATCCTCTGCGATCCAGTTTGTGACGCTATTTTGTTTCCCTATTTTCTTTTTCTTTTTCAAAATCACAAACAAGTTTTGTAAGGTAGGTATTTTTTTTTGTCACATTTAATTTTTATTTTTTCTTTAACCCCTTCATGACCCAGCCTATTTTGACCTAAATGACCTGGCCATTTTTTGCAATTCTGACCAGTGTCCCTTTATGAGGTAATAACTCAGGAACGCTTCAACGGATCCTAGCGATTCTGATATTGTTTTTTCGTGACATATTGGGCTTCATGTTAGTAGTAAATTTAGGTCGATAATTTTTGCGTTTATTTGTGAAAAAAATGGAACTTTGGCCAAAGTTTTGAAAATTTAGCAATTTTCAAATTTTGAATTTTTATTCTGTTAAACCAGAGAGTTATGTGACACAAAATAGTTAATAAATAACATTTCCCTCATGTCTACTTTACATCAGCACAATTTTGGGAACAACACTTTTTTGGTAGGAAGTTATAAGGGTTAAAAGTTGACCAGCGATTTCTCATTTTTACAGCAAAATTTACAAAACCATTTTTTTTAGGGACCACCTCACATTTGAAGTCACTTTGAGGGTCTATATGGCAGAAAATACCCAAAAGTGACACCATTATAAAAACTGCACCCCTCAAGCTACTCAAAACTACATTCAAGAAGATTATTAACCCTTCAGGTGCTTCACAGGAACTAAAGCAACGTGGAAGGAAAAAATGGACATTTTAATTTTTCCAACAAAATTTTTCTTTTAGCATCAATTTTTTCATTTTTGCATGGGCAACAGGATAAAATGGACCCTAAAATTTGTTGGGCAATTTCTCCTGAGTACACAGATACCTCATATGTGGTCATAAACCACTGTTTGGGCGCACGGCAGGGCTCAGAAGGGAAGGAGCGCCATTTGACTTTTTGAATTGAAAATATGCTGGAATATTTAGCGGTTGCCATGTCGCATTTGGAGAGTCCCTGTGTGCCTAAACATTGGAGCTCCCCCACAAGTGACCCATTTTGGAAACTAGACCCCCCAAGGAACTTATCTAGATGCAGAGTGAGCACTTTGAACCCCAGGTGCTTCACAAATTGATCCGTAAAAAAAAGAAAGTACTTTTTTTTTCACAAAAATTTTCTTTTAGCCTCAGTTTTTTCATTTTCACATGGGCAACAGGATAAAATGAACTCTAAAATTTGTTGGGCAATTTCTCCTGAGTACACTGATACCTCATATGTGGTCATAAACCACTGTTTGGGCGCACGGCAGGGCTCAGAAGGGAACGAGCGACATTTGACTTTTTGAAAGGAAAATATGCGGGAATATTTAGCGGTTGCCATGTCGCATTTGGAGAGTCCCTGTGTGCCTAAACATTGGAGCTCCCCCACAAGTGACCCCATTTTGGAAACTGGACCCCCCAAGGAACTTATCTAGATGCAGAGTGAGCACTTTGAACCCCCAAGTGCTTCACAAATTGATCCGTAAAAAAAAGAAAGTACTTTTTTTTTCACAAAAATTTTCTTTTAGTCTCAGTTTTTTCATTTTCACATGGGCAACAGTATAAATTGGATCCTAAAATTTGTTGGGCAATTTCTCCTGAGTACACAGATACCTCATATGTGGTCATAAACCACTGTTTGGGCGCACGGCAGGGCTCAGAAGGGAAGGAGCGCCATTTGACTTTTGAATGGAAAATTAGCTCCTGTCGTTAGCGGACACCATGTCATGTTTGGAGAGCCCCTGTATGCCTAAACTTTGGAGCTCCCCCACAAATGACCCCATTTTGTAAACTAGACCCCCTAAGGAACATATGCAGATGCACAGTGAGCACTTTGAACCCCCAGGTGCTTCACAAAAGTTTATAACGCAGAGCCGTGAAAATAAAAAATCATATTTTTTTCTCAAAAAATGATTATTTAGCCCCTATTTTTTATTTTCACAATGGTTACAGGAGAAATTGGACCCCAAAAGTTGTTGTCTAATTTGTCCTAAGTACGTGTCACGCGGTCTTATGATATGTGTACGATGTCAGTAAACTATTCTTAAAAAACAACACTCTATACAACATATAGATTAGCAACATCAGCATGTAAATATAGAATAGATTTACCTGACACGATATCCGTTGAACTCAGGGTTAATCTTGAGGACTTGATACACTGTCACAGGAAAGAGGAGGACCGGGGGTCTAACCTGACCCTAAACTGGGGTCCTAACTAATCCCTCACCTTGGAGGTACTGATAATGGTTCAGAGGTCCAAGTCTCCAGCCTAACCCTGTCTCCTATCAGTCCCTGAACCCTGTAATCAGTCCTAAGAAGGATACTGATTACCACCAAAGGGATATGGGCTGATCTCTGCTAAATACACAGATTAGACATATAAGACAGACTGGAGAAAACACAGACTTGCATACACACTCAAACACAGAAGGAACATAAATGATCTGGGATATTAAACTCTAAGCAAGGTGAGCTTAAAACAACTAAGGAGCTCTTTAACTTAAGTCTATACAGATACAATCCTATCTGTGGTCTGCATGAAGAATTTCACTGGCAACTCCCAACACAGACAACCAGAGATTTAAAGGAAACCAATCAACAAATAATTAATTGCAGCCGGGAGAAACTGCACCCAGTCCCAGAACTGAGCACAGACAGAATTAACTCCCTAACTGCCAAACACAAAGAAACAGCAACTCAGCTGTGAGAAGTCAGAATGTGCAACCGCGACGATCTTCGTGGCGATGCACACATGACAGTACCCCCCCTTCTACGAGGGGCCTCCGGACCCTCAGGGCCAGGTTTGCCCGGGTGAGTTCTGTGGAAGGTCCGCACCAAACGATCTGCGTTAATGTCAGACGCAGGAACCCACGTCCTCTCCTCTGGACCATACCCCTTCCAATGCACCAAGTATGAAGGGACCGGCGATTCAGACGTGAGTCAATGATCTTTGACACTTGAAACTCCAAGTTACCA
>JARQOD010000006.1:53740870-53800861 GCA_033576555.1 Oophaga sylvatica
TCAGGGTTGCCTCCCATCGGGTATGAGCTCTTTAATTACTTCCTATGCCAAGTTACCTAAAGTAGGTTATATAACCTTTCTGGTCCTGAGAGGCGGCTTTGAAAGATTATATTTCGGAAAGTTGGCCAAAGGGCATATTGACCTTCATCTTCCCCGTGGCCGCGGGGTTTTCTTTGTGAAGAAAAAAGGGAGGCCTACGCCCTTGCTTGGATTTCCGCGAACTTAATGGATTACTGTTGGGAAATCCTATCCACTCCCTTGATTCCTGATCTCTTCAATCAAATTGTTTGGCCCCAAAAATGGTTCTCTAAATTGGATCTCAGGGGGCGTATAATTTGATTAGGATAAAAGGGGGGTGATGGAAACGGCGTTTAACACGCCGGAGGGACATTATGAGAACCTTGCATGCCTTTTGGTTGACTACTGCCCACAGTATTCCAACATTTTGTTAATACATTTTTCGTCATCTGGTGGGCTGTTTGTGGTCGTTATTGGAGACATTTAATTTACTCACCGATCTTGTGTCCACCAGGGCATGTGGACAGGTGTTCAGATCTTGCAGACAATAAACATACGCCAACGAAATTGTGTATTCCGCCTACAGGAACTTAGTTTTGGGGTTCTTGGTGTCAGCCCCGGTTTCCGTATGGACCCTGAAAAGGTGAGAGCAGTGCTTGAATGGATCAGCCAGAGGATCTTAAGGCCTGCACTTTTCTGGGGTTTGCTAACACTACCGGAAATTTATTGTAATTTCTATTGTTGTCAACCTCTACTGCATGACAAAAAAGGACGGATTTTCTAATGGTCGGACAAAGCTTGCCAACTTTTCCTCTTTGAAAAAATGTTTTGCTTCGGCACCCGTTTCTCAACCAGATGCTCACAGCCTTGTTGTGGAGGTGGACGCGTCTGAGTAGGGGGGTTTCAATATTGTCCCGGGCCGTCCCCTGGTAAATGGCATCCTGCGCTTTCTTTCTAAAAAAATTGTCGGCTGAAAGGAATTATGTATCGAATAGGGAACATTTTGGCCTTAAGTTGGCTTTGAAGAATGGGTCACTTTTTGGGGGGGCAGCCCCACCCGGTCACCGCATTACTGATCACAAGAACCTGCTGTATTGGATCTGCTAAGCGTCTGAATTCCAGACAAGCCGATGGTCGTTGTTTTTTACCAGGTTTAATTTTTGTCACTTACGCCCTGGTCAAGAAGTTAAGGCGGATGCCTTGTCTCCAGTTTTCCCAGGGGCCGGAGAATGGATGACCCAAAAAATTTTCCACCTTCAGGAGGGGGTGGTAGTGTCGGTGTATGTTCTGACTTGAGGGGAGGTGTTGAGGCTCAGGGGGACGCCCCTGCGGACCTCCAGGGAGACTGTTTGCCCAAATCATTGAGACAAAAGGTTTATTGAGGCCATCATAATTCTGCTTTAAGGACATCCAGGGGTAAGGCTACTTTAGATCCCTTTCTCGCCGGTTTTTGGGGGCCCCTAACGTTAAAAAGATGTTTTAACTTTTGTTGGTCCTGTGGGTTTGTGCTCGCTCTAAGACCCCTCATACCCGTCCGTCGGGGACCCTCTTCCTTGAAAATTCCGGACGTCCGGACTCATTTGTCTAGGACTTCATACGGCCTTCCTCAGCCTCAGGGAAACGCATCTGGTGGTTGTTGAAAGGTTCAGTAAGATGGCAACATTTCATTGTCTTCCTGCCCTCCCAAATGCAAAACCGGCGCAGGTGGGGCATTGGGGGAATTGTGGATTCATGGTTGCCTTCTGGTGGTGTCAGATAGGGGGTCCATTTTGTTCCAATTTTGGAGGGCATTTTGTTTAGTGGGGGTCAATTGTCATTTTCCCGGCTTTCATCCGCAGACCAAATGGTCAGACGAGCGTCTGAATCAAAGCCTAGAGACTTATCTTCGGTGTTTTGTCTCAGGAACGGAGGACGGTCTTCTTTCTTGCCTTGGCAGAGTTGCTCTTAAACAACGGCGGAGCGAGTCCACTGGTAATCCCCGTTTTTTTGGGGCATAGTTTTCACCCCCAGTTTTGTACATTCAATGGGGGGGCCCTTCGGGTTCCGAGGAGGACGTTTCCGTCGTCACTTGTTCAGTGTGGAGAGGTTTTGGAAAATTGAGTGCTAGGGGAACCATAAACGTATGGCGATGGAGGAGATTTCTGGTCAGATCTTAATGTGAACGTCTGTAGGTTGTCACCAGGAATTTAAACTAAAAATTCCTCCTGGAAGCGGGCCCCAATTCATCGGGCCGTACAGGATCATTCCATAATAACCTGTGGCATTTGTTGGACCTCCCTCCTCTTTAAAAATTCAAAATTTTTTCCACAAGTCATTACTTAAGAGGTACGTGGCACAGTAACCATCCCCTACCTCCCTCCTCCAGGTGTCAATGGAAAAATTGGAGTTTCAAGTGTCAAAGATCATTGACTCACGTCTGAATCGCCGGTCCCTTCAGTACTTGGTGCATTGAAGGGGTATGGTCCAAGGAGAGGACGTGGGTTCCTGCGTCTGACATTAACGCAGATGTTTGGGCGGACCTTCCACAAACTCACCCGGAAACCTGGCCCTGAGGGTCGAGGCCCCTGAGAAGGGGGGGTACTGTCTGTGTGCATCGCCACAAATCGTCGCGGTTGCACATTCGACTTCTCACAGCTGAGTTCTGTTTTCTTGTGTTGGCAATTAGGGAGTTAATTCTGTCTGGCCGTTCTGGGATGGGTGCAGTTTCTCCCGGCTGCAATAATTATTTGTTGATTGGTTTCCTTTAAATCTCGGTTGTCTGGTTGGGAGTTGCCAGTGAAATTCTTCTTCAGCCAAGATAGTTTGTTGTAAACTTAAGTTTAAAGAGCTCCTTATTGTTTTAAGCTCACCTTGCTTAGAGTTTTAATACCCAGATCATTTATGTTCCTTCTGTGTTGATGTGTATGCAAGTCGTGTTTTCTCCAGCCCCGTCTTATATTCAATCTGTTATTTAGCAGAATCAGCCCATATCCCTTTGTGGGTAATCATATCCTTCTTAGGACGTTACAGGGTTCAGGGATGTGGGACAGGTTAGGCTGGAGACTTGGACCTCTGAACCATTATCAGTACCTCCAAGGTGAGGGTTAGTTAGGACCCCATTTAGGGGTCAGGTTAGACCCCCCGGTCCTCCTCTTTTCCCGTACAGTGATCAAGTCCTCAAGATTAACCCTGAGTTCAAGGTATCGTGTCAGGTAAATCTATTCTAATTTACATGCGTGTTACAATCTAATGTTGTATGAGTGTTTTCTTTTAAGAAATTTATGACATCGTCACATTCATAAGACCGCGGACACAAAGGTTTCAGGCTCTTGGCCCTGTTAGGCAAAGTAGAGAACTGACTTGGCAGGTGAATCTCTGCACTAAGGGGTCTAAGGGGTAATGTTTTCTCCTGTGGAGAGTCAGAGAAAAAGGGAGAACAAAAGTGCAAATGGGTTTCTTACAAATGTTAACAGGGTGCTAAGGTTCTTTGACTGTTTCTTGAAATCAGTTTTTTCCGTCAGCCATTTTGCTTTCTCTTGCTGCAGCATCTTGCCCTCAGTCAATATGGAGTTTCCGTTTCAGTTCCCGCCTGATTCTCTCCCTCTTGTTCTTAAGCAGCCTCAGCTGAGAATCTGCTTCAGAATCAACCTGCATGAGCCTGTACCTGACTCCGGAAAACCTTGGACTTTGTACCCACTATTTCCTATGAGGAATTTTGGGGAACACTTGTGGACTCTGGAAACCTCAATTGAAAAATCCAGTTTGCTTTGGAATAACGGTAACAGAGAAAGATCCAACCTGTTGTGGAGAGTTATTGCGAGCTTAATTACTCTGCCTGCTTTTTCTCCTGCTTCTGTACCGAAAAATGTGTGACATTTTTCCCAAAACTTGTATAATAATACAAGTCCTTCTATATCAAACCTTTGTCTCATGTGTTTTCCTGGCCCCAAGCACAAGCGCTATTGCGTACACCATACATTACAAGTTCTGAAGCCAAATTGTGTCTGCTGGGTCTGGGAAGGCTGTGTCTGCTGTGACTGGGATATCAGATGTCCGGTTATACTTTCTGTGATGACAGTGTTGTGACTTCTCACAACCATTCCAGTGAGCAATTCCCTTAATTTTACTCTGCAGTGTTACCACAGGTAAACACTATTGTTTTTTTTTTTTTTTTCTCTTCTCCTTCCATACTCCCTGTCTAAAAGATCTGGAAGACGGAGGCTCGCATATAGGAGCTTTGCGGAGTGACTGATACAATCCTTGCAGATATAAGACTATGAAGACCCGTTGCAAACCTACAGGACCCACTAATCACAATTTGCAAGGTTTGGACAAACTACCCAGGATTTACAGCCAGGATGAGGTTTCTAGAGGAACGAGTCCAGGCTCCTGGCATAACCCCGATTCTGGATTCCCAAGTTACCCCCTTTTCATTTTGGCGGTGAACGTGAGAAATTCGGGGGATTTATTAACCAATGCAATCTTTTTTTTCTGCACATGCTTCACAATTTCCCACTGAACGATCTAAAGTGCTTTACTATAATCATGTTGCTTACCAACAAGGCTTTGATGTGGGCAAACCCTCTGATTGAGACTGAGGATGAATGTTTGGATCATCTTGATGCTTTCATTTCAGCCATGGGGCAGGTGTTTGATGACCCAATCGAGATGCAACAGCTGAAGCAGCCATGTTAACTTTGCGCCAAGGTAAGCGCTCAGTAGCCGAATATGCCTTGGATTTCAGGAGATGGGCCCTCGATACCACTTGGGACAGTTCCGCCAAAAAATCTATTTTTCGAAAGGGTTGTCTCCACTGATTAAGGATGAACTTGCTCGTGCCGACCCTCCCACTGCGTTAGGTGACTTTATAACTACTGCATCCGTATTGATGCTCGTCTGACTGAACGCAGGCAAGAGAGATGGTTCGAAAGTAATCGCACTAACCTTTTTCCTACCTTCCTCCCCAGCTAAGGAACCTTTGAGTAGGATCACACGGGAACCTGAACCTGAACCCATGCAGGTGGACTCTTTACAAAGACGGGTTAGTGATGTACGCAAAGAACATTGTTTTAAAGGAAAATCTATGTTTCTACTGTGGTAAGTCAGGGCACTTCATTATAAACGCCCCAGCCGTTCTCGTAAGACTACTGCAGCAGTCATTCACTGGAGTGTTGCGAGAGGAGATCTGTCAGGTCCGAGCCTCAGGCTCCAGAGAGATCTGCAGCAACAGATATTGATTTCTCGGACTTAAACTCCGTCACTTCTGAGGACGATGACTGTGTAAACGCTGCAATTTTTCAAGTTTCCTCAGCGGTGTCCCAGCTGAGTTGTAAGAAAAACAATTCTCATTGCTTCCTTTCCATCAACTCTGGGTTGACTCAGTCTGGGTGTCTAGCTCTGGCTATGATCGACTCAGGGGCAAGTGGAAATTTTTATGGATATCTCCTTTGCTCTGAAACAGGGGATACGTTCAGTGAAGAAGGCTACTCCAGTACAGATGGAGACTGTGGATGGCTCCCTGCTGACCTCTGCCAGTGGATCAGGAAACGGAGTCTTTGAGGGTCCTTATGGGTAAAGATCATCAAGAGAAACTGTCCTTTATGCTTATCTCTTCTCCCCACTTTCCCATTATTCTAGGGCTACCATGGCTGCAGGCTCAGAACCCTACCATTAACTGGGAGACCAAGGAATTACACTTTCCAGAGAAACAGATGAGTCCAGAAGTTTCAGCTTGCTCTGTTCCTAAAGGAACCATGTCAGTCCCTGAACTACCAGCTGTATACCAGGACTATGTGGATTTATGTGACAAGAAGAACGCTGACCAGCTTCCTCCTCACCGTCCATATGATTGTCCAATTGAATTATTGCCTGGAGCAGAGATACCTTTTGGTAAGATCTACCCCCTGGCGGGGCCCGAGCTAAAGGCTTTAAAGGATTACATAGACGAAAATCTAGCCAAGGGCTTCATACGCCCCTCTTCATCTCCTGCAGGTGCACCCATCTTCTTTGTGAAGAAGAAAGATGGATCTCTGAGACCCTGCGTAGACTATAGGGAACTCAATAAGGTTACTATTAGAAACCGTTATCCATTGCCTTTAATCCCTGAGTTATTGGAGAGAGTGCGGCATGCCAAAATTTTCTCTAAACTGGATCTCCGTGGGGCCTATAACTTGGTCAGTATTAGACCTGGGGATGAATGGAAGACTGCATTCAGGTCACGCTATGGACACTTTGAATATCTAGTTATGCCTTTTGGTCTGAGTACCGCCCCAGCCACTTTCCAACACTTGGTGAATGACATCTTCAGGATCTCCTAGATACATTTGTGGTGATTTATTTGGATGATATTCTAATTTTTTCTAACTCCACAGAGGAACATCATGGACATGTGAGAATGGTCTTAGAACGTCTAAGACAAAACCATCTTTACATCAAACTTGAAAAGTGTGAATTCCATAGGACCGAAATTCAATTTCTGGGGTATGTACTGTCTACACAAGGAAATAGTATGGATGGAAGCAAGACCCAAGCCATCAAGGATTGGCCAATTCCTAGAAATGTGAAGGAGGTGCAGCGCTTCATCGGGTTTGCCAACTTCTATAGACGTTTCATTAGGAATTTCTCTGAGGTAGTGTCACCTATCACCCAACTTACCCGGAAAGAGTCTAGGTTCTCCTGGACCCCCCAAGCCCAGGAAGCATTTTCCCGTCTAAAGGATAAATTTACCACCGCACCTATCTTAGTACATCCCAACCCCGAACTTGCCTTCATAATAGAGGTGGATGCTTCAGACTGTGCCGTTGGAGCTATACTCTCTCAGAGAACAGGTGAGAAGAATGTCTTGCATCCCTGTGCCTTCTTTTCCCAGCAGTTGTCTTCGGCTGAGAGGAACTACGATGTGGGCAATAGAGAGTTGTTGGCCATTATTGCCGCCTTCAAAGAATGGAGACACCTTCTTCAGGGAGCTGCACAGCAAATAGTCGTCCTGACAGACCATCGTAACCTTGAATTTATCAGGTCGGCTAAGTGCCTGACTCCTCGCCAGGCTCGCTGGAATCTTTTCTTAAACCAATTTAATTTTGTCATTTCTTATAGACCAGGATCGCGCAATGGAAAGGCTGATGCACTCTCTAGGATTCATTCAGCAGAGACCCGTCCACTTACTCCTCCTAAGACTATTCTTCCTGACTCTAGATTCCTGGGAGTGATTCATAATCAAGACCTACTTAAGGACATCAAGGAAGCATACCATGCGGATTCCTTGTTGGCACAACCCCCAAGGGACGTAAGTCTTGTCTTTAAGAATGGTGTGTGGATTCAGGGACAACGTCTGTATATACCTGAAACAGTCAGATTGAGAGTATTGCAACTCATCCACGATTCCAAGATAGCTGGGCATAGAGGAATTCTAAAGACACAGGAATTTCTTTCTCGTTTCTTTTGGTGGCCCACTTACAGGAAAGATGTTTTAAACTATGTCACTTCATGTGAAGTCTGTGCAAGATGCAAAACACCTCGCTCCTCACCAACTGGTCTGTTGCAACCCCTTCCCACCCCGTCCCGCCCGTGGGATCCATTTCTATGGACTTCATTGTGGAGTTACCAACCTCTCAAGGAAGAACACCATTCTAGTGGTGGTTGATCGTTTAACAAAGGCAGCTCATTTTATCCCTTGTGTCGGCTTACCCACTGCAAAACAGACATCAGATTTGATGATTAAGAATGTGTTTCGCTTACATGGAGTACCGGATGAGGTTATTTCGGATCGAGGGGTGCAATTCACTTCAAGGTTTTGGCAAAATTTCTGTGCCGCATTGGACATTAAAGTAAACCTTTCTTCTGCTTTTCATCCCCAGACTAATGGACAGACAGAACGAACCAATCAGACCCTGGAGCAGTATCTCCGCTGCTTTATCTGCCACCTACAGGATGATTGGGTGGATCTACTTCCACTGGCTGAGTTCTCTTATAACAACTCTCAGAGCGCCTCCACTAAGCAGTCTCCTTTTTACTCCAATTTAGGTTATCATCCTAACATTCTTCCTCGATTTCCCATAGAAACGCCCTTGCCAGCAGTGGCTGAAAGAATCACGTCTTTACCAAAGAATATGGATCTTCTAAAGGAAAATCTGGAATTGACTCAGGAAAGGTACAAGAAAGCAGCAGATAAATTTCGTAAACCTGCACCAGCTTTCAAGGTAGGAGACTTGGTCTGGCTGTCAACCAGAAATCTTAAGTTAAGGATTCCATCGTCTAAGTTGGGACATAAGTACATTGGACCCTATAAAATCAGTAAAATTATAAGTGCCGTTGCTTGTCGTCTTCAACTGCCCAGAACTATGAGAATCCACCCTGTCTTTCATGTATCCCTACTAAAGGCTGCAACACCCAATACGTTTCCTGGACGTTATTCTCCTTGCCCTGACCCAGTGCTAGTCGATGGTCAGGAAGAATTTGTGGTGGAAAGGATTCTAGATTCCAGGTTGTACAGAAATCAGTTACAATATTTGATTAAATGGCAGGGCTACCCAGTGGAGGACAACTCATGGGAACCAGTCAATAACGTTAATGCTCCTCGCTTGCTCCGCCAGTTTCATCAGAGGTACCCAGACAAGCCTGGTCTGAGGTCATCCGGAGGTTGTCCCTAAGGGGGGAGTAATGTAAGGTTCTTTGTACATGTTTCTTGAAACTCAGTTTTTCCGTCAGCCATTTTGCTTTCTGTCTTGCTGCAGCTATCTTGCCCTCAGTCAATATGGAGTTTCCAGCTTTCATGTTCCCGCCCTGATTCTCTCCCTCTTGCTTCTTAAGCAGCCTCAGCTGAGCAATCAGTGCTTCAGAATCAAGCCTGCAGTGAGCCTGTGACCTGACTCCTGGAAAACCTTGGACTTTGTACTCCAGCTATTTCCTACTGAGGAACTTTGGAACACTTGTGGACTCTGGAAACCTGCTATTTGATAAATCCACGTTTGCATGGAATTACGGTAACAGAGAAGAGATCCTGAACCTGTTGTGGAGAGTTATTGCTGAGCTTAAGTTTCTCTGGCCTGCTGTGTCTCCTGCTTCTGTACCTGCAAACTGTGTGACCATTTTTGCCACTTGTATGAAGTAATACAAGTCCTTCTATATCAAACCTGTGTCTCATGTGTTTTCCTCGCACCCAAGCACAAGACGCTATATGAACTGTACACCATACATTACAGGTGCCCACCAAGACAACTACTCACCTGGTGAGAGTGAAGGAAGGACATATATTAATGGCGGCTGCTGCAGATCCACAGGTCAGTGCAAGACCTGATTAAAACATACACTTAGGTAGGAAAAAAAGGATCTTCCCCGCGCTGCCGCAAGAAGAATTCCAAAAATTGTAGAGGTTTCAACGTGGTTTATTCTACACGTTTCAGGGTTCAGGTGACCCCTTCATCAGGACATACCACAAATATTGTACAAGAGTCATAGGTATACAGGGTTTAAGTACACGTCAGCATTTGAAAGCGACGCCCAAAGGATCAGATGACACCCAGTGTCAAGGTTCAGGCTCATCAGAAAGTTCACAACAAGATTAAAAATCATCAGAGAAATACAAATTAATATCTTACACATTTAACCTTATTTTTGTTTGTAGGATAACAAAATTGAAAAAGAGAGATATCATGAAAAAAAAAAAGAATCACGGTCTCACTGAGAAAAAAAGTGGAACTGAACTCACATAGGAGAAATGAAATAAATTCAGAGGTAAAGGCATTTACTTTGAGCTACTGAGCTGGAGGGATGGACTCTTGGAGAACACAGATTGCCAGCGTTGAACCATAGTTAAAATACTTTTTTATTAATAAATATTAAAATAATTTTTTATTTTTAAAGGTGGAAATGTGTTAGTCAAATTATTTGGGAGTATGTTATACCATAAAAAGAAATTTTTTTAAATAAAAGGGGGACGAATAACTTAATAATTAAGAAACTGGGAGTTAAACGCTGGAGCATACACCAAATAAGGATCTGCTCCAGAAAATAAAAAACAATTGTAAAAATGAGTTTATAGGATCCTGAATTCAACTGACAAGAGAAATGATAAAAAAACCTTTTATAATGTGAGCGCACAAACAAACAGCTTCACCGTGCTGCAGAGAAGCGACTTCAAAGCCAGAAGACATCCTAAGCTGGGGAACTTCTATACGAAGATATCTAGAGCTTCATTTCATTTTGCCACTGATAAGGAACAGACATATATATAACACATGGACATATGAAAACGGTTAATATGTATATATCACTATTGAGTAAGACCAATCATGTCCATTTAGAAGCATTAAACACTCAGAAGGGTGTAAATTTAAAGACAAGCAGAAAAGGATTAGGAGCCACAGAAAGGATCACTTCACTAGGAGTGAGAGAAAATGGGCACATCTGATCAATTCATGGAGAGTCCAGAGGACAGATGCTCCCCCAGTCATATGGACTAGAGCCGACAGGTTCAAGCGCCAGCAGAGTGCAAATAGGGTTCGGCTTCCCAGAGAGGAACAGAAACGTAATCATTAGACCAAGAAGAAACATGTGAAGATAATATATATAGATATAAGCATAGTAATGGAATCATTTAGGTAATTTTTAGCTCTACAAATATATTTAAAAGATGTTAATAATAAATATATATAAAAATATATAAAAAAAATCAGCACACATACATTAAAAGCCTGCAAAATCAGATAAAAACTTCAGGAATTTCATTAAGACCATGAGGTTTCAGGCTGCCAAGCTTGTAATTCCAATAAACCTCTTTTCTGTTCAGCTTCATGACTCTATTACGGACATATGCCGGGATGTGATCAATAAGACTATTTTTTACGGCTTTAAAATCTTTATTATGTAACAAGGTATAGTGCCTAGAAAGGCCATGGGTAAGTAGACCATTTTTGATATTATATCGATGCGAATTAAGTCGGAGGTGTAATGCTTGTGTAGTTCTCCCGACATATTGTTTTCCGCAGGGGCATTCAATGACATAAATCACAAAGTCGGAGTTGTAGTTCAAGAAAAAGGGGACCACAAAACTCTCTTTGGTAGTGAAAGAAATATTCTTAGTTCTGTGATTAATATTGAGGCAGCAAAGGCAATTCTCAGTGCCACATTTAAATATGCCCTTATTTGTAACCTCATTAACATTAATATTTCTTTTCAGGCGACTGGGGCTATTAGGTCCCTGATGGTGGGAGCCCTTCAGAATGTGATAGAGGGATTCCTTGGGACAAATTTATTCAATATAGGGTCATTCAGTAAAATATGCCAATTTTTTTGAAGGACATCACAAATCTTTTTGTGCTCATCAGAATATTGTGTAATAAAATTCAATGCATGCTTGTCCATAGTGAGTTTATTTTCTTTATGTACAAGTAATGAGAACTGATCTATTTTTGCCGAGTTTTTGAAGGCGTTAGAAATAAGATAAGAAGGATATTTTTGGACAGCAAATTTATTCTTCAATAAATTAGATTGTTCCTTAAAATCATCAGCAAAGGTACAGTTTTTTCTAATCCGGCGAAACTCGTTATTAGGAATGTTTTTGAGCCATTTTTTGTAGTGCCCACTGCTAAAATGAATGTACCCATTAGTATCGACTTTTTAAAAAAACGTTTTACTACATACTTTATTATTTACAATAAATAAGGTAACATCTAAAAAATTAATAGAAAAATTGTTAAAAAAAAGCCATAAAGGAAAGAGCCCAATTATTAAAATTAATTTGCTGAATAAAATCCTCAATATTGTTGTTAGAATTATCCCAAATAAAAAATAGATCGTCTATAAATCGCTTATAAAAAATGATGTTTTTGCCCCAAATGCTATTTAGAATAAAAATTTCTTCAAAGACCCCCATAAATAAACTTGCATATATCGGTGCTACTTTTGAGCCCATTGCGGTGCCTTTGATCTGATGATAAAATACATTTTCAAAGGTAAAAAAATTATTATTCAATATAAAATCAATACCTTTCAGATAAAGTGCTTCTGTGCCTCAGATAATCTATTGTCGAATTTTAGAAAATGATCAAAACAAATCAAACCGACATTATGTGGAATGTTAGAGTAAAGTGATGTTACATCCATGGTAACAAAAATATAACAAGGTTTCCATGGTATTTTATTAAGAAGCCATAATAAATGTGTGGAATCCCGAAGATGACTCTTAAGATTAAAACATGGGGTAACATGACTCTGTCTATGTACTGTGCCAAATTAGATGTTAGTGAGTTGATGCCAGCAATAATGGGTCTGCCTGGCGGATTATGCAAATTTTTGTGTACTTTGGGAAGGTGGTAGAAGAATGGAATACTGGGGTTTTTTATGCTCAAAAATTTTTTTTCTTTATTATTAAAAATGCTAGAAGCCACTCCTTCAGTAATGAGATCGCTATATGCCTGGATTGAATGAAAATAAATGTCATATGAACTTTTTACATAATAACTTGTATCAGAAAGAATTCTTAATGCCTCATTGACATAGTCACATCTATTTTGGATTACTATGCCCCCTGCTTTATCCGCTGATCTGATGATTATTTAATTATTTATAGATAGAGCTTTCATTTCTTGCCTTTCTTGTGGATTTAAATTCATTTTCTTTTTGGTAAACCCCTCCTTATATGTACTTCTCGGGTTAGGAACAATATTCTCAAATTGTTTCAATACAAGGTCGCTGAAAACATTGAGATGGTGACTTTTGTCCTCAACAGGATAAAATTTAGACTTAGTAGTTACATTCAGGTGAAAAAATTCCTGTGTTTCCTCAGTATTTTCTGTGTTAGTTAGAGGAGTGGATTTATTTTCCTTAATAAAAAAAATGTCTTTTAAGGGTTAATTTCCTTATGAAAATTTGTAAGTCTAAAAATAAATCAAAATCCTTAGGTTTGTTGGAGGGACAGAAGGACAATCCTTTAGAGAGGAGTGATTCCTCACTTTCAGAGAGTTTGTAGTCAGAAAGATTAAAAATATTAGAGGTTAATTTATTAACAATAGAAGGGGTTAAGGTGCTATTTTCCCTCTCTTTTTTTCTCCCTCCCCTAGTTCCTCTGTAGTGCTTTTTCTTTATATGGTTTTGGGTACAAAAAATTGGTTCAGTTGGGAGTTTTTTATTGCCCGGGGTAAAAAAGGAACCGTGCAGGATTTAGTGGCATTTGAATTATCCAATACAATAGTATTATTGGAAAGGGCTGATACAGTGGAAGTACCAGGATTGTCAGGACCTACTGAAATAGTGGTGTGCGAAGGTACCAACATACTTGGAGTGGTATCATGATTGGATAAATCAAGAAGTGAAATACCATGGAAACCTTGTTATATTTTTGTTACCATGGATGTAACATCACTTTACTCTAACATTCCACATAATGTTGGTTTGATTTGTTTTGATCATTTTCTAAAATTCGACAATAGATTATCTGAGGCACAGAAGCCCTTTATTCTGAAATGTATTGATTTTATATTGAATAATACATTTTTTACTTTTGAAAATGTATTTTATCATCAGATCAAAGGCACCGCAATGGGCTCAAAAGTAGCACCGATATATGCAAATTTATTTATGGGGGTCTTTGAAGAGATTTTTATTCTAAATAGCATTTGGGGCAAAAACATCATTTTTTATAAGCGATTTATAGACAATCTATTTTTTATTTGGGATAATTCTAACAACAATATTGAGGATTTTATTCAGCAAACTAATTTTAATAATTGGGGTCTTTCCTTTACGGCTTTTTTTAACAATTTTTCTATTAATTTTTTAGATGTTACCTTATTTATTGTAAATAATAAAGTATGTAGTAAAACGTTTTTTAAAAAAGTCGATACTAATGGGTACATTCATTTTAGCAGTGGGCACTACAAAAAATGGCTCAAAAGCATCCCTAATAACCAGTTTCGCCGGATTAGAAACAACTGTACCTCTGCTGATGATTTTAAGGAACAATCTAATTTATTGAAGAATAAATTTGCTGTCCAAAAATATCCTTTTTATGTTTTTTCTATTGCCTTCAAAAATAGATCAGTTCTCATTACTTGTACATAAAGAAAAAAAACCCTGCTATGGACAAGCATGGATTGAATTTTATTACACAATATTCTGATGAGCACAAAAAGATTTGTGATGTCCTTCAAAAAAATTGGCATATTTTACTGAACGACCCTATATTGAATAAATTCCTCCCAAGGAATCCCTCTTTCACATTCCGAAGGGCTCACAAAATCAGGGACATAATAGCCCCCAGTCGCCTGAAAAGAAATATTAATGAGGTTACAAATAAGGGCATATTTAAATGTGGCACCGAGAATTGCCTTTGCTGCCTCAATATTAATCACAGAACTAAGAATATTTCTTTTACTATGAAAGAGAGTTTTGTGGTCCCCTTTTTCTTGAACTGCAACTCCGAATTTATGTCATTGAATGCCCCTGCGGAAAACAATATGTTGGGAGAACTACACAAGCATTACACCTCTGACTTAATTTGCATCGATATAATATCAAAAATGGTCTACTTACCCATGGCCTTTCTAGACACTATACCTTGTTACATAATAAAGATTTTAAAGCCGTAAAAATTTGTCCTATAGATCACATCCCGGCATATGTTCCTAACAGAGTCATGAAGCTGAACAGAAAAGAGGTTTATTGGATTTACAAGCTTGGCAGCCTGAAACCTCATGGTCTTAATGAAATTCCTGAAGTTTTTATCTGATTTTGCAGACTTTTAATGTATGTGTGCTGATTTTTTAATATATTTTTATATTTTTATATATATTTATTATTAACATCTTTTAATATATTTGTAGAGCTAAAAATTACCTAAATGATTTCATTACTATGTTTATAAGGTTTTGCTTACATTTATATATATTATCTTCATGTGTTTCTTCTTGGTCTAATGATTAAGTTTCTGTGCCTCTCTGGGAAGCCGAACCCTTTTTGCACTTGAACCTATCGGCTCTAGTCCATATGACTGGGGGAGCATCTGTCCTCTGGACTCTCCATGAATTGATCAGATGTGCCCATTTCTCTCACTCCTAGTGAAGTGATCCTTTCTGTGGTTCCTATTTCTTTTTTTCTTGTCTTTAAATTTACACCCTTCTGAGTGCTCTAATGCTTCTAAATGGACATGATTGGTCTTACTCAATAGTGATATATACATATTAACCGTTTTCATATGTCCATGTGTTATATATATGTCTGTTCCTTATCAGTGGCAAAATGAAATGAAGTTCTAGATATCTTTGTATAGAAGTTCCCCAGCTTAGGATGTCTTCTGGCTTTGAAGTCGCTTCTCTGCAGCATGGTGAAGCTGTTTGTTTGTGCTCTCACATTATAAAAGGGTTTTTATCATTTCTCTTGTCAGTTTAATTCAGGATCCTATAAACTCATTTTTATAATTGATTTTTATTTTCTGGAGCAGATCCTTATTTGGTGTATGCTCCAGCGTTTAACTCCCCGTTTCTTAATTATTAGGTTATTCTTCCCCTTTTTATTTAAGAAATTTCTTTTTATGGTATAACATACTCCCAAATAATTTGACAAACACATTTCCACCTTTAATAATAAAAAATTCTTTTAATAAAAAGTATTTTAACTATGGTTCAAAGCTGGCAATCTATGTTCTCCAAAAGTCCATCCCTCCAGCTCAGTAGCTCAAAGTAAATGCCTTTACCTCTGAATTTACTTCATTTCTCCTATGTGAGTTCAGTTCCACTTTTTTTGTCAGTGAGACCGTGTTTCTTTTTTTTTTTCATGATATCTCTCTTTTTCAATTTTGTTATCCTACAAACAAAACTAAGGTTAAATGTGTAAGATATTAATTTATATTTCTCTGATGATTTTTAATCTTGTCATGTGAACTTTCTGATGAGCCTGAACCTTGACACTGGGTGTCATCTGATCCTTTGGGTGTTGCTTTCAAATACTGATGTGTACTTAAACCCTGTATACCTATGACTCTTGTACAATATTTGTGGTATGTCCTGATGAAGAGGTCACCTGAACCCTGAAACGCGTAGAATAAACCACGTTGAAACCTCTACAATTTTTGGAATTCTTGCGGCAGCGCGGGGATGATCCTTCTTTTCTACCTAAGTGTATCCTTGTGGAGAGTGACCTAACAGCTCTGCCATGTTAAGGTAAGAAGGCTTATTTGCCATGCAATGCTCCTCTAGGAAATTTAATATGCAATTTGCAATTTAATATACAATTTGCTTCTTCAGAGAAAAAGAGAATTTGAACTCTATAGCGCCACCTGTTGGAAGCAGCAATCCTACAAGTCACAATCAACCCTTTAACATTAGGTTACAAATAGCATTGCTATATTGATACTGCAGTCTTATACATCCATCTGAAGTAGGCAAATTTTCCTAACATTGTAATACTGCATCTTTTTCAGCAGTCACCTTTTATACAGCATTTATCATGCTAGAGTTGGGCCTCAAAACACCACAAAAATATTATTTGGTTACAAATAGCATTGCTATATTGATACTGCAGTCTTATATATCCTTGAGAGGTGGGCAAATTTCTTGGCATTGTAATACTGCAATTTTTTTCAGCAGTGAAATTTTATATGGGATTTATCATGCTAGAGTTGGGCCTCAGAATACCCCAAAAAATTGTCTAGTTACAAATAGCATTGCTATATTGATACTGCAGTTTTATATGTCCACGTGAAGGGAGAAAATTTTCCTGGCATTGTAATACTGCAATTTTTTCAGTAGTGAAATTTTATATGGCATTTATTGTGCTACAGTTGTGCCTCAAAAACAAGAAAAAAATTTTTTTGTTTACAAATAGCAGCGCTATATTGATAATGCAACCTAAGACGTCCATCTGAAGTGAGCAAATTTTCCTTCCATTGTAATACTGCAACCTTTTCCCAACAGAGATACCATATATCATATATAATTTAAAATGGGCAAGGGGAAGTGGAGCTAATTGTGAGCGTAGAGGCCGAGTGCATCGGCAAGGTGAAACTGTGCCTGCCACGGGAGCAGAACACACACACATCATGTTGCTCTAGCTTCCTGACCCACATTGAAGGGGATTGCATGAAACAGCACTCTTGAAACCAAACCTGTGTGGAAAGGATATTGGATGGATAGCAGCTAATGTTTTCAGTTAGTTGGCCAGCACCACACTGTCTTACACACGATCCAGTCTCAGTAGCCATGATGCTGGACCATGTAATCCTCACCCTGATACTCCTTCCCCCCACTATGCACAGTGCCCAGAGACAAGTGATCCCACACTTGGACACTCTGAAGAGCTGTTCACATTTACATTTATAGATTTTGGCCTCTCACCCTGTTGGACATGAGGAGATCGCATGTAGCGATGCCCAAATATTTTAGCAGCCACAATCACAGGAAGGCGCCAGTGGGAAAATGCAATTACTGTCAAGAGAGCTCAGTGATGATTAGACACAATTGACAACAAGAGGTGTTGTTACATCAGCAAGTCTATAGGACCACCAGGGTGCGGAAGTGGAAGATGAGGTGGTGGATGATGAAGTCACTGACGCAACCTGGGAATGTGACATGCAGAGCGAGGACAGCAGCGCACGGTGGGGCGGATCCACAGCACCACAGCAGGCAGGAGGAGGCAGTGGGGTGGCCAGAGACACAAGGCGAGCAACTGTTCCCCAGAACACCAACACGGGTTAAGATGTCAAGCCCATTGTTAGATGTTCCCGAGTGTTATGCTTTTTTAAAGACAGTCCAGTTAACCTAAAAAAGACCACTTGCAACATCTCCCATGCCAGCATCAACAGGGGTAGCACATCTACCAGACTGACCACCGCCAGCATGCTCAGGCCTTGGAAATGTTACCATTTAGGTTTGTGGAGACAGAAGCTTTCCGCAAACTCACGGAGGCAGCTCTCCCTCGGTACTCAGTTCTTAGCCTCCACTATTTCTTCCGGTGTGCTGTCCCTGCCTCACACGTGGGTACTTTGACAAGGAGGGAAAAGTTTTTGAAGATGCTACAGGAGTACCTTGCCAAGTGTGCCAGCATCCTCCATAATTAATCTGTGCCTTACAACTGTTGGGTATCCAAGCTAGATACGTGGCATGAACTGTCTCTCTACACCTTGGAGATCCTTCAAAAACAAAGGAAAAAACAATGTGTGCATATACCCTAATGAAAATAAAAAAGTAAAAAAGCAAGTGTAATAAATAATTAATATAGAGTACTTAGTAAACACTGTTTTGATCAAAAAAGTATAAAGCTGTCCCACCACGGCAAGGTGTACCCATTTGGGACAGTAACTACACTCTCTAACGATAAAACCTACCAAGTGTGAATAGTGGCAGAGAGTCTCCAGCTCCAAAATGGACTTGGGAGTGTTAAGCCTGGCTGTTTAAATTTAAGGACAGAATATAAAGGTTTGACTAGCCTGGACAAAAGGAAAAAGCTGCTGAGACAATACTTGTTTGCATCATAAACAGATGGAGATGTGTCTGCCGAGTGTTTTTGTCTGTGTAACTGTGGTGAAACTGTTAAGACGTGTACCGCCACTTGAAACCACTTAAGGGTATGCCACACTGAACAATATCGCTAACGGGATCGCTAAAAAACGTCACTATTTAGCGATCCCGTTAGCGATGTTGTTCAGTGCGGCAGCTGCCAGCGACGAGCTTCCTGCTGTGATCTCGCTCGTCGCTGGAATCGTTCCGGACCCTATTTTCTCGTCGGCGCTCCCGCTGGGTAAGTATATATCGCTAGTGTGGCACCTTTTCTTAGCGATTTAGCGGTACTTTTGTACCGCTAAAGTCGTTAAGAAGATCGCTAACGGCGATAGCGTCGTTAACTATATCGCTAAATGTGGCCGCATTTAGCGATATAGAAACAATCCCGCTAGCGATCGCATTAGTATGCGTCGTTATCGTGATCGCTAGCGGGATTGTTTAGTGTGGCAGTACCTTAAGTCGTTGACTTTGTGTACACAACTTCTGTTGTAGATAAAGATCTGTGCCTATCAACTGTGTCTGTTTCTAGCATAGTTCTTCAGTAAAGAAAACTCTGATGTTAAGAATTATGGCCAATTATAGACTATCCTGCTCCTTTGATAATAACAGCCATGGCAGAAGAGAGAGCAGTAATGACAGGTTGAACCCCAATACACATCCAAATCTAACTTTATCACTGATGTTCAGATGTGCAACTACGTTTTTTGGCACCTTACAACAAATATTCGCGTAGTTGGCAGCTGAAGTTCCTGACAGTCTGACCCATCATGGGAGGTAAGCGTAGATGAGTAGCATGAACAGCAATGACATTCTGCTTACTGGGATTTGGAGTAATTAAGTCACGAGCATAAATTTCAGCTAAATAGTGTCCTATCAGAGAGCCTGTGAATATTAGTGTGACAGCAAGGCTCTTGACAAAGATTATGGAAATGAGTGCTGATAGCTAATATGGAGACAAGTAGGCAGTGGAGGAGTACTGGCAAGGGTTTGGAGTACTATGCCTGGCATGGACTGCATTTAAGGGGTTATCAGCAGCAATCAGAGTTAAAAAGAATTAACCCCTTCACAACATGCGCCGTACATGTTCTACATATGTACTGCGCATGTTGTGTCTCCGTCTTTGATGTGGGCTCCGGCATCTTTTGGTTTGAACAGCTGACATGTTCCTCTAACAGTTGTGGGTGGAATCGTGATCCACCCGCCGCTGTTAAGCTGTTAAATGCCACTGTCAATCTCTGACAGCGGCATTCAACTCGCGCTTACCGGAAGTGAGATGAAATCCCGCCCATCGGTGACCCTGTCATGTGATCACAGGTCACCGATGGGTTGTTATGACTACCAAAGGTTTCCAGCAGACCTCTATGGTTGTCATTACTGGATTGCTATGAGCGCCACCAGGTATCCAATGGATTACACATCATGTACATCGTACATATACCATACATACATACATACATATACACACTGTACATACATATACCGTACATACCTATATCGTATATACACACACAGATACACATACATATAATGTACGTACACACACATATACCATACATACACAAACATTTACCGTACATACACACACATACACCCTACATACTGTAGAGTGGCAAAGGGTTGTGTTATAGACGGGAGGTATCTGGCTCAGAGATGGCTTGTATCTGTTATGTAGCCCAGTACACATTAGCCCTGGGTAGTGGCATCACTATAGCAGTGTATGTGGTTAAAGGACCTGTGATGATGTCACTACCACATGACCAGTCATGTGTTCTGTGTTAGCTGGATGTCTGAGATATAAATGAGCCTACTGCTGACCACAGGTGTGAGTGGCTGAAGGTGTGGAAACCTCCAGTGTGGGAGTTTCTGAGGAGACCTCCAATGTGTGTGTGCTGAAGACAGTACTCAGTTAGAGTACCAGGACTTTTATCTGTTTTCTGTTACTTTGTGTCAGAGAAGGCTGTTTTGTTTTCTGTTTGACAGCAAGTTTATGAAGTCTTAATAAACTTGCTTAAAGAACCAGGAAGAGTCTCCCTCCTGCTTACCTCCGGTCGCACACCAGCGAGACCACATCCCTACAATACATATACCGTACATACATACGCACAATTGTATACACATATAGTATATACATATCGTACACACGTATACATACACATATACCATATATACACACACATACATACACAGATGTACAGACACAAACATACATACACATAGATACCCAAATACACATAGATACACACATATACATATATTGTACATGCATACACACAAAGATACACACACATACATACATAGATGCACACACACATACATAGATACACACACACATAGAAACACACATATATTGTACATACATACACACATATATAGATACACACACACAGATACACACATATACATATATTGTACATGCATACACACAAAGATACACGCACATACATACACAGGTGCACACACACATACATAGACATACTGTACACACACACATGTACATATACAAACACACACATACTAATCTATGACCTCAGGTGTTCAGATGAGCTGTGGAGGAGGTCGGCCACATTGTGCAGAGATCAGCTGGGGAGGGCTGCAGAACCCACTGTGGGGGATGGGGACACAGCAGAGAGGACTGATATCAGCCCCCTGCTGATGCAGTGCTGTCCGCTGCAGTGAGCCTCCTCCCCCAATGTTATCTCTGTGAGATGCTGCAGCCTGCTGGGAATAGAACAGTGGAGGGAGCAGAAGACCTCCTGTAAGTTCTGCTCTTCCTCCACTGTTGTCACCTGTGTGCTGTGTGGCAGATGGCAGCCAGTGAGTGCTCTCCTCAGTCTGGTGGGGAAAGCCTTCATTGGCCAGCATCTCTCCCTGCATGACATGCCCTCTTTTTAAACTCCTGCACTCTGTGCGCCGCTCTCTCCCCGACTCTGGATAGTGGAATGATTACCGGAGGATGTGAGAGGGGCCCGATGCTGCATGACACCAGGCCCCTCTCACTCCTGTGTGTATCTTGACTCAGTGGCCCCATAGTGGCTGCATATTGTGCCGCTAATGGCAGTACACCTCTGCCTGCAGGGGCCCACCTCCACCTTAGGGCCCCGATGCAGTTGCATCGGCTGCACCGGCGGTATGTCGGCCTCTGCTCCCACTTCTATCAATGCTATCAACTTGTATTTACATCGTGTGCCGATACAATTGAAAGCGCAATGCTGAGTAGGTGGCCCTCCGGGCATTACAGGTCAAATATACTCACCCTGAGGTCCAGATTTGGTCCATGGGCCAGAGGTTAACATAAGTGATTTACAACAACTCTTTCTTTTTTGACCCAGAAAAATGTATAGAATTTAGAAACCCAAATCCTTGAGACGATCTTCTACATTAGAAGGCATAGTCAAATATAATCATGCTTGTTTTAATTAAACCTTTCAAAAGTCATTGTAATCCGAATGATAAAGCACATTTCATAAAAGTACATTATGAACTCTGTACATTGCAAACTTTCAAAAGTATAAAGTATATGGCCTTTTTACTACATTCATTGGTGTGATTATGCTGACCTTTACTGTCCTTGTACCTTATCATTTCGTCTTTTGAAACACCATTCTTGCTAACAATGGAGACTGCATAAGTACCACTTTTTATTCTGCTTTCTTTACCACCCTAAATACATTGGCATATTTATTAGCTCAGTGCTAAAAAAGAATATACAATCGTATAGAAATAAGACACAATAAACCAAGACAATAATATCAGAAAGCAAACACATACTAATTTGCCTGCAAGACTCTGAGCAAGCTTTTGAAAAACATTCAGTCTGTGAAACAATACTCTTGTCTATCTACTTTACTTCTGTTTCTTTACATTTTAGATGTGGCTTACCGGGAATGGGTTCAGGGGGCTCAAATAAAGACATGTATAATAACTTTCCCAGTCTTTCATTGCCTGCAGAAGTGCTCAGCAAGGTTTTCCTTATGATAGGTGATCAATAACAGATTGGTGGGAGTGCAACATGTAGCACCTCTGTTTATCAGCTGTTTCCAATGCTGGCAGTCGAAAGTAGTAATTTGCGGCGCTGTAAAGCATAGCTCCACCAACTGTATAGTTGTGTATAGGTACTGCACATCTATCTCTATTTGAGTGAATAGAGGTGGCTCTATATCATCCTGCTACAGCCATTATACATATATCAAAGCTGTGCTGTTCTGCTCTGCAACTGGTCACTTTTGACTAGCACTGGAAACAGAAGCTGATTGGCGACGGTGTCACAGCAATACTGATCTGATATACATATACACTGTACATACACAGAGTACATACAATATGATTATAAACATAATGAAGCCCCTAAAGGTACTGCCACACTAAACAATCCCGCTAGCGATCACGATAACGACGCATACTAATGCGATCGCTAGCGGGATTGTTTCTATATCGCTAAATGCGGCCACATTTAGCGATATAGTTAACGACGCTATCGCCGTTAGCGATCTTCTTAACGACTTTAGCGGTACAAAAGTACCGCTAAATCGCTAAGAAAAGGTGCCACACAGCGATTAGATACTCACCCAGCGGGAGCGCCAGCGATGAAATAGGGTCCGGAGTGATTCCAGCGACGAGCGAGATCACAGCAGGAAGCTCGTCGCTGGAAGCTGCCGCACTGAACAATATCGCTAACGGGATCGCTAAATAGTGACGTTTTTTAGCGATCTCGTTAGCGATATTGTTTAGTGTGGCATACCCTTTAGTCTTTTCACCCACTACAATACCCCTTTCATTCCCCCTATAGAATATGATGCACCAAAAAATAACCTCCCACACACACATAGTATGATATCCCCATGGTCAATTACTCCAGACAATTTGCCTGCACTGTACCCTCTACATTCAAAGTATGATGATCAATTATCCCCAACACAGTATGATGCAACCACAGCGCCAGCAACATGTATGATGACCTTACAGTTCCCTTCACACATTATGATTGTTGCTGCAACAGTGTCCCTGTCACAGGGTTACCGCAATAGAGAGGAGCCAGAGGACAGCTGGGTTGTGAGAGTTCCCTTTACAGAATTATGTCCCCACAGTGACCCTCAACATAATGAAATGCTTCCAAAAACCTCACAACATAGTATAATACTCCCACATAATGATGCTCTAAAAGGCCCCCATAGTATGATGTCCTAAGAGGCCTCATACTATGATTCCCCATAGCTCTCCCACACACAATATAATGCTCCCATAATTCTCCAACACGGAGTACCATGGCCCTTACAGCCCCCAGGCAAAGTATGTTGGCCCCTGCAACTCTCCAGCCCACACATAGTATCATGGCCCCAATCAGTATGATGGTCCCCACCTCCCACCACACAGTCTGATGCTTTCACAGCCCCCCAAACTATGATAGGTCACATAGCCCGCACGCACAGTACTATAGCCCCATCACAGTATGATGGCCCACACAACCCCTCACAAAGTATGATGGTCTATTTATCTCCTCACAGACAGTATGATAACTCTTACACAATATCATGGCCCACACACAGTATGATGCCCCTACAACACTCACTCAGTATGGTGGTACCACACAGTATGATTTCTTGCACAGCCCATCAACAGGATGATGTCCCGTAGAGCTCCTACAAACAGCATCATGCCCCCCTCACATGGTATCAGGGTCCCCACAAGCCCCACAAGTACTGACATTGAAAAAATAAAACTGCTCATCTCTCCCTGTTCCCCCAGTGCACTGCTCCAGTGTGTGCACTATGCGAACTGAGATTTAGCATAGTAAATGAGATCTAGTGATGAAAGTGCACCTGCTGCACAGACACTCAGAGTCATGGGCTAAATGGTGTAAGAGGAAGCCGATGGCTCCCTGCCAGCCCATTATATTCAACAGTATTTGCATCTTGAGAACAACATTGCCATTGAAGCTATGGTGATGGGCAAGGATTGGGGGCAGTTTTGCTTGGCATTGGCCTCGATTCGCTCACCTCATAGTGGACGTGTCATCTGCTGCTTGCTGAATGACAATGCGATCGTCAAGCTCTGAAATTCTTTAACACAACATTGTACTCTATAATGTTAGAGGAGAGGGGGATATTGAGCTCACCATGCCGTGCAGTCCAATGGTCCAATGCTGGAGATCGAAATCTGTATGGATGGTGCCGATCCCACTGGTGAAGTTCAGACAAGTAATTGAGTTGTGAGGAGGAAGAAAAATGGCACATCTATCCAACAATAGATGAAAATTTATTAGAAAATCTTTAAAAACATGGATTCAAAGAATGTAAAAACCTAACCCTCAGCTCCTATGACTAAGGTCGATTGGACGCTAGAAACACATCAGGTTTTTGCATTCTTGAATTCCATGTTTTTAAAGATTTTCTAATAAAGTTTTTAAATTTTTCACGTAGAATGACTGAAGACTTGTAGACCTGGACAACACCTTTAATGTTTAGAGCTACTGAATTTTTACTGCAGGCACATTCTCCACCTGATGCGCCCTGATACCTATAGTGTAATATTTACTGACATATTATAGCTATACTTTTGGGAAATATCACTGAACTCTGATAAATGGACATGTACAGTAGCTTCTCCATCTTCCATTAGCAAATATGTTCATACTATTAAATGAATGGTTGAGCAAGTGAGAAACAGCAACTTCGTAAATGTTTAATTAGGTCTTCACATGAAATGACGAAGGTCTGGCCACATTAGCTAAGCAGTACATTTTTCTTTTTTCCTTAATGGGAAGCAGAAGTTCTCTGTATCCCTCAGGAAAAGGGATATGTCCTCACGTCACTCCTGATCTTATATACATCTAGCCGAAAATGGAATTAAATATGTGGAACAAGCTGGGGAATTCTGAACACAGAAAACAAGGTAATTAATTTAGTTCTGCTATATAAATATGTAACACAATGTCATTGGAATAAGAGGACCTGTCACAATGCCAAAAGTGGCCAGTTTTTCTCATATTTTTATTCTAGTCACATTTTTTTTATCAAATCCACCATTCCCTTTCAGAGATATGGCATATTGGCCTTTTTATCTAGTGCTAATTTACCTTCTTTCCTTCTTTACAAAGAGGGTGTTACTCATAGGATTCTCAGGTGCCGTGTCTATAGCCTTCCCTGCATTATTACCTTTTGAGACAAACCCTCTTGGCAAAGAATATTAAAAGTAAAATAAGTAGAATTGGTGTAGAGTGAACTAAATTATGAGCGATCTTAGTGGAACTCATCATTTTCAGGTTAATAAATTAATTACCATGGTGCACAGGAGAGGTTTCCAGACCATGGTTTACTGAACAAAAAAAGTTAAAAAGTGTCAGCCAGGAGTTTTAAAAAAACTGCAGAAAAAATAGTCCCTTTTACAGTAGAAAAAGCAAACTGATTAGAATACATGTAAAAGATGCTTGACAAAACAGAAATTCATCTCATTCAGATTAAGGTGATAGATGCTGGTAAGAAATATAGCATTCTCCTCCTGCTTGACTGATAATTGAAGTCACGGTAAGGAGCAGGGGTCTCAAACTGCATTCCTCGAGGGCCGCAAACGCGTGTTTTCAAGACTTCCTTAGCATTGCACTAGGTGCTGGAATCAATATCTGTGCAGGTGATTAAATTATCATCTGTGGAATACAAGGAAATCCTGAAAACATGTTTGCGGCCCCTGAGGAATGCAGTTTGGGACCTCTGGTTTAGAGGCTGTCAGTCAAGCAGGAGGAGGCGGAACTGGGAGGAAGATAGAGCTGGAGAGACAGAGGCTTTAAATTCACAGCCTCATTTGCATATCAATTTAAATGTTGATTTCCCAGCATTGGAGGAATGGACTTGCCCATTTAAAGGTATTGCTCAACTTGTTTTTGAAAGAGCTCCATTAACATATAAATAGTTTTGGGGGTGAAATCCTGCTGATTCCTTTAAAAACACACTTCTAGATTTTTTATTTCAGTGTTGGAGCCCAGCAACTAATCTAAGTTCCCTGCCCCTGTCCTAAACTTACCTGTCAGTGTCATCAGATTTCCAAAAGCCACTCCAGTCCTGATATCTTGTGACCGCAACTTCTGACTGACCAGAATTCAGAGGTAACGGTCACACAAGCTTACAATGCAAGTCTGTGGGAGCCTCATTCTGTCCTCCTTCTGGCTCTCAGAAACTTACACTGAGTTGTGACTTCCGGATCACCCAGCAAACACTGGAGTTATCCAGCAGGTCACAAACTGCAGACGACAAACAGAGCAGCGCCGATAACAGATGAAGACGATGGCCGGTGAATATAATACTACAGACAGGGAACTTAGATTAGTGACACCACTCTAGTGCTGAAATAAATAAAAAAACATTGGAGTGGTGCTTTAAGTTTTGAGCTGTTAATGGCGATATTCAGACTTTACAAAAAATGTACCTAAGCACTAACAAGCAGGTAATTGCAACTTACCTGCCTGTTGTGTCCGGCACGGTTCACCCCCAGCACAGAGCAGTCACAGACCATTCCTGCCGGGCATGCAGAAGCCTCAGCTGATGTCACATCTTCAGAGTGGAGGCTTCTTTTCCGCTCCACTCTGTCAACGAGGCGGGACTTCCGGCATCACTCTGATTGACAGCCGGATCCCCGCTGCCTAACTGGAGGAGCCGGCTGTCAGTCAGAATGACACCGGAAGTCCCCTGTCTCGTCGACAGAGGCAGCTAAATCCCCGGCAGGAGCGGTATGTGACCACACTGTGGCGGGGAAGTTGCAATTACCTTCTTGTTAGTGCTTAGGCACATTCTTTATTTTTTGTCACGTCCCGGACACACACTTTAAGCTGTATATTTTTCTATTTTCAATTGCCTGCTGTGAAATGAAAAAAGAAACCATTCTTGTTGCTACCAATAGCTGTTAAATTCTGTGCCTCAATCCTAAAGCGTAACCACCAAGCCTTGTGTCGTCATCTGTCACGCCACCATCAAACTCTGTACCAGTATTGAGTGTATATTCATCAAGTCTGTGCCCTCTTTGAAAGACTACATCCATTGTGCCAAGTTGTAACCTGCTGTATCTATGTCATCATTTACAAATCATGGGTAAGGTATCGTGTTTTCAATGAAGGACTGTAAACAAAAAACTGTCCCTCTTACAAACAGGACATGTGTCCAGGGAGCTGAGTGCATAAGCCACAGTCTGCCTTTGTCAGGATATTTGGGTACAGGGCTAGGGCAACAAATTGAACCTTTCTTCTGGGTGGAAGAAAGTCTTCCATCAATTTTGTATTTGCCATCAATGTTTGTACTGAGACAACAAACAAATGTAGTGGAGTCATGCTGACATCAGTCATTCTTTTAGTGTATTCTTCCTTTATAGAGCGGCATAAGAAACACAATAATGCATCCCTGGTGATGAACATTGAGGTTATAATTACTTAAATGGAGCCACTTGACGCCAACTATGAAATGCAATAGTATTGATGAAATGTCCAGCACTATCCAGTGACATTGAGACCTTCATCAGAGCTAAAACAGCTCTGTATAAAACTTATATCAACAGAATAAAAAGAAATGAAATGTTCACCTTTGTAAACAATGTATACTCTGCAGTCAATCAGAAAACATGTATTTTATGTATCATATTCCTTTGTAGCATAAGCTTTATTTGATGGTAGCAGACCCCGGACAAGTGATAGCATTGATTCTTCTTTCACGTTCTGTCTGCAGCAGCTTTCACAATGTTACCACAGGCTAGCTTACAGTTTTCCCTATAATATGATTTTTGTTGGATTCAATTAAAGGAGTTATTGAGCGTCATTAATTCGTCACGTCACATAATGCTCAGATTTCATATTATCAAACCTCAAAATAAGGATTCAATATTCTTCTATAATTACATTGAAAAAGTTCCTGTTGGTACAAAGCACAAATTTCAATTAATGCAAAAGTAAAATTCAAATGTAATAATGATACAATAGAAATGTGTTAACTTCCACAGAAGATCGTTTTTTTATTTTGCACTTTTGTTTTTTACTCCACTTTTTTATTCTTCTGTCTTATTTAGCCCTATAGGAGGGCTTTTTTTTATGCAGAATGAATGATTATTGTACTGTTTATGTACAGTATGGTCAATTGGTCAAAAAAATTAATCCACAATTGTGTTTTGGGTTTTTATTTTACACTGCTCACTGAGCAGAAAAATGACTTAGGCTGGTTTCACATTTGCGTATCTGGGGCGCAGCGTTTCATCCACATAGATCCGCATGCGTCATGCTTACATATCTTTAACATGGTGTACGCAGAGACATGTATTTGCATGCGTTCGCATGCAAACGCGTACGCATGCGTCATTTTGCGGTGTGCGTCGGTGGGCCGGTGAACGCAACATGTTGCATTTTTGAAGAGTCAAAAATACATCAAATATGCGCATTCGCATGCAGATGAACGAGTCAAAACAACGCATTACTGTTAATGGGAACGCATTGGTACGCTAGGACATGCGTACGGATGCGTTCGATACGCATGCGTTCTTCATGAGACATGCCCTTTTGGTGTCTGTCATATCGAACACATGTGCATAAACGCATGCAAAAAACACATACAAACGCATGCACACGCAGCGTTTTTTTTGGCGTCATGCGTAAGATGATGCAGATAAAAAAACCACTGCGTAAACATGCGTTTGTGTATGTAGATGATACGCTGCACACATATACGCAAATGTGAACCTAGCCTTAGTCATTGTTTCTGTCACTGAGTACAATTACCGTGATATATAATTTATAGAGCTTTATAGACACTTCCAGAGCTGCGGCTGGCTGCTCACTTCCTCTTGATTATTTATACATCAAAAGGCGGGGACAGTGACTCCAGCGATGATTGGGCACAGGGCTCATGCGACAAAACAACTCACATGAGTATAGTTGGATAGGATACTTAAGATCCTGCAATGCGTGCACTTGAGGAAAGACACACAGCGAATCAGAAAAATTGTACTACATTTCTAATTTGAGATATTTGCTAATATCATTATTACACCTACTATATATTGGGATAGGATCTTGGAGTTGGGAATACCCCTTTAACTCCAGTTAATTTACTATAAATCCTCATCTCTACTATTAACAGAATTCCAAGAGGTCAGACCTTATTGATAATTATGAAATATATTCGTGTTTATATACATCTTTATTTTAAAATTTTAAAAAAAAAAAAAAGTTAAAATGAAGTTAAAAGAAATTAAAGCTTGGTCAATAATGATGAAATCATCTTTAATATTTTTGCTTATTGACCCAATAACACTTGAAATCTTTTCAAGAAAAAACATTTTTTCTTATATGTAAATGAGCTGTTAAGATTATGGCCGGACATAGATCTCCCTGAGAATCTGCATCCAGGGCTTATATAAATAATAAAAGACATTACAGTGTGATATGAAAAATGGCCGCTTTTCTTTCCAGATTTATTGCGAGCTGTGTGTGATTTTCTGAAAACGGGTTCCTCTCGCTTAGCTTATCTCACGCAAAAGGGGTTGTAAAACAGAGAGCTGTAAAGCTTCAAAAATGGGTTTGTAAGGAGCAAAGTTCCGTTTGCTGTTCTGTGTTAGTTATGTCTCCACTGCTAACTCCACAATTGCCGCATTTTGTCCACACCACTTTCTGTTTAGCTATTGATTGGGGGGTTTGGAGACCCCCCATGTTTTTGTTAATGTATTTTTGGCTCATGTCTCACTAGGGGCGCTGAAAAGAAAGAACAGCCGACTTTTCAGGAAGTGAATCATGAAATTATGAGGGATGTAAGCTCCATTAATCCTCTGGTGTCTTGAAAATATGAATAAAAACACCCATTTTTTAAAAAAAGTTGTTTTTGACAGCAGAAAAACACAAGATGGCTGCCCCATTTTATGGAAAAAAGAAAGTAGAATAAAAATTTCAATCAGAAATTAAAAACAGGTCAAATAAGATAAGTTTACTCATCTATTTTTTTAATTGCCTTGAAATGTTTTCATTTCTGTTTCTTCCAGATGTCAATACCCAGAATCAAGTGGGGATGTCACCGCCCCATATTGGGACACCCAAGGATGGTTCTCAATATGGAAACTGCTGCGGGACCAATCTATTGCGCGGTACCCAGCGGAACACCGTCGCACCATAAACACAAAACACTCTAGCGCCCCTATGCACCACCCCACATCAATCAATTTCACACACTCACATTACACACTCTACACATCCGCAGCCTCTTGCGCGGTTCCACCAGCAGAACATCGTCGCAACAGGTGCTCCGAGATCAGCCGAATGATTCACGACTGCCGCCTCTTTGTACGGAGGACGATCCCAATTTTTTTAAACCCCCCCCCCGCCCCTTTTAACAGGTTTGCGTCTGAAAGTGGTGAAAACCCCCCTTACGCAACCCCGTTTATGAAAGGATCGGTTTGCGGGGGGGAGAGGGGGGCACCCCAAATCACCCCCCCCCCATTAAGGGGCCCTTGTGCTTTTCCCGGGGGTTGGTTAACCCCCCCCGGCCCCATCGCCTGATTTTGGCTTAAAAAAAAAAAGCCCCAGAGCAACTTAATATTTACCAATTAATTTTGGGAAATATTACAATAGCCATGGCCGATGCGCAAAGCATTGCCATGGCTGGACACCCCGACCGACCCCCCCCCAAAGTAGTCAGGGGAAACGATCGGCCCCCCACCCAAAGAGGCAACGACGTCCCGGCACTAACACTCCCTTCCTGACCTCCCTGCCCCCCCTTCCATCCCCCCAACCTTCCCCCCCCCCTATCACCCCCCGATCCCCCCCTGTCCCTGGATCGTAGCGCCGTTCACCCGGGCCTTTCAGGGGGGCCCCACTTGGAAAAAAGGGGGGCATGCGTGCTGGCCGGGGATCGAGGCCCCCCCTGTCCAAAAATTTTTTTTGATCAGTGATAAACTGTCACAGTGATCAAAAAAAAAAAAAATAAAGAACCCCCCCCTTTTCTGGAGGGACAAAAAAAAAAAAAAGATTTTTTTTTTTTTTTTCCCATTAGGCCCCTTCCACTGGGGTTTGCTGCGGGGCGAGGATTAGTGGGATCCGCCGGATTTCCTGTGATCCGCGGGGATCACGCAAAACCGCCGCGGTTTTCCCCCAAAAAACCGCCGCGGTCCCCCGCAAAATCCAACGTGTGGCGGTTTCGCTCGGTCCGCGGGGATTCGTGCTGATCCGCGGTGATTTCGTGCTGATTCCCCCCGGGGGATTTGCTGCGGATCCCCACTGATTTTTGCTGCGGATCCGCGACTGATTTCGTCGATCCCCACTGATTTCGCTGCGGCCCGGGGATTTCGCTGTATCCACGGTATTTCGCGTGTCCCGGTGATTTCGTGCTGATCCCCCTTTTTTCTGTATCCGCGGAGTTTCCGTGATCCGCGGGGATTTCGCTGGATTCCTCGGTCCGCGTATTTCGCTGCTGATCCACGGGGATTTCGCTGTGTCCCCCACGATTTTCTGGATTCCTGCGGTCCGCACGGATTTTGCTGCGATGCCGGTGATTTCGCTGCTGATCCGGGCTGATTTCCGCTGAGCGGTGATTTCGTGCTGACCGCAGCGGTTTCGCTGCTGATCCGCGGCTGATTTCCTGTGTTCCCCGGGGATTTCTGCTGATCCGCATGATTTGCTGCTGATCCGTGGGGATTTTGCTGCGGATGGGCTGATTATTGTGTTTTCTTTTGCGCTAGGGGGTATAGATAACGCGATCCATTATGCTATACCGTTCCAGCCGGTAAAGCTACGTGTTGAAGGGCTTAAAACGCATTTAACCCAGCCTTAGGGTTAGAATAGGTTAGGGTTAGCTTAGGGTTAAGGTTTAGAATTAGGTTGGGTTGGAATTTGGGTTTTGGGTTGGAATTAGGGTTAGGGTTGGAATAGGGTTAGGGTTGAATTGGGTTAGGTTTTTTGTTAGGTTTATGGTTAGTTGGGATTTAGGTTAGGGGTTGTTGGGGTTAGGGTTATGTTTGGTTTTATAGGGTAGGTGTGTGTAGGGGTTAGGTTGGGGTTAGGGTGTGTTGGGGTTAGGGTTGGGTTGAATTGAGGGGTTTCCACATTTAGGCACATCAGGGGTTCTCCATACGCAAGGGGCCCACCATTGATTCTTCAAATTTTGCGTTCAAAAAGTAAAACATGCTCCCTTTATTCCAAGCCCGACGTAGCCCAAACATGGTTTATCCCACATATGAGGTATCAGCGTACTGGAAAAAATTTGGGCAACCAACTTTGGGGGTTTAATTTCTCCTGTTAACATTGGGAAAAAAAATTGGGGGACTAAAATTATTTTTGTGGAAAAAAAATGATTTTTATATTTTCAGGCTCGGTTTAAAACTTCTGTGAAGGACTTGGGATTCAAATGTATCACAAATTATAGGAGTTCCTTGGGGGGATCTAGTTTCCAAAATTGGTCACTTGTGGGGAGTTTCTACTGTTTAGGCACATCAGGGACTCTGCAAACGTAACATGACGCCGAAGACCATTCCATCAAGTGGGCATTTCAAAACGTCATACTTCCCATCCGAGCCCGACGTGTGCCCAACAGTAGTTTTCTCCCACATATGGGATATCAGCATACTCAGGACAAATTGGACAACAACTTTTGGGGTCAAATTTCTCATGTTACCCTTGGGAAAATAAAAAAATTGGGGACTAAAAGATCCTGATTGTGGAAAAAAATATGATTTTTTTTATTTTCATGCCCGGGGCGTTATAAACTTCTGTGTAGCCCTTGGGGGTTCAAAGTGCTCACCAACATCTAAATAAGTTCTTTGCCGGGTCTAATTTCCAAAATGGGGTCACTTGTGGGGAGTTTCTACTGTTTAGGCCATCAGGGCTCTGCAAACTAACAAGATGCCCGCAGACCATTCCATCAAGTCGCATTTCAAAGCGTCAACATCCCTTCCGAGCCCTGACGTGTGCCCAAACAGTGGTTCCCCCCCACATATGGGGTACTAGCGTACTCAGGAGAAACTGGACAACAACTTTTGGGGTCCAATTTCTCCTGTAACCATTGTGAAATAAAAAACAGTGGGCTAAAAAAATCATTTTTGGAGAAAAAAAAAAAGATTTTTTTTTTTCACGGCTCTGCGTTATAAACTTCTGTGAAGCACCTGGGGTTCAAAGTGTCACTATGCATCTAGATAAGTTCCTTAGGGCGTCTAGTTTCCAAAAGGGGTCACTTGTGGGGGGGCTACAATGTTTAGGCAAAGGAACTTCCAAATGCGACATGGCAACCGCTAAATATTCCAGCATATTTTCCATTCAAAAATCAAATGGCGCTCCTTCCCTTCTGAGCCCTGCAGTGCACCCAAACAGTGGTTTAGACCAATATGAGGTATCTGTGTACTCAGGAGAAATTGCCCAACAAAATTTTAGGATCCAATTTATACTGTTGCCCATGTGAAAATGAAAAAACTGAGGCTAAAAAAAAAATTTTTTGTGAAAAAAAAGTACTTTCTTTTATTTACGGATCAATTTGTGAAGCACCTGGGGGTTCAAAGTGCTCACTATGCATCTAGATAAGTTCCTTAGGGGGTCTAGTTTCCAAAATGGGGTCACTTGTGGGGGAGATCCAATGTTTAGGCACACAGGGACTCTCCAATGCGACATAGCAACCGCTAATATTCCAGCATATTTTCCATTCAAAAAGTCAAATGGGGGCTCCTTCCCTTCTGAGCCCTGCCGTGCGCCCAAACAGTGGTTTATGACCACATATGAGGTATCTGTGTATCAGGAGAAATTGCCCAACAAATTTTTGGTCCAATTTACACTGTTGCCATGTGAAAATGAAAATAACTGAGGCTAAAAGAAAATTTTTGTGAAAAAAAAGTAATTTCTTTTATTTACGGATCAATTTGTGAAGCACTGGGGGTTAAAGTGCTCACTTGCATCTAATAAGTTCCTTAGGGGGTCTAGTTTCCAAAATGGGGTCACTTGTGGGGGAGCTCCAATGTTTAGGCACAAGGGACTCTCCCAATGCGACATGGCAACCGCTAAATATTCCAGCATATTTTCATTCAAAAAGTCAAATGGCGCTCCTTCCCTTCTGAGCCTGCCGTGCGCCCCAAACATGGTTTTATGACCACATATAGGTATCTGTGTACTCAGGGAAATTGCCCAACAAATTTTAGGATCCAATTTATACTGTTGCCCATGTGAAAATGAAAAAAACTGAGGCTAAAAGAAAATTTTTGTGAAAAAAAAGTACTTTTTTTACGGATCAATTTGTGAAGCACCTGGGGGTTTAAAGTGCTCACTATGCATCTAGATAAGTTCCTTAGGGGGTCTAGTTTCCAAAATGGGGTCCTTGTGGGGGAGCTCCAATGTTTAGGCACACAGGGACTCTCCAAATGCGACATGGCAACCGCTAATATTCCAGCATATTTTCCATTCAAAAAGTCAAATGGCGCTCCTTCCCTTCTGAGCCCTGCCGTGCGCCCAAACAGTGGTTTTGACCATTTGAGGTATCTGTGTATAGGGGAAATTGCCCAACAAATTTTTAGGATCCAATTTATACTGTTGCCCATGTGAAAATGAAAAAATGAGGCTAAAAGAAAAAATTTTTGTGAAAAAAGTACTTTCTTTTTTTTACAGATCAATTTGTGAAGCACCTTGGGGTTCAAAGTGATCACTATGCTTCTAGATAAGTTCCTTAGGGGTCTAGTTTCCAAAATGGGGTCACTTGTGGGGGAGCTCCAATGTTTAGGCACACAGGAACTCTCCAAATGCGACATGGCAACCGCTAAATATTCCAGCATATTTTCCATTCAAAAAGTCAAATGGCGCTCCTTCCCTTCTGAGCCCTGCCGTGCGCCCATACAGTGGTTTATGACCACATATGAGGTATCTGTGTACTCAGGAGAAATTGCCCAACAAATTTTAGGATCCATTTTATCCTGATGCCCATGTAAAAATGAAAAAATTGATGCTAAAAGAAAATTTTTGTTGGAAAAATTTAAATGTCCATTTTTTCCTTCCACGTTGATTTAGTTCCTGTGAAGCACCTGAAGGGTTAATAATCTTCTTGAATGTAGTTTTGAGTAGCTTGAGGGGTGCAGTTTTTATAATGGTGTCACTTTTGGGTATTTTCTGCCATATAGACCCCTCAAAGTGACTTCAAATGTGAGGTGGTCCCTAAAAAAAATGGTTTTGTAAATTTTGCTGTAAAAATGAGAAATCGCTGGTCAACTTTTAACCCTTATAACTTCCTAACAAAAAATAATGCTGTTCCCAAAATTGTGCTGATGTAAAGTAGACATGTGGAAATGTTATTTATTAACTATTTTGTGCCACATAACTCTCTGGTTTAACAGAATAAAAATTAAAAATTTGAAAATTACAAAATTTTCAGAATTTTCGCCAAATTTCCATTTTTTTCACAAATAAACGCAAAAATTATCGACCTAAATTTACCACTAACATGAAGCCCAATATGTCACGAAAAAACAATCTCAGAATCGCTAGGATTCATTGAAGCGTTCCTGAGTTATTACCTCATAAAGGGACACTGGTCAGAATTGCAAAAAATGGCAAGATCTTTAAGGTCAAAATAGGCTGGGTCTTGAAGGGGTTAATGTGACCGCCGCTATCTGTCTGCACAAAGATGGCGGCAGTCTGATTTACTGTGCCTGCGCGAATTGCGCACAGATGCAGTGAATCATGCGGCTGATCCCAGTGGCAGATGCGCGGCGTGTCTACAGGCAGAGGAAGCCGGTCACATTAAAGTGGTTTTCCCACGAATGAAAGTTCATTTTAAAAATTGTCTATGTCTGACAGTGTAGGGAGCATACCACATCTCCTGGGCAGGGGAGGAAGCAAAAGACAATACTGAAATTACAGCAGGGGATCACAGTGGATTCATTTTGTGAAGTAAAATATTTCACTGACTGTTTTTAAAAAATATTTTACCTCACAAAATGTATCTCTGCGATCTCCTGCTGTTATGTCAATATTGTCTTTTGCTTCCTCCCCTGCCCAGGAGCTGTGGTATGTTCTGTACACGGTCAGACACAGGGGTGAGTGTGTCTGACTGTTTACGGAGCATACCACATCTGCTGGGCAGGGGAGGAAGCAAAAGACAATACTGACATTACAGCAGGGTATCACAGTGGATTCATTTTGTGAGGTAAAATATTTCACTGAGTGTTTTTAAAAAATATTTTACCTCACAAAATGTATCCTCTGTGATCCCCTGCTGTAATGTCAGTATTGTCTTTTGCTTCCTCCCCTTCCCAGGAGCTGTGGTATAGCACATGGTGTACACAGGTCAAAGAAGAGATCACATGAGAGGAGAAGACAGCAGATGGGGGAGAGAAAAAACACACAGGAGTGAGAGAGACAGAGCACAGTGGGGAGACAGCTCAAATGGGACAGCACATGAGGGGAGAACACAGCACAGGAAGGAGAGAGACAGCAGACAAGGGGGATAGCACATGGGGTAGACAGGTCAAAGAAAGAGCACAGACAGGAGAAGTCAGCACATGGGGAAAGAGAGAGTGGATAGGTGGGTGAGCACATGTGGGGGAGAGATTCTCAATGCTGCAAAGCCTGCCCCCATCGTGACATTACCGCGCTCCCGATGTGATAGTATCGGGCCTCCATCTGGTGTTAAATATTTACTGAAACATATTTACCTTATTTGACCTGTTTATTTCTGATTGTAAATTTTTTTTTTAAGTGGTGATACATCCATTTAAATAACCACAGGGGTCACACTGATGGCCAAAGTTTATTGCTTGATAAATGTTCATTAGGTTTTACATAAGAAAACATTGAATCTTGTTTCATTCACCATGAATATTCCTGAATACCAGTTCATGCTAAGGTGAAATTAGCCCTATCTATGTACTTTATCAGGGATCTGTTCTCTCCTGGTCTGTAGCTGAGCTGTGTGTATTCTTTGTGCACTTGGTTAAACATGATCACTCATTATAAAATCAGTGAGAAGTTTAATTATGCAGAAGACAATGAACTTCTTACCTAATGAACTTCTTACTGAAATGTTCCAGGTAAAACTAAATACGCTGCATTACACCTAAAGCCCCATCTCACATAGCGATACACCAGCGATCCCGACAACGATCAGGATCGCTGGTGTGTCGCTACATGATCGCTGCTGTGCTGCCAAACAGGCAGCCCAGGCAGCGGTCAGGACAGCGACACTGCGGGTAACGTCGCCTAGTTACCCGCAGTGTACGTTGGATACCAGCCCGCTGATGCAGGGAGCTGGTAACCAAGGTACACATCGGGTTTCCAGGCGCTGCGCGGTGCCTGGAAACCCGCTGTGTACCTTGGTTACCAGCTCCCTGCATCAGGGCGCTGGTATCCAAGGTACACATCGGGTTTCCAGGCACAGCCCCGCACCTGGAAACCCGCTGTGTACCTTGGTTACCAGCGGATCGCTGGTCTCCTGCCTGTCACACGCAGCGATGCGTGCTGGCCAGCGGGAGACCAGCGATCAAAAAAATGTCCAGGACATTCTGCGACGATCAGCGATACCCAGCAGGGGGCTGATCGTCGCTGAATGTCACACACAGCGATATCGCAGGGGAGATCGCTGTTGCGTCACAAAACTAGTGACTCAGCTGTGTGAGACGGGGGCTTAAGAAATGGCCTGGATAGGTGCATAATTCAGAGATTCCCTCTTTAGTATATTCTGAATCTCTGTGTCATAGGTCACCTTAAAGGGAATGTCCAGGTTTGGGGTTTAAGTCTGTCTATGTGACTGCAGACTTGGGAATCCCCACAGCGCGCACACTGTGCACTGCCAGGATTCTCCGGTGCCATTAGCAGGCTGGTGCATGACTGTATTTGATTTGCAACCGCCTTCATTACAAGTGAATTGAGCATGGCCGGACACATCTAGTTGGAATGTGGACGGAAATATGCAAACCGCACTCTTGCTGTCAAATGATTGCACGTTCTAGCACCGGAGAATTCTGAAAACACACACTGTGTGCACTGTGAGCATTCACAAGTTCACAAGTATTTAGTCTCACAGACTTGAACCCCAAGCCTGGACAACCCCTTTAAGCCCTTTAATAGGTGTGAAACAATGTAAAAGTTTTGCTTGGAATGTTCTTTCATCTGCATTTGCACAAACTGAGGCACTGATCTTTTGCGGTCAAGCAGGAAAGAATGTAAATTAACCATGTGTTTGTGCTTTATATGAGCTTGGCAGGATCTCTGATAATTAAGGAAAGCTGTAGATCAAGGGTCCACAATCTGTATGTAGCTCGGGAGCCACATGTGGCTCACGGTCCCATGAATTGTGGCTCACAGCTATCTGACAGCTTTGTACATTGGCTCCAGCCCAGGTCTAGCAAACAGATATGAAGAGCACATCTCAAAATGGTGAATTTTGTGATAGCCCTGCACTGAAGATTATGTTGCCCTTATACTGGCCATGGGTTTTAGAGATTATTAAATATGATGAGCTGGAGACAGGATGATACTACCTGTGAGAGGAGGTTCTTGAAGCTGGATGTGACAGCAAGTTGGTAGTGCTTGATGGGAGAATACTGAATGAGGGCATTGTGGAAACACCTGGATCTTGGTATACTGCTTTGGGGTGATTTCTGTGGAAAAGCTGTAACCCGTAATGGGGATTTGGTTATAAATATTGTGAGGGGGGCAGGAGCTGGATGTGGCTCACGACCTTCTCTCAGCTCTGAATCTAGTTTGCGAACCTCTCTAAGAGCTGAATGTGGCTCTCAAGATCAGAAAGGTTGGGGACCTCTGCTGTAGATGGTTGCATATTTTATGGGTTATTCATACAAAATGCTCAGGAAGGGGAACAAATTATTAGCAGCAGCTGTCTAAACTAAATAATAGAGCTCATCTCTGTAGCTAAAAATCTATTTTGAAGTAAACCTTTTTTTGAGTCTAAATAATGACAATTAAAACCCTAATGTCCGGCCTTACATGGAGTATGACTTTCCCAGCAAATAACATGGCCATAAATCTCTCTTCCTCATATTCTGTATTTAACTGCTAAGGCTACATTAACTAATCAATAGTTGTTGACAGACTCACAACCAGCAAAGTTTTAGGTAGAGCAATAAGGATAATAGGACAACTGTCATGTGATTAATGTTACAGATCGGATGGATTCAAGAGTTAGAAAATTGGAAAAACTAAGTAATAATGTTCACTAAAAGGCAGAAAAGACAGTATTTGTGGAGTGGAGTTTATCCAGGTTCATAAAATATATTTTTCTCATTATCTTGCAATGTATAAAAGCCTATGGGCTTATCAATTCCAAAAATACAAATAATGCAAATATTAGTTGAGTTCTCTTATGCCAGCTAAAAACTACACCGCAGCGAAGCAGCTGATTGTTCCTGTAAGTTTAGAAGTAAGCAGTTCTGACTTAGTGCAGCCCCAGACTTCTTTCTTTCCATGAGAAATTAATATAAATCTGCTATGTAAGGATTTGTCTGTTTTCTTTGTTTAGAAGCAGATGGTGAATTTTGCACTGTAAGCAGTTATATGTCCTTTTAATTGAACTGTCATTGGTTTTACTAAACAAGGTCAGAATTAGGGTGTACGTCCCAAAGGTCAATTTGACAATTGATTCTGTAATCCATATAAACTCAACATACATGGACACTGCGTGGAAACCTTGTTTAAGGTTTCTATATAACCTATTGGAAAAGTTCATCAGCGACTCTTTTGTGACTCACCAAAAGGCATCATGTGCACTGCTCAGCCATGTGCACCTGAATATGCCAACATTCAAAGTCCCTGTGCCTCTATACTGTGGTTCTGTAAGACTCACTAACCGAATGTTACTGCCCGAGTATGTGCCATATCTCCACCAGAGCCTGCGACTTCTTCTGTCACCAGGCACCACCATACTCTGTGGACAGTGCTGGTGATAAAAGACATGTCGGATTCAGAAGCTCTGGACGACAAAGTCTCTGTACAGCCACTAAGTTAGGGTGGCTGGAACCTGCAAGGCTGTCCAGTCTGACAGCAAGGGTGTGTGTGCTGTCCAGGTAGAGTAATCAATCAGCTCCTTGCTTCAGCCAACTGGAAACCACCACACCCTACTAAGGTTTCCAGCTGACTTCCAGATATAGCCCTGTACTCTTCTGGTTTAGGCTTGTGTAGTGTTGAGCATTCCGATACCGCAAGTATCGGGTATCGGCCGATATTCACTGTATCGGAATTCCGATACTTAGTTCCGATATTTTTCCAATATCGTATACCGGAATCGGAAGTTCCCATAATTCTTTGAGAGGCAATGTGATTTTAGTCAGCCAATGAGGAATCTTATGAAGTGTGGGCACATCCTGTAATGCTGCGGTCATCTTAACTAATGGCATGGCTGTGATTGGCTGCTGAAATGATGTCAGAATGCACTATAAAAGGCGCCGCCTCCATTTTAGCGTCACTGTGCTGTGAACTCAGTTAGGGACAGAACGCTGTTCTGCTGACTTTGAGGGACAGTTAGACATTGCGATTTTGTGTACTGTGCTTTAGGCAGGCTAGTTTACCAACCGCTGTGTAAAGCTTCCTTTTGCCAGTGTTGTTTTAACAGCTCTGTGCAAGGTGTGTGTGAGAGTGCAGGTGACGCTGCAGTTTGCTCTGCATCCACCGCTGTTTGTAGGCATCTGCACGTGTCACTCACTGACTCTTTTTTTTATTTTATTTTGTGGAATTGGTGCAGCTCCATTATATTTGAAAAAAATCTAATCTATTAGTGTGACGCGCTTCCATCCGTATACAATACATTGGTTGCAAACACTATAGAAGTACAGAAAGGAGCCTTTCACAGATAGTGAACAGTTGTGTTTCAGTGTTCACTGCAGTCTGTGAGGTTTTGATTTTTTGAGTGCAGATCACACTCCAGTTAGTTCTTCAACCACTGCTGGTTGTAGTCTGCTGAGCGTGTGTCACTGCCTCATCCTTCACATTTTTCTCTAATTGGTGCTGCTCCATTATATTTGAAAAAAATCTAATCTATTAGTGTGACGCGCTTCCATCCGTATACAATACATTGGTTGCAAACACTATAGAAGTACAGAAAGGAGCCTTTCACAGATAGTGAACAGTTGTGTTTCAGTGTTCACTGCAGTCTGTGAGGTTTTGATTTTTTGAGTGCAGATCACACTCCAGTTAGTTCTTCAACCACTGCTGGTTGTAGTCTGCTGAGCGTGTGTCACTGCCTCATCCTTCACATTTTTCTCTAATTGGTGCTGCTCCATTATATTTGAAAAAAATCTACTCTATTAGTGTGACGCGCTTCCATCCGTATACAATACATTGGTTGCAAATACTATAGAAGTACACAAAGGGGCCTTTCACAGCTACTGAACAGTTGTCTGCAGTGTTCACTGTAGTCTGCGAGCTTTTCATTTTTTGAGTGCAGATTACGCTCCAGTTAGTTCTTCAACCACTGCTGGTTGTAGTCTGCTGAGCGTGTGTCACTGCCTCATCCTTCACATTTTTCTCTAATTGGTGCTGCTCCATTATATTTGAAAAAAATCTAATCTATTAGTGTGACGCGCTTCCATCCGTATACAATACATTGGTTGCAAACACTATAGAAGTACACAAAGGGGCCTTTCACAGCTACTGAACAGTTGTCTGCAGTGTTCACTGTAGTCTGTGAGCTTTTCATTTTTTGAGTGCAGATTACGCTCCAGTTAGTTCTTCAACCACTGCTGGTTGTAGTCTGCTGAGCGTGTGTCACTGCCTCATCCTTCACATTTTTCTCTAATTGGTGCTGCTCCATTATATTTGAAAAAAATCTAATCTATTAGTGTGACGCGCTTCCATCCGTATACAATACATTGGTTGCAAACACTATAGAAGTACACAAAGGGGCCTTTCACAGCTACTGAACAGTTGTCTGCAGTGTTCACTGTAGTCTGTGAGCTTTTCATTTTTTGAGTGCAGATTACGCTCCAGTTAGTTCTTCAACCACTGCTGGTTGTAGTCTGCTGAGCGTGTGTCACTGCCTCATCCTTCACATTTTTCTCTAATTGGTGCTGCTCCATTAAATTTGAAAAAAATCTAATCTATTAGTGTGACGCGCTTCCATCCGTATACAATACATTGGTTGCAAACACTATAGAAGTACACAAAGGGGCCTTTCACAGCTACTGAACAGTTGTCTGCAGTGTTCACTGCAGTCTCTGAGGAATAACCACACTTAGGCCTTATAACTTTTCTGACTTTCTTTATCAATCTACCAAGATGAAGAAGGCAGGGAGTAAGGCACGTGGTCGTGGCCGTGGAGTTTCAGCAGGGAGAGGACGTGGGGATTCTGTGGCTGCTGCCGCACCCAGTGACACAGCATCCACCAGTTTTCCCCGTGAGCGTTCCTTTATGCGCACTTTTGTAGGAGCTCAGCGTACCCCCCTGCTGCGGGAAGAACAAATTGAAGCCGTTGTTGGTTGGATGGCAGCCAATGCATCGACTTCAATTGCTTCCACCTCCTCTCAGGACCACAGCACTGTTGAACAACCATCTGTCTCTTCACCGCCTGAAAAATTGCCCAGGCAGTCAGAGAGTTCTGAACTGGAGCCAGCTGAGTCTCTGCTTCTGTTCTCAGAATCTGTTGGCTTGCAAACAGGGGCCCAGCCAAGCAGCATTCTGGAATGTGAAGAAGAGGCAGTATGCAGTGATGCGCAACAGCTGTGTCTCTCTGAATCTGAAGAGGCGGGTGAGCCAGTGCCGATGGTCAGCACACCGGAGAATGCATCTGATGATGATGAGACTCAGGTGCCAGTTTCTGTTGAGCATGGTGCTGGCCAGACCACCCAACAGCAGCAGGTGTTGGAAGAGGGTAGTGGAGATGATGAGGTCCAAAACCCAACATGGCGTGAGGAACAGGAAGGTGGTGGTAGCAGCTCTGAGGAAGAGATTGCCCCAACGGTCCAAACAGTAGGGAGAGGTAGGCTGCAGACTCGGTTGCCTGTAGCCTCCAGTTTGGCACCCGTTCGTAGCAGTTCTCTTCCAACAGCAAAAACGGGCGCTCCCAGGACTTGCACTGCGTGGTCCTTTTTTGACACACTTGCAGATGATATTTGCTATGTCAAATGCAAGCTGTGTAATCAAAAAGTAAAAAGAGGTAAAAGTGTCAGTAACCTTAATACCACAAATATGTGGAAACATGTGCGGTCAAAGCACGTGGTTGAGTTACAAAGACACACTGGAGATGTAGGCCAACCTACAGCAGCACCTACATCTTCAGCTCGTGTTGGAGCCTCTTCCTCCAGCTCACACACAGCTGGTTCGGCTTCCTCACAGGATCGCCATGGAAGAACCTCTGTCACTGTTGTCCAGAGACCCAGTGTTATTCCACCCACAGCTGCAAGTTCCCTGTCATCCTCACACTCCCAGGCCACAAAACAGCCATCGGTAGCACAGGCATGGGATAAAAGACGGCCATACTCCGCAAACCATCCACGAGCACAGGCTCTGAATGCTGGCATTGCAAAACTCCTGTCCCTTGAAATGCTGTCATTCAGGCTGGTGGAGACTGACAGTTTCCGTAACTTAATGGCATTGGCAGTCCCACAATACAATGTGCCCAGCCGATTTTATTTCAGCAGGCAAACCGTCCCTGGTCTGCAAAAGCATGTTGAGGGAAAAATTAAACATGCGCTACTAAACGCCGTCAGTAGCAAGATCCACCTGACCACCGATGCGTGGACCAGTACCCATGGCCAGGGACGATACCTTTCCCTCACTGCCCTTTGGGGGTCAATGTTGTGGAGCCGGGTACAGATCTTGCGAGTGGCGCTGTACGTGTTCTGCCAACTCCAAGGATTGCAGGAATCAAGTCTGTCCACATTGACTCCTCCTTCTACTCCAGTTCCTCAGAATCATCGCTGCAGGAGCCGTCACGGTCTACCTCCACATGGACCCGTGAACGCTTACCTGATGCGACCTATATGAGCACAGCCGTGGCCAAACGTCAACAGGCCGTCCTGAAATTAATTTCCATGGGGAATCGAAGCCACACAGCGCAGGAGCTCTGGAATGCCATCAAGCAGGAGAGCGACGTGTGGTTTTTGCCAGCGAATCTCCAGCCAGCTTGGTAGTGTGTGACAATGGCCGAAATCTGGTGGCAGCTCTGGGCCTTGGCAACCTCACTCACATACCATGTCTGGCACATGTGCTCAACTTGGTCGTGCAGAGTTTTTTGAGGGACTATCCAGATCTTGATGCACTGCTGCACAAGGTCCGCCTAGAGTGCGCTCACTTGCGACGTTCCAGCATGGCCAGATCGCGCATTGCAGCTCTGCAACGCAGATTTCGCCTTCCTGAACATCGCATCATATGTGACGTACCCACCAGGTGGAATTCCACGTTACATATGTTGGAGCGGTTGTGTGAGCAGCAGCCAGCAGTAATGGAGTATCAGCTGCATCAGGCGCAATCAACTCGCAATTTGCGCCGTTCACACTTCACCACTACTGAGTGGCCTCTATGAAGGACATCTGCCACGTTTTGCGTCCGTTTGATGGTCAACGCGGATGGCGAGTGCAGATGATGCACTAGTCAGCCTGACTGTCCCCCTTATCTGCCTGCTTCAAAAAACACTGCAAGCACTAAGGGATGAGTTTTGGAAGAGGTGGAGGATGAGGAGTCACAAATTCCATCACCTTCTGGACAGTCAGCGCAACGTGGTTCCTCACAAAGGGCTGGGCAGGGCTCACTTTGTGAGGAGGATGAGGAGGAGTCAATGGAGGAGGAAGACATCGCTCCAGAGGGAGGTACACAACGCTCTAGTCAGTATGTAGAGCGAGGGTGGGGTGATGCAGAGCAGGCAGAGATGACGCCTCTTGCAGGGGACAGCGTTTCTTGGCCAGTTGGGAGTCTGCAGCACATGGTTGATTTCATGCTGCAGTGCCTGAGAAACGACCGCCGCATCGCCCACATTCTCACCACGTCTGATTATTGGGTGTACACCCTCCTAGACCCTCGCTACCGGGACAACTTACAAAGCCTCATCACACCGTTGAACCGGGAGCATAAAATGCGGGAGTACCAAGACACACTGGTGCAATCCATAATGTTCTCCATTCCAGCCGAGAGCACTGCTGCTGCTACTGCTTTACAAAGCAGCTCTGTGCGTCGAGGCAGTGGAGACAGCTCTGCAACAAGAGGGAGCACAAGCAGAGCCTCTGCACAGGGCAAGACCAGTATGTTCCAAATGTGGCGAAGTTTTGTGGCAGCGCCACAAATGTCTACACCATCCGAGACGGCTCCAGTCAGCAGGAGGCAACGTTTCCGTAAGATGGTGACAGACTACATGTCTTTCCCTCTCAGTGTACTCCCAGATGGCTCTTCCCCATTCAAGTTTTGGGTCTCTAAGCTGGATACATGGCCAGAGCTTAGCCAGTATGCATTGGAGGTGCTGCTTGCCCTGCTGCCAGTGTATTATCGGAGCGCGTCTTTAGTGCTGCAGGTGGTGTACTAACAGACCGTCGCATGCGACTATCCTCCGTTAATGTAGACCGGCTTACTTTTCTGAAAATGAACAAAGCATGGATCTCGCCAGAATTTGTCTGTCCGTTTTCAGATTAAATAACTGGTTCGCAACGTTATCCATGTCTCCTGTTATGTTCATCTTTCTACCACCTGAACTCTACTCCCTGGGCTACAACACTGCCAGTTGCTGCTCAGAAGTCTCGTGTCCACAGACCAATACACAAGCTATAGTGTTAGTGGGGTTCAGTAACGCCAGCTGTTCCCCTGCTGTGTGTCCGGCAAGAAGTCTCCTGTTCCCTACACATGCACAGAAAACCCATGTCGAACATGCTCCAAATAGGGAAGAGCCGTCACCCTGATTGTTATGCTTAAAACAGGAAGTTGTGAAGTTTTCCAAGCCTAGAATGATAAATTTTTATGACAAATATGGACAAATAATAATTTGTCATCACAGCGCATATCTGCACATGTCTATTAGAAATGGTAACAAAAACTAAAACATAGTCTTCACTTTTTGAAATTAATGCATAAAATTTACATTTCATACTTATCAATTAATGCTTTTTAAGGAACTTTATCTGTACCTGTAAGATAATGCAGTCAATGGATGTAAGAATCATAAAATCCTCATCATCATCATCACGAGTTTTATTTATGACAGACATTATAAAATACACATACTGATGCCAACTGTAACTTCACACACCATATATGAAATGGCCAGCATCTAAACCTGGTAATAATGTGCAATAATAAATTATTACATCTAGAAAGTGCATCATGCATACTGACAATAGGTAGTTATACCTGCAAGTGCTGTTGAAACACCACAACAGATATAAATTAATAATGGTATATAGGTATCACAGTGCATAGTTACTCATGGACAATGTCGATGTAATACTGTACCTCAATAAGTCAGCGTCAACCATTATGCTTGTTAGTCTTGTAGATTGTTAAAGAGGAACGGTCTTTTTTTGTTGGTCATAGGTGGAGTATTAGACAGTAAATGATTACTGCTGTCGTATTTTTTGGCGTCCCTAGGGCGCAATAACGCTGCGTAACGTCACATTTTATAGAGTCATCTAATTGACACACGCTACCCTACCCTACGCGTGACAGTAGGAAGGTAGTGTTGACGGATAATGCCTTGCGCAACCAGACATGCTTTTACCCTCTTCAACACTGTACAAGCAAAAAATGCATGATTGCAGCCGCAGACTTTATTGACGTACAGTATAACATCGCCATTACCATCAGAGGCTGTCCACTGTCTGATACAGACATAGAATATACCTTTGCTATCCGTAGCCTTTGTTTCACCTACACTTGCAGGCACACACTTAAATTGTGACAATGCATTATGTTTTTTTAAATGGTTATTTTTTATCGTACATTATTGTGTCATCACATTGATGAGTCCATGCTGGTCATGTCATACATGCTGTACAAAGTAACGATTTTATTAACTTAAATAATTGAAATGTCTGTGACTGTCACATCTAAATTGCAATGATGATGATGATGAGTGACTATTACAAATCCATTGTCTTCACTATGTTATGGTTTAACATAGCGTTCCTTAAGAATTATTCATAAATACAAAAATGGACTTTTATTCTTAAATTTACAACACTATATTTTGTAACCAATTTTTTGGGTGGTGTGTTGTTCCATTTCTTGTTGGCATGTGCATATATGCGTTTATATTTGCAGTGTCTTTATTTTTATTCTTGAAGTTAGGAAACATGTGTATCTTCGTACCGTGTTAGCCAGTAGATAGAAAATATTTAGACTTGAGAGTCCGCAGTGGTTGATACCTTTTAATGGATAACTGAAAAGATGGTAACAAATTGCAAGCTTCGAGGCTACTCACGTCTCTTCATCAGGCAAAGACTAAAACAAAAAATGAAGCATCACATATTTCTATACACAACAGGACACAGGAATAGTGCAATAGGTAAGACAAGTAAGTGACGTGTAGCAGAACTGTCATTATCACAGAGGGATGAACATAAATATTGGAACAGTTCCTAGATAAGGATAGAAAGTTTTATTGCCCTCTGATTGGGGTCTGGTTTTGTGTTTTCATGCCCCTGGAAGGCAGAGACGCAGATTCCTTAATTGATATAGAATGACATAAATCCGTGTGATCTATTCATTCCATCACTAACAGTGTCAAAGGTCATGATGAGCTATATTCTGAAACCTTTGTATCTTTCTCATATTTGAAGTTATGTAATTCCCTATCCATCATGCTATGACCGGGCATACAAAAGTGTTTTGCCACAGGTAAATCCATTATTTTTTCTGTTATTGTGTGGCGCTGATAATTCATCCTTGTTCTCATTTTTGGCCGGTCTCCCCTCACTTGTCCCTCTCTCACTTGTCTTACCTATTCCTGTGTCCTGTTGTGTGTAGAAATATGTGATTCTTCATTTTTTGTTTTAGTCTTAGCCTGATGAAGAGACCTGAGTAGTCTCGAAAGCTTGGAATTTGTTACCATATTTCAGTTAGCCATTAAACGGTATCAACCACAGAGGACTCTCAAGTATAAATATTTTTCTATTCTTGGAATTGAAATTCATCATTTTATTGTCCTAGTAAAACTTCATTTATTCTTGTTTGAAGTACATACATTTGCAATGGCCACGTAACAAGGCAATAACTCAATATTTTATGCCTACACCCTCCTTGACCCTTGGGCTTCAACACCGCCAGTTGCTGCTCAGAAATGTTAGATGCACAGATGAAAACAATCGCTGATGTGTTTGTGGGGTTCAGTAACGCCTGCTGTTCCCCTGCTGTGTGTCTGGCAAAAATTACTGCTGCTAACTACAACTTCAACTTCAAACATCTCATACTAGGCCTCTGCCTACACCCTCCTTGACCCTGGGCTTCAACACCGCCAGTTGCTGCTCAGAAGTGTTAGATGCACAGATGAAAACAATCGCTGATGTGTTTGTGGGGTTCAGTAACGCCTGCTGTTCCCCTGCTGTGTGTCTGGCAAAAATTACTGCTGCTAACTTCAACTTCAACTTCAAACATCTCATACTAGGCCTCTGCCTACACCCTCCTTGACCCTGGGCTTCAACACCGCCAGTTGCTGCTCAGAAGTGTTAGATGCACAATGAAAACAATCGCTGATGTGTTTGTGGGGTTCAGTAACACCTGCTGTTCCCCTGCTGTGTGTCTGGCAAAAATTACTGCTGCTAACTACAACTTCAACTTCAAACATCTCATACTAGGCCTCTGCCTACACCCTCCTTGACCCTGGGCTTCAACACCGCCAGTTGCTGCTCAGAAGTGTTAGATGCACAGATGAAAACAATCGCTGATGTGTTTGTGGGGTTCAGTAACGCCTGCTGTTCCCCTGCTGTGTGTCCAGCAAAAATTACTGCTAGCTACCTAATCATGGTGAAAAAAACATGACATGTCAAAGTGTCTAGTGCTACACATAGATATGAGGCTACACCCTGATTTCTAAGCTGTAAACATTTGAAACGTCAACTTTAAAACCATAAAATGATTAGTCTTTGTCACAAATCTGTAACAAAATAATTGTGACATATTATTACAGATATGCACATGTCGAAAACAAATGCAAACACAAAAGCCTACTTATGCTATAGGATACTGATGGTCAACCTTGTCACTCCATAGCTTAGACAAATCCATCTCACATCATGACTCAAATGCTGCAATGTTGGAAGTGCATAATGTGGGTTGAACTTTGACAACTGCTGCAGTGCGAAGGTTATACTTCAGTGTTCTTGCCTTTAAATAAAAGCATACAAGTAAATATAATAATCCAATGTTGATTAAGGGACGTGATGTACACCTGTAATATTGTGCAAACAATGCATGTAGGAATAGTCCTCTTCAACATTTCTTATATTTGTGTCATTTTAAAAAATACATATTTAATTAGAAAGTTAACAGCCCATATCATAAAGGTCCTTCATGTAAACATGATAATCGCTAACAAAAATCATGCATTACCTTGGTAAAGTCAATAGTGCATAGTCACAATAGCAAAATATACCTGAAAGTGGTGCTGAAAGAACGACAACTGATAGAATAGGTGAATGATATCTATTTATCAGACTGAATAGCGACACCTGTACAATGTCGATATAATACTGTACCTTAACAAAACAGCTGTGTCACACCTCACACTCGTTTTTCTTGTAGCTTGTTATGTAATAGGGCACATGCGTGTATGTTTCATCATAGGTGCATGTTTACTGAGTAAAGCAGTCATGACAACGCCTTTGTGTTGTCGGTACGCTTGCGATGATGAACGATGCGCACCGTGAATGTTAGTCTGCGTCATAAGACGTACAGACGCTCCAATACCCAACGCGTCACAGCAGGAAGCCAGTCTGTGCGTCCAAACAAAGGCGCAACCATACATGCACGTAACCTTTTATAAAGCTATATAAAAAAAAGGATGTAGTAGTAACGCACACTTTATTGAGGTACAGTATTACATCGCCATTCACCATCTGTGGCTATGCAGTCTCATCTATATATACCTTATCTATCCGTTGTCATGCTTGCAAGTCCACAGTCAGGCATAAATATCTGTTTTCACTCTGCACTATGCACTTTTTAAATTTTTTGTTTGTTAATATAAATGATTGGCACATATTATCAGTATTACATGATGGAAATTTTAGATATTTTTAAAAAATTTTAGTGATATTATTCACCAAATGTAAAGTTTTATGAATGTCAAAGATAACTTGTAATGCTGATTATGTTTTTAAGTCAGCCATTCATTGTCTACACAATAAAAATGGTGTACATACTGTTACTTAGCCATCATTAATGGATTCTGATATGTACTTGTATGCTTTTATTTTAAACCGTATAGCAGATTATTTAACCTATTTTAATTGTGGTTTGCATTGCTTTTCAACATGTTAATGTATGCGTTTATGTTTGTAAATTATTAATTTACATATATTTTTTTAAGTAAAATCATCATCTTATGGTACTAAAGGTTATATTTCTCTTGTTTGGAGTATAGACATTTTTAATTGACACGTAACAAGGAAAATACTTGATATAGTATTTAAACATCCTCCTTGACCCTGGGCTACAACACCGCCAGTTGTTGCTCGGAAGTGCTGTTAGCACAGTCAACACTTGCTCCTGTGTTACTGGGGTTCAGTAATGTCAGCTGTTCCCCTGCTGTGTGAACGGCAAAAAGTCCTGCTGCCTCCACCATGTTCTCTTCTCATTCCTGGGCTACAACACCGCCAGTTGTTGCTCGGAAGTGCTGTTAGCACAGTCAACACTTGCTCCTGTGTTACTGGGGTTCAGTAATGTCAGCTGTTCCCCTGCTGTGTGAACGGCAAAAAGTCCTGCTGCCTCCACCATGTTCTCTTCTCATCCCTGGGCTCCAACACCGCCAGTTGTTGCTCGGAAGTGCTGTTAGCACAGTCAACACTTGCTCCTGTGTTACTGGGGTTCAGTAATGTCAGCTGTTCCCCTGCTGTGTGTACGGCAAAAAGTCTTGCTGCCTCCACCATGTTCTCTTCTCATCCCTGGGCTACAACACCGCCAGTTGTTGCTCGGAAGTGCTGTTAGCACAGTCAACACTTGCTCCTGTGTTACTGGGGTTCAGTAATGTCAGCTGTTCCCCTGCTGTGTACGGCAAAAAGTCCTGCTGCCTCCACCATGTTCTCTTCTCATTCCTGGGCTACAACACCGCCAGTTGTTGCTCGGAAGTGCTGTTAGCACAGTCAACACTTGCTCCTGTGTTACTGGGTTCAGTAATGTCAGCTGTTCCCCTGCTGTGTGAACGGCAAAAAGTCCTGCTGCCTCCACCATGTTCTCTTCTCATTCCTGGGCTACAACACCGCCAGTTGTTGCTCGGAAGTGCTGTTAGCACAGTCAACACTTGCTCCTGTGTTACTGGGGTTCAGTAATGTCAGCTGTTCCCCTGCTGTGTGAACGGCAAAAAGTCCTGCTGCCTCCACCATGTTCTCTTCTCATTCCTGGGCTCCAACACCGCCAGTTGTTGCTCGGAAGTGCTGTTAGCACAGTCAACACTTGCTCCTGTCTTACTGGGGTTCAGTAATGTCAGCTGTTCCCCTGCTGTGTGTACGGCAAAAAGTCCTGCTGCCTCCACCATGTTCTCTTCTCATTCCTGGGCTACAACACCGCCAGTTGTTGCTCGGAAGTGCTGTTAGCACAGTCAACACTTACTCCTGTCTTACTGGGGTTCAGTAATGTCAGCTGTTCCCCTGCTGTGTGAACGGCAAAAAGTCCTGCTGCCTCCACCATGTTCTCTTCTCATTCCTGGGCTACAACACCGCCAGTTGTTGCTCGGAAGTGCTGTTAGCACAGTCAACACTTGCTCCTGTGTTACTGGGGTTCAGTAATGTCAGCTGTTCCCCTGCTGTGTGAACGGCAAAAAGTCCTGCTGCCTCCACCATGTTCTCTTCTCATTCCTGGGCTACAACACCGCCAGTTGTTGCTCGGAAGTGTCATTGGCACGGGTACTCACTCCTGCCCAGACTGGTTACAGCACGCCATCTGTTTCCTGTCAGTGTAAACGTCACTTAGCCTCCAATAAGTTGTCCTGTCGTGTTGCGGTCGGGTTAGCCGACTCTCTGGTGCTTGGAGTTTAGGTGCTTCCTATGTGTGCTGCGGGATATGCAAATAAAGGCTGTTTCCGTTGTGACAATAGGACAATCACCCACTGTAGTACTGTGGGATTCGGTAACTGCGGCCGGCTCGCGGCCTGTCAACTTAAATTTCCATGGGTACCTTCTGCTACCCGTCCGGGTTCCAGTACCGTCAGCTGGTTCTCCGCAGTGCCTTTGATCTAGGTGCCTCCATCTCGGTATCCGAGTTCCAGCAACGTCTGCTGGTCCTTGGTAGTGCTTTGGAGCACAGGTACCTCCTGCTTAGTAACCGTGTCCCAGTAACGTCAGCTGGTCCTCGGTTGTGCCATTGGCTCTTTTCCTTCTGCTGCCCCTCCGGGTTCCAGCACAGTCAGCTGGTCCTCGTTACTTGCATTGGCTCTTGTACCTTCTGCTACCCGTCCGGGTTCCAGTACCGTCAGCTGGTTCTCCGCAGTGCCTTTGGCCTAGGTGCCTCCATCTCGGTATCCGAGTTCCAGCAACGTCTGCTGGTCCTTGGTAGTGCTTTGGAGCACAGGTACCTCCTGCTTAGTAACCGTGTCCCAGTAACGTCAGCTGGTCCTCGGTTGTGCCATTGGCTCTTTTCCTTCTGCTGCCCCTCCGGGTTCCAGCACAGTCAGCTGGTCCTCGTTACTTGCATTGGCTCTTGTACCTTCTGCTACCCGTCCGGGTTCCAGTACCGTCAGCTGGTTCTCCGCAGTGCCTTTGGCCTAGGTGCCTCCATCTTGGTATCCGAGTTCCAGCAACGTCTGCTGGTCCTTGGTAGTGCTTTGGAGCACAGGTACCTCCTGCTTAGTAACCGTGTCCCAGTAACGTCAGCTGGTCCTCGGTTGTGCCATTGGCTCTTTTCCTTCTGCTGCCCCTCCGGGTTCCAGCACAGTCAGCTGGTCCTCGTTACTTGCATTGGCTCTTGTACCTTCTGCTACCCGTCCGGGTTCCAGTACCGTCAGCTGGTTCTCCGCAGTGCCTTTGGCCTAGGTGCCTCCATCTCGGTATCCGAGTTCCAGCAACGTCTGCTGGTCCTTGGTAGTGCTTTGGAGCACAGGTACCTCCTGCTTAGTAACCGTGTCCCAGTAACGTCAGCTGGTCCTTGGTTGTGCCATTGGCTCTTTTCCTTCTGCTGCCCCTCCGGGTTCCAGCACAGTCAGCTGGTCCTCGTTACTTGCATTGGCTCTTGTACCTTCTGCTACCCGTCCGGGTTCCAGTACCGTCAGCTGGTTCTCCGCAGTGCCTTTGGCCTAGGTGCCTCCATCTCGGTATCCGAGTTCCAGCAACGTTTGCTGGTCCTTGGTAGTGCTTTGGAGCACAGGTAGCTCCTGCTTAGTAACCGTGTCCCAGTAACGTCAGCTGGTCCTCGGTTGTGCCATTGGCTCTTTTCCTTCTGCTGCCCCTCCGGGTTCCAGCACAGTCAGCTGGTCCTCGTTACTTGCATTGGCTCTTGTACCTTCTGCTACCCGTCCGGGTTCCAGTACCGTCAGCTGGTTCTCCACAGTGCCTTTGGCCTAGGTGCCTCCATCTCGGTATCCGAGTTCCAGCAACGTCTGCTGGTCCTTGGTAGTGCTTTGGAGCACAGGTAGCTCCTGCTTAGTAACCGTGTCCCAGTAACGTCAGCTGGTCCTCGGTTGTGCCATTGGCTCTTTTCCTTCTGCTGCCCCTCCGGGTTCCAGCACAGTCAGCTGGTCCTCGTTACTTGCATTGACTCTTGTACCTTCTGCTACATTTACAAATTGAAGATTTTTTCAATGCTTTTTTGGGTTAATCCCTGGATCTCCAACAATGAAGACGACGACCCTGATGACCACCCCGAAGAGATGACGACCACAAGGACGACGAGCATCAAGCCAACCAGCCTAAACACCATCACAAAGAAGCAATAAAAGATTACCAAACAGGACTAAGAAGGTTAAGACAAACTACAAGATACAGAACAAGAGACTTAAGAACAATAAGCAGAAGATCAAAAAGCAGAAGAACATGAAGTATAAGACCAAAATGAAGAGCAAAATATATGCTCTAAATTATAAGCAGAAGAAGACTAAGCAGTGTATGGGGGTGAGTCCGTTCCTCCTCGTGGTGCCCCTGGAAAATGCCTGCTGCTGCAGGCTAAACTGAACACGGACAAATACTGTTGTAATTTAAATCTTTTGTGACAGCAAGAACGGAAGGATGAAAAATTCATACTTTGACAGATTACAAGTACAGGATTCTCTGTCACAAATAAGAATATGATGAAGAAGATGAAGTACAATATGAATACGAATAATAGTTTAATAAGAAGAATATGAGTAATGTTAACAAAAAGATGAATAGCAAGAAGTTTAAGAAGAAGATAAAGAAGGTGAAGATGAAGAATAATTTGATGAAAAAGATGATGCTGCTAAAGATTATGAAGGAGAAAGTGTGTCAAAAGTTAAAAAGGTGAAGAGCATGGAAGTTGTGAAATATACATATTTGCCAAAATAGAAAAAACGTTAACAACATTGTCAATTTCTTCGTCAATCCGAACATCTTTAAAAAAAAAAATATTTATGCTATTCCATTTGATTGGGTTAAACATCTATGCCTTTAATGTCTCCTCAACCTTCCCCAATACATTCTACATTACTCTTTGTTGTTTTCCTTCATGTACAATTAACCAACAAGGCAAGAATGGGTTTTTTTTAATTCCGATATTTTGTTCCCATAGACTTACATTGGATTTCCGGTATCGGTATCGGGTATCGCCGATATTTTTTGGGTATCGGCGATACCATTCCGATTCCGATACTTTTGGATATCGGAAAGTATCGCTCAACTCTAGGCTTGTGTTTTCTGCTCCTATTTAGTATTTTAGTATTTGTGTTTTCCTGTTTTGATCTTGGCTTGGTTATTGATGTTTCTCCTGCCTGACAATTTTGCATCTTTGCAGCCCTCTTGGTTTTGACTTGGTTACCTGACTATCCTTGACAGTTTGTGCCACCAAACAGCAGCTGACTCTGTGGCTCTTGCCCAGGGACCCCTATGTAAGTCCAAATCACAGTATAGGGGTTAATAGATGAAAACCAAAGCAACTTTGGAAAATGGAGTAGCTTTCGCCAAGCTGGTTTTGTGGGAACCATTTTAGAGCTGCCAGGCAACCACTGACAGAGTCACATTACAGTATGGCTCTATTCTATGGGCTATTCATATTTAGAATCAATGCAACAGTATGAAATTATTGTTTCCCATGAAGACTTTGCAGGCATTTAATCCATCCTGGTGTGGGATATTAGAGTACAAAGATTCCACATCCATGGTGGCCAGGATGGTTCCTTCTGGTAGAGAACCTATTGCTGCTAGTTTATTCAGTAGGTCAGTTGTGTCCTGAATGTAGCTGGGTGTATCCTTAAACCCCTGGTAAAGGATACACCCAGCTACATTCAGGACACAACTGACCTACTGAATAAACTAGCAGCAATAGGTTCTCTACCAGAAGGAACCATCCTGGCCACCATGGATGTGGAATCTTTGTACTCTAATATCCCACACCAGGATGGATTAAATGCCTGCAAAGTCTTCATGGGAAACACCGGGAATGATGCTCATTCTGTGGTGAAACTCACAAAATTCATCCTCACCCACAATTACTTTGAATTTGACAACAAGATCTATCTTCAGGAGACTGGCACAGCTATGGGAAGTAAAATGGCTCCACAGTATGCAAATCTTTTCATGGCCAAGCTTGAAAGCGAATTTTTGTCCTCATGCCCCATCAGGCCTCGGGCCTACTACCGCTACATTGATGACATTTTAATCATCTGGACGGAGTCTGAACAACAGCTAAAGACGTTCCATGAACAGTTCAATCAATTCCATCCCACCATCAACTTAACACTTAACTACTCCAGCACTGAAATTAACTTTTTAGACACCACCATTAAGCTAAAGAACAATGAAATAGAGACATCCCTGTATCAGAAGCCAATCGACCGTCCAACATATCTTAAATGGGACAGTTTCCATCCAAAACACATAAAAAACTCTATTGTCTACAGCCAAGCCATCAGATACAATCGTATATGTTCCAACCCCATGGATAGAGATGAACACCTTGGTCGCCTCAGAAAGACTTTTTTGAACCATGGCTACCATCCAAGAACAATTGAAAACCAAATTACAAGAGCCACCAGAATATCAAGGAATCACCTGCTACATTACAAAGCTAAAGAAGAAAATAACCGGGTGCCTCTAGTGGTCACCTACAATCCAAGTCTGGAGATGCTAAGGGGAGCTGCACGGAAACTACAACCTTTATTACAAAAAGATGCCCGATTACAATCCATATTTCCAGACCCCCCACTACTATGTTTTAGGCAGCCCCCAAATCTAAGAAGCATCATTGTCAGAAGCTCCCTGTCCTCCCCAACAGCTGCAGGTACCTTCCCTTGCAAACAAAAGAAATGCAGAACCTGTGCATCTATAATGACCACGGACAGGATAAAGATCCCCAACTCCCATCAGGACTACAAGATACCAGGTACTTTCAGCTGCATCACATCTAATGTGGTGTACCTAATTATATGTACTAAATGTCCAACTGGGGGTCTGTATGTGGGGGAGACCGGGCAAAAACGGAGAACAAGGATGAATTCTCATCGACACACAATAAGAGAAAAAAGAATGGATTTACCTGTGGCAAAACACTTTTGTATGCCCGGTCATAGCATGACGGATATGGAATTACTTGTATTAAAATCTAACTTCAATTCTGAGAAGGATAGAAAAGTCTGGGAATATAAACTTATGATGACCTTTGACACTCTTAGTGCTGGGATGAATATATCCCAGAGTTTTATGTCTTTCTACAACAATTAAGGAATCTGCTTCCCTGACCTTTTAGGGTCATCACAACACATTACCAGACCCCAATCAGAGGGTAATAAAACTTTCACTCCTTATCTATGAACTGGTCATATTTATGTTCATCCCTCTGCCATAATGACAGTTCTGCTTCACGTCACTTGTCTTACCTATTGCATTATTCCTGTGTCCTTTTGTGTATATAAATATGTGATTCTTCAGATGTTGTTTTAGTCCTAGCCTGATGAAGAGACCTGCGTAGTCTCGAAAGCTTGCAATTTGTTACCATCTTTTCAGTTAGCCATTAAAGGTATCAACCACTGAGGACTCTCAAGTCTAAATATTTTTCTACAAAATAGTTAATCATTTCCCACTTGTCAACTTTACATCAGCACAATTTTGGAAACATATTTTTTTTTGTTAGGACATTATAAGGGTTAAGTATGATCCGACACCCCCGCTTCCCCTCCCCCCGCCGACCCCCCAGTATATGACTCGCGTATATGCCAAGAAGGGGACTTTCAGCCTAAAAAATGGGCTGAAAATCTTGGCTTATACGCGAGTATATATGGTATGTTCCAGTCTGAGAGAGGCCAGGGTTACATAAACCTCATATAAAGTGAGCATTTCCATTCTGTTTGGATGTTCTCAGGGAAACCGTTGGGTTGGGATTATTTTGCCAATATAAATTTTGGGAAGTATGTGCATCTCACAGTAATTGTACACGAAAGAATTTATAAGCAAAGTCACGTTTTACTTAAAATTCATTGAATCCTGATACTTTTTAATTACAATGTACTTTGTAAACATAATACATGTGATCTCTTTATACTTATCAGTAAATTTAAACTACGTGCAACACCGTCACCTACATTTTGCTTTCAATTCAAAATGTATACATTTAGAAACAAGGAACTAAGAATGTATTGAATGTTTTCAAAACATTATTCCAATATAATTTTAATATTACTAAGTTTGCTTTACTGTAAGGAAAGCAATATGTTAATATATCTTATTTCCTCATACAATGTATTGCACTAAGCTATGTTAATATGAGCCCACTGTCCTCCTTTCTGAAGCTCCTTTATTACACCATCAGCACTTTTATTTTAGTCCAGCTCTAAACCTGATCATGTTGTGTCCTTCAGTGGCCTCTAGTAGTAATAAACTCCCCAAGTAACTGTAAGCCTGAGTAATTCAGGGTAGGTAAGAAAATATACAATGAAAATGATCAAGCAATGCTCGGGAGCGTAGATACAGTGCCTACAAGTAGTATTCAACCCCCTGCAGATTTAGCTGGTTTGATAAGATGCAAATAAGTTAGAGCCTTCAAACTGCAAACGAGAGTAGGATTTATTAACAGAAGCATAAATCTTACAAAACAAAAAGTTATGTTGCTCAGTTGAATTTTAAAAATTTTTAAACATAAAAGTGTGGGTCAATTATTATACAACCCCTATGTTTAATATTTCGTGGAATAACCCTTGTTTGCAATTACAGCTAATAATCGTCTTTTATAAGACCTGATCAGGCCGGCACAGGTCTGTGGAGTTATCTTGGCCCACTCCTCCATGCAGATCTTCTCCAAGTTATCTAGGTTCTTTGGGTGTCTCATGTGGACTTTAATCTTGAGCTCCTTCCACAAGTTTTCAATTGAGTTAAGGTCAGGAGACTAACTAGGCCACTCCAACACCTTGACTTTTTCCCTCTTGAACCAGGCCTTGGTTTTCTTGGCTGTGTGCTTTGGGTCGTTGTCTTGTTGGAAGATGAAATTACGACCCATCTTAAGATCCTTGATGGAGGAGCGGAGGTTCTTGGCCAAAATCTCCAGGTAGGCCGTGCTATCCATCCTCCCATGGATGCGGACCAGATGGCCAGGCCCCTTGGCTGAGAAACAGCCCCACAGCATGATGCTGCCACCACCATGCTTGACTGTAGGGATGGTATTCTTGGGGTCGTATGCAGTGCCATCCAGTCTCCAAACGTCACGTGTGTGGTTGGCACCAAAGATCTCGATCTTGGTCTCATCAGACCATAGAACCTTGAACCAGTCTGTCTCAGAGTCCTCCAAGTGATCATGAGCAAACTGTAGACGAGCCTTGACATGACGCTTTGAAAGTAAAGGTACCTTACGGGCTCGTCTGGAACGGAGACCATTGCGGTGGAGTACGTTACTTATGGTATTGACTGAAACCAATGTCCCCACTGCCATGAGATCTTCCCGGAGCTCCTTCCTTGTTGTCCTTGGGTTAGCCTTGACTCTTCGGACAAGCCTGGCCTCGGCACGGGAGGAAACTTTCAAAGGCTGTCCAGGCCGTGGAAGGCTAACAATAGTTCCATAAGCCTTCCACTTACGGATGATGCTCCCAACAGTGGAGACAGGTAGGGCCAACTCCTTGGAAAGGGTTTTGTACCCCTTTGCCAGCCTTGTGACCCTCCACGATCTTGTCTCTGATGACCTTGGAATGCTCCTTTGTCTTTCCCATGTTGACCATGTATGAGTGCTGTTCACAAGTTTGGTGAGGGTCTTAAATAGTCAGAAAAGGCTGGCAAAAGAGATCATTAATCCACACATGTG
>JARQOD010000006.1:53800961-53826277 GCA_033576555.1 Oophaga sylvatica
TCTGAAGGACCTGTGGTGAGGTCATGACCATGTGACCTAACCATGTGATTCCTGACCTCACCTGTGGGTGGAGTTACACCTATGTAATGGAGTGTGTTTGGCACCTGGAGGAGAGTGTGTGGGAGTCTACCAGTATGGACAGACTTCCATGTGTCCAGGCAGGACATTACAGAGAGGACTCTGTGTCTGAGGAGTGAGGCTCCAGGCTGGAGCTGAAGCATTGAAGATTTGTATTGTATGTTACCATGAGGTTTATGATGTAATAAACCTGATGAACTTTTGATATAAAAGTGCGTCCTGATTTACCTCTGAAGCAGCCGAGTGAGTGAAACCTTACAATTAGTGGATGGAATGCTGGCAGCGGCCCAAGGAGCACATGTTCCAGGACTGGGAATCAGGAATCAGAGGAGGAACGGACGGTCTGTGAAAACCGTGAGTGTGACCAGTGGTCACGAATAAACTGTGTTTATGTTTATGTGGTTCCTCTGATATGAGGCATCTGAAGAAGCTGTTAAGCAGTGGTGACAGACAGGAGTCTGTGTTATGTTGACCGGGGTCATTGAAAATTGAGGAAAAAAGCATGCTGATAGGATACCTCAGAGGAGGTGTCCGGAAAATCTCTCTGGCCGAGAGTGTAACAGACAGGAGTCTGTGTTGTACTGACGGATCAGTGAAAGACTGTTTTTTTTTTCCTCTGTGGGATGCCTCTGAGAGAGGAGGTGTCCGGAAAATCTCTCTGGCTGAGAGTGTAACAGACAGGAGTCTGTGTTGTACTGACGGGTCAGTGAAAGACTGTTTTTTGTCCTTGTGGGAAGCCTCTGAGAGAGGAGGTGTCTGGAAATCTCTGTGGCCAAGAGTGTGACAGACAGGAGTCTGTGTTGTGCTGACGGGTCAGTGAGAAACTGTTTTTGTTTTTTTGGTGTTTTTTTTTCTCTGGAACACGTGTAAGGTGTGTGCTGTGGCTCATCAGAGTCCACAAGGGGACAAGCGGCTGGCTGTGACTCGTGGGGTCACGAAGGGGACAAGCGGCTGACTGTGACTCGTGGGGTCACGAAGGGGACAAGCAGCAGGCTGTGGACCAGCGGGTTCACAAAGTCGGCAGTGCAGGGACTTGCGGCAGTGGCAAGGACAGCAAGAGGTTCTGCAGCAACAAGAGCTGCAGTGACAGCAGCGGCTTGTGTGCGGCAGCCGGAGGTGCTGGCGGGTGGTGGCAGTACCAGCAGGAGCTGGTGAGGTACCATAAGGACATCAGAGGTCCAGAGTGGGTGACCTCTTAAAGGAACAGTACCAGCCCAAAGAGACATAAGGGTCTGTGCGAACTGGGGTCTGGTAGAGCCGTGGCAGAGTCCACGGTGTATAACTCAAGGAGGGGTGATGGCCCAAAAGGGGGCGGAGTCCCAAAAGGGGGCGGCAACCCAAAAGGGGATAGTTGGCAAAAAGGGGGTGGAGGATCCCAACGTTAAAGGGGAGGTGCAGACCAACTGTTGCCCGGGGCAAATATGTTATATGTGTCCAGTCTGCCTTAGGAACTATCCACCCGGCACACTACTATGGGGGTATACCCTGCAGATACACGATGAAGAGGTGGTGGGTCTGGTCGACTCGGGGAGTCCGGTGACTCTAGTGAGGGTTGCACCTGACAGGTTTCAAATACCTGGAAGAAAGGTTGGGGTCACCTGTATCCATGGGAACACTAGGGATTATCCAGTGGCCAGGGTGGTCTTTGAGACAGGCTGGGACATTGCAGGACAGGATGTCGCTATAATCCCTAATTTGTCGTGTCCAGTGGTCATAGGGCGGGACTCTAAACTGTTCTCTGGCTTGTGGGACAGGGGAGTTCCTCTACAGCAGGAGGGAGGCTTCTCTACTGTTGGGGTGGCAGACATTGGGACAGTGACACCTCCCAAAACTGACAAGTCAGACGGTGACACAGGAGGAAAGGATGCGTCTGCCCGACTTACTGACATGATGTCCTCTGAAATGTATAACAGTAGAACCAATGACGATGTGGTAGATAAGACCTCTAGAACGGACACCCGGTTAGAGGGTAACGGGAGGGTCCCCGAGAGTGACTCCTGTGCAGACTGTGACTCGACCGCAAGGGAAAGCGAGTACAGTAAGGTGGAGCTGAGTAAAAATGGCCGATCTTCCTCTCGCCGCAGGGGCCGTGGAAAGGCGGGACAGGCTACATCCTCTAAGAAGAGAAATGATGAGGAAGAGTCAGGGTCAGGTACCGGTCAGGTGACTGTCCTTGATAAGGAGGCAGAGCTGGAGCTCTCTGAAGTTATCGGGAGTCGTGAGACAGTGGAAACTGCGGATGCAGGAACAGGTGGAACTCTGGAGACGCAGAGTGTGCGTGGGCAAGAGTGCTCAGCCAAAAATTTAATTAAAGAAGTAATGGTGCGACAGGTGCTGGCTAAAAGAGAGTAGGACCAGGAGATAGAACTGTTTAAAGAAACAGTGAAAGAGGCAGTCGAGCAAGAAAGGGTCCTGAGACGAATAATTGAGCACAGAATGGAGGAGCTGGAGAAGGAAGTCTCTAAGCTCAGGGAGGCCCAAGTGAAGCACCAGCAGGAGCTTCTCCGGAGGGAGGATGAGTGTCGCTGTTTGGCAGAGGAGCGAGATAAAGTTCTCCGTATGCTCAAGATACAGGAGGAGACTGGTGTCCAGCTCCAGAAATCTACGGGAGAAGAAATCCAGCAGGGGAAGTGCCATGCAGATGGCCACACAAAGGAGATCGAGGTCTTGGAAAACCGTACTAACGCTCAGGACGAGGAGGTACAACAGTCTGTCCAAGAAGGTGACGGGTCCGTTTTCAAGTGTGTAATAGAGATACCCGAAGACAGGCGAGAAGTGTGTGCCATTGAGGAGGTGCATGAGGCCTTTAGAAAGGCAGTAGAAGCATGCAGTGTGAACTGGGTGCCAGAGATGAAACAGTTGGTCATACTGTCGACTAGGGAAGTCACGATGAAGCGGGTGGCTATCCTGAGGGACATGCACCTACATTGTCTCCGCACGAAACAGGTGATCCTGTTGAGAAATAAAGAAGCCGCTCGACGTCTGGAGCAAGCAAGAAAGGCTCAAAATCAGCTTGGCTTGATGGAAGACATCGTTCAAGTGCCCAGAGGTCTGGTGAAGAAAGTCATCGGAAGACTCGGGAAAGTGATGCAGGCGATGGTGAACAAGTCCGGTGTGACGAGAGTCAGGATTCCGGCTGATGACGAAGTCCAGGTAGTGGGTAAAGATGGGATGGTTCCGTTCCTCATTATCGGATCCATGGAGAGCATTGGGAATATCCGGATGCTCCTGGAGTATCGTGTGTCATACCTGAGAGAAGTAGAGCAGCTACGACTTGAGAGGGACCAGGTCAACAGAAACCTGCAGGAAATGGAAAGAAGATGGCCTTCACCTTCAACCCGTGGTATTGAGAGGAGAAGAGGTTCTCTTAAGACTACAAGTCCTCAAGCTGGAGCTAATACAGGAAATAGGTTGCCTGATGGAAGAGGTAGAAGTAGCGATGCCTCAGTTAGCCCAGTGATGAGTGTCCTAAGCAGGAGAACCTGTAGTGGACGAAATAAAAAGGACTCAGACCAGACAGGACGTATGGGTGCAAGGGAATTGCGACGCCATACTGACCGCTGGGGATGCGGGTGGTCTGACAGGGGGGAGTCAGCAACAGATGTGACAGAGTCGGAGAACAGACGCCTACAAAAGAGATCAGTAGCAGGGCCCGACTTAGAGAGACGGTGTGACTGGCAGAGACGACCGAGAAGGATCTCTGGTCGGGTAACAAGTTTTCAACCCCACAAGTTTGAACAGAGGGGGGAGGTATGTGGTGTAATGACCCCTGATGCAGCTAGGGGGCACTGTGTATGGCCCTCGGGATATGCATGGAGGCATGTGATGGATGGACGGTATGTATCGCAGAGGTGGGTGGCCCTGTGATGGAAGCCTGGATATGTTTTGGTTCAGCAGATCTACTGCTAAGCTGTGCTATACATTGGGAGGCTTCCAGGTGACTTGGAGAGCTGGGCGGGTCCAGTCACCTACAAACCCACCCAAGGGGTATGTGTCTGAATACCCGGGATAAAACCTGTATGTAATGGTGTGTATCTGAAGGACCTGTGGTGAGGTCATGACCATGTGACCTAACCATGTGATTCCTGACCTCACCTGTGGGTGGAGTTACACCTATGTAATGGAGTGTGTTTGGCACCTGGAGGAGAGTGTGTGGGAGTCTACCAGTGTGGACAGACTTCCATGTGTCCAGGCAGGACGTTACAGAGAGGACTCTGTGTCTGAGGAGTGAGGCTCCAGGCTGGAGCTGAAGCATTGAAGATTTGTATTGTATGTTACCATGAGGTTTATGATGTAATAAACCTGATGAACTTTTGATATAAAAGTGTGTCCTGATTTACCTCTGAAGCAGCCGAGTGAGTGAAACCTTACAATATGTATATATATACAGTATATACACAGTGGTGTAAATAAGTATTTCATACACTGACGATTTTGCAGGTTTTCCGGCCAACAAAAAATGAAAGTCTGTAATTTTTATCGTAGGTACACTTCGACTGTGAGTGACAGAATCTAGAAATAATAAACAGAAAATCACATGTTATGATTTTTAAATAATTTAATTAAAAAATTTAATTTCACTTTATTGCATGAAATAAGTACTTGATCACCTACCAACCAGCAAGAATTCTAGTTCTCGTAGAACTGCTAATTTTTCTTTAAGAAGCCCTCCTTCTCTGCTCTCATTACCTGTATTAATTGCACCTGTTCGAACTCATTACCTCTATAAAAGACACCTGTCCACACACTCAATCACACTCCAACCTCTCCACCATGGACAAGACTAAAGAGCTGTCTGAGGACACCAAGGACAAAATTGTAGACCTAAACAAGGCTGCGATGGGCTACAGGACAATAGGCAAGCAGCTTGGTGAGAAGGCAACAACTGTTGGCACAATTATGAGAAAATGGAAGGAACACAAGATGACTGTCAACCTTCCTCGGTTTGGGGCTCCATGCAAGATCTCACCTTGTGGGGTAAGGATTATTCTGAGAAAAGTAAGGAATTAGCCCAGAACTGCAAAGGCTGACCTGGTCAATGATCTGAAGAGAGCTGGTACCACAAGCTCAAACATTACCGTTAGTAGTAGCACAGTATGCGATCATGGATTAAAATGCTGCAGGGCATGCAAGGTATCAAAAACTTATTTTACCCCTGTATATGGTGTCATTTGATTTGTTACTGTGTGATTTAGTAATGTAAGATAAAGAATGTTGGTAAAATATGGTGTAGGGACGTATAGTTTAGGATTTAGTACATAAGATCGGTAATATAAGGTAGTTAATTATAGTTAAGTATTGACATTAGGGTAAGTTAGAGTTACTGTTTGGGACTAGACCATAGTAGGCTGGGTTTTATTCTTAGGGCAAGTGACTGCTTTCTATAGATTTTTAGAGAGGATCAAGTTAAAGTAGAAGTAGGAATTGTTATGTGAGTAGTGCTGCCATTTGCACTATAGGAAAAGGAGATTAAGGGAAAAGGAAATAGTGAGATCCTGAAGTGACCAACGAGAAAGAGTGAACTTTTAGAAAAAACGATATGTCAGGGGAAATCCTGAGTTTGCAAAATTCCAAAGGTAATGGACCTAAACAGGACTGCGTTTATGGGACTAGTAGGAGTCCCGAGTGGTAGGTGACAGTAGCGGAAGAAATGGGATGTGGAACGCACTGGGCAAGTAGAGAGACTTGCTGATCAGGGCTGTGGCAACAAGCAAGGTTGTTAAGAAGTAGGGCGAAATAGTGTGCTTCACCGGGCCTGGAGTAGACTACAGTGGAAGGATACTGTGTGTATGAAAATGCTTTATACTGTAAAGGAAACATGCATAAGACTTTGTACACGCTATCCCTTATACATAAACCTTACCATGTTACCGTTCAGTAAAGACTGTGTTTTAGAACAGGCGGTAGTCTCCTTTATTGAATTGAGAAACCTAAGGTCCTGGCCAGCCATCACCACTGGCTAGATGTGGCCTACATGGGTATAAGGCCTTCACAGCACTAACAAAAACACCCAGGCAGGAACCACACTTTCATGTAGCACGCCGAAGTGTAAAAGGAGAAGAGATGCCTCACCCGCGGCTACCACCCCATGCCGTGCTACACATATACACATAAGACAGTCGGATGTTCCCTCCATTGTCACCTCATTCAGCTGGAATTAGTATAACTAGTATATGTATGATGGCCTTAACAGCAGATATTCAGCAGGCAAGGAAAACCAGACTCCCCATAGATTCATTAGAAATAGTATATCACTTCATTTGCTTTCTTGGTCATTAACCATCCATCACCCAATGTAAGCTATGTATATAATATACATAGGCCGCAATTCAAGAAAGTGATTACACCAGAATCCTGGCATAAATCACGTTGAAAAATCACCAAATTTTTTATGCAACCCAAAATTTGCAACTGGATTAAAATTTGTGGCGAGTCACACAAATCTCATGTTAATGACCAATCCTATGGATACAAATGTTTATTTCCAGGCAATCTCTTTAAAATATAAAGAACTCATATGCACAAAGTATAAAATAAGATAAGAGTAATAATAAAATAAACTGTAACTATGAGTAAAAGACACAAGAACATAGTATGTAATATAGCATAAAACAGGAGCACTGTAGATGAATGACCCAACAAGGAATTCTATAAAAATTGTAACCAAAATTGGTATTTTATTGGAAATGTATTGGTGGTGTTAACTAAAACTAACACATTAGGAGAGCAGACAAATCCTCAATAAACGAAACCTGTTTTGTCCCCAAATGCTACTAACCTGAAGATGAAGGGATAGTCTGCAGATTAATGGCATTACAGTGCTGTTCAGCTGCCTTACTGAAAGCATGGCTACCGGGAGAAAATGAACTTCATCCATCACTGCTTCCAGTTATAGATATGTGCCTGAATCGGCAATAGTGATTGCTCAGTACACAGTGAGCAGTGGCTGCAAGCACACCCTGACACTTTGACAGCTCGCTCCGCAGTACACCGGTCTCGAGTGTTGGGGAGTGCTTAGAAACACTGCTCGCGATGATATGAGGGATGACTGCAGCCACTCCAAGCACACCTCTATGAATGAACGCCAGCAGCTTCTGGGAGGAAATAGGTCCATGTTCTCCAGGTAGCTGGGCTTTTGGTAAGTTAGTCAGAAAGCAATATAATGCTAATGATTAACCCCATATCTGCAGGTAATAGTATTTGCTGACATGACAGTTTACTTTTTAAATGTATTTGTTTTATCATAAATTATTACCAAAATTTTCAATATTACCAAACATTTGTTAGTTTTGCTGTCAGTCATTATTTATTGTTTGGTTCAGACGAGACAGAAATAAGTTCTCATGTTGAGATGGCTTCTCATAGCTATTGTAGCCTTCTCAACAATTCCTAGATAATGCAGTTTCTTTGCTGAATATCCTAGTCATAAATATTTTATTTTGCAAGTGGAAATTAAGGGCTAAGTTTCATAAAAAATTTAAGTATCACCTACGTAATTACAGCCTCAACTTAAGCATAATACTGATGTAATTTCTTACATGGAAGAGAAACTTAAAATGGACAGAAAGCGCACAAAAGGCATTATCTAGATACAAGTGTTTTAAGGTGTGGTATTTGCTCACCTGATGAAATTGTGAGCAGCGCCACTCTTATAAAAACTTTCTGTGATATCCAGCTGCTGCTCCGCTGATTGGAAGTTCTAATGTGAATATCAGAAACAGGCTGGAAAATGCAAATAATGCTGAGCTGCGGGTAGACATGTGCAGGTGTGACAGCAGATGTCATATGCCTCTCCTCCTAAAAACACCATCTGGAAGGAGTATACCGTATTTAAATATGTGTTGCAACGTGGCTTGATTGTATTTTGTGAGTAATGTGAATCCGCATAGTTCTATAGTGATATGTATAAGTGATACGGTTAATGTAATGTATTGTAACTAATCTATAGTGTTGTAAGGTACTGATGCTGCCGTGTAAATACTGTAAAAGTAATGCCTATTGGGAGTAACATAAATTCAGCTCAAGTGTAGGGAAACTATAGGATACAGTTAATTTAGGACATAGAGCAGATTAGACAGTAATAGGAATTGTAAGTGTAATATGCTTAGTGCATTCTATTAGAAGATAGTGACTGTAGTTAGTTGGTGAAGGTTAAGTTTGCCCAGCAATTGACTGCTGGGATTGACAGAGTAAGGAGACAGTTAATGATTGGTACAGCCCAAAGTGGGAGGGATTAGGGTCAGTAAATGGCAACCACTTCCTGTTTTTTGCCAGTTAGTGAAGGAGTTCATTGGTGACCGTTGCAAGGGGGAGGTTAAAGTACAGTGGGCTGCTAGCAGAGTCAAGTACAAATTGTGCTGGATGGTATGTGAGGAGCTCAAGGCTTGAGTCGTGGCTTTAAAGAGCACCGACACCCTTTCCGTACAGAGGAAGTTTGATGTGGAACCACTTAAGGCAAAGGTTATGGATCTCAGTAATACTTTGGGGCCTGATGGAAAATCTTTGGGGCTGACAGGAACTTTTACAGCAGGGATAGTTCAGATGGAAACTAAAGTAAAGCGGGAAAGGTACTGTGCTGCTGAAACAAGAAACTGAGGGTGCTGTGCCCAATTCTGCATGATAAAATCTGATGTTCTTCAACTGTCAAATAACATTAAAGTCATGAATATGCGTATATTCATGACTTTAATGAGCGGTACAACGTGACCACTGCAGAAAGGAAGAGCTGTGGCGCCGCAGACCATGGGAGAAGCAGGGGCTGCAGAGACCGTACCAGGAGGGGGTGAGTATGATGGGGAGGACGGGGGAGCCATGCTATATTCACCTGTCTCTGTTCCACCGCCACGCACCGCTCTGTCCTCTGCATCCTCTGGCTGTGACATTCAGGTCAGAGGGCGCGATGACATGTTTAGTGCGCGTGCGGCGGTGGAATGGGGAATATCGGTGAATATCACCAGTGCCGGGGGCCTGAGCCAGCGGTGACACCGGCACCTGGCCCCCATAGTGTGCCGGTGTCCCTGATTGGTCAGGACACCGGCACCTGGCCCCCCAGCGATGAGAGGTGAGTATGTCATTTTTTTTTTCGCATCAGTATATGGGGCCATAATAATTCGGAGAAGCATATGGGGCATACCGTAATCTATGAAGCATCTTATGGGGCAGCATATGGGGCATAATATATGGGGCATAATCTATGAAGCATCTTAAGGGGCAACATATGGGGCATAATATATGAAGCAGCATATGGGGATAATCTATGGAGCAGCATATGGAGCAAAATATATGGGGCAGCATATGGGGCATAATATATGGAGCATCTTATGGGGCAGCATATGGGACATAATATATGGAGCATCTTATGGGAAATAATATATGGGGCATAATCTATGGAGCATCTTATCGGGTAGTATATGGGGCAGCATATGGGGCATAATATATGGAGCAGCATATGGGGAATAATCTATGGGGCAACATATGGTGCATAATATATGGCAGTATAAGGGGCATAATCTATGGAGCATCATATGGGCCATAATATATGGGGCAGCATATGTGGCATAATCTATGGAGCAGCATATGGGGCATAATCTATTGAGCATCATATCGGGCAGCATATGGGGCATAATCTATGGAGCATCTTATGGGGCAGCATATGGGGAATAATCTATGGAGCATTTTATGAGGCAGCATATTGGGTATAATCTATGAAGCATTTTATCGGGCAACATATGGGGCATAATCTATGGAGCATATTATGGGGCCATAACCTTTATGGAGCAGCATATGGGGCATATTCTATGGAGCATCTTATGTGGCCATTATTAACCTTTGTGCAGCATTATATGGGGTGTATTTTGTATTGAGCATCTTATGGGGCCATCAGGTATGGAGCATTATATGGGTCTCCTGATTCAATATGGCTATTCAAAAACATTTAACCTACTGATGTCTCAATTAATTTTACTTTTATTGGTATCTATTTTTATTTTTGAAATTTACCAGTAGCTGCTGCATTTTCCACCCTAGGCTTGTACTCGAGTCAATACGTTTTCCCAGTTTTTTGTGGCAAAATTAGAGGGGTCGGCTTATACTCAGATCGGCTTATACTCGAGTATATACAGTAGATTTTATATGATATGCTAGCACAAAGTTACAAGTATTTGTGAAGTGTAAAGGAAATGATACATGGTTTTCAAATTGTTTTAGAAATATAAATCTGAAAACTGTGATGTGCATTAATATTCAGCCCCCTTGAGTAAATACTTTGTAGGACCATTTTTTGCTGTAATTACTGCTACAAGTTTTTTTTCTTTGCAAACTAGCTATACCTCAGTGAAATTGGATGGAGAGAGTCTGTGAACAGCAATTTTTTAATTCTTGCTACTGAATCTCAATGGAATTTAAGTCTGGACTTTATCTTAGCCATTCAAATACATGAATATGCTTTAATCTAAACCATTACATTGTACCTCTGGCAGTATGTTTAGGGTTGTTGTCCTGCTGGAAGGTGAACCTATGCTTCAGTCTCAAGTTTTTTGCAGCCTCTAACAGGTTTTCCTCCAGGATTGCCCTGTATTTAGCTCCATCCATCTTCCTGTCAATTCTGATTGACCCAACCTGGGTTCTTTTAACGTCTTTGAGGGTTCAGTGATCGTCAATGAAGCAGCTCTGTATTTCTTCAGTTGGAGTCATGATGCCATGGCTAATATAATGTAGAGTCTCTCTAAACACAGGCAGATCCTCCATTTATAGTTCACATCTCATTCAGGCATTCCTCCACCGGCTTGGGGGGAGGTGGAAGGAGGCCACTCACTGCTGGAGTGTTCAAACAACATGCATTGATTGTTCTTCATATTTGCAGAACCCCAATGGGTCATCACCATATTAACAAGTATTGTGCCTTTGTTTTCCAAAGATAGTCGAACAATACTAAAGGTACTGCCACACTAAACAATCCCGCTAGCGATCACGATAACGACGCATACTAATGCGATCGCTAGCGGGATTGTTTCTATATCGCTAAGTGCGGCCACATTTAGCGATATAGTTAACGACGCTATCGCCGTTAGCGATCTTCTTAACGACTTTAGCGGTACAAAAGTACCGCTAAATCGCTAAGAAAAGGTGCCACACTAGCGATATATACTTACCCAGCGGGAGCGCCGACGAGAAAATAGGGTCCGGAACGATTCCAGCGACGAGCGAGATCACAGCAGGAAGCTCGTCGCTGGCAGATGCCGCACTGAACAACATCGCTAACGGGATCGCTAAATAGTGACGTTTTTTAGCGATCCCGTTAGCGATATTGTTCAGTGTGGCATACCCTTAAAACTGCAATACTAGGACAGACACAATAGCTAATCAGCAGCCAGTCAACAAATGGCAGACATTGAACATTAATTCTATGAAAATAAAGGCTGGGTCTCACATAGCGATACACCAGCGATCCCGACAACGATCAGGATCGCTGGTGTATCGCTACATTATCGCTGCTGAGCTGCCAAACAGGCAGCTCAGGCAGCGATCAGTACAAGCGACACTGCGGGTAACATCGCTTAGTTACCCGCAGTGTACCTTGGATACCAGCGCCCTGATGCAGGGAGCTGGTAACCAAGGTACACATCGGGTTTCCAGGCACTGCGCAGTGCCTGGAAACCCGCTGTGTACCTTGGTTACCAGCTCCCTGCTTCAGGGAGCTGGTATCCAAGGTACACAGCGGGTTTTTAGGCACAGCCCCGCGCCTGGAAACTCGCTGTGTACCTTGGTTACCAGCGGATCGCTGGTCTCCCGCCTGTCACACGCAGCGATGCGTGCCTGTCAGCGGGAGACCAGCGATCAAAAAAATGTCCTGGCCTTTCAGCGACGATCAGCGATACCTGGCAGGGGGGCTGATCGTCGCTGAATGTCACACACAGCGATATCGCTGGTGAGCTCGCTGCTGCGTCACAAAACTAGTGACTCAGTAGCGATCTCGCTAGCGATATCGCTATGTGAGACGGGGGTTTAAGAGTCAACATTCATTCTCACATGAACTCTAACACATGTCTCTGGGCCTACTGAAATAATATGTCTGGATAATTCAGATTAAATGCTGTGTCGCCACAACTTGCTTTTAAAATGGCTTGCTTCTTGACACTTTTCCATAAAGGCCAGATTCGTGGAGTATACGATTAATAGATGTTGTGTGGCCAAATTCTCCCATCTAAGTTTGGGTCTCCTCAGCTCCTCCACAGTGGCCATGGGCCTCTTGGCTGCTTCTCCAATTAGTGCTTTGCTTACTCACCTCTCGTCGCTGGGGGCCAGGTGCCAGAGTCCTGAGCAAGCGGGGACACTTGCGCGCTATTGGGGACAGGTGATGGTGTCACTGCTGGCTCAGGCCCCGGCACCTGCAATATTCACCTGTCCCCGGTCCACCGCTGCACGCCGCTGTCTTCCAGGTCCTCCGGCAGTGAATGCTCAGGCAGAGGGTGCAGCGCGCACTAACCACGTCATCGCGCCCTCTGACCTGAACATTCACAGCTAGAGGACGCGAGGACAGAGCGGTGTGCAGCGGTGGAATGGGGACAGGTGAATATCGCATATACTCACCACCTCCTGGCGCGGTCTCTGCAGCCCCTGCTCTTCTCCCGCGGTCTCCGGCAGCTATGCCTAACTTCAGCGGTCACGTGGTACCGCTCATTAAAGTCATGAATATGCGCATATGACTTTAATGAGCAGTACGACGTGACCGCTGAACACAGGCGCCGGAGACCGTGGGAGAAGAGCAGGGGCTGCAGAGACCGCACAAGGAGGGGGTTGAGTATATAGGACAGCTGCGCTCCCCGCCGACTCCCTGGTATATGACTCGAGTATAAGTCGAGAGGGGCACTTTCAGCCCTAAAAAATGGTTTGAAAATCTCGGCTTATACTCGAGTATATACGGTAACGTGAATTATACTGCATGGTGAACTAATTAAAAAAAATTAAAAAGCAACTCCAGATTTATTTTTTTTTTTGCCTTTTACCAAAAACAAGTTGCGTGCAGCAAAAAATGGTACAAGTAAAACCTACAGATTGTCTCAGAATAATAAATGAGTGATTGGTATCAAAATCTGCTGACCAAAACAAAAATGATTTTTTGAACAAAAAAATAATTTTTACTGCTAAAGTAGCAAAAAATAGAAAGAAACTATTCAATTGATCATATTGATCCATATAAGAAAGATAGCATACCAATTATATCTAAAAGTGAATGATTTTTAAAGGAAAATAAAAATCTACAATTGCTGTTTTTTTCATTTTGCCAAAAAGTATAATAAAATATGATTTAAATGTTGCATGTACCAAAAAATTGCACCAATGAAAAGGACAAATTGTCTTGCAAAAATAATCCCTCACACAGCTCCAGTGATGGAAAATTGTAAAACTTATGGTTCAATGAATATGGTGACACAATTTTTTATTTTTTTCAAAGAATGTATTTATTGCAGAACAATATCAAAACATAAATAAACTATATAAATTTATTGTTGCCATTATTTTATTGACTTACAGAATAAAGTTAACTATATAACTCTATTTTGCAGCACATCCATTTACCGTACTTAAAATTTCAAATGCAAAGAAAAACCCAATGGTATAATTGCTGTTTTGTGTTTATTTCCCCCCCATAAATAGTTAATAAAAGCTGATAAGTTATATGTACTCCAAAATAAAGCCACTGACAAATACAACTGATTCCCCCTATCCCACCCCCCCCCCAAAAAAAAGAGCTTTCATACAACTAAGTGCCAAAAGAATATAAAATTTACGGTTCTTAGAATGTGAACATAGACAAATGATAAAACAAATAGTTTTGTCATAACGGTCAATACTTGCTCCAACAGGAGAGGTTAGACTTGTGAAGAAAATGAAAAACAATAGTGTAAAAATCTGAAGATTCATGCCAAGATTCCCTACTGCCATTAGGGTTTTCAATATACTGGATCATTTAATACAAGATGTGTTCAATAATTTACCTAGCTGAATATGAAAACAACATTTTCAAAGAAAATTGAAATTACTACTGTTCAATGTTATCCCCTTGATTTCAGCACATTTATTCCACTTTGCCTCCAATGATTGGATGCCCCCAGAATAGAAGGAGACTTATTGCTTTAACAATAACCATGTTACGGCTTCTCTGACGGCATTGTCATCAGGAAATCGTTAGCCACCAAGAAACTTCTTCAGGTTCCGAAATAGAAAGTAATCAATGGGAGCCAGGTCTGGACTGTAGCTCCATCAAGCTGCATTCCCTGATAACAGCTTGTGATTTGCAAGACTTGTGAGCTGGCGCATTGTCGCGAAGCAGCAACATGCCTGCAGAAAACTTCCCACTGCATTTTTCTTTGGTTGCCTCATGTAATGCCTTTTTTGTTGAAGCATAGGTGTATCCAATATTTGTTGACTAATGTGGCATGAATTCTAGTAATAAAATGTCTTCTGTATCCCAAAAATCTGTTGCCATGATCTTTTCAACTGACTGCTGGACAAGAAATGTCTTTGGAGTTGATAAACTCTTGTGCTTCCATTGCATGAACTCTTGTTTGGTCTCAGGATCATGGTGGAGGACCCATGTTTCAAGACTCATAATAATTAGAGAATAGAAGTCTTTTGGATTTCATATAAGCATGTCTAAATTCTCTTGGCTAACTTGCTGGTGACATGTTTTTGCTCAGGCTTCAACATTCGTTACACCCACCAGGACGTGACCTTTGACACCAAGAAAACATCTTGAATGATATTGTAAACAGTGACAACTGTAATGCCTAAGTAATTTGCTATAACACTGACTTTGACCCAACTGTCTTCCAAACTCATAGCCTCCATTTTACTGAACATTTTCTCTGAAATTTGTTTCAACAGGTAGCGCTGAATGGGAGACATCTGCAGTAGTAGAAAGGTGCATCATCACCATATACAACAATCATCCTTAAATGGATTTCTTTAGGCTTCTTTTCTTCCTTTTGTAAAGAATTTAATCATGGGTCAAAGGTCTTAATCCCTTTCTTTATTTGTATAGCCGCACTGTACTGCACTTGCCGTCCTGTCACTTCCAGGGCTTTCATCAAACTGAACTTCTACTGTATCTGTTGAATGTGCAACATGTGTCAATATGAACAGAAAAGCTCAGCTCTTTAACACTGACAGATCATGCTGGGATAGATAACTTATTAACATCCCTCTTATACTAAGAACAAAATCTTAAGGGTATGCCACACTAAACAATATCGCTAACGGGATCGCTAAAAAACGTCACTATTTAGCGATCCCGTTAGCGATGTTGTTCAGTGCGGCAGCTTCCAGCGACGAGCTTCCTGCTGTGATCTCGCTCGTCGCTGGAATCGTTCCGGACCCTATTTTCTCGTCGGCGCTCCCGCTGGGTAAGTATCTTATCGCTGTGTGGCACCTTTTCTTAGCGATTTAGCGGTACTTTTGTACCGCTAAAGTCGTTAAGAAGATCGCTAACGGCGATAGCGTCGTTAACTATATCGCTAAATGTGGCCGCATTTAGCGATATAGAAACAATCCCGCTAGCGATCTCATTAGTATGCGTCGTTATTGTGATCGCTAGCGGGATTGTTTAGTGTGGCAGTACCTTAGATGTGCAAGTTATATACCCAATGTATTTGCATTAAGTCTTTGTTTATGTATATTGTTTTTAACATTCATATTGTATGATCTAAACCATTAGGAGATCGTTATAAAGAACAAAGCATTAGGAGATTTAAAGAACAATTTATAAATTAATCAGCAGAGAATTTAAAAACTAATAACAATGTGGTGTGAGGCAGTGAGGGAGATCATATGCGAGGGTCAACATGTATCTCTCAGGATGCGGACAGAGTCCTATTAGACCCATTGGAGTGCCTTGTGTCCACAGCAGGACGCCTGTGAGTCTCAAGGCAAAATAAAAGTAAGTGTGGACCTGGTCAAGCTATTTGGCCAAGGTAATGTTCAGGAAAATCCGTTAAGGACTTTTATTTTTGGAGCGAACTACAGGATAGTAGTGGGGCAGTTCACTCCCTCCGGACTGGGTCTTACAAGTGGTCCATGGCCACAGATTCCATTTTATAAACCCAGCGTGGGTGTGTCAGTCTTGGTTTGCAAACTTACAGAGCAGGTGGCTCTGCAAAACTCAGCCTGTGTGAGGTAACACTGAGCCAAGCAGAGACAAAAGGCCCAGCAACCCTCAGCGTAACACAGCGGTGTCGTATTAGGACTGTTTTGATGCCCGACTTCGATCCAGAGGATTCCGTGCACTGTTTCTTTTGTGAGTTTTTTTGGACATTAAAAGACATTTGCTTTGATCTTTCCTGTGGTCCCTGCTTATCTGTCACACTGCACCAACCCCGCTGCACTACAGTGGTAAAAGAGAAGGTTCCCTTTATGGCTGTGTGTAATGTTTTGCTCACAAAATAATTTCTTATCTTTGCCATCTTTGCACAGTTTACCACTAATGGCTGGTGATTTTGCATCACTGAAACATTTTTATTACGCATAGATTTTGAATACATTTATCTACGCTCCCGAGCATTGCTTGATCATTTTCATTGTATATTTTCTTACCTACCCTGAATTACTCAGGCTTACAGTTACTTGGGGAGTTTATTACTACTAGAGGCCACTGAAGGACACAACATGATCAGGTTTAGAGCTGGACTAAAATAAAAGTGCTGATGGTGTAATAAAGGAGCTTCAGAAAGGAGGACAGTGGCTCATATTAACATAGCTTAGTGCAATACATTGTATGAGGAAATAAGATATATTAACATATTGCTTTCCTTACAGTAAAGCAAACTTAGTAATATTAAAATTATATTGGAATAATGTTTTGAAACATTCAATACATCTTAGTTCCTTGTTTCTAAATGTATACATTTTGAATTGAAAGCAAAATGTAGGTGACGGTGTTGCACGTAGTTTAAATTTACTGATAAGTATAAAGAGATCACATTTATATGTTTACAAAGTACATTGTAATTAAAAAGTATCAGGATTCAATGAATTTTAAGTAAAACGTGATTTTGCTTATAAATTCTTTCGTGTACAATTACTGTGAGATGCACATACTTCCCAAAATTTATTTTGGCAAAATAATCCCAACCCAACGGTTTCCCTGAGAACACCCAAACAGAATGGAAATGCTCACTTTATATGAGGTTTATGTAACCCTGGCCTCTCTCAGACTGGAACATACCATATATACTCGCGTATAAGCCAAGATTTTCAGCCCATTTTTTAGGGCTGAAAGTCCCCTTCTTGGCATATACGCGAGTCATATACTGGGGGGTCGGCGGGGGGAGGGGAAGCGGGGGTGTCGGATCATACTTAACCCTTATAATGTCCTAACAAAAAAAAATATGTTTCCAAAATTGTGCTGATGTAAAGTTGACAAGTGGGAAATGATTAACTATTTTGTAGAAAAATATTTAGACTTGAGAGTCCTCAGTGGTTGATACCTTTTAATGGCTAACTGAAAAGATGGTAACAAATTGCAAGCTTTCGAGACTACGCAGGTCTCTTCATCAGGCTAGGACTAAAACAACATCTGAAGAATCACATATTTATATACACAAAAGGACACAGGAAAATGCAATAGGTAAGACAAGTGACGTGAAGCAGAACTGTCATTATGGCAGAGGGATGAACATAAATATGACCAGTTCATAGATAAGGAGTGAAAGTTTTATTACCCTCTGATTGGGGTCTGGTAATGTGTTGTGTGACCCTAAAAGGTCAGGGAAGCAGATTCCTTAATTGTTGTAGAAAGACATAAAACTCTGGGATATATTCATCCCAGCACTAAGAGTGTCAAAGGTCATCATAAGTTTATATTCCCAGACTTTTCTATCCTTCTCAGAATTGAAGTTAGATTTTAATACAAGTAATTCCATATCCGTCATGCTATGACCGGGCATACAAAAGTGTTTTGCCACAGGTAAATCCATTCTTTTTTCTCTTATTGTGTGTCGATGAGAATTCATCCTTGTTCTCCGTTTTTTTCCCGGTCTCCCCCACATACAGACCCCCAGTTGGACATTTAGTACATATAATTAGGTACACCACATTAGATGTGATGCAGCTGAAAGTACCTGGTATCTTGTAGTCCTGATGGGAGTTGGGGATCTTTATCCTGTCCGTGGTCATTATAGATGCACAGGTTCTGCATTTCTTTTGTTTGCAAGGGAAGGTACCTGCAGCTGTTGGGGAGGACAGGGAGCTTCTGACAATGATGCTTCTTAGATTTGGGGGCTGCCTAAAACATAGTAGTGGGGGGTCTGGAAATATGGATTGTAATCGGGCATCTTTTTGTAATAAAGGTTGTAGTTTCCGTGCAGCTCCCCTTAGCATCTCCAGACTTGGATTGTAGGTGACCACTAGAGGCACCCGGTTATTTTCTTCTTTAGCTTTGTAATGTAGCAGGTGATTCCTTGATATTCTGGTGGCTCTTGTAATTTGGTTTTCAATTGTTCTTGGATGGTAGCCATGGTTCAAAAAAGTCTTTCTGAGGCGACCAAGGTGTTCATCTCTATCCATGGGGTTGGAACATATACGATTGTATCTGATGGCTTGGCTGTAAAACAATAGAGTTTTTTATGTGTTTTGGATGGAAACTGTCCATTTAAGATATGTTGGACGGTCGATTGGCTTCTGATACAGGGATGTCTCTATTTCATTGTTCTTTAGCTTAATGGTGGTGTCTAAAAAGTTAATTTCAGTGCTGGAGTAGTTAAGTGTTAAGTTGGATGGTGGGATGGAATTGATTGAACTGTTCATGGAACGTCTTTAGCTGTTGTTCAGACTCGTCAGATGATTAAAATGTCATCAATGTAGCGGTAGTAGGCCCGAGGCCTGATGGGGCATGAGGACAAAATTCGCTTTCAGCTTGGCCATGAAAAGATTTGCATACTGTGGAGCCATTTTACTTCCCATAGCTGTGCCAGTCTCCTGAAGATAGATCTTGTTGTCAAATTCAAAGTAATTGTGGGTGAGGATGAATTTTGTGAGTTTCACCACAGAATGAGATCATTCCCGGTGTTTCCCATGAAGACTTTGCAGGCATTTAATCCATCCTGGTGTGGGATATTAGAGTAAAAGATTCCACATCCATGGTGGCCTTTTTTTAATTTTTAAATTTTTTTAAAACCCCCCCAAAAAAAATTTTTCCCCCCCTTTTTTAAAAAAATTTTTTCCCAAAAAAAATTTCCAAAACCCCTTTTTCCCTTTTAAACCGGTAAAAACCCCTTTTAAAAAAATTTTTTTTTACTGTTGCTTGATTCAAAAAAAAAAATTTTCCCCCCAAAATAGAATACCCCCTTTTAACTGTAATGTGACTCTGTAGTGGTTGTGGCACCCTTTTTTAAAAAGGGGGTTCCCAAAAACCCCAAATTTTTGGGGGCGAAAAGCTACTTTTTTTTCCCCAAAGTTGTTTTGGTTTTATCTATTAACCCCTATACTGTGATTTGGACTTACTTAGGGGCCCGGGAAAAAGAGCCACGGTCAGCTGTTTTGGGGGTTGGGCCCCCAAACTTTCAAGGATAGTCAGGAAACCAAAAAAAAAAACCCAAAGGGGGGGGCTGAAAAGATGAAAAAATTGTGGGCAGGAGAAACATCAAAAAACCCCCCAAAAAAAAAAAAGGGGGAAAAAAACACAAAAAAAAAAAATTTTAAATAGGAGCAGAAAACACAAGCAGATTTTGAGCGATACTTTCCGACCCCCAAAAAGTATCTTTTTGGGAAAAGGGGGTTTTATCGCCGCCCCCCAAAAAATATCGGCGCCCCCCGATACCGCCCCGGGAAATCCAAAAAAAGGGGTCTATGGGAACAAATGGGGGAAAATTTAAAAAAAAACCTTCTTGCCTTGTTGGTTAATTGTACATAAAGGGGGAAAAAAACCCCAAAAAGTAATGAAAAAAAGTTTTGGGGGGAAGGGTTTTAGGAGCAAAAAAAGGGATTTTTTTTTAAACCCAATCAAAGGGGAAAAGCATAAATTTTTTTTTTTAAAAAATGTTCGGTTTTACGAAAAAATTTTTCCCAAATTTTGGGTTTAAAGTTTTTTTTTTTTTAAAAAAGAAAATTTCAAAATTTTTCCCCTGCTCCTTACCTTTTTAATTTTGACCCCCCTTTTTTTCCTTTATAATCTTTAGCGGGGATCTCTTTTTCATAAAAATTTTTTCTTCATTTTCCCCCCCTTTTTTAAAACCTTTTTCTTAAATTCTTGCTATTAAAATTTTTTTTTTAAATTACTCATTTTTCTTTTTTTTAAAAAAATATTATTGTATTCATATTGTACAAAAACTTCTTCATCATTTTCTTTTTTTGTGACAGAGAATCCTGTACTTGTAACTGTAAAAATTTTGAATTTTTACCCCTTTCCCTTCTTGCTTTTTAAAAAAAAATTTTAAAAATTTCAACAGTATTTGTCCGTGTTCATTTTAAAACCCCCCCGCGCAGGCATTTTCCGGGGGCCCCCAGGGGGGGGGAAAAGGAAATCCCCCCCCTACATGTTAGTCTTTTTTTGCTTATAATTTAGAAACATATATTTTGCTCTTCATTTTGGTCTTTTTCTTATGTTCTTTTGCTTTTTGATCTTTGCTTTTTTTTCTTAAGGGGGCTTGTTCTGTATCCTTTTTGTTTGTCCCTTTTTAACCCCTTTTTTGTTTTTTTTGGTAATCTTTTATTGTTTTTTGTGATGGTGTTTAGGGGGTTGGTTTTTATGTCGTCGTCCTTGGGGTGCACTTCTTCGGGGGGGTATCAGGGTGGCTTCATTTTTTGGGTCCCCAATGGGTTACCCAAAAAAAAAAAATTTAAAAATCTTCAATTTGTAAATGTGCAAAGGTTTCAAGAGTCAAAAACCCAAATAACAGGACCAGCTGACTGTGCTGGAACCCAGGGGGAGCAGAAGGAAAAAAGCCCCAAAAACACAACCCCCGGGGCCCCCCCCGTTTCTGGGAAGGTTACAAGGGGCTACCGTGCTCCAAAACATACCAAGGCCCCGCAAGTTGCGGAACTCGGGTACCGAGATGGAGGGACAGGCCCCAAAAGGGGGGTGGGGAACCAGTGGCGGGAGGAACCCCCGGGCGGGTTTGCAAAGGTACAAAACCCCAAAGGGAAGGAAAGAGGACCAGCTGACTGTGCTGGAACCGGAGGGGGGCAGAAGGGGAAAAAAACCCCAAAGGGGGAACCGAGGACCCGCTGACGTTTTTTTTGGGGGGGCGGTTACTAAGCAGGAGCTACCTTGCTCCAAAACATACCCCAAAGGGGGCCCCAAACGTTTTCTAACTCGGGGGCGAATGGAGGGGACTGGCCCCAAAGGGGACGCGGGAACCAGCGACGGGACTGGAACCCCCGGGGGGGGTTTGCAGAAAGGACAAAGGCCCCAAAAAAAGAACGGGACCCGCCCATGGGGGGGAAACCCGGAGGGGCCCGCAGAAGGAAAAAGCCAATGGGCCCCAAACCCGGCCAGTGACGTTTCGGGACAGGGGTTTTTTAAAAACGGGGGTACCTGTGCCCAAAGCATACCCGGACCAGCGCGTGGGTGGGGAAAAAGGATACCGAGATGGAGGCCCCCCTAGGGCCCCAAAAAATGCGGAGAACCCCCGGGGGTACTGGAACCCCGGGCGGGTAAAGGGGGGACAAGAGCCAATGAAGTTTAACCCAGGGCCCCCCGACTGTGCTGGGGGAACCCCCGGGGGGGGAGCAGAAGGGGGAAAAAACCAAAGGCACAACCGAGGGCCCCGCTGACGTTACTGGGACCCGGGGTTTTTTTAAACAGGAGGGGACCCGTGCCCAAAGCACTTTCCCCAAAGGCCCCAGACGTTGCTTGGGGAATCGGGGTACCCCAAAAGGAGGCACTAGGGGCCAAAAGGGACCGGAGAACCCTACGGTAAAGGAAACCGGGGGTAGCAAAGGTACAAGACCCCAAAAGCAAGAACGAGGACCAGTGGGCTGTGCGGGAAAACCCCGGAGGGGCAGCAGAAGGAAAAACCAAAGGCAAAAACCGAGGACCACTGACTTTTACGGGGACATTTACTAACAGGAGGTACCTGTGCTCCAAACACTTCCAAAAGGGACCAGCAGGACGTTGCGGAACCGGATACCGGAGGGGGCCCCTGGGAAAAGGGGCACGGGGGGAAAAACCCAGCTGAGGGACTGGAACCCGGAGGGGGTAGCAGAAGGAAAAAACCCCCAAAATTGCAAGAAAGGGGGACCAGGACTGTCTGGAACCCGGGGGGCAAAAAAAAGGGGGAAAAGACCAAGGGCCCAAACGGGACCAGCTCGTTCGGGCCCGGGTTTTACAAGCGGAGGTACCTGTGCCCAAAGCACCCAAAGGGGACCAAAACTTTGGGGGGGAAAACCGGGGATCCCGAAAATGGAGGCACCTGCAAAGGCATCGGAAAAACCAGCTGAGGGTTTGGGGGAAACCCCGGAGGGGGGTAGCAAAGGGTTTCCCCTGGAAATTTAAGTTGACAGGCCGCGAGCCGGCGCAGCCCCCGGAACCCCAAAAGTACTACAGGGGGTGATTGTCCATTGTCACAACGGAAACACCCTTTTTTTTCCCTATCCGCACACACATAGGAAGCCCCTTTAAACTTCAACACCAAGGTGGGGGGAACCCCCGGGGGGGGGGGGGGGCCGCAACACACAGGACAATTATTGGGGCTAAGTGAAATTTACACGGGAAAAGGGAAAAAGAGGCGTGCTGTAAAACCCCCCCCGGGGAGGGTGAGTACCCGTCCAAAAACACTTCGGCAACAATGGCGGGGTGTTGAAGCCCGGGAGAGAAGAAACAGGGTGGGGGCAAAAGGACTTTTTTCCCTTCAAACAGCAGGGAACAGCTGGGCTTACTGAAAACCCCCTAACAAGGAGCAATGTTGAAACCCCCGTAAAAGCATTCCCAGCAAAAAACTGGGGGGTGGGTTTTAGCCCAAAAAAAGAAAGAACATGGTGGAGGAGCCGGGGGTTTTTTTTTTAACCCAGCGGGGAACCTGAATTACTGAAACCCCCCCAACACAGGAGGGAAGGGTTGACTTTTGCTTAAAAAACTTTCCCCAGCAACAACTGGCGGTGTTGTAGCCCCCGGGAAGAAGAGAAATGGTGGAGGCAGCAGGATTTTTGCCGTTTTAAAACAGCAGGGGAAAAAGCTACATTTTTAAAAACCCCCCCTTTAAAAAAGGAGTAATGTTGCTGTGCTAACAGCACTTCCGAGCAACAAAGGCGGGTTGTAGCCCAGGAAGAGAAGGAAAAAGGGGAGGCAGCCGGGGGGGGGTTTTTTTTTCGTAACACAGAGGGGAACATGAATTACTGAACCCAGTAAAACCCGGGAGCAAGTTGACTGTGCTAAAAGCACCTTTTCCCCCCAAACTGGCGGGGTTGGAGCCCCGGGGAAAAAAAAAGAGAAAAAATGGTTTTGGGGGGGAGCAGGACTTTTTTGGGTTTACACAGCAGGGGAAAAAATGACAAAATTTTTAACCCCCTAACACAGGGGCAAGTGTTGACTGTGCAAAACACTTCCGGCAAAACTTGGGGGTTTTTGTACCAGAAAAAAAAAAAGAACATGGTGGGGGCAGCAGGATTTTGCCCCCCAACCCCGAGGGAAAAAGGACATTACTGAACCCCATAACCCCAGGAGAAAATGTTGACGGCTAACCCCCCACTTCCGGAGCAACAACTCGGTGTTGTTTGCCCCCCAATGAGAAGAGAACATGGGGAGGCAGCAGGGCTTTTTGCCGTACACACGCAGGGGAACAGCTGACATTACTGAACCCCCGTAACCAGGAGCAAGTGTTGACTGTGCAACAGCATTCCCAGCAAAAAATGGCGGTGTTTTAGCCAGGGATGGAAAAGAAAAAGGTGGAGGCAGCAAGACTTTTTTCCTACCACGCAGGGGGGGGAAAAGCGACATTTCTGAACCCCCAGTAACAAAAGGGGCAAGTGTTTTACTTTTGCTAAAAAGCCCTTCCCGGGGGAAAAAAGGCGGTTTTTGGGGCCCCGGGAAAGAGAAGAAACAGGGGGGGAGGGGGGGAGGGCTTTTTTCCGTTACCCCCGAGGGGACAGCTGACCCTTTCTGAAAACCCCCGTAACACAGGGCAAGTGTTGACTTGCAAAAAAACTTTTCCAGCAAAAACTGGCGGTTTTTGTAGCCCGGAAAGAAAAGAGAACTTTGGGGGGAGGCCAGATTTTTTTGGGCCCTTCACAGAGGGGGCACGGGGCATTATGGGAACCCCCCGTAACACAGGAGCAAGTGTTGATTTTGGGTAAAAGCACCCCCGAGAAAAAATGGCGGTGTTGTACCCCGGGTCAAGGGGATTTTAAAAATATATCAAGTATTTTCTTGTTTTGTGAAAATTAAAAAAAATCTATATCCAAAAAAAGGGAAAAATTTAAACCCTTTTGTACCAAAGTATGATTTTACTTAAAAAAATTTTGTAAATTAAAATTTTCCAAAAAAAACGCTTTCATTAACTGTTGGGAAAACAATGAAACCACAATTAAAAAAGGGTTTAAAATTTTTAAATTTTTTTCGGTTAAAATAAAAGATACCAAATACATAAAAGAATCCCTTAAGGGGGCTAAGTAACAGTATGTTAAAACCTTTTTTTTGTGTAGACTGAATGGGGGGACTTTAAAAAAAAATCCCGGGCCCCTTACAAATTATCTTTTCATTCATAAATTTACATTTTTGGGGAATAATAACACTAAAAAATTTTTAAAAATATCTAAAATTTTTCCCTCATGTAATACTGAAATTGTTCCAAAATTTATATTAACAAACAAAAAATTTTTAAAAAAAGTGCATAGTGCAAAGGGAAAACCCGATTTTTTTGCCTGATGGGACTTGCAAGCTGACCCCAAAGGGTAAAAATAAGGTTAAAAAAGATGGTGCATAGCCAAGATGGTGAAGGCGATGGTTAATTTTCCTTTGTACCTCAAAAAAGTGTGCGTTACTAACATCCTTTTTTTTTTAGCTTTATAAAAGGTTTTCGTCATGTTTTGGTTGCGCTTTGTTTGGACGCAAGCTGGCTTCCTGCTTTTGCCCGTTGGGTATTGGAGCGTCTGTACCTTATGACGCGACTAACCCTTTTACGGGGCGTGTTCATCATCGAAGGTACCGACAACACAAAGGCGGTTGGGCATTTGCTTAAAATAAAACATGCACTATGATGAAACTTTCAACCCCCTTTCCCATTAAAATAAAAAAAAAAGAAAAACGG
>JARQOD010000006.1:53826377-53847402 GCA_033576555.1 Oophaga sylvatica
ATTATTAATCCTATTGTATTAAATGTTTACAAAAAACACAGACACATTACTTAAAAATTATTTTAATGAAATAAATAGACAGTTTTTGACCATCTTTTATTGTACTGGTATTCCTTCGATTCCCTTGTTCTTCCTTGTTAGTGAAAACTATATATCAAACTACATGAAATGACATGGTTAACTGTATGTAAACCATGTGTCATTTCATGTCGGGTTCTGTAATTTATAAAAGTTGGCAATTGAATTAGCGGCTATTATATTATGTAGAAGTGTATGAGCTATATATATATCTCAATGACATGTACAGTATAGACCAAAAGTTTGGACACACCTTCTCATTCAAAGATTCTTCTGTATTTTCATGGCTATGAAAATTGTAGAATTACACTGAAGGCATCAAAACTATGAATTAACACATGTGGAATTATACATTACACTTTACAAAAAAGTGTGAAACAACTGAAAATATGTCTTATATTCTAGGTTCTTCAAAGTAGCCACCTTTTGCTTTGATTACTGCTTTGCACGCAGAAAAGGTGAACGGATGGACTCTACAAGCCTGGTTCCCATCGTGAAGCATGGAGGAGGTGGTGTGATGGTGTGGGGTGCTTTACTGGTGACACTGTTGGGAATTTATTCAAAATTGAAGGCATAGTGAACCAGCATGACAACCACAGCATCTTGCAGCAGCATGCTATTCCATCCGGTTTGCGTTTAGTTGGACCATCATTTATTTTTTAACAGGACAATGACCCCAAACACACCTCCAGGCTGTGTAAGGGCTATTTGACCAAGAAGGAGAGTATTGGAGTGCTACGCCAGATGACCTGGCCACCACAGTCACCAGACCTGAACCTAATCGAGATGGTTTGGGGTGAGCTGGACCGCGTGCAAAGCAGTAATCAAAGCAAAATGTGGCTACTTTGAAGAACCTAGAATATAAGACATATTTTCAGTTGTTTCACACTTTTTTGTAAAGTGTAATGTATAATTCCACATGTGTTACTTCATAGTTTTGATGCCTTCAGTGTGATTCTATAATTTTCATAGTCATGAAAATACAGAAAAATCTTTGAATGAGAAGGTGTGTCCAAACTTTTGGTCTGTACTGTACATATATATATATATATATATATAAAATATATATATATATATATATGTATTCTATGTGTATATATCTATTCTTTCTTTTGTGATGTAAAAACTGTCATTGGGATCCATTATATGTCGGTTTTGCAAGCTGGCGAGAAAATCTCACCGTACGGATGCCATACGGATGACATACGGAAGCTTACATGCGCAAAATACGCAGCCACACCTTGACAACGGATGAAATACGGATAAATGTGCCGGCAACATTTCTGAGTAATACGGCCGTACAATACGGTCCGTATTTTTCTACGGTGAGTGTGATGCCGGCCTTAACATCAGAAAGTCAGCATTCCCATTGCCAACAGCAATGATTTATGCAATGCATTGGGCAGAATACAAATTAATAGCAACAGAAAAGAAATGGAAATTATATGAATAATATTTTGCTTTGGTGTATAGTTGAAAGTTGTCTATCAGAAATGCCCTGATTTTTTTATGTGTACTGGAAATAAATTATATGCTACAAATAGTAATGTAAAAGGTACCTGGGGATGGCGACAAAAGATTGTAGCTAAGAGAGACCATTTCATGTATTCAACCCTCTAGCAAAATATTTCAAATAAGCAATACAAGCTCAGGTTCACATTTGATGAAATTAGGTAGAGGCATATATTCATCATACCTTTTAGATATTAAAGTATGCTAAAACTAATCAGAGTGCAAGTCTATTCTATAGAAAACACAGCTTTATAATTTCTAGAATAACAATAAGGAATGAAATTTTCAGTAGGCATGAAGCCTTGCAATTACAATTGACTCCATGTTGTGAGAGCTTAAGCCATGTTGGCAACTGGTTTTAAGTTTCCATTAAAGAGAATCTGTTACTAGATTTCTCAAGACAATTAGCATACATTATTACATACAGTAGATCTGTTCTTCCACCTGATGAAGCCAGTGTATTTATTCTGAAAATCCATGTCAGAATGGCTGTATAATATTTTTTGACATTCTATACTCAACCTATGTACACCTAATGTGATTGACAGCTCCTCAGTGTCCTTACTTGGTGGGGCTGAGATCTAACATTGCTCAGTATAAACTGCAGCCTTTGAGACCTCCGCTGTACTACTACGGCACAGGTCGCTTCCCTCCCTTTGATGTGGACTCCCCTGCACATAGCTGTTTTGAACAGATGACATGTGCCTGGAACAGCCACGGGTGGAATCGCAATCCACCCACGGCTATTAACCCATTAAATGCCACTGTCAAACTCTGACAGCGGCATTTAACATGCGCTTCCAGCAATCGCGCCGGAAATCCACCCATCGGTGACCCCCATCACATGATCGTGAGTCACCGATAGGTTGGTATGATAACCAGAGGTCTCCTGGAGACCTCTATGGTTGTCACTGCCAGATTGTAATGAGTGCTGCCTGGTGGTCGGCGCTCATAGCAAGTGAGGTATTCTGCTACATACAGGTGATCTGATCATTGCCTGTATGTAGCAGAGTCAATCGGGTAGTGGCAGCTTCTAGTTTCCCATGGAGACTATTGAAGCATGCCAAAAATGAAAAAAATGCTTTTAAAAATATAAAAAAAAGTTAAAATTACCCCCCTTTTGCCCATTCAAAATAAAACAAAAAAAAAGTCAAACATACACATATTTGGTATCGCCGCGTTCAGAATCGCCCGATCAATAATAAAATGATTAACCTGATCGCTAAACGGCGTAGCAAGAAAAATTCAAAACTCCAGAATTACGTTTTTTTGGTCTCCGCGACATTGCATTAAAATGCAGTAACGGGCGATCAAAAGATCGTATCAACACCAACATAGTATCATTAAAAACATCAGCTCAGCACGCAAAAAATAAGCCTTCACTTAAACCAATATCACGAAAATGGAGATGCTACGGGTATCGGAAAATGGCGCAATTCTTTTTTTTCTTTTAACAGAGTTTGGATTTTTTTTTTCACCACTTAGATAAAAAAGAACCTAGACATGTTTGGTGTCTATGAACTCGTAATGACCTGGAGAATCATAATGACAGGTCAGTTCTAGCATTTAGTGAACCTAGTAAAAAAGCAAAACAAAAAACAACTGTAGGATTGTGCTATTTTTGTAATTTCACCACACTTAGAATTTTTTTCTGTTTTCCAGTACACGATATGTTAAAATTAATGGTGTTGTTCAAAAGTACAACTCGTCCTGCAAAAAACAAGCCATCACATGGCCATATTGATGGAAAATAAAAAAATTATGACTCTGGGAAGAAGGGGAGCAAAAAATGAAAACGCAAAACCGAAAATACCTCCGGTCATGAAGGGGTTAAAACTTCTGCACATTTTATCTGGACTATAAAATGGTCTTTTTTATATTAGGAGTATATAGTCATTCTCATATGGAATACCAGTATGAAAACACAAGAATATCAGTGAAAGAACAACAGCTTCATCAAGTATAAGAGATCTAGTAATGTAGTGAGTTTGTAATGTAAAATCTGGCTGCAGATCTGCTTCAAACTAGTATGTTGGCCTGAGCTTTCTAATTTCTTGATCTGGGTTTCATCTGTAATAATGCTGTCTCAAAACAGACAATACATCAATCCTCAGTCATTTATATTGGGTAGAAACAAGCATCACTTGTCCAACTATTCAACCAGAACCACTTGTATACAGCACATACCCAGTCTAATAAGTTTAAAGCCATTAATTTCAGTTTCCATACATCCATTTCAGGCTTATTAGTCTTCATCTTTGCAAGGTATGGAAACAGTTGTTCTATCGAGATATGACTTGGGAGATCCCATGTCTACGATAAACTTACTCATATTTAAAGAGGACCTGTGACAAGGTCAAAAGTGGCCAATTTTTGCTTGTATTCCTTATGATTCCCAGAGAAATCTGTTTTGTATTTTTTTTAATCTGACATTTGCTTCCAGAGATATGGATCTTTCTATTTAGGGCTCATACTCACTGGGTGGAAAAAAAACGGTCAGTTTTCAGGATGGTCCGATTATGTGCAATTGACATGCGATTTGCATGCGATTTGCATGCGTTTTTTTATATAACCATCTATTGCATTAGCGATTATCATGCCAAAATCACATCAAATCGCAACATGCTGCGATTTTTTTCTCACACCAATATCTGATGAGAAAAAAATCGCAAATGAAAACTGACCCATTGACTAACATTGGTCAGATTTGTATCCGATTTTTTTTCATCTGATTTTCATCCGAATTCGGCTCAAGTGAGTATGAGCCCTTAGAGCGAATTTGGATGTTCTATACCAGGGATGGGCAATTAATTTTCCCTTGGGGCCACATGAGAGACCATGACTGTTGTGCAGGGCCAAACCAATAGGATTAAATTAATTCTACTCAATAATAACATTAACATATTAATTATAATTATTTTATATTATTATTAAATGTATCACTTAATATTGAACAGAATAAAGTATGATGACACCCCTATATGCTGTTTAAGCCCACACACAGTCTATATATACCGTAAGAGCCCACACAGAGTCCCTTACATACAGTATTAACCCCAAATAGCCCCTGTGTTATGACACAGCATTTAATCTTAATTATGCCAGACGTATATTTTCAGTAGGCGAGGAGACATAGATTATTGTTCACACGAGTCTGAACGTTGACTCTTGAATTGATGTTTGTGAGTTGTTGAATGGCTGCTGTTTACCTATTATATCCGCTCCTACAGTTTATTTTGTTACTATCTTTGGAGGAAAAAGATGCAGGGTCATTGAACAATCTATGTTTGCTAATATGTTGATTACCCATTGTATTAGTCCATGTAGCTTGTTGACCTGCAAAACAGTGAAAGACAAACTATGCAGATTGATTAAATACTAAAGCAAAGAGAGGTAATCTCATCCCACCTTCCCCCTGACCTGTGGATGATGGTCTGAACCACAGATGTGGGTATAAAAGGGGACCTATATCTTTCTGAAAAGAGACTCTACAGGGCAACAGCCAAGGCACCATGGCTTTATCAAGAGGAAAACAGATTTGACATTTTACAGGATGGCAGCTTAAGAGACCATGGCCCTAGCTGGAGGAATACAGATCTGCTCAACTGACTATCACTGAACCCATGGAGATGTTCCGAGAAGTCAGGTGGGGACCCTCCAGCCACCCAGCCCCATGGAGACGTTTGGGGAAGTCAGGTTGGAACCCTCTGGTCACCTGGTCCCATGGAGATGTTTAGAGAAGCCAGGTTGGGACTCTACAGTCACCTGACCCCATGAAGATATTCAGAGAAGTCAGGTTGGGACAATCAGGTCACCTGGCCACATACCTTGCCTCACTCAGCCAGCTTCCTAAGCTTGTCATTACCTCCTCTCTGTGGGTTCCCACCAATAGCGGTTTTCCACTGGTGGCCCTGGAAGCCCCGAAGTCACTGCTACTCTAATCTCGGTGAGCCAGTGGAAGGGTGAGACTCTCTAATTTGCACCATCTTGGGTATTTTCTGGGACTGTTCTATATGTTATTGTCTGTTGGTGGTTCAATAAAGTATCGCCACACTGTTTTACTCTCACTCTGTGTTGTCTGAGTGGTATTTTGCCCATGGGAAGAGGTGCGGGCATAGTATGAGCCATGGTCCATGCAGTCTTTATAAAGACAGCCAGTCCAGCGAGAGCACACACTGATCCTTGTGTCTCTACACCCTATATATAGAGTGTGAGCCCCCACATAAGCCCTCTATATACAGTATGAGCCCCCACATGCCCCTATATACATTATGAATCGCCACATAGCCTATTTATATACAATGTGAGCCTCCACATAGCCTCCTATATATAGCATGAGCCACCACATAGCCTCCTATAAAAAAAAACATACTCACCTCACTCACATTCCCCCGTTGCTTTGCTCTGGCCTCTACTACACCAAATCCCCACACAGCTGAAGCGATGAACTGATGTCATCGTGTCTGCTGGTTCAGTTGCACATGCTGATTGGTAGAAGGAGCCAGTGGCCTTTCCTCCACAAATATACTCACCATTGTCTGCTTCTTAAGGATGCAGAGAGCGGTGACAGTGGGTGGTGGTGGGCGAGGGCGTCCTGTGGACTACTGTTTCAGACCTTTGACTCTCTCGGTCCTCGGGCCAGACTGGAACAACAAGAGGGCCGAATGTGGCGCACGGGCCGTAATTTTCCCAGCTCTGGGCTCTACCAAGTGGGAGTGGCTCAAAGTTTTTTGGGACCGTGTCTTTAGGCTGCCCTGGATTATTACCCTGTGAGCCACACCACCTAGTAAAGACCATAAGAATTAGCACTAAATAAAAAGATCAATATCTCTGGAACTGAATGGCGGATTTAAAAGCAAAAACAAAACTGAATTTCCTCTGTTAAAATCCTGTGTCAATACTCTAGCTTTGGTCTTCATAATTTTTTTTTGTGTGTGTGTTTGAGTTGGGCTATCCTTTTGTCTTTTTCATGTTGCAAAACCCATCATTTTTTCTATTTTCCTCTGAATGCAGCCATATGGATGATTTTTTTGTTACTTTTATTGGGGGATGGAGGTGGAGTGGAGGAGAAGCACAAATATATCTGATGTTGAGAGGTATCAGACATGCTTCTCTTGTAGTCATAGGGTTAAGAAGACTTGATGAGTTTCAAACCATTTCAGTATGAGGCTAGTTTCCTTAAGGGTGGGTGCAGGTGAACGTATTTTATCTTACCCAAGGGAATTGGGTAAATTATGCAAATCACACTCTGATCAAATTCTGATCAGAGTGTGATCCGATTCTCTTGGATGAGGAAAATATGGAGAAAAAGGTTTCTCCATATTGACCATTCTGTCAGTCCGTTGAAATTGGGCAGCACTCAGATCCAAGCGCAGGCCAATGTTTTCCATGGACTCATTGACTTCCATGGCTGACTGTGATCCGAATATCGGATCAAACTCCGGTATGCAGTGATCTTTTTTCTTGGACCACTGCATTGCCGCTAGAATAACATTGACCCTGATGTGATCCAATGTTTTGTCTGACCACACTCGGACCAGTAGTATGGCCGTCTGCACAAGCCCTAGGACGTTCTCACCATTTTGTGCAGCAAAAAGGTTGCTAGTCTACTGAATATTGCTAGACTACTTGATTTATTTATTTACTACTTTAAGTCATCCCTGGTAGCTCTAAAAAGACCAAAATTAAATATTGCATCTATTTGGAGCCAAACTGATTAGATGAACCAGGTCTTATCAAATTGTATTTTATTATATTTTTGTCATACAGTACATAAAAATAATAACAGATGCCAAAAATGAAAACAAAATTTAATTTCAGGAGCGAGACAGAAATTTTGTGCAGCCATGAGACAAAATAAAAATGACTTCTAGAAGTTAAATGACATTGGTACATTTTCTGCCTCGTTGATTCTAAAGGTACTGCCACACTAAACAATCCCGCTAGCGATCACTATAATGACGCATACTAATGCGATCGCTAGCGGGATTGTTTCTATATCGCTAAATGCGGCCACATTTAGCGATATAGTTAACGACGCTATCGCCGTTAGCGATCTTCTTAACGACTTTAGCGGTACAAAAGTACCGCTAAATCGCTAAGAAAAGGTGCCACACAGCGATAAGATACTTACCCAGCGGGAGCGCCGACGAGAAAATAGGGTCCGGAACGATTCCAGCGACGAGCGAGATCACAGCAGGAAGCTCGTCGCTGGAAGCTGCCGCACTGAACAATATCGCTAACGGGATCGCTAAATAGTGACGTTTTTTAGCGATCCCGTTAGCGATATTGTTTAGTGTGGCATACCCTTAAAGCTTGCTTAGAGACTTCTGCAACCACATACACTTAGATAAGGTATGATGATAATATATGATAATTAGAGTTGAGCGAAACAGGTCGGCCAGATTCATAAGTCGCCGACTTTCGCCAAAGTTAGGTTTCGCAGACCGAAACCCGACCATAGCGTGAGGTCGGCCATGCGGTTGGCTAAACGAGCGCCAAAGTCGGATTTCCCAGAATGCTTGCAGGTGCCTTTTTTCAGCCAATGAGCAAGGACGTACACTGTGGGCAAAGAGATGACAAGTGCAGCGTCCACCACCATCGTAGAGAAGGGCATTGCAGTGATTGGCTTGCTTTTGGGGGGCGTCATAGTGTCTATAAAAGCCCTGACCGCCGACCTCCATTTTACTTCTGCCGATCTTAACAGTAGGGAGAGGTTGCTGTATATCAGTAGGGAGAGAGTTAGGGCTGGAAAGAGAAGTTCTTCTGTGCTTGTGCTGATAGAAATTGTGCTGTACAGTTAGTGTGCAGTGACAGGGAGGATTTTCTTGTGTGCAGCAGCGCTGGTTATTAGGCTGCCTGATAGCTGTATAGCTGTGTGTACACTGCTGTGCAGACTGCTTTTTACACAGCACTAATACTTTTATTCTCTTTTTCTGCACAGTTACCGACCGTTCATTTTTTCCCACACCGTATAGAGCTGTACGCTTCTCACATACTACCGTGTACCAGCTGGTATCACAGACAAATGCATGCTGACTATCTGTGTGTGACTCCAGAGATATATACGGAGATTTAAAATTTTACCTACACCGTATACAGCTGTATGCTTCTGATACAGTACCGTTTTTCTGCTTTTTGTATTACGGTCAAATCCATACTGAGTGAGCGTCTGTGTGTGACTCCGGAAATATATGCGGAGATTTAAATTTTCCCCTACACAGTATACAGCTGTACGCTTCTGATACAGTACCGTATTTCTGCTGTTTGTATTAAGGTCAAATCCATACTGAGAGAGCGTCTGTGTGTGACTCCGGAAATATATACAGAGATTTAAATTTTCCCCTACACCATATACAGCTGTACGCTTCTGATACAGTACCGTTTTTCTGCTTTTTGTATTACGGTCAAATCCATACTGAGTGAGCGTCTGTGTGGTGACTCCGGAAATATATATGGAGATTTAAATTTTCCCCTACACCGTATACAGCTGTACACTTCTGATACAGTACCGTATTTCTGCTGTTTGTCTTAAGGTCAAATCCATACTGAGAGAGCGTCTGTGTGCGACTCCGGAAATATATACGGAGATTTAAATTTTCCCCTACACTGTATACAGCTGTATGCTCCTCATAAAGTACCATATATCAGCTGGTATTTTTGGTACATTTTCCCAAACATGAGGAAGTATGGTGGAAGAGGCTGCGGACGTGGGCGGGGGGGCCAGCTGGTACTGATGGTGTTGGTGGTGCATCTGGTGGTTGGTAAACCGCTTTTAAAGCCGGAGCATCAGGAACAGGTTTTGGCTTACATTGCCGAAACAGCCTCCAGCTCTATCGCCTCCTCTTCTGAAGTTTCAAAAACTGCAAGCACTGAGTCGTCAGTGCAGGCTCCTGGTAAGGAACAACACCTTTCCTTGTGTCCTTCACCCCCATCAAAAGTGAAGGATGCGGCAGGCCACACTTAAGATTACTCGCTGGAGCTCTTTTCACAAACCATGCCTAACTTATCAAGTCAAATCCTGAATTCCCCAGTCCAAGATGAATATTACATGGAGTGCACTGATGCACAACCACTGCTATATGATTCTGCTGGTACATTCACCCAGAGAACTACATTGCCCTCGCAGTCTACTGAGCCAGAATCTGACCCTGATGAAACTCAGGTCGCCCTTCCCACATACTATACCACCTTACACGGTGACACAGAGGAAGGTGCAGATGAAAATGAAGAGGACATGATGGATGACCCAGTTGTTGACCCGGAATGGCATCCATTGGTGGAAGAGGGTGCCGCTGGCAATAGCTCAGAAAAGGAGGATCAGCAGCAGGTGTTGACATCGCAGCTGCGGTTATCTGGCAGGCCCGTAGCAGTCCAAAAACGTGTTAAAAAAACAAAAAGAGTTGCAGGACAGCTTGGCCAGATGGTCAAATTAGCACAGCGTGCAAGCCCTGAAAAGTTTTCCATTAGTAGAAAGATTGCAGTGTGGCACTTTTTTGACCAAAATCCTATTGATGAGGCAAAGGTTATCTGTAAGAAGTGCGGAAGGACCTTTAGCCGAGGGAAAAAATCTCCGAAATTTGAATACCAGTTGCATGCTTAGACATGTAAACACCATGCACTTGCAAGCGTGGACAGACTACAAAACCTCAGGTAGCACACGTGCACCTGCTCCGACTGAAGGTAGCCAGCAACGCTGCATCACTTCCCCCACTTTAAGCCCACCAGTTAGCACACCACCAGCAAGAAATGTTGAGGTGTCGTCGCAAGGCCAAAGCAGTCAGGGAATCCCAATGGTTTTCCAACGAAAGACTGCATCTAGGCCATCACCACCATCACCATCACCAACCCCCTCTCAGTCTGCCATGTCCACCGCTAGTTCCACCATATGCAGCTCTCAAGTCCAGCTCACTGTAGCAGAGACTGAGTAGGGCAAGAAAGTACTCATCCTCTCATCCGCGTACACTGGCTTTGAACGCCTACATTGCCAAACTGATCTCATTAGAGATGATGCCCTTCCGTTTGGTTGAAAGCGCAGCGTTCCGAGAGCTCATGGCCTACGCTGTCCCACGCTATGACCTACCCAGTCGGCACTTCTTTTCTAGAAAAGCCATCCCTGCCCTCCACCTGCATGTGAAAGACCGTATTGTCCATGCACTCAAACAATCAGTGAGTTGAAAGGTGCACCTCACAACAGATGCATGTACCAGTAGGCATGGCAAGGGCAGTTACTTGTCCATCACTGCGCACTGGGTTAATGTGGTGGATGCAGGGTCCACAGGGGACAGCGGCGGTGGGACAGTGCTGCCTAGCCCACAGTATAGGCAACAGTCGGCTGTAGGCGTTCGATCGTCCTCCTCCTCCTCCAGAAGCGAAAGCTCGTCGACAGAGCACAGTCGCACGAGCACTCCATCCGCAGTTACCAGTGTTGCACACGAGGTGTCACACTATCGAACAGTTAGTAGTTAGCGTCAGCAGGCTGTTTTAAAGATGATGTCTGTGGGCGACAACAGACACACCGCGGAGGTACTGGCCAACTACTTGCAGCGAGAAACTGAGTCATGGCTGGGCAGTCTACATCTTGAGCCAGGCAAGGTAGTCAGTGATAACGGCCGTAATTTTGTGGCGGCCATAGCCCTGGCAAAACTCAGACACATACCTTGCCTGACTCACACCTTGAACCTGGTGGTGCATTGCTCCATAAATAATTATCCGGAGTTACCAGCCCTGCTCCATAAGGTGCGAAGACTGTGCTCTCACATCCGTCGCTCGCCCGTAGACTCCAGTCGTATGCAGAGGCTGCAGCGAACGCTCCACCTCCCCAAGCACCACCTAATCATAGACATTGCAACAAGGTGGAACTCCACCATGCACATGGTTGAGAGGCTGTGCGAACAGAGGCAGGCTGTAATGCATTTGTGGGAGGATACACGGGCAGGCAGTTTGAGGGCAGACATCGAGTTGTTGGGTGTGCAGTGGTCAAAGCTGAAAGACCTCTGTAAAGTCCTTCAGTGTTTTGAGGAATGCACACAGCTGGTAAGCGCAGATGACGCCATCATAAGCATGAGCATCCCATTTATGCGTCTGCTCATGCAAACTTTGATGCACATTAAGGATCAGGCGTCTGCAGCGGAGGAGGAAGAGGAGGAGGAAGGAAGCCTTGATGACAGTCAGCCATTGTCTGCTCAGGGAACTGTCCTGGACGAGGTGGAGGAAGAAGAGGAAGAGGAGGAGGATGAGGGGAATAATTATTTTGAGGAGGAGGATGCTTCTCGGGGGGCAAGAGAAAATGTTGGCTTGCCAAGGTCAGGTACAGGGTTTGTGTGTGACTGGAGGGATGTGGATTTGGCAGAAAGTGCTCCTCCCCCCACCACTGGCAGTGCATCATTGACACCTGGAACATTGGCCCACGTGTGATTATGTCTTGCGGATCCAAAAAAGGATGACGACTTCTGGTTGGCCAGCATCCTTGATCCACGCTATAAAGGCAAATTACAGAACATCATGCCACAGGAGAACCTAGAGCTAATTTTGGCGAACAAACAAGCAACTCTGGTAAACCGTTTGTTAGAGGCATTCCCAGCACACAGCAGCGGTGCAAGTTCTACCACGAGCCGTACTGGACAACATGGAAGAGGTGTTCGTGGTGCACACAGCCGAAGTGGCATTGGAGACAGGGGTTTCATGACCATGTTGTGGACTGATTTCTCGAGTACCGCTCACACGACTGGTAATACTGAATCGATTGCAACAGACAGGAGACAGCAGTTGTCAACTATGGTTCAAAATTACCTCTCCTCCCCTATCAATGTTCTCCCTCACAGTTCATTCCCCTTTGACTACTGGGCCTGTAAACTGGACACCTGGCCTGAATTGGCACAATATGCCTTACAGGAGCTCGCTTGCCCTGCTGGTAGTGTGCTATCAGAAAGAGTCTTCAGTGCTGCTGGATCAATCCTGACAGAAAGAAGGACTCGGCTGTCTACTAGTGTTGAGCGATACGATAATGTAAATATCGGCTATCGGCCGATATTAGCTCTATCGGCCTTTCGATAATTAGTTTCGATATTTTCGTCTTATCGAATACCGGAATCGGAAGTTCCCATAATTCTTTGCGAGGCAATGTGATTTTAGTCAGCCAATGAGGAATCCTAAGAAGTGTGGGCACATCCTGTACTGCTGCGGTCATGTTAACTAATGGCATGGCTGTGATTGGATGCTGAAATGATGTCAGAATGCACTATAAAAGGCGCCGCCGCCATTTTAGCGTCACTGTGCTGTGAATTCAGTAAGGGACAGAACGCTGCTGTGCTGACTCTGAGGGACAGTTAGAGATTGCGATTTAGTGTACTGTGCTGTAGGCAGGCTAGCACCAACCGCTGTGTAAAGCTTCCTTTTGCCTGCAGTGTTGTTTTAACAGCTCTGCAAGGTGTGTGTGAGTGCAGGTGACGCTGCAGTTTGCTCTGCATGCAACGCTGTCTGTAGGCATCTGCACATGTCACTCACAGACAATTTTTTTTTTCCTTCAGTGTAATTCTTGCAGCTCCATGCAATTTAACTATTAGTGTGACGCGCTTCCATCCGTATCCAATACATTGGTTGCAAACACTATAGAAGTAGACAAAGGAGTAGCCTTTCACAGATTGTGGACAGTTGTGTTTCAGTGTTCACTTCAGTCTGTGTTTTTTATTTTTTGAGTGCACATCACGCTCCAGTTACTTGTTCAAGCACTGCTGCTTGTACTCTGCTGAGTGTGTCTCAGTGCCTCATCCTTTTCATTTCTCTCCAATTGGTTCTGCTCCATTCCATTTAAAATAAATATAATCTATTAGTGTGACGCGCTTCCATCCGTATCCAATACATTGGTTGCAAACACTATAGAAGTAGACAAAGGTGTAGCCTTTCACAGATTGTGGACAGTTGTGTTATAGTGTTCACTTCAGTCTCTGCGTAATAACCACACTTAGGCCTTATAACTTTTCTGACTTTCTTTATCAATCTACCAAGATGAAGAAGTCAGTGAGTAAGGCACGTGGTCGTGGCCGTGGAGTTTCAGCAGGGAGAGGACGTGGGGATTCTGTGTCTGCTGCCGCCCTCAGTGACACAGCATCCACCATTTATCTCCGTGAGCGTTCCTTTATGCGCACTTTGGTAGGAGCTCGGCGTGCCCCCCTGCTGCGGGAAGAACAAATTGAAGCCGTTGTTGGTTGGATGGCAGCCAATGCATCGACTTAAATTCCTTCCACCTCCTCTCAGGAACACAACACTGTTGAGCAACCATCTGTCTGTTCACCGCCTGTCAAATTGCCCAGGCAGTCAGAGAGTTCTGTACAGGAGCCAGCTGAGTCTCTGCTTCTGTTCTCAGAATCTGTTGGCTCGCAAACACGGGCACAGGCAAGCAGCATTCTGCAATTTGAAGAAGAGGGAGTATGCAGTGATGCGCAACAGCTGTGTCTCTCTCAATCTGAAGAGGCGGGTGAGCCAGTGCCGATGGACAGCACACCGCAGAACGCATCTTATGATGATGATGAGACTCAGGTGCCAGGTTTTGTGGAGCATGGTGCTGCCCAGACCATCCAACAGCAGCAGGTGTTGGAAGAGGGTAGTGGAGATGATGAAGTCCGAGACCCAACATGGCGTGAGCAACAGGAAGGTGGTGGGAGCAGCTCTGAGGAAGAGATTGTCCCAACGGTACAAAGAGGAGGGAGAGGTAGGCTGCAGACTCGCTTGCCTGTAGCCTCCAGTTTGGCACCTGTTGGGAGCAGTTCTCTTAGAACTGTCAAAATTGGCGCTCCCATGACTTGCACTGCGTGGTCCTTTTTTGACAGACTTGTAGATGATATTTGCTATGTTCAATGCAAGCTGTGTAAGCAAAAAGTTAAAAGAGGTAAAAATAGCAGGAACCTGAATACCACAAATATGTGGACACATGTACGGACAAAGCACGTAGCTGAGTTACAAAGACACACTGGAGATGTAGGCCAACCTACAGCAGCACCTACATCTTTAGGTCATGTTCGAGCCTCTACCTCCAGCTCTCACACACCTGTTTCGGCTTCCTCACAGGATCTCCATGGAAGAACCTCGGTCACTGTAGTCCATAGAGAAACTGTTATTCCACCCACTGCAGCAAGTTCACAGTCATCGTCACACTCCCAGAACAAAAAACAGCCATCGGTAACACAGGCATGGGATAAAAGACGGCCATACTCGGCAAACCATCCACGAGCACAGGCTCTGAATGCTGGCCTTGCAAAACTCCTGTCCCTTGAAATGCTGTCATTCAGGCTGGTGGAGACTGACAGTTTCAGGAACTTTATGGCATTGGCAGTCCCACAATATAATGTGCCAAGCCGATTTTATTTCAGCAGGCAAGCTGTCCCTGCTCTGCAAAAACATGTCGAGGGAAACATTAAACATGCGCTACTAAACACCGTCAGTAGCAGGGTCCACCTGACCACCGATGCGTGGACCAGTACCCATGGCCAGGGACGATACCTTTCCCTCACTGCCCATTGGGTCAATGTTGTGGAGCCGGGTACAGATCTTGCCAGTGGCGCTGTACGTGTTCTGCCAACTCCAAGGATTGCAGGAATCCAGTCTGTGCACATTGATTCCTCCTCCTACTCCAGTTCCTCAGAATCATCGCTGCACGAGCCGTCACGGTATACCTCCACATGGACCCGTGAACGCTTACCTGTTGCGACCGATATGAGCACAGCCGTGGCCAGACGTCAACAGGCCGTACTGAAATTAATTCCCATGGGAAATCGAAGCCACACAGCGCAGGAGCTCTGGGATGCCATCAAGCAGGAGAGCGATGTGTGGTTTTTGTCAGCTAATCTCCAGCCAGGCTTGGTAGTGTGTGACAATGGCCGAAATCTGGTGGCAGCTCTGGGCCTTGGCAACCTCACTCACATACCATGTCTGGCACATGTGCTGAACTTGGTCGTGCAGAGTTTTTTGAGGGACTATCCGGATCTTGATGCACTGCTGCACAAGGTCCGCCTAGAGTGCGCTCACTTGCGACGTTCCAGCATGGCCAGATCGCGCATTGCAGCTCTGCAAGTCAGATTTCGCCTTCCTGAACATCGCATCATATGTGACGTACCCACCAGGTGGAATTCCACGTTACATATGTTGGAGCGGTTGTGTGAGCAGCAGCCAGCAGTAATGGAGTATCAGCTGCAACAGGCGCAATCAACTCGCAATTTGCGCCGTTCACACTTCACCACTACTGAGTGGGCCTCTATGAAGGACATCTGCGACGTTTTGCGGGCGTTTGATGTCTCAACGCGGATGGCGAGTGCAGATGATGCACTAGTCAGCATGACTGTCCCCCTTATCTGCCTGCTTCAGAAATCACTGAAAGCACTAAAGGAAGAGGTTTTGGAAGAGGTGGAGGATGAGGAGTCACAAATTCAATTACCTTCAGGACAGTCAGCGCAACGTGGTTCCTCACAAAGGGCTGGGCAGGGCTCACTTTGTGAGGAGGATGAGGAGGAGGAGTCAATGGAGGAGGAAGAAATCCCTACAGAGGGAGGTACACAACGCTCTAGTCAGTATGTAGAGCAAGGGTGGGGTGATGCAGAGGAGACAGAGATGACGCCTCTTCCAGAGGACAGCCTTTGTTGGCCAGTTGGGAGTCTGCAGCACATGGTTGATTTCATGCTTCAGTGCCTGAGAAACGACCGCCGCATCGCCCACATTCTCACCACGTCAGATTATTGGGTGTACACCCTCCTAGACCCTCGCTACCGGGACAATTTACAAACCCTCATCACACCGGTGAACCGGGACCGTAAAATGCAGGAGTACCAAGACACACTGGTGCAATCCATACTGTTGTACATTCCAGCCGAGAGAGGTGCTGCTGCTGCTGCTACTGCTTTACAAAGCAGCTCTGTGCGTCGAGGCAGTGTAGACACCTCTACAACAAGAGGGATCAGAAGCAGCGCCTCTGCACAGGGCAAGAACTGTATGTTACAAATGTGGCAAAGTTTTGTGACAGCGCCAGCAAGGTCTACACCATCCGAGACGGCTCCAGTCACCAGGAAGAAACGTTTCCATAAGATGGTGACAGACTACTTGGCTTTCCCTCTAAGTATACTCCCAGATGCCTCTTCCCCTTTCAAATTTTGGGTCTCTAAGTTGGATACATGGCCAGAGCTTAGCCAGTATGCATTGGAGGTGCTGGCTTGCCCTGCTGCCAGTGTATTATCTGAGCGTGTCTTTAGTGCTGCAGGTGGTGTAGTAACAGACCGTCGCATGCGACTATCCTCAGAGAATGTAGACCGGCTTACTTTTCTGAAAATGAACAAGGCATGGATCTCACCTGAATTTGCCTGTCCGTTTTCAGATTAAATAACTGTTTGGCAACGTTTTCCATGTCTCCTGTTATGTTCATCTTTCTACCACCTGAACTCTACTCCCTGGGCTACAACACCGCCATTTGTTGCTCGTAAGTAATTGGCAGGGGTACTGACTCCTGGCCAGCCTGGTTACAGCACGACAGCTGTTTCCTGGCAGTGTGAATGTCAATTATCCTCCAATAAGTTGTGCTGTCGTGTTGCATTCGGGTTAGCCGACTCTATGGTGCCTGCAGTTTAGGTGATTCCTATGTGTGCTGTGGGATATGTAAATAAAGGCGGTTTCCATTGTGACAATAGGATAAGCACCCACTGTAGGACTGTGTGATTCGGTAACTGCGGACGGCTTGCGTCCTGTCAACTTACATTTTCATGGGTGCGTTCTTCTACCCGTCCGGGGTCCAGTACCGTCAAGTGGTTCTCCCCAGTGCCTTTGGCCTAGGTGCCTCCATCTCCGTATCCGAGTTCCAGCAACGTCTGCTGGTCCTTGGTAGTGCTTTGGAGCACAGGTACCTCCTGCTTAGTAACCGTGTCACAGTAACGTCAGCTGGTACTCGGTTGTGACATTGCCTCTTTTCCTTCTGCTACCCGTCCGGGGTCCAGTACCGTCAAGTGGTTCTCCCCAGTGCCTTTGGCCTAGGTGCCTCCATCTCCGTATCCGAGTTCCAGCAACGTCTGCTGGTCCTTGGTAGTGCTTTGGAGCACAGGTACCTCCTGCTTAGTAACCGTGTCACAGTAACGTCAGCTGGTACTCGGTTGTGACATTGCCTCTTTTCCTTCTGCTACCCATCCGGGGTCCAGTACCGTCAAGTGGTTCTCCCCAGTGCCTTTGGCCTAGGTGCCTCCATCTCCATATCCGAGTTCCAGCAACGTCTGCTGGTCCTTGGTAGTGCTTTGGAGCACAGGTACCTCCTGCTTAGTAACCGTGTCACAGTAACGTCAGCTGGTACTCGGTTGTGACATTGCCTCTTTTCCTTCTGCTACCCGTCCGGGGTCCAGTACCGTCAAGTGGTTCTCCCCAGTGCCTTTGGCCTAGGTGCCTCCATCTCCGTATCCGAGTTCCAGCAACGTCTGCTGGTCCTTGGTAGTGCTTTGGAGCACAGGTACCTCCTGCTTAGTAACCGTGTCACAGTAACGTCAGCTGGTACTCGGTTGTGACATTGCCTCTTTTCCTTCTGCTACCCGTCCGGGGTCCAGCACAGTCAGCTGGTCCTCGTTACTTCCATTGTCTCTTGCTCCATCTGATACCCATCAGGGTTCCAGTAACGTCAGCTGCTTCTCGGAAATTAGACGACATTAAAGACCACCCAGAAGAAGATGACGACAACAAGGACGACGAGCATGAAGCCAACCAGCCTGAACACCATCACAAAGAAAAAATAAAAGATTACCCAGAAGAAGATCACCAACAGGACAAAGAAGGTTAAGACAAACTACAAGATACAGAACAAGAGACAGAAGAACAATAAGCAAAAGATCAAAAAGCAGAAGAACATGAAGTATAAGACCAAAATGAAGAGCAAAATATATGCTCTAAATTCTAAGCAAAAGAAGACTAAGCAGTGTATGGGGGTGAGTCCGTTCCTCCTCGTGGTGCCCCTGGAAAATGCCTGCTGCTGCAGGCTAAACTGAACACGGACAAATACTGTTGTAATTTAAATCTTTTGTGACAGCAAGAACGGAAGGATGAACAATTCATACTTTTACAGATTACAAGTACAGGAATCTCTGTCACAAATAAGAATATGATGAAGAAGATGAAGAGGAAGAAGATGAAGAATTTGAATATGAAGAAGATTAATTAGTTTAATAATAACAATATGAGTAATGTAAACAAAAACATGAATAGCAAGAAGTTTAAGAAGAAGATTAAGAAGGTGAAGATGAAGAATAATTTGATGAGAAAGATGATGCTGCTGCTGAAGATTATGAAGGAGAAAGTGTGGCACTGGCAAAAGTTAAAAAGGTGAACAGCATGGAAGTTGTGAAACATACATATTTGCCAAAATAGAAAAAAGGTTAACAACATTGTCAATTTGTTAGTCAATCCAAACGTATTTCCAAAAAAAAATATATTAATGCTATTCCAATGCATTGGGTTAAACATGTATGCCTTTATTGTCTCCTCAACCTCCCCCAATACATTCTACATTAGTCTTTGTTGTTTTCCTTCATGTACAATTAACCAACAAGGCAAGAATGTTTTTTTTTTAATTTCGATATTTTGTTCCCATAGACTTACATTGGACTTCCGGTATCGAAATCGGATATCGACGATATTTAGTGCTATCGGCGATACAATTTCGATACGATATTTTTAGATATCGAGCACTATCGCTCAACACTACTGTCTACCCAAAATGTAGGTGATCTCACCTTCATTAAAATGAACCATGCCTGGGTTTCAAAGGATTTTGTACCACCTTCCCTTGATGACACAGAGGTTGCCAGCAAAATGGCTCGCTTTGTCCTCCTCTTCCTTGACTTCTCCAATTCCTCCATTTGCAGCTGCTGAATGTCCAGCCTACACCTCAACATATGCCATTTTTTCCACCTCCCTAACTGGGCTGTACCCCCCAAGGGCCGGCGTCAGCACCTGGCGCACCCGAGCAAGTGCCAGGGCCCTGAGCCGGCGGAGGGCCCACTCGCCGTCAGAGACACCAGTGTACTATGAGGGGCCCTGTGCCAGAGCCGGCACCCACGAGTGTGTCCCCCCTGCTTGCTCAGGGCTGCAGCACTTGCAATACTTACCTCTCCCTGCTCCACCTCTGTGAATTCTTCCGTGTTTTCTGATAGTGACATTCAGGTCAGAGAGACCGATGATGTCACGTCTGTGCGCCCTCTGCCTGAACAGTCACAGTGCAGAGAGCTGGAAGATGGCGATGCTGAGGAGTCCAGAGTAGAGCAGTGCCCAGCGAGGAGAGGTATTTCATTTTTTTTAATGTTTGGAGCAATATATGGGGAGCATTATACACTGGAGAATTATATATGGGGCCCATCATACACTTGAGCATCATAGATAGGGCCCATTATACAATGAAGCATTATATATGGGGCCCATCATAAACTGGAGCATTATAAATGGGGCCCATCATACACTGGAGCATCATATACGGGGCCCATTATACACTGGAGCATCATATGGGGCCCATTATATATGGAGCATTATATAGGCCCATCATACACTGGATTATCATCCATGGGGCACATCATACAGTACAGACCAAAAGTTTGGACACACCTTCTCATTCAACGATTTTTCTGTATTTTCATGACTGTGAAAATTGTAGAATCACGCTGAAGGCATCAAAACTATGAAGTAACACATGTAGAATTATACATTACACTTTACAAAAAAGTGTGAAACAACTGAAAATATGTCTTATATTCTAGGTTCTTCAAAGTAGCCACCTTTTGCTTTGATTACTGCTTTGCACGCAGAAAAGGTGAACGGATGGACTCTACATGCCTGGTTCCCACCGTGAAGCATGGAGGAGGTGGTGTAATGATGTGGGGTGTCTTTGCTGGTGACACTGTATATTGGAGCATCATATGGGGCCCATTATATATGGCGCATCACATGGAGCCCATTATATATGGAGCATTATATATGGGGACCATTATATTTGGAGCATTACATGGGGCTCATCATACACTGGAGCATCATATATGGGGCCCATCATATACTAGAGCATCATATGGGGTTCATTATTTATGGGGCATCATATAGGGCCCTTTATATATGGAACATCATATGGAGCACATATGGTGCCTATTCTGTATGGAACAATATATGGAGCCCATCATATACTGTATGGAGCTTTATATGCGACTCATTATACTGTATGGAGCAATATGTGGGGCTCATTATACTCTATGGGGACCGTTCTATACTGTATGGCACATTATATGGGGACCATCATATACTGGAGCAGTATGTGGAGCTCATCATATACTGTATGGAACATTATATGGGACCAATTATGTATGGAGAAATATATGGGGCTCATTATTCTGTATGGAGCAATATATGTGGCTCATTATACTGTATGAAGCATTATATTGGG
>JARQOD010000006.1:53847502-54003377 GCA_033576555.1 Oophaga sylvatica
CCCCCATATGCTCCATATTATGCCCCCATATGCTCCATATTTTGCCCCCATATGCTCCATATTATGCCCCCATATGTTCCACAGCTATGCCCCCATATGCTCCATATTATGCCCCCATATGCTCCATATTTTGCCCCCATATGCTCCATATTATGCCCCCATATGTTCCACAGCTTATGCCCCCATATGTTCCACAGCTTAGCCCCATATGCTCCATATTATGCCCCCATATGCTCCATATTATGCCCCCATATGTTCCAGATTATGCCCCATATGCTGCTGCAAAAAAAAATAAAAAAATGACATACTCACCTCTCGTCGCTGGGGGCCAGGTGCCGGGGTCCTGAGCAGGCGGGGACACCGCGCGCTATGGGGGACAGGTGCCGGCGTCACCGCTCACTCAGAACCCCGGCACCTGTGATATTTACCTGTCCTCTCTGCACTGCAGCGCTGCGTCCTCTTCCTGGTCCTCGGCAGTGAATGATCTGGCAGGGGGCGCGGCGCTCACTAATGACATCATCGCGCCCTCTGCTGATCATTCCCCGCCAGAGGAGTCAGACGAGGACGCAGCACAGCGGTGGAGAGAAGACAGGTAAATATCGCTGTACTCACCTCTCCGCCGCGCGTCCCTGCAGCCTCTCCTCTTCTCCCGGCGCTCTCAGCAAGCGCTTCCTTCCTACAGCGGTCACATGGTACCGCTCATTAAAGTCATGAATATGTGCATATTCATGACTTTAATGAGCGGTGCCATGTGACCGCTGCAGGGAAAGGCCGGAGATCGTGGGAGAAGCAGGGGGCTGCAGAGACCGCGCCGGCGGAGAGGTGAGTATAATCCGACACCCCCCGCTCCCCTCCCCCGCCGACCCCCGTATATGACCCGCGTATACGCCGAGAGGGGACTTTCAGCCCTAAAAAATGGGCTGAAAATCTCGGCTTATACATGGGTATATACGGTACTTAAAATGGGAATAAATTCCAAGTGCAGTGAAATATAACACAATTTCATCATTGTTTTGTAGGGTTTTGTTTTTATGGAGTGCAGTGTGCAATACAAATGATCTGGCAACACATCCATGTCAATCCAATTATGGAGAAAACAAACTTGTGTATTGTTTTATAGTTCAGTGTTAAAAAAAAATTCTGAACTTTGCAAAAAAAAAAATTGGTTTATATCTGCATTTTCTGTGACTTTTTTTATTTTTCCATTGATGAGGTGTATATGACAATCGAAAGCTTTTTTACATTTTTTAGGAAGCCACAAAATAGAAATTCTGGATTTTCATCTTTTTCTTTATTGCTTTATGATATTTACCATTTTTTAGAATAGTTTTAAATATGAATAAGTCAGACTTTTATGAATATGGAATACTTATTTTGTATTGTTTTATTTCTTTGTTTTGTATTGAGAAAAGATCAAATGATTCAAACATTTATATTATTTTTTAATATCTTTTTTTCTCACTAATGGACATGAACCTGCTATTGTTTGATTGCTTGTACTATAAGGCCGGCGTCACACTAGGTAGGAATACGGACGAGTGAGAGGCGTGAAAGCCACGCATTACACACGGACCAATATTTCTCTATGGGGCAGCTCTGATCATGCATTTTTTTCTCGCCATATTTACGGTGCGAGTCACCCGCAGCATGCTGCGATTGTACGCGTATTACGCCCGTTGTACGCCAATGAAAAGTCTATGGGTGCGAGAAAACAACGGATTACACACGGACCAGACTTGTGACTTGCGAGAAATACGCAAGATGATTTCAATGAGTTTCAGGCCTAAAAACCGTTAAATGTCCATTTTGCACAGGCTGACGAGAAAAATACGCTGTACTGATGCCATACGGATTGCATACGGATGCTTACATGCGCGAAATACGCAGCCGCACCCTGAAAACGCATGAAATACGATTGTTGTGCCAGCAAACATTTTGGCGTAATACGGCCGTACAATACACTCCGTATTTTTGTACGTGAGTCTGACACCGGCCTAATACTGCAGTACTGCTTTTCTAAACCCTCAATCATCAGCTGAATTAGCCATACATTTTACCCATCTGTAATACATGCGCAATTTGGGTCCACTAGCATGAACTCTGACCTTTGTGAGAGATTCTATTCTCTGGCTAATAGAAGGAGTCTTTTTCACAAACTAGGTATCACACCAAGAGATAACAGATCTTTGAAATTCAAATTTGCCTACTTTTTCCAAATAATTTGATTTAGGGCTAATAAATTTGCACAAATCTCAATACAGTAAAGCTTACAAAATGCTCAGAAAATACACATGGGAGAAAAAGAGCGAGAAAGAAAACCTGCTGACCATAAGAGCTTACACTCTACAGAAGAAAGAAAGGACCCTGCTGACCATAAGAGATTACACTCTACAGAAGAGAGAGAGGACACCACTGACCATAAGAACTTACACTCTACAGGAGAGAGAGGACCCTGCTGACCATAAAAGCTTACACTCTACAGAAAAGGGAGAGGACCCTGCTGACCATAAGCGCTTAACACTCTATAGATGAGAGAGGGGACCCTGCTGACCATAAGAGCTCACACTCTACAGGAAAGAGAGGACCCTGCAGACCATAAAAGCTTACACTCTACAGATGAGAGATAGAGGACCCTACTGACCTTAAGAGTTTACACTCTACAGATGAGAGAGATGACCCTGCTGACCTAAAGAGCTTACACTCTAGAGATGAGAGAAAGGACCCTGATGACCATAAAGGCTTACATTCTACAGATGAGAGAGAGAGAGAGGACCCTCTATATCATAAGAGCTGACACTCTACAGATGAGAGAGAACCCTGCTGACCGCAAGAGCTTACACTCTACAGATGAGAGAGGACCCTGCGGACCCTGAGAGCTTCACTCTACAGATGAGAGAGAGATGACCCTGTTGACCATAAGAGCTTACAGTCTACAGATGAGAGAGAGGACCCTGCTGACCATAAGAGCTTACACTCTACAGATGAGAGAGGACCCTGCTGACCATAAGAGCTTACACTCTATAGATGAGAGAGATAACCCTGCTGACCATAAGAGCTTACACTCTACAGATGAGAGAGAGGACCCTGCTGACCATAAGACCTTACACTCTACAGTTGAGAGAGAGGATCCTGCTGACCATAAGAGCTTTCACTCTACAGTTGAGAGAGAGGATCCTGCTGACCATAAGAGCTTACACTTACAAATGAGAGAGAGGACCCTGCTGACCATAAGAGCTTACACTCTACAGATGAGAGAGGACCCTGCTGACCATAAGAGCTTACACTCTACAGTTGAGAGAGAGGATCCTGCTGACCATAAGAGCTTAAACACTCTACAAATGAGAGAGGACCCTGCTGACCATAAGAGCTTACACTCTACAGATGAGAGAGAGGACCCTGCTGACCATAAGAGCTTACACTCTACAGATGAGAGAGGACCCTGCTGACCATAAGAGCTTACACTCTATAGATGAGAGAGTGGACCCTGCTGACCATAAGAGCTTACACTCTACAGATGAGAGAGAGACCCTGCTGACCATAAGAGCTTACACTCTACAGATGAGAGAGAGACCCTGCTGACCATAAGAGCTTACACTCTACAGATGAGAGAGAGGACCCTGCTGACCATAAGAGCTTACATTCTACAGCAGAGAGGACCCCGCTGACCATAAGAGCTTACACTCTACAGTTGAGAGAGAGGATCCTGCTGACCATAAGAACTTACACTATACAGAAGAGAGAAACTTAGCAGTGACTCTGGAGATGGAAAATGATTCTGCTTGAACCACTGATCTGTGATGGCCTTAGTACTGATCATCACTGTATAAAGTATGATAATCCACTATATGTCAGAGCAGCAGGGCTTTATGGGAGGCCCACACTGCCAATCAACATAACATTAGCTCACTTTCTGATTCTTCAACAGTGAGGAAAGTGGTGTCGGGAAAGATTTATTTTTTTGTATGGCAAACCGCGAATTAAATCTCAAATTGTTTTAATTTGCGTGAAACTGTGAAAATCAAGAAATTCAACCCCAAGTTGATCCTCCACAGATCAATCCGCTGATCTTTAATCCAAGCTGTAAAGAATCTAAAATGGTGACTACTGGAACAAACTAATAGAACAGGTGATCTCATAACGTCTTAAAATGTGTGGAAGATTAATAATAAGATCTCTACTGATCTAAAAGGAGTTATCAGTGTTTGAGAATCTGTCTAAAGGTATAAAGAGAGCAACTCAATACACAGAAATGTCTTTCTAGAAGCCAATGTTATAGTTTTCATGAATACCTCCTGCAGTATATTTCCTATGTGTTAGGTCTTGTTATTGCACATTATATCTATTTTTTGTATATTTTAATGTTTTTATGCAGGTCGCCTGGTTTATATTTTAAGAATGGCGCTGCCCTCAGATCATACCCACAGATTATTTAATTCACAAGCTGTGTTTCAGCATGCCCCCTGTCGTCTCTTGAACATATAAACAGTCAGTTGGGTAATAAGGATTGTGGAATGATGTTGTCTGAAATTCCTAGGTTGCCCGTGGAGCAGGATTACATTTATATTATCTGGCTATATTCTGTATTTACAGATGTTACAGTCTATAGCTTGTAATAGATTTCATCAGCAAAATATCTATGTGACGGGAAAATTGTATATGTGTTATGCATGCAATAGAAACATAATATTCCATCTATAGCTGTAATAACCATTCTCCATTTGAAGCTAAAGGTTACTCGCCTATAATTCAATATTGAGCTAGAAAGCGAAGGCTCTGAAAGAACAGAGTCCTTATATTACACATGTCTGAGATCAGTGGAACTTGAAAACTGCTGAAAATAATAGTATATTAAACACTTGTATGCAACATAATGGTAATATGACTGTATCCTCTAACTCACAGGCAATATGAATCCGCATCTAATGTCTTCATAGAGTTAGATTCAATGTGATCTATTAAATACAAAAGTGATACCAGCAACCTGATTAACGCATTAGGTCATCCACTAGTCTAAATATTAGTGTAGCAAACTGGTTGTTGACTATTATGTTCTTGTATATCTAGAGCATAAAACAAACTGTATTACCCTGTATTACATCCATGTATATTCTGAACAATGTAAATGTACTTTTCCATGGTCTCCAAAACTTATAAAGTTCATCACACTGGCTGAATACAGATTTGTCTTCTGTTTAGATCAGTTTCATTACACCATTTTAAAGCAGATATGTCGCAATTTCACAATATAAACTTTATGCATTATTTATTAGACCTTTTAATTGAAGCTGGGTACTGCTGATCTAAAGAGAGAATTCATGAGATCAAATGTAATTTGGAATTGGTGAAATATAAGTGATCCGTTACTTAAAATGCATTTCCTAACAATTTATTCTTATAGAAAAAGAAAAAAAGGTTGTATATATATCACAATAATAAAAATAATAATAATGAATTTATCAAAAGATAAAATATATGTGAATATTAGTGACTAATACAACCCCATGTGTGGATGGCAGACCATCCGGTAATATATAAGGAATATCCAGGAATGGAGGAAGACACCCAGTGACAAAGTAACAACAGAAAATCAAAGGTGACACAATGTGAATAATAAAAATAATTTTATTGAATCAAATGTACAAAATTAATAAACAACCAAATTGTATATGCAATAAAATACGTACATGAATGGTACTAATAAAAACAAGAGGCAATGACCTATTCACGGAACAGCTATGAAATATGAAGTGAGCACCTTAGTATATAAGCATATGTCTTTGGATAATTCCTGAGAAAACTTATAATATATGGCAGGTATAGTGACATATGCACATGTAGAAACTAGATTGCTCAATACAAAGCCAGGTAAAAAATCCAGCGATGTGTGATGACCTGCAATATCTACTGTTGATGTGAACAACAATATATAATAAAGAAAAAATGTGCAAAAGAGTATTGTACATAAAATAATATGTATATACAATTGTGTGGAAAAATACGTCAAATAAAGATGCACTATGCACCGAAAAAACTGTACAATAAAAACAGCAATATATATATGTGTTTGCACTAAATGGTACAGAAAATACTGAACTTGTGAAAAAATAATAATAAAATGTGGGCAAAGTGCAAATAAAAAGCCATGCACCGCAGAGAGTGAAGTGAAAAAAGCAAGCTGCTGAAGAAAACTATTAGCGTCCACTATTGCAAGATGTCAGCACCATATATCGCAGTGCTGGAGTAGAGGGTATCAGAAATACCGCCAGACTTGTGGTAAATTACCTGGGAGCTGTGGAAAGGTAATGGCCTCTGACGCGCCCCGACGCGCGTTTCGGAAATGTTTTCCTTCGTCAGGGGAAAGGAAAACATTTCCGAAACGCGCGTCGGGGCGCGTTCTTCAGAGGCCATTACCTTTCCACAGCTCCCAGGTAATTTACCACAAGTCTGGCGGTATTTCTGATACCCTCTACTCCAGCACTGCGATATATGGTGCTGACATCTTGCAATAGTGGACGCTAATAGTTTTCTTCAGCAGCTTGCTTTTTTCACTTCACTCTCTGCGGTGCATGGCTTTTTATTTGCACTTTGCCCACATTTTATTATTATTTTTTCACAAGTTCAGTATTTTCTGTACCATTTAGTGCAAACACATATATATATTGCTGTTTTTATTGTACAGTTTTTTCGGTGCATAGTGCATCTTTATTTGACGTATTTTTCCACACAATTGTATATACATATTATTTTATGTACAATACTCTTTTGCACATTTTTTCTTTATTATATATTGTTGTTCACATCAACAGTAGATATTGCAGGTCATCACACATCGCTGGATTTTTTACCTGGCTTTGTATTGAGCAATCTAGTTTCTACATGTGCATATGTCACTATACCTGCCATATATTATAAGTTTTCTCAGGAATTATCCAAAGACATATGCTTATATACTAAGGTGCTCACTTCATATTTCATAGCTGTTCCGTGAATAGGTCATTGCCTCTTGTTTTTATTAGTACCATTCATGTACGTATTTTATTGCATATACAATTTGGTTGTTTATTAATTTTGTACATTTGATTCAATAAAATTATATTTTATTATTCACATTGTGTCACCTTTGATTTTCTGTTGTTACTTTGTCACTGGGTGTCTTCCTCCATTCCTGGATATTCCTTATAAATTTATTCTTATACCCTAACCACTTCTGTAATTTGCTTTATTACACAATACCCTACACTTTTCCCTATTTATGTAATCCATCAATGTGTATTTTTTTACTATATTTCCTATTATAATTCGCTTCAGAGCCATCTCAAACGTAGCATCACAGGAGGCTGGAGCTGCACTCACTCCCCGTAGAGTTCATCGGCTCTCTTGCATCAAGATGTGATCATGGGTCAGTGTTGCACTTACTAGTTTCTTGCCTCACTGCCCCCTCTGAAGATATCCCGGATCCTGAGTGATGGACGCTGTGGGAGATGTGAGTGAAGCTCCGGCACTCTGCTCATATCTCCTTCGCAGCTATAGATTCTGTGAAAGATGTCAAAAGGGGACAGAAATAGAAGCACTGAGTGACACTAGCACAGACTCACAGCTTCTAGCACCGTTATCCAACAAATCGTCATCAGTGGGCACTCATTGCTTTTAGCATTGCCCTCTGCTTCTATTGCCGCCCCCTGCTGACACCATTCTAGAGGACGTGTTTAAAAACAGTGAGTGACACTAGTGCTGTCCCATGATGACAATTCAGTGGGCACTCATTGCTTTTAGCATTGCCCTCAAACAAATCATCACTAGGGGGCAGAGCAGGTGTCACTCACTGCTTCTATTGCTGCCCCCTGCTGACCATTCTAGAGGACGTGCTAAAAGCAGTGAGTGACACCAATGCTGTCCCATGATGACAATTCATTTAAAGGCAATGCTAGACACTATGGGGTGGCACGGGTGTCACTCACTGCTTGTATCGCCACACCCTGCTAACATCTTTCACAGTTTAAAAGCTATGATTGTGAAGATAGGAGCAGAGTGCCGGCACTTCACTCACCTCTCCCACAGGGACCATCACCCAGGATCCAGGACATCTTCAGAGGGAGCAGAGATGCAGTAAAATAGTGAGTAACGGCAACACTGCCCCCTATAGATGACCTGCTTTAGAATGAAGTACAGTAAAAAAATGACACATTTATGGAATATCTAGATAGGTAAAAGTGTAGGGAGTTGTGTAATAAAGTAAATTGCTAAAATAGTCAGGATTTAAGGATAAAAATGTATAAAATATATTTTTTGTGCCAGTCCACCCCTTTAACCCAACTAACAGATGCATCTTGTAATGAACATACAATCTCAACAGCAGCAGAAGGGAGGGTCAGTGAGGAGTTGTCAATCATGCTAGGTGCCTGGAGGTTGTGCTTAAACTTTCAAAAAGTGTTTTTCATGCATTCTAGTGTACATTTTCAAACTAGAAACATCAATCTCAACAAGTCTATTTAATACTGTATGCCATTTGTATTATGAAATCTACTGGCAGGTCTGCCATACAGTATAAGTTTTGTTGTAAGTTACTCAGTTGTATAGTGTTATATTTACTGATTTTGCTTTGATTTTCAGCGATTCATATTTTATATCCTCCTTCTCAGTTATACTTAATGTTGTATTCTAAAATATTGCTGCTCTAATGTCTGTTTTTTACCAACAAAGTCAGAAGGCACTGGTGTTTTATTACCTCCGTCATATCTTACTGTTTTAATGCATTAATCATATTTTAATGTTAATAAAGTTTTATGTAAAAAATATAACAAAAGAAAATAAAATAACATTGGTGATGTGTCTCAATTTTCCATATCAGTCTGTATATTTAAAAAAAATACTAAAATAATGCCATTTCGAGTCCATCTATTCAACCTCATAATACGCTGACACTTCTTTTTCTACAGAAATTTTCTTTTAGCAGTCATCTAATTATCATTACAGGAGGGATTACAATGAATAGTTGCCATATATAGATAACACGAGATGCACCATTCATATTAGGTGATAATCACAGCTCCTCCTTTCCCTTCGCTGCACAACAACCTCTGCACAGATCACAGAACATGCCTAGAAAACTCTCACATAGAAGTCAACGAACATCCTCAGACTATTGTCTGTGCTCCATATAGTAGATCTAAAGATGTAACTCGTGTAAAGAAGTCTGTCCTCATAACTATGTACGGAAAATGGAATTAAAAAATCTGCAATTAGGAAATAAAAACAGTTTATAGCAAAATATGTATCAGTACAAAATTATTACGACAGATATAGTTGACATATTCCCTGTGAACCTGTCTGCCTACAATCTTTCCTTAGAAGGGTCTTTCACAAGTTCTCAGCAGCCTCTAAGCAAAATTAAAAATGTAGGCTAAAGTGGTTAGCTCCTTTAATCTCAATTATGTATAAAATAAGAAACTGACCTTTACACACTTTACCCAGGTCTATCACTGCCTTACTGCCAGTCTTTGTTGATTGGCTGCAGTGGTGACAACTCATTGACAGCAAGCAGCAATAATCAGCTCAGCAGTTCATGTTGCCTACAGCGGCTGAAGAGCTGAGCTCAGTAGTAATTGGCTGCTGTACATGGCATCGCCACTAACACAATCATCAAAGGCTGCATCAGTAGTGGATAGATAGTGCTAGACTATGGAAGCGTAGGTAAAGCTCGTCTTGATTGGGTACACCTTTTTTCCATAGGTTTATTCTAGGTTTTTACAGTTAATGGCCATTATGTGAATGTGCAACTACACATTGTACTTACACAAACAGGTAACTGCTCATTGTACTTATACCAATGGGTATGCTGGCCCATGATTTTGGGTTTAGTGTTGTGAATGTTTTGGAAATGAATTCTGAGCAGAAGCTCCCTCTGGTGGTTACAAACAGTACTGAACCATTCAATGAGGATTGGCAATCAGGATTCACAGACTGGCTTGATATAAGGGAGGCTCCCTCCAGCCAACTTTAAACCGAGGACCATCAGTCCTATGCCGGTTGGCAAACCGCTGGGCCTTCTCCTGAGAGAGGGACACCCTCTCCACTACCTGGTCCCAAATCTGCTGCATACGCTCCAAACCACTGGCTCGACAAACCTCTTCAATAAGGACTTGTGGAACACGTTATGGATCTTAAATGTCCGTGGAAGAAGTAAACGAAAGGAAACAGGATTACTGTTGTGAATGTTTTGTAAATGAATTCTGAGCAGAAGCTCCCTCTGGTGGTTACAAACAGTACTGAACCATTCAATGAGGATTGGCAATCAGGATTCACAGACTGGCTTGATATAAGGGAGGCTCCCTCCAGCCAACTTTAAACCGAGGACCATCAGTCCTATGCCGGTTGGCAAACCGCTGGGCCTTCTCCTAAGAGAGGGACAACCTCTCCACTACCTGGTCCCAAATCTGCTGCATACGCTCCACAACAGTTTAGCTTTAGTTTTGAATACTTGGCACATTTGGAAAAATGTGCACTCCCCTTTGGGCTGTACTCCTTGTCTATTTAGCTTTTACTGCTCTGACACCTTCACCCCCTCCAGCACATAGTAGGTGAGTTGCTAAAGTTAGGGACCATCCTAATTGGGTACATCTTATCATGGCGGGATGACATTACGTTCTTTTGTTCAAAATAGTGTCAACTAAGTACCCTATATTTTGTTACATGTTTTACTATTATTTATTAACTTAAGGTAGGGTATTTATATATTATTTTTATTCTAGGTTTTACATATAACTGAGCCTAGGGCTAACAATAGATAAAATTGGACAATCCAAATAAGTCTGATTTATTTAGAGAAATTGAAAAGGTGAGTATTAAAAATTGATCAACACAACAAAGGTACATTTTGCCCTTTTAATCTCCTGTCTTTCTGTTCATAAAGTTGATTGCTTCAGTTACACTCCCTGACAGAAGTTATGTCGCTTATCCATGTTATGTAAATCAAAGCTTATAACCGGATGTTAAATTCATCCATTGGTTTTATAAATCATTCTTTTGAAAGCTGAAACCCTCCCAAATTTGGTTTCGGTTAAGAAAATAAATTGCCATCAATGCTGAAATATTGATCATTTAATGAACACAGAATGGTCAGATTTTGGCAAGGCAAAAGTTTTGTCGCCCACAGAAAGTAATGTGATATTCAAACAAATAATTATCTTAAAATACAAATATATTTTGCATAACATTGGTGAATGAAGTTGTGGTGCTATTAGAGTCATATTTACTATTTTGTGTGACTTCCATGAGCTTGAAGGACTGCATCCATGCGGTTCAACAATGATTCATACAATTTGTTAATGAAGTCATCAGGAATAGCACATAACGCAATCTTACATGCCTCCCAGAGTTCATCTAGATTCTTTGGTTTTGTCTTCCAAGCTTCCTCTTTCATCCTACCCCAAACATGCTCAATGATGTTCATGTCTGGTGATTGGGCTGGCCAGTCCTTGAGCACATTGATCTTTTTTGCCTGGAGGAACTTTGTTGTAGAGATGGATGTATGTGATGCAGCACCATCCTGCTGCAGAATTTGATCCCTTTTATGATTTGGAATATAAGAGGTAGCTAATGCTTCTTGATATTTTAGGCTATTGATATTGCCTTCCACTTTGCAAATGTTTCGCACACCCCATACTAAATGTAACACCAGACCATGATCTTTCCACCACCAAATTTAACTGTTTTCTGGGTGTATTTTGGATCCATATAGGCTCCAGTAGGTCTTCTGCAGTATTTGCGGCGGCTGTGGTGTAATTCTACTGAAGATTCATCAGAGAAATCCACCTTCTGCTACTTTTCCAGCGTCCATCTGTTTAGCAGGCTGTGGGACTTTGCAAATGCCACACAGTTTTTTATTTGCCTTTTGTTTAGTGCTGGCTTCTGGGCACTGATTCGACCATGGAGGCCATTTCGAGACAGACTCCTACAAACTGTTCTAGTTGACACAGAGCCTTGAGGTGACCAGGCCTGTTGGAGCTCTGCTGCAGTGGAAGAGGGGCTTGCTTTGGATTTTCTAACCAACAAACATTCCTCCTGAACAGTTGTCTTGCGGGGTCTGTCGGACCTGGGCTTGTCAAACACATCTCCAGTCTCTTCAAATCTTTTTCTAATTCTTTGTACTTGACGCTGAGACACACCAATGGTGCCAGCCACCTCTGCAGTGTATCTGGTCTTCAGCCTCTTGATAATCAAGGCTTTGGTCACAGGGTGGATTTTTGGCATGTTGTCAGAGCTCAAGTTGCAGTTCAAGTGAAGGTCTGGGGTGTTGGGTTTCTTTTTATACACACCCACTAATTAACCGATCATTTACTGAGCACAGGTGAGGATGTAAAATAGGATTGGGTGCATTATATGACCAGGCGACAAAACTTTTGTCTTTCCAAAATCTGACCATTCTCTGTTCATTAAATGATCAATATTTCAGCATTGATGCCAATTTATTTTCTTAACCTAAATCAAATTTGGGAGGGTTTCAGCTTTCAAAAGAGTAATTTATAAAACCAACGGATGAATTTAACGTCAGGTTATAAGCTTTGATTTACATAACATGGATAAGCGACATAACTTCTGTCAGGGAGTGTATGTATAAGTGTAAATTATAGAAGAATATCTGAAAGAAATGTTGTGTCGTACATACATGCATGTTGAACTTGTGATTAACACACAATTAATGTATAGCAGAGTTCTTACTTATATGTCTACATTTCTTAGGGACCACTATACAGTACTTGACTCATGAAATGGAAATCTACTCTCGGGGAGATTAATGAAATGTTGATTGATTGGGATAACTAAAGAAGGTTCAATAGCTTCAAGCAAAATAAATACCCATAAGGATTGCATGCCTTTCCAAGTAATATATGCATTTTATTAACTTATATAGTACAAATTATGTGTTGGCATGTCAAATTTTATCCTGTGGGACAAATTAAGATTCTTATTATTAAATAAATTTTGCCATTTAAATTCAAATGAGACTCCTAGACGAATTACAACATTTACAAATTAGACATTTGCACATTGAGGTTATAAGTCATATATGTTCAGTTGTTCATATAAATAGATTTCAAATATTCTTACTGCAAGATCAACTGCTGATGAAAGAAATCAAACCAACATTGTCATCAAACATTAGTGGTCTTACTGAATGTATTTCTTTCATTCTTTGCTCTGCTCTCACCTCTGCTTGCTGTGGTCTGACTTTTACTACTGTGCAACTTTTCCTTTAAATGGTACAATCTCTACAACCTCTGCTTGCTGTGGTCTGACTTTTACTACTGTGCAACTTTTCCTTTAAATGGTACAATCTCTACAACCTCTGCTTGCTGTGGTCTGACTTTTACTACTGTGCAACTTTTCCTTTAAATGGTACAATCTCTACAACCTCTGCTTGCTGTGGTCTGACTTTTACTACTGTGCAACTTTTCCTTTAAATGGTACAATCTCTACAACCTCTGCTTGCTGTGGTCTGACTTTTACTACTGTACAACTTTTCCTTTAAATGGTACAATCTCTACAACCTCTGCTTGCTGTGGTCTGACTTTTACTACTGTGCAACTTTTCCTTTAAATGGTACAATCTCTACAACCTCTGCTTGCTGTGGTCTGACTTTTACTACTGTGCAACTTTTCCTTTAAATGGTACAATCTCTACAACCTCTGCTTGCTGTGGTCTGACTTTTACTACTGTGCAACTTTTTCCTTTAAATGGTATATAACAGTGGCTGCTGAATGTTTGCTAAATTAATTTGTTGCATTGTATTCAATACTTACTGCTGTATAGCCATGCTGGGGCCAGTAGAGATGCTATCAGGTGCAAGGTGTTACCAGCATATGGATGCAGCCAGGCCTTGTGCCTTTGATTGTGTAAGCTTCCCTGGTGTGCTGGCCAGCTGCTAATTTATCCCAAAGCAGCTCCCACAACTCCTCCCACCTGATCCTCTACTCAGTCCTATATATTCAGTAGCAGTCTAAGGGGGCACGCGTGTGGGGTCAGGCACGCACATGCAGCAGAAGTACCACTGCAGCAAAAGTACAGTGAAGCTGCAGTTATTTCAACGGCAGTTAGTCACGGCAGGAGTCAGGACCCCACACTATGTCTCTTTTGGGTATGTCTGCTGAGAAAGCACTTCTAATTACTTGTACCTGGCTTTTCTAATTACCCATCTTAAGGGTATGCCACACTGAACAATATCGCTAACGGGATCGCTAAAAAACGTCACTATTTAGCGATCCCGTTAGCGATGTTGTTCAGTGCGGCAGCTTCCAGCGACGAGCTTCCTGCTGTGATCTCGCTCGTCGCTGGAATCGCTCCGGACCCTATTTTATCGTCGGCGCTCCCGCTGGGTAAGTATATATCGCTAGTGTGGCACCTTTTCTTAGCGATTTAGCGGTACTTTTGTACCGCTAAAGTCGTTAAGAAGATCGCTAACGGCGATAGCGTCGTTAACTATATCGCTAAATGTGGCCGCACTTAGCGATATAGAAACAATCCCGCTAGCGATCGCATTAGTATGCGTCGTTATCGTGATCGCTAGCGGGATTGTTTAGTGTGGCAGTACCTTTACTCTTTCACCATGTTTACATATGCCTTCACAGTGTTTGCTCCGTTAATCCTCTCTCTCCTTTGCTATCCCCAAACCCCAGCACCCTCTAATCAAATAATCATCTCCCCTTCCCTCCTTCCTCCCCACCTGACCTCCTCTGCTGACCTGCTCCTCAACCTCAAATCTGTCCTAATAAAACACAAAACAAGCTTCCCTCTCTCCTTCTCCCACCTGCTCTCCCTTTCTCTGCTCCTCCTCACTGCTGGTGACATATCTCCAAATCCTGGACCTCCACAGTTCATACCCACCATTAGTACTCCTTCCTACCGTTCCCTATCTAATAAGAACTACCGCAATCTTTCCAACGTAAAACCCGTGCCATTGACACCCACCCCCCTGCTCCCTCTCTCTGGAGCACTCTGGAATGCCCGCTCCATCTGCAATAAGCTTCATGTGATTCATGACCTCTTTCTCTCTCGCAATCTTGCTTTCCTCGCTCTCACAGAAACATGGCTGACACCCTCTGACACCGCCTCCTGTTGTGAATGGGTTTGAGATGAGTTCTGAGCAGAGGCTCCCTCTGGTGGTTACAAGCGGTGCTAGTGAAGATTGTGAGGACTGGGAATCAGGTGTTACTGACTGGTCTTATATAAGGGAGTCATTTTCCCATCAGGGTTGCCGGTGATCAATTGTTCTGGTCTGAATCCTTCATTCCAGTTTCCTTTGTAGCCTGCTGTGTCGTGTCTGCATCTCCTGCTTACAGATAAGACTTTTGCTTCTTTTGTGTTTTTGCTATATTTTTGCATTTTGTACTGCACTTCTTTGGGGGCCTTCAGGGTCCCCTCCGGGGGCTTCTGCCCTCTCAGTTTAGTTCAGCCACTGAGTTTTGTTCTTTTGCTTTTTCCAGTTTTTTCAGTGGCTGCTGTTTTTATTTTGTTACACCAGAGAACTAATTTAGGTGGTAGAGGTCGTGTGATCTCAGGTGATTTTGAAATTAGTAGAGTTGGTGCTTTTCAGGGTTTTCTGGGATTGCAGTAAGTACCCTTCCTATCCTTTTCTATTTAGATAGTTTGGGCCCCAGCGTTTGCTCATACTATTTTCTTTCTGTGTCAGTATTTCCTCTTGTCTAACCGCCATTACATGTTTGGGGGCTTTCTATTATCTTTGGGGTTCTGCTCCGGGGCAGATAGCTTTCCTGTTTCTGTCTTTAGGTGTAGTTAGTTTCTCAGGCTGTGACGAGGCGTCTAGGACCAACGTAGGAACGCTCCACGGCTGCCTCTAGTTGTGGTGGTTAGTCAGGGTACTGCAATCTCATAGATTCCAACTGCTCTGGTGTATTGCCTTTTTGCCTGCTCTCCTCAGCTACCGAAACATAACAGTATCACCGGCCTAAAAAATTGAAAATTGTATGGTACTCACAGAAGGGAAAAATATTGTGAAAGAAAAAAGGTTGTCAGAGTTGTCAGAGATATTTTTCTGTTTGTTGCATTTTTTTCCCTCTGTATCTCTGGGTGCTGGGGAGGATCTTTTCTCCCAATGGAGTTTGCACGGTTGTCTGGCCGTGTGGATCAGCTTGCCACTGAGGTTCAGAGTATTGCTGCATATCTTGCTAGGTTGCCTGTTGTGGAACCTAGGATTCCCATGCCAGATTTGTTTTTGGGGGATCGAGCTAAGTTTCAGAATTTCAAAAATAATTGTAAATTGTTTTTTGCCTTAAAATCTAAGTCCTCAGGAAACGCAGCGCAGCAGGTTCAAATTATCATCTCTCTCCTGCGCGGCGATCCTCAGGATTGGGCTTTTTCCCTGATACCTGGGGATCCTGTTTTGAGTGATGTTGATGCATTTTTTCAGGCTTTGGGGTTATTGTACGATGAGCCTAATGTCACTGATCAAGCTGAAAAAACCTTGTTGGCATTAAATCAGGGGCTTGATGACGCTGAGTTATACTGTCAGAGATTCCGTAGGTGGGCAGTCCTGACCAAATGGAATGACGACGCTTTGGCGGCCCTTTTCCGGAAGGGTCTGTCAGATAATGTAAAGGATGTTATGGTGGGATTCCCTGTCCCCTCTGGTCTCAATGATTCTATGTCATTAGCGATTCAAATTGACAGACGTTTGCGTGAGCGGAGAGGTATGCGTGGAATGGTGTTGCCTTGTGAGCCAGCTTCTGAGCCCATGCAGTGTGATAGAGTGGTGTCTGGGGCACAGCGTCATGAGTTTCAAAGGCGCAATGGGTTATGTTTCTACTGTGGTGATGCCTCTCATGCTATTTCAGTCTGCCCTAAGCGGGGAAGACGTTTTGCACGCTCAGTTGTCTTGGGTAGTGTTCAGACTAAGTTTTTATTAACTGTCACTCTGATATGCTCTCTGTCCTCATTTTCTGCTCAGGCTTTCGTTGATTCTGGAGCAGCTATTAACCTGATGGATTATGATTTTGCTAAACGTTGTGGGTTTCCCTTGATACCCCTACAGAAGTCTATTCCCCTACTGGGGATCGATTCTACCCCTTTGGCTGAGAATAAAACTCAGTTCTCTACTCAGGTGATAATGAGGGTTGAACCTGATCACCAGGAGTGCTGCAAATTTTTGGTTCTATATAATCTGCATGACATTATCGTGCTGGGTTTCCCTTGGTTACAGTCTCATAATCCTGTTTTGGATTGGAAATCTGTGTCTGTAACCAGTTGGGGCTGCCAATGTGTTAATACCAACACTCCTGTTTTTTCTGCCTCCCCCCAGGCTCAGGATGTTCCTGACTTTTTGTTTGATTTTTCTGATGTGTTTAGCGAAAGTAAATCTGCATCCTTGCCTCCCCATAGGAGCTATGACTGCGCTATTGAATTAGTGCCGGGTAGTAAATTCCCTAAAGGTCGCCTTTTTAACTTGTCTGTTCCTGAACATGACGCTATGCGGTCTTATATCAAGGAATCATTGGAGAAGGGTCATATCAGACCATCCTCTTCACCCTTAGGTGCCGGTTTTTTCTTTGTGGCCAAAAAAGATGGTTCATTAAGGCCGTGTATTGATTATCGTCTCTTGAACAATATTACTGTGAAATATCAATACTCGTTACCCTTGATTTCTGACCTGTTTTCCAGGGTGAAAAACGCTACTTGGTTTACCAAGCTTGACCTCAGGGGGGCGTATAACCTTATTCGCATTAAGCACGGGGATGAATGGAAGACGGCATTCAATACCCCTGAAGGGCATTTTGAGTACCTAGTGATGCCCTTTGGGCTCACTAATGCTCCTTCCGTCTTCCAGTCCTTCATGAATGACATTTTCAGGGATTTTGTGGATAAATTTCTGATTGTTTATTTGGATGATATCTTGATTTTTTCTAATGACTGGGACTCTCATGTGAAACATGTTCGAACTGTATTCCAGATTTTGAGAGAGAATGCTCTGTATGTGAAGGGATCAAAGTGTATTTTTGGCGTACAGAGGATCTCATTTCTGGGATTTATTTTGTCCCCATCTGTTATTGAAATGGACCCGGTCAAGGTTCAGGCCATCTGTGATTGGGTCCAACCTACTTCATTAAAGGCTCTTCAGAGATTTTTGGGTTTTGCCAATTTTTATCGTAAATTTATTGGTAATTTCTCGGTTATTGTTAAACCATTAACTGATTTGACCAGAAAGGGTTCTGATGTGGTGAATTGGCCTCCTGAGGCAGTCTCTGCATTTCAGGAACTTAAGCAGAGATTCACTTCTGCTCCTGTTCTACGGCAGCCTGATGTTTCTCTGCCATTTCAGGTGGAGGTTGATGCCTCTGAAATTGGGGCAGGTGCCGTTTTGTCCCAAAAAGATCCAGAGACCTCTAAAAGTAACCCTTGTGCCTTTTTCTCTCGAAAATTTTCTCCTACTGAACGTAATTATGACGTGGGTAATCGGGAGTTGTTGGCCATGAAGTGGGCTTTTGAAGAGTGGAGACATTGGCTGGAGGGAGCCAAACATCAGGTGGTGGTCCTTACGGACCATAAGAATCTGGTCTATCTGGAATCTGCCAAGCGACTCAATCCTAGACAGGCCAGGTGGGCCTTGTTTTTCACACGTTTTAATTTTGTGGTTTCCTTTCTTCCTGGCACTAAGAATGTTAAGGCGGATGCCCTCTCGAGGAGTTTCCTTGCGGACTCTCCTGAGTTATCTGATCCTTCTGTTATTTTGAAAGAGGGTGTAGTTCTTTCCGCCATCTCGCCCAATTTGAGACTTGCTCTGGAGGGGTGTCAGGAGGATAGGCCCGAGCGCTGCCCTGTTGGAAAATTGTTTGTCCCGGACCAATGGAAAAAGAGTGTGATGTCTGAGATTCATTGTTCCGCATTGGCTGGGCATCCAGAATTTTTGGTACCAGAGACTTGGTTAGTCGGTCCTTTTGGTGGCCTACCTTGTCTCGTGATGTCAGGGAATTTGTGCAGTCCTGCGGGACTTGCTCTCGCTCCAAGCCTTGCTCTCGCTCTAGTGGTTTGTTGATGCCATTGCCTGTGCCCAAGAGACCATGGACCCATATCTCTATGGATTTCATTTCCGATCTTCCTGTTTCTCAGAGAATGACCACCATCTGGGTAATTTGTGATAGGTTTTCCAAAATGATACATCTTGTGCCATTACCTAAGTTGCCTTCCTCCTCTGAATTGGTGCCGTTGTTCCTTCAGCACGTGGTTCGTTTACACGGCATTCCTGAGAACATTGTGTCTGACAGAGGAGTCCAGTTTGTTTCCAGATTTTGGAGGACTTTTTGTTCTAAACTGGGTGTTCAATTGTCTTTCTCCTCGGCATTTCATCCTCAGACCAATGGTCAAACTGAGAGAACAAACCAGACATTGGAGACTTATCTAAGATGCTTTGTGTCTGCTGATCAGGATGACTGGGTCTCTTTTTTGCCTTTGGCTGAGTTTGCTCTTAATAATAGGGCTAGCTCTGCCACTTTGATGTCTCCGTTTTTCTGTAATTCTGGGTTTCACCCTCGATTTTCTTCAGGACAGACGGAGGCTTCTGTCTGTCCAGGTGTTGACTCTGTTGTGGAGCGTATGCAACAGATTTGGGACCAGGTAGTGGAGAGGTTGTCCCTCTCTCAGGAGAAGGCCCAGCGGTTTGCTAACCGGCATAGGACTGATGGTCCTCGGTTTAAAGTGGGGGACTTGGTCTGGTTGTCCTCAAAGAATATTCCTATGAGAGTAGCATCTCCTAAATTTAAGCCTAGGTTCATTGGACCTTATAAGATCATGGAGATTATTAATCCTGTTTCTTTTCGTTTGCTTCTTCCAGGGACATTTAAGATCCATAACGTGTTCCACAAGTCCTTGTTGAAGAGGTTTGTTGAGCCAGTGGTTCCTGCTGCTGTGCCTCCTGACCCTGTTTTGGTTGAGGGCAATCTGGAGTATGTGGTTGAGAAAATATTGGATTCTCGTTTTTCTAGACGGAAACTCCAGTATTTGGTTAAATGGAGAGGTTATGGTCAGGAAGACAATTCTTGGGTGTTTGCTTCGGACATCCATGCTAGGAGACTTATCCGTGCGTATCATAGAACTCATCCTGACCGACCTGGTTGCTGAAATGAGGGTTCGGTGACCCCTCCTCAAGGGGGGGGTACTGTTGTGAATGGGTTTGAGATGAGTTCCGAGCAGAGGCTCCCTCTGGTGGTTACAAGCGGTGCTAGTGAAGATTGTGAGGACTGGGAATCAGGTGTTACTGACTGGTCTTATATAAGGGAGTCATTTTCCCATCAGGGTTGCCGGTGATCAATTGTTCTGGTCTGAATCCTTCATTCCAGTTTCCTTTGTAGCCTGCTGTGTCGTGTCTGCATCTCCTGCTTACAGATAAGACTTTTGCTTCTTTTGTGTTTTTGCTATATTTTTGCATTTTGTACTGCACTTCTTTGGGGGCCTTCAGGGTCCCCTCCGGGGGCTTCTGCCCTCTCAGTTTAGTTCAGCCACTGAGTTTTGTTCTTTTGCTTTTTCCAGTTTTTTCAGTGGCTGCTGTTTTTATTTTGTTACACCAGAGAACTAATTTAGGTGGTAGAGGTCGTGTGATCTCAGGTGATTTTGAAATTAGTAGAGTTGGTGCTTTTCAGGGTTTTCTGGGATTGCAGTAAGTACCCTTCCTATCCTTTTCTATTTAGATAGTTTGGGCCCCAGCGTTTGCTCATACTATTTTCTTTCTGTGTCAGTATTTCCTCTTGTCTAACCGCCATTACATGTTTGGGGGCTTTCTATTATCTTTGGGGTTCTGCTCCGGGGCAGATAGCTTTCCTGTTTCTGTCTTTAGGTGTAGTTAGTTTCTCAGGCTGTGACGAGGCGTCTAGGACCAACGTAGGAACGCTCCACGGCTGCCTCTAGTTGTGGTGGTTAGTCAGGGTACTGCAATCTCATAGATTCCAACTGCTCTGGTGTATTGCCTTTTTGCCTGCTCTCCTCAGCTACCGAAACATAACAGCCTCCCCTGCTGTGCTGTGTTACGGTGGCCTCCAATTCACCCACACTCCTTGCCCTGGAAACAGACATGGTGGAGGAGTGGGTGTTCTCCTTTCCTCTAACTGCAACTTTAACCCAATCCCACCTCTTCCCTCTCTAATCCTCCCCTCCTTTGAAGTCCACTCTGTCCGCATCTACTCTCCCTCCAACCTCCAAGTGGCCGTCATATACCGACCTCCAGGCCCGACCACTGCCTTCATCGACCAATTCACTACCTGGCTTCTTCACTTTCTCTCCACTGACATCCCCACCATCATCATGGGTGACTTCAACATCCCCACTGATACCCTTCAGTCAGCAGCCTCCAAACTTCTGTCCCTTACTTCATCCTTTGGACTTACTCAGTGGTCCTCCTCAGCCACCCACACGGATGGTCATACATTAGACTTGGTCTTCACCCGCCTCTGCTCTCTATCTAACTTCACCACCTCCCCTCTCCCTCTATCCGACCACCATCTACTCACTTTCTCATCCCTGTCCTCCTCTCCTGTCACCCACGTCCAGCAACACGTGCACCTCCGCAGACACCTTGCACACCTAGACATCCACACACTCTCTGACTCTATTCTTTCACTGGCATCAATATCCTCACTCCACGATACAGACAGTGCCACTGCTTTCTACAATGCCACTCTCACATCGGCTATTGACACGGTCGCCCTTCTCGTTCATGGCAGAGTGCGACGTACCAACAGACAACCCTGGCACAATAACACCAGTAAAAAGCTCCGGCAAGTGTCCAGGATTACAGAGCGGCGTTGGAAAAAAACAAATTTGCAAGATGACTTCACTGCATTCAAACAAGCAACACTCTCTTTCAAATCTGCCCTCACCTCTGCTAAACAGGCCTACTTCACAACCCTCGTATCTTCCCTATCCTACAACCCCAAACAGTTATTCAAAACTTTTAACTCCCTCCTCCGCCCACCACTGCCCCCTCCTACCTCCCTCATCTCTGCTGAGGACTTTGCCACACACTTCAAAAATAAGATCGACCAAACAAGGCAAGTCTTCATTGTTCAACCACCACAACCCCTTTGTATACCAGACCAATGCCCTAACCCCATAACCTCCCTCTCCAATATAACTGAAAGGGAGCTTAATTGTCTTCTCTCCAAATCGCATCTCACAACCTGTGCACTTGACCCCATCCCAACCCACCTCCTCCCCAACCTCACCACCACTATTATTCCATCCCTAACCCACCTCTTCAACCTATCACTAACTTCCGGTACCTTCCCTTCTGCTTTCAAGCATGCCACAATCACGCCTATCCTTAAAAAGCCAACCCTCGACCCAACCACTATTTCCAGCTATCGCCCAATATCGCTGCTCCCATTCGCTTCCAAACTCCTGGAGCTGCATGTCCACGCTGAGCTTTCCTACCACTTCTCTTCTAACTTGCTCTTTGACACTCTACAATCTGGTTACCGCCCCCATCACTCCACTGAGACAGCCCTGACCAAAATTACTAATGACCTACTTACAGCCAAAGCGAACGGACAATACTCTATACTCCTGCTTCTTGACCTGTCCTCTGCTTTTGACACAGTTGACCACTGCCTTCTACTACAGATTCTTTCCTCCTTTGGCGTCAAGGACCTCGCCCTATCCTGGATCTCCTCATACCTTTCCAACCGCACATTCAGCGTCTCCCACTCACACACTACCTCCTCGTCCCACCCTCTCTCCGTTGGAGTCCCCCAAGGCTCTGTTCTAGGACCCCTACTCTTCTCAATCTATACACTTGGCCTGGGGCAACTCATAAAGTCCCACGGATGCCAGTACCACCTTTACACTGATGACACTCAGATCTACCTCTCTGGCCCAGACATCACCTCTCTGCTATCCAGAATCCCGGAGTGTCTATCAGCCATATCCTCCTTCTTCTCCTCCCGCTTCCTCAAACTCAATGTGGACAAATCTGAACTCATAATCTTTCCCCCATCCCACAGATCTTCCTTACCTGACCTATCTATCACAATTAACGACATCACGCTTTCCCTCGTACCAGAAGTCCGCTGCCTCGGAGTAACCCTTGACTCTGCCCTGTCCTTCAAACCGCACATCCAAGCTCTTTCTACATCCTGTCGCCTTCAGCTCAAAAATATTTCAAGAATCCGTCCTTTCCTCAACCCTCAATCTACTAAAATGATTGTGCACGCCCTCATCATCTCCCGCCTCAACTACTGCAACACCCTTTTCTCTGGCCTCCCTGCTAACACCCTCGCACCTCTCCAGTCCATCCTTAACTCTGCTGCACGACTAATTCACCTCTCTCCTCGCTACTCCTCCGCTTCTCCCCTCTGCAAATCTCTTCATTGGCTCCCATTCCCTCAGCGTATCCAGTTCAAATTACTAATACTGACCTAAAAAAATATTTAGAGTTGAGAGTCCTCAGTGGTTGATACCTTTTAATGGCTAACTGAAAAGATGGTAACAAATTGCAAGCTTTCGAGACTACTCAGGTCTCTTCATCAGGCTGAACTAATACAAAATCTGAAGAATCACATATTTATACACAAAAACACAGAAAAAATGCAATAGGTAATTCTGTGTTTTTGTGTATAAATATGTGATTCTTCAGATTTTGTATTAGTTCAGCCTGATGAAGAGACCTGAGTAGTCTCGAAAGCTTGCAATTTGTTACCATCTTTTCAGTTAGCCATTAAAAGGTATCAACCACTGAGGACTCTCAACTCTAAATATTTTTCTATCTACTGGCTAACACGGTACGAAGATATACATTAATACTGACCTACAAGGCCATCTATAATCTGTCTCCTCCTTATATCTCTGAACTAATCTCCCGATATCTTCCCTCACGTAATCTCCGATCCTCCCAAGACCTCCTTCTCTCCTCCACACTTATTCACTCCTCACCCAACCGCCTCCAAGACTTCTCCCGAATATCCCCCATCCTCTGGAATTCTTTGCCCCAACACATCCGACTATCAAACACTTCGGATCCTTCAGACGGAACCTGAAAACCCATCTCTTCAGGAAAGCCTACAGCCTGTAATGACCCCGCTGCCTCCTCACCACTACCGGAGATATCGCCTCAACCAACACCGGAACTGCTGCAACCCCCGACCTACTGTCTCCTGCCTCACAATCCTGTAGAATGTAAGCCCGAAAGGGCAGGGTCCTCTCCCCTCTGTATCAGTCTGTCATTGTTAGTTTGTTTACTGTAAGTGATACCTGTAATTTGTATGTAACCCCTTCTCATGTACAGCACCATGGAATCAATGGTGCTATAGAAATAAATAATAATAATAATAATAATAATTCTTTTAGTAAAAAACCTAATTAGAACATTATATTCATCATCCAGTTGGGTCCAAATTTAGAAGCAGTGTATCACTTATGGGATGTGCTGCTGGCTAGAGAACATTCAGCCGTTTACAGTGCCATTTATTGGAGCAAAACAAGTTCTGATCAAATTGCTTTATCACACATTGGTGACTATTTAAGGCAGAAAAATATGTAGACTTGAGGGTCCTCAGTGGTTGGGAACCACTGAGGACTCTCAAGTCTACATATTTTTCTATCTACTGGCTAATACGGTACGAAGATACACATCTTTCCTATATTTAAGGCAGAACATTTGCCCATGTAAATGGACCATAAAGGTAGCAAAATACATTAAAGTGAAGAAGGTAAAGTGGGGAAAAAAGTATTTAGTCAGCCACCAATTGTGCAAGTTCTCCCACTTAAAAGATGAGAGAGGACTGTAATTGACATCATAGGTAGACCACAACTATGAGAGTGAGAATGAGAAAACAAACCCAGAAAATCACCTTGTCTGATTTGGCAACATTTATTTTGCAAATTATGGGGGAAAATAAGTATTTGGTCATTAACAAAAGTTCATCTCAATATTTTGTTACATATCCTTTGCTGGCAACGACAGAAGTCAAACGTTTTCTGTAAGTCTTCACAAGGTTGGCACACACTGTTGGTGGTATGTTGGGTCATTCTTCCATGCAGATCTCTAGAGCAGTGATGTTTTGGGCCTGTCACTGGACAACACGGACTTTCAAATCTCTCCAAATGTTTTCTATGGGGTTGAGATCTGGAGACTAGCTAGGCCACTCCAGGACCTTCATATGCTTCTTACAAAGCCACTCCTTTGTTGCCCTGGCAGTTTGCTTGGGATCATTATCATGCTGAAAAACTCCTCCATGTTTCATCTTCAATGCCCTTGCTGATGGAAGGAGGTTTAGATTCAAAATCTCACGATACATGGCCCCATTCATTCTTTTATGAACACAAATCAGTCATCCTGGTCCCTTTGCAGAGAAACAGCCCAAAAGCATGATGTTGCCACCCCCATGCTTCACAGTAAGTATGATGTTCTTTTGTTGCAACTCAGCATTTTGTCTCCTCCAAACACGACGAGTTTTGTTTCTACCAAACAGTTCTACTTTGGTTTCATCAGACCATATGACATTCTCCCGAAACTCTTCAGGATAATCCAAATGCTCTCTAGCAAACTTCAGACGGGCCTGGACATGTACTGGCTTAAGCAGTGGGACACGTCTGCACTGCAGGATCTGAGTCCCTGATGGCGTAGTGTGTTACTGATGGTAGCCTTTGCTACGGTGGTCCCAGCTATATGCAGGTCATTCACTAGGTCCCCCCATGTGGTTCTTGGATTTTTGCTCAATGTTCTTGTGATCATTTTGACCTCACGGGGTGAGGCCCCAGATCAAGGGAGATTATCAGTGGTCTTGTATGTCTTCCATTTTCTTAATATTGCTCCCACAGTTGATTTCATCACACGAAGCTGCTTGCCTATTGCAGATACAGTCTTCCCAGCCTGGTGCAGGGCTACAATTTTGTTTCTGGTGTCCTTCAACAGCTCTTTGGTCTTCACCATAGAGGAGTTTGGAGTGTGACTGTTTGAGGTTGTGGAGAGGTGTCTTTTATACTGATTATAAGTTCAAACAGGTGTCATTACTACAGGTAATGAGTGGAGGACAGAGGAGCCTCTTAAAGAAGAAGTTACAGGTCTGTGAGAGCCAGAAATCTTCCATGTTTTTAGGTGACTAAATACTTATTTTCCACCATAATTTGCAAAATAAATCTTGCCAAATCAGACAAGGTGATTTCTGGATTTGTATTCTTATTTTGACTCTCATAGTTGTGGCCTACTTATGGTGTCAAGTACAGGCCTCTCTCATCTTTTTAAGTGGGAGAACTTGCACAATTGGTGGCTGACTAAATAATTTTTTCCACACTGTAGATAAATGATCAACCATTGATCGATCACTTAGTGAACGACTGCTCTGTGGACATAGCAGTACATATTTTAGTCCATTTTAGAAAGGCTATTACAGTCATTAAAACAGCTTATATGTGATCAATTCCATGATAAATAAACTTTCCAGGAATTTTAGGAACAGTTTAAGAATGATCAGCATGGTGGCTCAGTGGTTAGCCTTATTGATTTGCAGCACTGGGGTCTGGGGTTCAATCACATGGAGGACAATATCTGCAAGGAGTTTGTATGTTTTCCCTGTGTTTCTGTGAGTTTTATCTTGGTATTCCAAGGGGAATTTAGATTGTGAGCCACAATGGAGACGGTGATAATGATGTCTGGAAAACGCTAAGGAATTAATGGTGCTGTTATTTATTTTACTATCCAAGCATGTGACAAGTCAGGAACAAACAGGAACAATATATGATAAGCTTAATATATCAGGAATAAATCATCCGTGTGTCTCTATCTGTGCAGCATCTACAGCAGGCTGCTTCTCTCATACACAGACACAGGAAAACAGGAAATACAGTCACATGCTCTCCCTGTGTGAGCCTCTAATTTTTTTTTCTAACTTTATAAACAGCATACAAATCTAGCAACTAAACACTTATAGACAGGAATGGAGTTGTTGCACCAAACATATCCCAACAATAAGTAACTAAAATAAATTGAATAAATATTTGATGAAACATCCTTCATGGCTTAATGACTATTAGTCAACTTCTTTTCAAATGATGACTTTCATTAGTCTGGCAGAAAAGGTGCTACAATGGTATGGGTTCACCTGCACTACCGTCAGTTGATGATAGGAAGATAGGAATCTGAAAATCAATTGCTGTGGTTTATTGGTCAATGCATTTTGAAGTTTCAAACTTCTTCATCAGGAAAAAACCAGGGTAATACACATAGTCAATGGCATACAAGTATATATAGACATGAGATTCAAAGTTGAACCGCATGTCTATATCTACTTGTATGCCACCAGCTATGTGTTCTGTTAAAGAAATTTGAAACTTTGAAAAGCAAAGCAATTGATTTTTGGATTTCTGTCTTCTTATCATCAACTGATGGCAGCACAGGTGAACCCATACCGTTCTAGCACCTTTGATTTCTTTCTCATGGGCCTACAGCAGCCGAAGGGCCCCGTCTCACATAGCGAGATCGCTAGCGAGATCGCTGCTAAACAGCGATCTCAGCAGCGATCTCGCTATGTCTGACACGTACCAGCGATCAGGCCCCTGCTATGAATCGCTGGTCGTGTCAGAAATGCCAGGACTTTTTTTTGATCGCTGGTCTCCCGCTGACCAGCACGCATCGCTGCGTGTGACAGGCAGGAGACCAGCGATCTCCTGGTAACCAAGGTACACATCGGGTTTCCAGGTGCGGGGCTGTGCCTGGAAACCCGACGTGTTCGTTGGATACCAGCTCGCTGCTGCAGGGGAGCTGGTAACCAAGGTACACATCGGGTGTCCAGGCACTGCGCAGCGCCTGGAAACCAGACGTGTACCTTGGTTACCAGATCCCTGCATCAGTGCGCTGGTATCCAATGTACACTGCAGGTAACTAGGCGACGTTACCTGCAGTGTCGCTGTCCTGATCGCTGCCTGAGCTGCCTGTTTGGCAGCTCAGCGATCATGTAGTGACACACCAGCGATCCTGATCGTTGTCGGGATCGCTGGTGTGTCGCTATGTAAGACGGGGCCCTAAGCCTCTTTCAGTGGTTTTGTGCACAAAGCCTTATTAGGTGAACGTGATAGTGTGTATTTTCCTCCACACTGTCTATCCAGATAAGACCCTATTGTGCTTTTTGTCCCTTTCAGGTTTATTCCTTTTCTATTAGTCTGTCGAAAAGTACATAAGCAAACTGTGAAGAAAATTTGTTAAAATTGGCAATTTGTATGCCATTTATAATAAAAAGCAAGCTGTACGTGGAACCAACCTTACATAGATTAGTTCCAATGCAAAATTTGCTTGCAAAAATATTTTATTTACTAACTCTTATCTTCACAAAGACTCGTAGGATATGCAATAGACAGGAGCAGAGATGAGCGGATCTGACAGTTTTGCCAAATCGTGTGGATTTTACTGGGACATTTGATTTGAACCAAAGTTATTCACCATAAATTGAATGTTCCCTGTTGGGCTTTGGGGTTTTTCCAGGATACATCTTGGTGTTGCTGGGATAGTTTTTGCAATTTTTTTTTTATCATAAACAATGTTTACTTAGTACCCTGTGTTATTTACATGCACTAGTGTGTTTTACTTACTTATAGCAGGGTATATGTTCATTTTGTTTATATATTAGGTTTTCAATTTATGCATAAAGAATTACAAAAAATCTGTATTCTAAAAAATACAGATTTTTATGAAATTTGAGTAGACCTTGATTCCACTAGAATGAATATGCCCATCTTGAATGACTAGGATTGGCAAAACATCCAAAAGATAGAAGTCTGCCTGCTTTATCTCAGATGTATGACAAAGTGAATTATAATAAAAAGTTTGTTCATTTGCCATAACGTTTTTTTTCCTTTATATTAGTAAAGTTAGTTTTTTTCTTTATAGTAACATTTTTGCTTAAAAATATTTTAAGAAATTGAACAATTGTGCTGTTTAGTACAGTCCTTAAGAATGTAGGTCTTCTGAGACACTGAAGAGGTCATATTTCTGGAAGCTGAAATTTACATACATATAAGAACTTTGGTTGCAATTGATGTCATGTGCATATAATGATACTTATTTGCATGTGAATGTGTCATGTGGTATAATTTAGTTCTGAACAACTGACCTTTAAAAGAAGAAAGGCCCAAGAGACAGGTTCTTGGAAGCCTGTGATTAAAGAATAGATTATTGGCTTTAGCCCAACAGTATTTTAAATCTGCCAAGTGCTTGTGAAGGAATGAAGTGCTGGTGATTTGACGAGACCGAAGTGTAAAATAATCCACACTACCATCCTTTGTTCTAAAAACAGAAACGAATACAAGGAGACACAGTTTTGTATGGATGGTGAGAAGAAAGACAGAAAATAAAGTGACTGCTTAGTGCTAATGCAGGAAATGATGCATTATGCATCCATAACCTTACTGAGTCAGTAAACATATTTGAATTACATCCCATATCTTTTCCTAGACTGCAAATTGTCTATTAAAAAGACATGACTACTGGATAAGTGATGGATCCAGTATACTTTAAATGTTCATTCTGGTTTTAAAAAACTTTGTGCAAATTAATAGGACAAGTGAAGGCTCACTCACGTGACTGAAGACTTTCTCATCCAAGAGAATCAGGTCAATTATGCAGTTGCGACTCTAATCAGAATTTGATCCGAGTGGCAACATAGTGTGATCTGAATCTATCGGATGAGAGAACCGTAGCATACTGTGAGAAAAAGACAGAGAACTAAAATTTCTCCATCTTCTCCATTCTGTAAGTTCACAGAAATCTGACTGTGCGCGGATGTCATCCACTTGGAGTCATATGTTTTCCAAGACTGGGTGAGTGGCCTCCAATTTCAATGTGAAATTGCGGCATGCTGTGATGGTTTTCACTGACATATTCTCTCAGTGAAAAAAATTGGGCATCAGCACTACCCCTACCATTGGTCCGAGTGCTATCCGATAAAATAGACAGCGCTAATCCTGAGTATACGCTTGTGTGAGCGAGCCGTAAATATAATATACTTTGAAATACCTCTTCTCTGAGAAATGTGTTTTTTTTCTCCACTTATAAGCCACTTTATCCTCTCCTACCTGCCTCCGGAACTCTTAAAAACAAGATAGACTGCCAGTGCACTAATGGATCACATTACAGCTGCCAATTTAAGTTTATGGAGAATGGAATGGAAAGAGGAGGGAGAAGCAGACTGAAAGAGAAAGGCAGAAATATATTACTGCTGCTTTTTATTAAAATAAACCAGTCAGTTGATTCATGCTGCCTGAATCACAAACTTCATAAATCAGAGACTGGTTCCTACATTCTATACATATATTTTATATCTGTGGCATTTCAGAGAAAAATATAGTTTAGAGAGTGACCAGGGATGACTTGGTTAGTCCAAGAGGCAGGTGCCCACTGTCTTCTGCTTATCTAGACTGACAGGTCTCTCCCTATGTGGATGTCTAGGAAGAGACCTATCAGTTTAATCAAGCAGTAGAAACCTTCCTCTTGGACTAGTCACATCAACCTAGGCTGCACCTTCAACCTTCATGTCTTTTGTTGCAGCGCTTCAGAGTAAAATATAGATGCTTGGAGCACAGAAGCCAGTCTCTGATTCATGCTGCCTGAGGTTAAGAAAGCATGAATCAGCTGAAAAAGCATAAAATAAATAAGATGCAGCAAAATTTTTCTGCCTCTGTCTTTCACTATGCTCCTCCTTCAACTCTCTATAGACTTAAAAAGACAGCTGATCCATTAGTGTGCTGGCCCTGGCAGACTAGCTTGATTTTAAGAGTTTCGTAGGCTAGGCTAAGGAGATAAAGGGGCAGAATTAATCAAATGGATGATTCCCTTTGAGTGTTGGTTTTACCCCATTGCTGGATTTACAGCAATAGGGTTTAGAATACCTATATAATGTCCTCTGCTGCTTCCGAGGGTCTGCTAAAGAGAGACAGGAGATCAGAATATGGGATAATAGTTGTATAACAGCTAGAAATGATGGTATTCCTCATGTACACAAATTCTGATTAGTTGACTTCTAATTAAAATCATTGATTTCAAACACCAAATCATATTAAAAGTGAATATGGAGAGAGTATGCCTAAAACAGGTCTATGTGCAGTGCCACCAAAAATAGTGGATGAGCCCCTAATAAAGCAATTACATAGTAGAAATACTCTGTGTCCCCATTGCCATGAAAACTCCTCCCTCTCTTTGACCACATACTTCTCTTTAACTACTTCTTGACTGCCCATAGACTTTACATGTCCTGGCAGTCCACTCTTATCTCTGCACTGACGTTCTGACGTCAATACAATCTAAGTAGCTTTCACTAGATGATGGATGGGGATCTGCTGTCACACTCCACCAGATGTCCCAGAGAAAAGATAGACATGGTTTATGACAGTGTTTACCTTCTCAACCTCTATATACACATGAAGCAGGACTGTGTACATAGATTAGGGAGCATTCGTTTTTTTACAGGGTGTAGGGATGGTGCATGAGCTGCTGTTTCCTAGGAGGCAAAGACCACATTATGCAGCCTGCAGGCTATAATTTCTCTGCAGCTGGGGATAACTTACCAGCCCCAGCTACAGGGGGAAATCAGAAAAAAAAAGTGAATGGATATGGTAAAATCATCTAACCAAATGCCGGCTAGTCCAGCTAAATTTAAGGCTTTGTAAAGTTTTGTTGATCAAAGGAGAAAAAAGTCATGAACTTTAGAATGCTAAATTGTCAATGTGCTTAAAGAGGTTGGCCATTTTATATGGTAATTTATTTGTTTCGGTAAATAAATATATTTGGGGCATAACATTTTTTTTTCAATTAGGTTTCATTTAAAATTTTGCACCGTTTTCCTGTTGCAGTCTCATTATTTTCCGGCACTTTCAAATTTAGTATGGTCTGTGGTCAAAGATCACCTAAAAGGAACTCAGAAAAACGCAGAGGAGTTACAAACTTTCCAAACAGACTGTCAGAATGAGCTTACTAATAACTGCAAAGGTAAAGGATATGCAGGTTTTCTTGACTTGAACTTATTTCAAGGAAGTAATGCTAGAACGGCGTAAAAAAAAGCTGGAATTGTAGGAAGCTATTAAACGATGGGGTGTATATTGGTGATAAAATCTAAATAATAAATGGATACTATATAAAGAGTCTATATACACATATATATATATATATAAAATAATGTACAGTGATAAACTGTAAAAATGCTGTAAACACATACAATTCTTCATGTACATATACATATATTACAGTGCAGATGTTCTGGAATGGGTCCCATTATCTCATGGTAATGCCTATGACCCTAAACAACAGAGACTTTGGCAAAAACAAAGGATGATGTTTACAGGACTCTGAGGAGTAATGAACATTGCACAGATACCTCATGGTAATGCCAATTTACTTTCAGAAAACAGGAATACTAGTATGAAACTCTTCACAATTGTATAGAATATTAATAATAGACTCCATATAAAGTTTTATATGACATCTGAGGGTTGTATTTTCTTGGAAATGGTATCTGTATTATATTCTAGTTACCGTATATACTCGTGTATAAGCCGAGATTTTCAGCACTTTTTTTTGTGCTGAAAATGCCCCCTCGGCTTATACACGAGTCATAGGGCAGAAACCAGCGGGGGAGGGGATGCGGCGGCAGGAGCCGGTGGCTGGGACATCATTACTCACCCTCCCCGTGCCATCGCTGAACATCCCTGCAATCCTGCGTTCTCCCCTGCTTCCTGCAGCTCTCCCCGGCTTCCTGCAGCTCTCCAGCTTTGAGCGGTGACGTAATACCCGATCATTAAGGTCATGTAATATGGACGCGACGCCACTCCCATGGGCGTGACCTCCATATTCATGGCCTTAATGAGCGGTATTACGTAACCGCTCAGCGCTGGAGAGCTGCAGGAAGCCGGGGAGAGCTGCAGGAAGCCGGGGAGAACGCAGGATTGCCAGCCGGGGCGTTCAGCGATGGCACGGGGAGGGTGAGTATGATGGAGGAGGATGGGGGGAGCATGGAGGAGGACAAGGAGCATGGAGCAGGACGGGGGGAGGACGGAGAGCACGAAGCAGAACGGGGGGAGGACGGAGAGCACGGAGCAGAACGGGGAGGACAGAGAGCACGGAGCAGGACGGGGGAGGACGGAGAGCACGGAGCAGAACGGGGGGAGGACGGAGAGCACGGAGCAGAACGGGGGAGGACGGAGAGCACGGAGCAGAACGGGGAGGACGGAGAGCACGGAGCAGAGCAGGGGGAGGACGGAGAGCACAGAGCAGGACAGGGGGAGGATGGAAAGCACGAGCAGGACAGGATAATGGAGCAGGAGGAGGGGAGCACAGAGGAGAATGGAGGCGCACAGAGCTGGATGGGGAAGCACAGAGCAGGACGGCAACTTATATACCCGGTGTAGCGTCGGCGTCCCTGCCCTCTGCCAGGCAGGGACGCTGTTCCCCTCACCCCTCTGCTACAGGTCCGGTGTCCTCTTGCCGCTCTGCTGGAGGTGCACGCTCCTTTCCTGCCTCTGTGCTTAGAGCGCTGCGCGCGCTGCCCCCCCTTAAAGGGGTCGCGCGCGTCGTCCTAAGAAGTCCCCGGCCAATGGCCGGAGGACTTCACCTTATATTAGGCCCCTCCTCCAAAATGGAGGTGCCCGAGCAATGTTGTTGCACAGTTCACAACTCTGCTTCAGTCCTCAGGGTCCTTGTCAGATACCTGTCTGTCGCTATCTGTTACCTGCCTGCACGCTCACCTGGGAGCGCTCATCTGTTACCTGCCTGCACGCTCACCTGGGAGCGCTCATCTGTTACCTGCCTGCACGCTCACCTGGGAGCGCTCATCTGTTACCTGCTTGCACGCTCACCTGGGAGCGCTCATCTGTTACCTGCCTGCACGCTCACCTGGGAGTGCTCATCTGTTGCCTGCCTGCACGCTCACCTGGGAGCACTCATCTGTTACCTGCCCGCACGCTCACCTAGGAGCGCTCATCTGTTACCTGCCTGCCCGCTCACCTGGGAGCGCTCATCTGTTACCTGCTTGCCCGCTCACCTGGGAGCATTCATCCGTTACCTGCCTGCTAGCCTACCTGGAGGCTCAGCCATCACAGGTCATATCTACACTCCTCCAGAGACTGCCCGGTCACTTGCCGTGACCTCTACACTCATCCAGAGACTGCCTCCAGAGACTGCCCCGGTCACTTGCCGTGACCTCCTACCCACTCATCCAGAGACTGCCCCGGTCACTTGCCGTGACCTCCTACCCACTCATCCAGAGACTGCCCCGGTCACTTGCCGTGACCTCCTACCCACTCATCCAGAGACTGCCCCGGTCACTTGCCGTGACCTCCTGCCCACTCTTCCAGAGACTACCTCGCTTATCTGCTGTGACCACCTGTCCGTCCACCCTGGTCGCCACCCGCTCTCTTACAAGGTACGCCTCTTTGTATAGTAGCTCAGAGGTTCCGCCTCCCAGACCCGTTACAGTTTGCTCGGGCCATGGAACCCGGTGGCGCCCAAGTTCCCTCCATCTCGGACCTGTGTCATGAACTGTCCCGTCAGAAGTCCAACAGGAGTCCATCCTGGGTCACCTGCGGAATGTCAATTCTCGCCTGGACACTCTGACAGCTCCACCAGCAACCACCGCTGGTGCCATGACTCGCAATCCGGCAGCCCCTCTGCTCCCCAATACCATGGGCTCCTGTCACGGACCCCGGCTCTCTGCACCTCCTCGCTTCGGAGGCGACCCTGCTCAGGCTCGGGGCTTCATCAATCAGTGCACTCTGCACTTTGAACTTCTCTCCCACCAGTTTAACTCCGACCGGGCCAAAATTGCCTTCATCATGTCCCATCTCACTGGGAGGCCCTGGCCTGGCTGAATCCTCTTTGGGAGAGAGGAGATCCTCTGGTGTCCGACCTGTCTGCCTTTCTCGCGGCTTTTAGTAAAGTCTTTGACGAGCCCGGACGAAAGATCTCATCCGCATCATCTCTGCTACGCCTCCGTCAGGGAAATCTCACCGTGGGCCAATATGCCATACGGTTTCGTACCCTTGCATCGGAGCTGGCCTGGGACAACGACGCTCTGGTATCCGTTTTCTGGGAGGGTTTGTCCGGCCGTATTAAAGATGAACTCGCCGGTCGGGACATTCCTACCACTCTCGATGACCTTATAACTCTCGCCACCCGGATTGACCTACGGTTCCAGGAGCGGGCCAAAGAGGTCACCCGTGAAAGGAGGTTTCCACGTCTAGCTCCTACGTTTCAGAAACCCGTCACTCCCTCCGTTTCTCCCCAATTACACTCTCCTGAGCCTATGCAGGTCGACCAGACCAAGATGGTCAAAACCCGTCAGGACTTACGCCGTGCCGAGGGGAGTTGCTTCTACTGTGGCAGTAAGGAGCATCGGATTCGTACCTGTCCGGAGAGGTCGGGAAACGCCTGTGTCTAGGTTCGCTCAGAGAGGTCAACCTAGACAAGGAGAAAGCCTCTCCATCTCTGCTGCTGTCAGTCTCCATTCTCTGTGGGGAGAATCGTTATTTTGAACTAGCCCAACTTGACTCTGGAGCAGCCGGGAATCTTATGTCACAGTCCCTGGTAGAAAAATACCGCATTCCCACCAAACCTTTGGTTGTACCATTATCAGTCGCCGCTGTGGACGGGGGTCTTTTACCACACCCCATCCAACTCATCACCGAACCCATAACTCTGCAAATGGGAATGCTGCATTCTGAGAGCATCTCTTTTCATGTTCTGCCTGGACTCTCTCAAGCCCTCTTACTAGGGCTACCTTGGCTTCAGAAACATGGACCCGTGCTCGACTGGCAGACCGGAGAGGTTCTTCGCTGGGGACAGGATTGTCATAAGACGTGTTTGGTTCCTGTTCATCCTGTCTGTCCTTCTCCTACCCCAACTAATTTACCTGGACTTCCGATCCCTTATTGGTCATTTGCTGATGTCTTTAATAAAAAAGAGGCAGAGACATTACCTCCTCACAGACCATACGATTGTCCTATCGACCTGTTACCTGGTACTACGCCTCCCCGTGGGCGTATTTACCCATTATCCGCTGCTGAGACCCGGTCGATGTCCGAATATATCGAGGAGAATTTGGCCAGGGGATTCATCCGGAAATCTACTTCCCCGGCAGGAGCAGACTTCTTTTTCGTAAAAAAGAAGGACGGCTCTCTTCGCCCCTGTATAGACTATAGAGGTCTTAACAAGATCACGGTGAAGAATAAATACCCCCTTCCGCTCATTCCAGAATTATTTGATCGTTTGAGGGGGGCTAGAATCTTCACCAAACTGGATCTCCGTGGGGCGTACAACCTGGTCCGTATCCGTCAAGGGGATGAATGGAAGACTGCATTTAACACCCGGGACGGCCACTATGAATATCTAGTGATGCCCTTTGGTCTCTGTAATGCTCCTGCCGTCTTTCAAGAGTTGGTCAATGACATCTTCTGGGACCTTCTCTACTTCTGCGTAGTGGTGTACCTGGACGACATCTTGGTCTTCTCTCCGGATCTCCAGACTCACCGGAGGGACGTTCGTCAGGTTCTGCTCAGGCTCAGGCAGAATCACCTCTTCGCTAAATTTGAGAAATGCCTCTTTGAGCAGACCTCGCTGCCGTTTTTGGGCTACGTTATTTCTCAGACCAGCCTGCGAATGGATCCAGAGAAACTGTCAGCCATCGAGAAATGGCCCCGACCGGAGGAATTGAAGGCCATTCAGCGGTTCCTGGGCTTCGCCAACTACTACCGCCTCTTCATACCGCACTTCTCTTCCCGGACTGGCCCAATCTCCGCACTTACCCGTAAGGGTACTAACCCCAAGGAATGGACGCCCGAAGCAGAGGAGGCCTTTCTTTCCTTAAAGCAGGCCTTCTCTTCCGCCCCGGTGCTGCATCGCCCGGACGGCAACAAGCAGTTCTTCATGGAGGTTGACGCTTCCACCTCTGGAGCCGGAGCGGTACTTACTCAAAAATCATCTTCCGGGAGGATGGTAACTTGTGGCTTCTTCTCCAAACTCTTCTCCTCTTCTGAGCGCAATTATTCCATAGGAGACCGAGAGTTATTGGCCATCAAGCTGGCATTGGAGGAGTGGCGTTACCTACTCGAGGGGGCTCTTCATCCGGTAATTATTTACACTGACCACAAAAACTTGGCTTACCTCCAGCATGCCCAGAGACTTAACCCGCGTCAGGCCCGGTGGTCCTTGTTTTTTGCTCGTTTCGATTTTGTTCTACATTTTCGCCCGGCAGACAAGAACATCAAGGCGGACGCCTTGTCTCGATCCTTCCTGGTGTCGGATCTCGAGGAGGAACCGAAACATATCATCGATCCCGCCAGAGTAATGCAGGTGGCTCCCGTGAGTCTAAATCGTCTCCCTCCCGGTAAGATGTTCGTATCGGTAGCCGATCGGGAGAGAATCCTACACTGGGGCCATTCGTCTAAATTAGCTGGCCACGCCGGTCAAAAAAAGACCCTCCAGCTTATTACTCGGCATTACTGGTGGCCTACCCTGCACAAGGACGTAATAGACTTTGTTTCTGCCTGTGCCTCATGTGGCCGCAACAAGGTTCCGAGACTTCTGCCTGCCGGTCGTCTCCTTCCGCTTCCTGTACCCGCTGCTCCCTGGCAGCATATAGCCATGGACTTCATAACGGACCTCCCCGTTTCTGCCGGTTGTACGGTCATTTGGGTGGTCGTTGACCGCTTTTCCAAGATGGCTCATTTTATTCCCCTGCCAGGCCTCCCGTCTGCACCCAAGCTGGCTAAGGACTTTATCTGCCACATCTTCCGTCTTCATGGCCTGCCTCGCCATATCGTGTCGGATCGAGGGGTACAGTTCACCTCACGTTTCTGGAGAGCCACTTGTAAATTGCTAGACGTCACCTTGGACTTCTCCTCCGCCTACCACCCACAGTCCAATGGTCAAGTTGAGCGGGTCAATCAGATCCTGACCAGTTGCCTCCGGCACTTCGTTAATGTCCACCATTCTGACTGGGTGGATCTCCTGCCATGGGCCGAATTTTCTTACAACAATCACGAGAGCGAATCTTCCTCCAAATCCCCGTTTTTTGTAGTCTTCGGTCAGCATCCTCGGATCCCATTTCCCGTCTCCATCTCAGTGGACAATCCGGCTGCGGAATCTCTTGTTAACAAATTTTCCTCCATATGGGAGAATACGCGGTCCGCACTCCTTCTGTCATCCGACCGTATGAAAAGACATGCTGACAAAAGACGTCTGGATCCTCCTCAATTCCGTCCTGGGGATAAGGTCTGGCTATCGTCCAAGTATGTCCGGCTCAAGATTCCTTCCTATAAGTTAGGGCCTCGATTCATCGGTCCTTTGGAAGTCATCAGTCAAATCAACCCAGTGGCCTATAAATTGAAACTGCCGGCCAACTTGCGGATCCCTAACTCCTTCCATGTATCTCCACTCAAACCGTGGTACTTAACTCTTTTTCCAAGTCTACAGGTACGCCTCCTGCTCCGGTTTCAGCTGAAAATGAATTTGAGGTAGAGAACATTTTGGCCACCAAGAGGGTAAGAAGGAAGACCTATTTTATGGTGGATTGGAAGGGGTTTGGTCCTGAGGAGAGAACATGGGAGCCTCGGGAGAACATCCATGCCCCTCTCATCCTAGCTAAATTTCTTTCTAGCCTAAAGAAGGGGGGGCCTAAAGGGGGGATACTGCCAGGCAGGGACGCTGTTCCCCTCACCCCTCTGCTACAGGTCCGGCGTCCTCTTGCCGCTCTGCTGGACGTGCACGCTCCTTTCCTGCCTCTGTGCTTAGGGCGCGCGCGTGGGCGCTGCCCCCCCTCTTAAAGGGGCCGCGCGCGTCGTCCTAAGAAGTCCCCGGCCAATGGCCGGAGGACTTCACCTTATATTAGGCCCCTCCTCCAAAATGGAGGTGCCCGAGCAATGTTGTTGCACAGTTCACTACTCTGCTTCAGTCCTCAGGGTCCTTGTCAGATACCTGTCTGTCGCTATCTGTTACCTGCCTGCACGCTCACCTGGGAGCGCTCATCTGTTACCTGCCTGCACGCTCACCTGGGAGCGCTCATCTGTTACCTGCCTGCACGCTCACCTGGGAGCGCTCATCTGTTACCTGCCTGCACGCTCACCTGGGAGCGCTCATCTGTTACCTGCCTGCACGCTCACCTGGGAGCGCTCATCTGTTGCCTGCCTGCACGCTCACCTGGGAGCGCTCATCTGTTACCTGCCCGCACGCTCACCTAGGAGCGCTCATCTGTTACCTGCCTGCCCGCTCACCTGGGAGCGCTCATCTGTTACCTGCTTGCCCGCTCACCTGGGAGCGTTCATCCGTTACCTGCCTGCTAGCCTACCTGGAGGCTCAGCCATCACAGGTCGTATCTACACTCCTCCAGAGACTGCCCCGGTCACTTGCCGTGACCTCCTACCGACTCATCCAGAGACTGCCCCAGTCACTTGCCGTGACCTCCTACCCACTCATCCAGAGACTGCCCCGGTCACTTGCCGTGACCTCCTACCCACTCACCCAGAGACTGCCCCGGTCACTTGCCGTGACCTCCTGCCCACTCTTCCAGAGACTACCTCGCTTATCTGCTGTGACCACCTGTCCGTCCACCCTGGTCGCCACCCGCTCTCTTACAAGGTACGCCCCTTTGTATAGTAGCTCAGAGGTTCCGCCTCCCAGACCCATTACACCCGGCTTATACGCGAGTCAATAAGTTTTCCAAGTTTTTTGTGGCAAAATTAGGGGGTCGGCTTATACACGGGTCGGCTTATACATGAGTATATACGGTATTTTGATATCATGTAACAAGATGTCCATTTTATTTTCAGTGCGGGATACCTGGCAATATAAAACACAAATAAGCATTATATTGTTTTTCTAATTGGACAAAACATTGTAACAAATTAGAGGGAAGACACTGTCACGTCGCCGTTGGACTCGATGGCTGGTATTCCTGCCTCGGCCGCTGAGAGGTGCCGGACTCCTTCGGCTGGTGGTGCCGGTGATAGGAGGGCTATATCCTCATATGGTTCCACTCCTTTGACGCCGGCCTCTGTCGCTGGGCATCGCCATGTTTCTCCAGTGGGTTGTGTTTGTGAAAGAGAAGGGGTCCCTGCGCAGGCGTCTGGTGGGTGCAGGCTTCAATCTTCTGTCAGAGGTGAAGTGGTTGGTGCCAGTCATGCATCGCCATCTGGCCTGGTTCTGGGGGCGGTCCGGATGAGGTCATCAGGCTGTGAGCCTGTGAGAGGTAGCCGTGTCCTTCAAATACCTTGGAGCCTGTCCTGCAGGCCGCCAGATATAGTCTCGGTTTCCCCAGTGTGCTAGTGTTTATTTGCTATTTTGTCTCTGACCTTAGCCTGGATTTTGACCCTTCTACAGCCTGCCAATTTTGTACCTTTGCTGCCCTCCCGGTTTTGACTCTGACTTTCGCTTGGATTTTGACCCTTCTACAGCCTGCCGATTTTGTACCTTTGCTGCCCGCCCGACTTTGACTCTGACCTTAGCCTGAATTTTGACTCTTCTACAGCCTGCTGAGTTTGTACCTTTGCTGCCCTCCTGGTTTTGACTCTGACTTCTGACTACGCTTTTGGTCTCGTTTTCTATTCCCTTCCTTTCGACCTTCCTGCTCCGGTCCGCTGCTCTCATAGGCAGCTACCCCTTGAGCTCCGCTGTAATTCCAGTTTCCTGTATAGGGGTAAAGGGTCTCGGGGTTTCTCGGGCTGCTGTCTTACCTGCAGTTCAGACCTGCAGCGGACGGACGTCACATTATATCTGGCCCAAACCGTTTTTATATATATCCAGAATATATAAAAGCAATACCTTACCTTTTCCCTGAATTTTTTTTTCCTTTCCTCTCTTTCTCTGAGCTGATTCTGCTGTTGAAGCACCTGTGCCATGCTTCATTTCTCAGTCCTGTGGAGGATCATTCCCATCATTTTGTACTAACATGCTGCACAAGCCACAGTCTGGAGACCTCTGGGAAAATGCTGGACATCAGAAGTCTTCACTCACTGGACGTCAGCACCTGGGTAGCTCTGGTCATGCCTGCACAGGTGCCCAGGTATTGCCCGCTGATGCGGCCAAAGTCTTTTTATCTACTTCTTTGTCCTACCTTAAGAAATCTGTGTGTTTCGAGGCTTATGTAGATGGTGGCTTAGAAGGGAATTTCATAGACTTCTTGGTAGCAAGGAATCTTGGCGTACCACTGCTAAGGCTTAATGCCCCCATTAAAACCACTGCAATTAATGGCACACCTATCGTCCAGGGTGGAGTGGAGTTTGTCACTAAGGAAGTATCAATGTCAGTGGGATCATTACATGCTGAACATGTGTAATTTTTGGTTATCAATAATTTATCATCCGCAGTTATTTTGGGTATGTCATGGTTTCGCAAACATAATCCAGTCATAGACTGGCACATGGGTGATATCGTGCGCTGGAGCCCAGAGTGTCAGGATAACTGTATATCACTATCAGTGAACCAAGTTAAGGTCACACCTCCCTTTGTACCTTATGCATTCAAAGATTATGAGGATGTCTTTTCTATATTGGAATCAGAGATATTACCCCCTCACAGAGAGTACGATTGCCCCATAGAATTGATACCGGATTCTCGTCTCCCAAAGGGGAGAATATTTAATCTCTCTGGTCCAGAACGTCAGGCCATGAAAGACTACATAACAGACAGTTTGCGAAAAGGGTTTATTAGACCATCCACCTCACCAGTTGGGGCCGGGTTCATTTTTGTGGAAAAGAAAGATGGTGGTCTTAGACCTTGCATTGATTACCATGAGTTAAACGCAACGAATTTTGTGAACGATATTTTCAGAGACATCAGTGGTGTATATGTGGTCGTTTATTTGGATGACATCCTGATTTATTCTTCTGACCTTATGACGCACATCCAACATGTCTGTTCGGTCCTCCAGAGACTTAGAGAGCATTCTTTATTTGCTAAACTAGAGAAATGTGTCTTCATGAACGAGGACATACAGTTTTTAGAGTATATTTTGTCAGCTAAAGGGTTTTGCATGGTTTTGCATGGATAACGCATTTTTTGCTGCTATCTATGCGGATACTTTATTCCTCTGTTGTGAATGTTTTAGAAATGAATTCTGAGCAGAAGCTCCCTCTGGTGGTTGCAAACAGTACTGAACCATTCAATGATTATTGGCAATCAGGAATCACGGACTGGCTGGATATAAGGGAGGTTCCCTCCCATCATGGTTGCCGGTGATCAATTGTTCTTGTCTCAATGTTGTTTCCTGGTTCACTTGAAAGCTTGCTGAGTCTTGCCTATTCTCCTGCTCTCAGATAAGATATTTTCTGTTTTTTGTTTTTTGTGCTTGCCATTTGCATATTTCTCTGCATTTCTGTGAGGTTGGCCAGGTTCCCCTCCACGGGGGGCTTGGTCTCCTCTCGGTTCCTCTGGAGCCACTGTTGTTTGTTCATTTGCCTTTTCCAGTTTTTTCAGTGGCTGCGGCTTAGTTTTGTTACACCAGAGAACTAATTTAGGTGGTAGAGGTCGTGTGATCTCAGGTGTTTTTGCAATTAGTAGTGTTGGTTTTTTTAGGGTTTTTTTGGATTGCAGTAAGTATCCTTCCTATCCTTTTCTGTCTAGGCAGATTGGGCCCCAGCATTTGCTCATACTATTTTCTGTCTGTGTCTGTATTTCCTCTTGTCTAACCGCCATTACATGTTTGGGGGCTTCCTATGTTCTTTGGGGATCTGCTCCGGGGCAGATAGCTTTCCTCTTTCTATCTTTAGGTGTAGTTAACCTCTCAGGCTGTGACGAGGTGTCTAGGACCAACGTAGGAACGCTCCACGGCTGCCTTTAGTTGTGGTGGTTAGGGTACTGCAATCCAGTAGATTCCAACCTCTCTGGTGTATTGCCGTTTTTGCCTGCTCTCCTCAGCTACTAAAACATAACATTCCTCTATGCTTGATATATCAAGTGAATAAAGATCTCAGCTACTAAAATATAACAGTATCACCGGCCACACTGAAAATTATATGGTACTCACAGAAGGGAAAAATAGTGTGGAAAGAAAAAAGGTTGTCAGAGTTGTCAGAGATTTTTTTTTCTGTTTGTTGCATTTTTTCCCTCTTTTTCTCTGGGGGCTGAGGAGGATTTTTTTTTTCTCAATGGAGTTTGCACAGTTGTCTGGCCGTGTGGATCAGCTTGCCACTGAGGTTTGGAGCATTGCTACCTATCTTGCTGGGTTGCCAGTTGTGGAACCCAGGATCCCCATGCCAGATTTGTTTTTGGGGGATGGAGCTAAATTTCTGAATTTCAAAAATAACTGTAAGTTGTTTTTTGCCTTAAAACCTAAGTCCTCAGGGAACGCAGCACAGCAGGTTCAAATTGTCATCTCTCTCCTATGCGGCGATCCTCAGGATTGGGCTTTTTCCCTGACACCTGGGGACCCTGTTTTGAGTAATGTTGATGCATTTTTTCTGGCTCTGGGGTTATTGTACGATGAACCTAATGTCACTGATCAAGCTGAAAAAACCTTGTTGGCATTAAATCAGGGGCTTGAGGACGCTGAGTTGTACTGTCAGAAATTCCGAAAGTGGGCAGTCCTGACCAAATGGAATGATGATGCTTTGGCAGCCCTTTTTCGGAAGGGTCTGTCAGAGAATGTAAAAGATGTTATGGTGGGTTTCCCTGCTCCCTCTGGTCTCAATGATTCTATGTCATTAGCGATTCAAATTGATAGACGTTTGTGTGAGCGTAGAAGTATGCGTGGAATAGTGTTGCCTTGTGAACCAGCTTCTGAACCCATGCAGTGTGATAGAGTGGCTTCTGGGCACAGCGTCATGAGTTTCGAAAATGCAATGGGTTATGTTTCTACTGTGGTGATGCCTCTCATGCTATTTCAGTCTGCCCTAAGCGGGGAAGACGTTTTGCACGCTCAGTTTTCTTGGGTAGTGTTCAGACTAAATTTCTGTTGACTGTTACCCTGATTTGCTCCCTGTCCACATTTTCTGCTCAGGATTTTGTTCATTCGGGAGCAGCTATTAACCTGATGGAATTTGATTTTGCTAAACGTTGTGGGATTCCCTTGATACCCCTACGGAAGTCTATTCCCCTACTGGGGATTGATTCTACCCCTTTGGCTGAGAATAAACCCCAGTTCTCTACTCAGGTGATAATGAGGGTTGAACCTGATCATCAGGAGAGTTGCAAATTTTTGGTGCTGTATAATCTGCATGACATTATTGTACTAGGTTTCCCTTGGTTACAGTCTCATAATCCTGTTTTGGATTGGAAATCTGTATCTGTAACCAGTTGGGGCTGCCAATGTGTTAATACCAACACTCCTGTTTTTTCTGCCTCTCCCCAGGCTCAAGATGTTCCTGACTTTTTGACTGATTTTTCTGATGTGTTTAGCGAAAGTAAATCTGCATCCTTGCCCCCCCATAGGAGCTATGACTGCGCTATTGAATTAGTGCCTGGTAGTAAATTCCCTAAATGTCGCCTTTTTAACTTGCCTGTACCTGAACATGACGCTATGCGGTCTTATATCAAGGAGTCATTGGAGAAGGGTCATATCAGACCATCCTCTTCACCCTTGGGTGCCGGTTTTTTCTTTGTGGCCAAAAAGGATGGTTCATTAACCCCTTCACCCCCAAGGGTGGTTTGCACGTTAATGACCGGGACAATTTTTACAATTCTGACCACTGTCTCTTTATGAGGTTATAACTCCGGAACGCTTCAACGGATCTTCGCGATTCTGAGATTGTTTTCTCGTGACATATTGTACTTCATGTTAGTGGTAAAATTTCTTCCATATAACTTGCGTTTATTTTTGAAAAATACGCAAATATGGCAAAAAGTTTGAAAATTTAGCAATTTTCAAACTTTGAATTTTTATTCCCTTAAAACAGAGAAATATGTAATACAAAATAGTTAAGAAATAACATTTCCCACATGTCTACTTTACATCAGCACAATTTTGGAATCAAAATTTTTTTTTGTTAGGAAGTTATAAGGGTTAAAAGTTGACCAGCGATTTCTCATTTTTACAACAAAATTTACAAAGCCATTTTTTTTAGGGACCACCTCACATTTGAAGTCACTTTGAGGGGTCTACATGACAGAAAATACCCAAAAGTGACACCATTCTAAAAACTGCACCCCTCAAGGTACTCAAAACATTCAAGAAGTTTATTAACCCTTCAGGTGCTTCACAGGAACTAAAGCAACGTGGAAGGAAAAAATGAATATTTAACTTTTTAGCCACAAAAATGATCTTTTACAAACTTTTTTTTTATTTTACAAGGGTAAAAGGAGAAAATGGACAGATAAGGTTGTTATGCAATTTCTCCTGAGTACCACAATACCCCATATGTGGGGGAAAACCACTGTTTGGGCACACGGCAGAGCTCGTAAGGGAAGGAGCGCCGTTTGACTTTTTCAAACTAAAATTGGCTGGAGTTGAGATTGGACGCCATGTCGCGCTTGGAGAACCTCTGATGCGCCTAAACAGTGGAAACCCCCCACAAGTGACACCATTTTGGAAACTAGACCCCCTAAGGTACTTATCTAGATCTGTTGTGAGCACTTTGAACCCCCAAGTGTTTCACAAAAGTTTATAATGCCTGGGTGTGAAAAAAAAAAAAAAAAAAAATTCCACAAAAATGATTTTTTAGTCCTAAATTTTTGAATTTTCCCAAGGAAATTGGACCCCAAAAGTTGTTGTCCAATTTGTCCTGAGTACGCTGATACCCCATATGTGGGGGTGGAAAACTGTTTGGGCGCACGGCAGGGCTTGGAAAGGAAGTAGTAACGTTTTGGAATGCAGACGTTGATGGGGGTCATGTTCCGTTTGCAGTGCCCCAGATGAGCCTAAACAGTGGAAATCCCCCACAAGTGACCCCATTTTGGAAACTAGACCCCCTAAGGAACTTATCTAGATCTTTGGTGAGCACTTTGAACCCCCAAGTGCTTCACACAAGTTTATAATGCCCGGGCATGAAAATAAAAAATCCTATTTTTTTCCCACAAAAATTATCTTTTAGTCACTAATTTTTTATTTTCCCAAGGGTATCAGGAGAAATTGGACCACATAAGTTGTAGTCCAATTTGTCCTGAGTACGCTGATGCCCCATATGTGGGGGGAACCACTGTTTGGGCGCACGGCAGAGCTCGGAAGGGAAGGAGCACCATTTGACTTTTTCCAACCAAAATTGGCTGGAATTGAGATTGGATGCCATGTTGCATTTGGAGAGCCCCTGATGTGCCTAAACAGTGGAAACCCCCCACAAATGACCCCATTTGGGAAACTAGACCCCCTAAGGAACTTATCTAGATCTTTGGTGAGCAATTTGAACCCTCAAGTGCTTCACACAAGTTTATAACGTAGAGCCGTAAAATTTAAAAATCATATTTTTTCCACAAAAATGATCTTTTCACCCGAATTTTTATTTTTCCAAGGGTAACAAGACTCCAAAAGTTATTGTGCAATTTGTCCTGAGTACACTGATACCCCATATGTGGGGGTATAGCACTGTTTGGGTGCATGGCAGAGTTTGGAAGGGAAGGAGCGCCGTCTCACTTTTTCAACGCAGAATTGGCTGGACGCCATGTCGTGTTTGGAGAGCTCCTGATCTGCCTAAACAGTGGAAACCCCCCACAAATGACACCATTTTGGAAACTAGACCCCTCAAGGAACTTATCTAGATGTGTGGTGAGAACTTTGAACCCCCAGGTGTTTCACTAAAGTTTATAACGTACAGCCTTAAAATAAAAAATCCTTTTTTTTTTTTACAAAAATGATTTTTTCGCCCCCAATATTTTATTTTCACAAGGGTAACAGAAGAAATTGGAACCCAAAAGTTGTTTTCCAATTTGTCCTGAGTACGCTGATACCCAATATGTAGGAGAAAACTACTGTATGGGTGCACGTCAGGGCTCGGAAGGGAAGTAGTGACGTTTTGGATTGCAGACTTTGATGGAATGGTCTGGGGGCGTCATGTCGCATTTGGAGAGCCCCTGATACGCCTAAACAGTGGAAACCCCCCACAAGTGACCCCATTTTGGAAAATAGACCCCACAAGGAACTTATCTAGATGTGTGGTGAGCACTTTGAACCCCGAAGTGCTTCACAGAAGTTTATAACGCACAGCCGTAAAAATAAAAAATCCTTTTTTTTTTTACAAAAATGATTTTTTCGCCCCCAATATTTTATTTTCACAAGGGTAACAGGAGAAATTGGACCCCAAAAGTTGTTGTCCAATTTGTCCTGAGTACGCTGATACCCAATATGTGGGAGAAAACTACTGTATGGGCGCATGTCAGGGCTCGGAAAGGGAAGTAGTGACGTTTTGGATTGCAGACTTTGATGGAATGGTCTGGGGGCGTCATGTCGCATTTGGAGAGCCCCTGATGCGCCTAAACAGTGGAAACCCCCCACAAGTGACCCCATTTTGGAAAATAGACCCCACAGGGAACTTACCTAGATGTGTGGTGAGCACTTTGAACCCCGAAGTGCTTCACAGAAGTTTATAACGCACAGCCGTAAAAATAAAAAATCCTTTTTTTTTTTACAAAAATGATTTTTTCGCCCCCAATATTTTATTTTCACAAGGGCAACAGGAGAAATTGGACCCCAAAAGTTGTTGTCCAATTTGTCCTGAGTACGCTGATACCCAATATGTGGGAGAAAACTACTGTATGGGCGCATGTCAGGGCTCGGAAAGGGAAGTAGTGACGTTTTGGATTGCAGACTTTGATGGAATGGTCTGGGGGCGTCATGTCGCATTTGGAGAGCCCCTGATGCGCCTAAACAGTGGAAATCCCCAACAAGTGACCCCATTTTGGAAAATAGACCCCCAAGGAACTTATTTAGATGTGTGGTGAGCGCTATGAAGCCCCAAGTGCTTCACAGAAGTTTATAATGTACAGCCGTAAAAACAAAAAAATCTTATTTTTTTTACAAAAATAATATTTTCGCCCCCAGTTTTTTATTTTCCCAAGGGTAACAGAAGAAATAGGACAAATTTCACAATAACTCTTGGGGTCCAGAGTACGCTGATACCCCATATGTGGGGATAAACTACTGTTTGGATGCATGGCAGAGCTCAGAAGTGAAGGAACACCGTTTGACTTTTTCAACGCAGAATTGGCTGGAATGGAGATCAGACGCCATGTCACATTTGGAGAGCCCCTGATGTGCCTAAACAGCGGAAACCCCCCAATTCTAACTCCAACCCTAACCCCAACACACCCCTAACCCTAGTCCCAACCCTAATCCCAACCCTAACCCTAATCCTAACTCTCACCCTAATCCTAACTTTAGCGCCAACCCTAACCCTAACTTTAGCCGAAACCCTAACCCTAACCCTAATGGGAAAATGGAAATAAATACATTTTTTTTATTTTATTATTTTTCCCTAACTAAGGGGGTGATAAAGGGGGTTTGATTTACTATTTATAGCGGTTTTTATGATTGGCAGCTGTCACGCTAAAAGACGCTTTTTATTGCAAAAAGTAGTTTTTTGCATCGCCACATTTTGAGAGCTATAATTTTTGCATATTTTGGCCCACAATGTCATGTGAGGTCTTAATTTTTTGCGGGACGAGGTGACGCTTTTATTGGTACCAATTTTGAGCATGTGACATTTTTTGATCGCTTTTTATTTCGATTTTTGGGAGATTAGAATGAACAAAAATCAGCAATTCATGAATTTCTTTTGGGTGAGGCGTTTTTATTGTTCCGCGTGTGGTAAAATCGATAAAGCAGTTTTATTCTTCGGGTCAGTACGATTATGGCGATACCTCATTTATATCATTTTTTTATGTTTTGGCGCTTTTATAGAATAAAAACAATTTTATATAAAAAATAATTATTTTTGCATCGCTTTATTCTGCGAGCTATAACTTTTTTATTTTTTTGCTGATGATGCTGTGTGATGGCTCGTTTTTTGCGGGACAAGATGACGTTTTCAGCGGTACCATGTTAATTTATATCCGTCTTTTTGATCGCGTGTTATTCCACTTTTTGTTCAGCGGTATGATGATAAAGCACTGATTTTTTGCTTCGTTTTTATTTTTTATTTTTTAAGGGGTTCACAAAAGGGGTTAACTAGTGGGATAGTTTTATAGGGGGGGTCGTTACGGACGCGGCGATACCATATATGTGTACTTTTATTGTTTTATTTTTTTTATTTACAATAAGTAATGAATTTATTGGGGAATATTTTTTTTTTTTATTTATTTTTGGATTTTTTTTTACACATGTTTATTTTTACTTTTTTTTACTTTTTTACTTTGTCCCAGGGTGGAACATCACTGTATTTCATCAGATCGCTGGTGTGACAGTGTGCACAGCACTCTGTCACACCAGCGATGTGACAGGCAGTGCAGGACGCTTCCTCATGCCTGCTCTCAGCAGGCACTGAGGAAGCCGCCTCCCTCCAGGACCCCAGCGCCATCTTGGATCCGGGTCCTGGGAGGGAGGAAGCCCTCAGAACAGCGCGATCACATCGCGCTGCTCTGAGGGTCTCAGGGGGGCGATCCTCCCCTGTGCCCCCAGTACACCGCGATCATGTTTGATCGCGGTGTGCAAGGGGTTAATGTGCCGGGAGCGGTCCGTGACCGCTCCTGACACACAGTCACGGGTGTCAGCTGTGATAATCAGCTGACACCCGGCGGCGATTAGCTGCGCTCCCGAGGGAGCGCAGCTAATCGCCTATGACGTACTATCCCGTCCATGGTCAGAATGGCATGGGTTTTATGGACGGGATAGTACGTCTAATGTCAGAGAGGGGTTAAGGCCGTGTATTGATTATCGTCTCTTGAACAATATGTCACGGGTGTGTCGCGGCGGAGATCGTCGCGATTGCACACCCTGACTTCGCACAGCTGAGTTTCTGGTGCTGGGTGTTTTTCGGCACTGAGGGAGTTAATTCTTTCTCTCTCGGTGCTGGACTGACCAGCCTCGCCCAGCTGCGATTGATGTTTTGTTAATTAGCTTCCTTCATATACCTGCTGGTCTGCTGGGGAAATTGCCGGTGAAAGCATTCATTCAGACCAGCAGAGCGGATCGTTTCTGAGAAGACTTAAGCTAAGAGTGCCTGTTGTGGTTTTTCCTCTCCTCGCTTATTGTTTATCTCCTTAACCTTTTGTGTTCCTCTGTAGTGGAAGTTTTGTATGCAAGGCAGTGTTTTCTTTACCCCTTGTCTGTCTCGTTTGTCTTAGACTGTGTGTAAGCTGTGACTTGCCCATTCCCTGTGGTGGTAATCAGGGTCCTTCTCAGGACTAGATTACAGTGGTCAGGGATCTACAGGAGACAGGGTTACGCTGGCGGCCTGGACCTCTGTACCATTAACAGTACCTCCAGGTAGAGGGACTAGTCAGGACCCCAGTTCAGGGTCAGCATAGACCCCGGTCCACCTCTATCCTGAGACAGCGTGACACGTACACAGTATAGACCCACAATACATAGGATATTATGTCAGGTAAGACATTGCTGGCAGATACTATGTATACATATTGATATTTTCTATTATATGAAATATAGAATGTTGTCACATTAGATATATGTTACTATCATAGAATATATCTGTTATACGTCGTGACATTTTCACCGGCCACTTTAAAAGATTCTCCCCAGCTACCATGGATCCAGTAGCCCAGTTAGCTCAGCAGTTGCAGAGTTTGTCCATGGAGCTGACGGACGTTAAGTCCAAGGTTTTGTACCCCCGGGAGCATACCAGATCTGAACCTAAAGTAGCTCTCCCGGACAGGTTCACTGGTGGGCGGGACAAATTTTTTACCTTCCGGGAGGCATGTAAATTATATTTTCGGCTACGGCCTCGGTCTTCGGGGAGTGAAGATCAGAGGGTGGGAATTGTCATCTGCTCTTACAAGGGGACCCTCAATCCTGGGCGTTCTCTCTTCCTCCGGACTCCCCGGCTCTCCAGTCAGTAGATCGATTTTTTACAGCCCTGGGTCTGGTATATGATGACCCGGATCGGTCTCCCTTGCTGAAATGAAGTTACGTAAGATACAGCAGGAGATCGTCCGGCGGAGGAATTTTCTTCTGAGTTCCGTAGATGGGCCACAGATACTCAGTGGAATGACCCAGCTCTTAGGAGCCAGTTTTGTCAAGGATTATCTGACAAATTAAAAGATGTGTTGGCTCAGTATGATTCTCCCCCGTCACTGGAGGCCGCTATGGCCCTTGCTATTCGCATTGATAGACGGCTTCGGGAGAGGTGCGAGGTAACTCCGCCCCCTGTGAGGACTCCACCTTCTACTATAGTCCCTTATATTGAGGTTCCCCTGGTTTGTTCTGAGGAGCCTATGCAGTTAGGAGGGACATCGTTTCGAGGGAGGGGATCGGCGGTGCGCCGCAAGACAGGAAAGTGTTACTTCTGTCGGAGAAAGGGACATTTTGTTGGGGGGTGTCCATCCCGTACTTTGCTGAGCAAGGAGTCGCCGGAAAACTGTTGATCCCAGGTTGTGTGGTGGACGACAATCTGGGAGTATGTATTTCGTCCCCAAGTCCGTCTCAGTTTCTCGTACCAGCGGAGGTGGTGGTAGGTACGAGAACTGAGAGGATTTCTGTTCTTCTGGATAGTGGGGCCGCGGCTAATCTGGTGGACGCTCGGTTTGCCCAGGTGCAAGGTATGCAACTGAGTGTATTGGCCAAACCTATCCCTATATTCTCTATTGACGCCAGGCCTCTCGGTCAAGGTAGCTTTGTGCAAGCCGTGCATAACATAGACCTTCGAGTGGGGGCAATACATAAAGAACTATTGTCTTGTTATGTGTTGGAGGGCCTTCCCACTCCTATTGTGTTGGGACTTCCTTGGTTAACTAAACATAACCCAGTTATTAATTGGCAATCCAGAGAGATAAGCCAGTGGGGTGAATTTTGCAATAGTAACTGCATGAACACGGTCATCGGTGCGGTCGTGCCTAGAACCTTACCTCCTTTTCTGGAGGACTTTGAGGATGTGTTTTCAGAGGAAGGGTGTCAAGAATTACCTCCTCATCGCGCGTATGACTGTGCTATAAAATTGCTTCCTGATGCTAAGTTACCAAAATCTAGGTTATATAACCTTTCTGGTCCTGAGAGGCAAGCTATGAAGGATTATATTTCGGAAAGTCTGGCCAAGGGGCATATTAGACCTTCATCTTCCCCCGTGGCCGCGGGGTTCTTCTTTGTGAAGAAAAAAGATGGAGGCCTACGCCCTTGCCTGGATTTCCGTGAGCTTAATCGGATTACGGTCCGAGATCCGTATCCGCTCCCACTTATTCCTGATCTCTTCAATCAGATTGTGGGCGCCAAATGGTTCTCTAAGTTGGATCTCAGGGGGCATATAATCTGATTAGGATAAAGGAGGGGGATGAGTGGAAGACGGCGTTTAACACTCCGGAGGGACATTATGAGAACCTTTCATCATTCGACTGACACTCCGGCAGTTCAACATTTTGTAAACGAAAATTTTATTGCCATCAAAAGACAGTTTCGGTCTATCGGACTTATCAATCAAATTACCCGACTGTGCTTGTGAGAATGGCAATCTTCGCTAATAAGGTAGTAAAGGTATTGTACAGAACTCTTTTAGATTGATCGTTACGGAGATCTAAGTGAACTTAATGGTGGAACTTGAGCACCCGTTTCCGTTTGTAATTACGAATTTCGTAAATTTCCTTGTATATATTCCTGAATAGAATATATTGTTTTCTTTATGTGAGATATCTCCAGTATCCACTTGGAGTAACATGAGAAGTCGAATTTTCCGTCTACATCCTGGTTTCTAAAATGTCCCCAAATTATAGCAATGGGGAATTGAAAGGATATGACAGTACGGTCCCTCACTGACCGATGACCTGCTGTATTTAGAGTCTGCAAAACGTCTGAATTCCAGACAAGCTAGATGGTCGTTGTTTTTTACCAGGTTTAATTTTGTCGTCACATATCGTCCTGGGTGAAAAAAATGTAAAGGCTGATGCCTTATCTCGTAGTTTCCCGGGGGCCGGGAAGACGGATGACCCGGTTCCTATTCTTCAGGAGGGAGTTGTGGTGTCGGCTGTATGCTCTGAGCTTGAGGAGGAGGTATTGGAGGCTCAGGGGGACGCCCCTGTAGGACCTCCAGGGAGACTGTTTGCTCCAGATCAGTTAAGACAAAAGGTTATCGAGGCACATCATAATTCTACTTTGGCAGGACACCCAGGGAGTAAAGCAACTGTAGATCTCGTTTCTCGCCGGTTTTGGTGGCCTAACTTAAATAAAGAGGTGGTAACTTTTGTCACGTCCTGTGGGGTATGTGCGCGCTCTAAGACCCCACATACCCGTCTGTCTGGGGCCCTTTTACCGTTGAAAATCCCGGAGCATCCATGGACCCATCTGTCTATGGACTTCATTACGGACCTCCCTCCGTCTTCAGGTAAAACTGTCATACTAGTTGTAGTTGACAGGTTCAGCAAAATGGCACATTTTATTGCTCTTCCTGCTCTTCCTAATGCTAAAACTCTGGCGCAGGTGTTCATTGGGGAGATTGTGAGACTTCACGGGTTGCCTTCCGATGTGGTGTCGGATCGGGGGTCTCAGTTTGTGTCCAAAATTCTGGAAGGCATTTTGTTCTCGTCGGGGGATGCAGTTGTCATTTTCTTCGGCTTTTCATCCGCAGACCAATGGTCAGACAGAGCGTCTGAATCAGAGCTTAGAGACATATCTCCGGTGTTTTGTCTCAGAGAACCAAGAGGACTGGTCTTCTTTCTTGCCTCTGGCAGAGTTCGCTCTTAACAATAGGCGGAGCGAGTCCACTGGTAAGTCCCCATTTTTTGGGGCATATGGTTTTCACCCCCAGTTTTGTACTTTCAATGGGGGGGGCTCTTCTGGGGTTCCTGAGGAGGAACGATTTTCGTCGTCACTTGCTTCAGTGTGGAGAGTAGTGTTGAGCGATACTGCTCGATATCTAAAAATATCGTATCGAAATGGTATCGCCGATATCACTAAATATCGTCAATATCCAATTCCGATACCGGAAGTCCAATGTAAGTCTATGGGAACAAAAAATCGCAACAAAAAAAAACCTTTCTTTCGTTGTAAACACAAAATATACACACATAGAATACATATATATATATATATATATTAATATACATGTCATGTGACATATATATATACATATATTTATAGTTTATACACTTCTACATAGTAAAATAGACTCTGATTCAATTGCCGGGTAAAGCCGTGACATACCCCATAGAAGTCGACAGGCTCGGTGCCGAGTACCCCCAAAACCTCTGGCTCTGTGCGACTCAACTTGGGCGTCACAAACAGGATTCTGTAGCTCGCTATAAGCGAGTCCTGTGTGCCTGAATTGAACTGGTTTTGTGCTTGAGAATTGCTAAAATCATCAGAGAATGTATTTGCCATTTTTCCGCCATATCTGCGTCACGACGAGGCACTGGTGAAGAAGAAGGGCGTGCTCTTCGTGGGTGTACACTCACTCAGTGGCGTGAAAACGATGGCCGACCACTCTAAATGGTACTGCAATGTAAGATCGTGCCCCAAGCTCTTCAGTTCCGCCTCCTCATCCTCCTCAGTGTGCGGAAACTAACACGAAGGTCCCGCCTCACTACAAAAGAGGGGCCCTCTCCAGATGCTAATGACACATGTGACTTGGCAGAGATGGCTAATGGACACGAGCAGAAGTGTGAAGGGATGGAGCAGTCAGAGCTCTCCCCCCACGGAAGCGACCCGATCGCCACGGAACCACCATTGGGCACCCGGCCTGGAAACCCTCCTACGCTGCAAGAAGCGGAGGATACCCTAAGAGGCCTGGCCCGGCACCGGGAGGAGGTCGCCAGGATGGAAGCCAGCTGGCGTGCCCTAAAACTAAACTTGGAGCGGCGCCAATCCCTCTTACCTGAAGTGTCTGTACCGGAAGGTGAGGCACCCGTTCTAGTAGAGGAGTCCGTGCGGGCATCCCAGCCCTTGCAATGTGATCCGGTTGACGTTGTCGCAGTGGAGGCACCCGTTCCTGCAAAAAACTCTGCACCGGCAGCACCCCAGATCCCGCTGTCTGCCCCCGTCGCTGAGACAGAAGAAGCGACACCCGTCCTCATGGAGGAGGCCGCGCAGGCACCAGAGGTCTACCTGTCTGTACCGGAGCCCCGACTGTCATCTGTTCCAGAGCCGGCTGCTTCCTCCGCAGGCGAGCGCCGCCAGGACTGGGGGGCGCCAGGAGAGCTGCCGCAAACCGGACAATGTAAGCTGCAGTTTGATGGTGGAGACATGGAGATGCTGGAGGAGAATTACAACCGGCGTCAGGAGGAAGAGTGGAGACGTTGGGAGAAGGAAGCAGAGCGACAAAGGGAGCAGCACGAATCCCAGAAGCTTCGCCAACGTCACATCGAGAAGGACCGGGCAGATAAGGACCGGATGAGAAAAGATAAAGGTACCCTGAGGGAGCCGCGGCGTAAGGGTGCAGTACGGAGCTTTAAATTGAAAGCTGGTTGGGGCTTCATCCAGGAGCCTGGACTTTATTTAGAAGTCTTTGTGACCCGGCGGGACGTGGAGACTCACCTCCCAGAAGGACACCCGGGGAGGGACCTGTTGCCAGGAGACTTGGTGACTTACACCCGACACTGGGGTTACAATGGATGGTACGCCCTAAATGTTACCAGGTGCGACCCCTACTCCCCAGAGTGTCAGGAACCTGTGAGACCCTCGGAGCCTTCAGCCTCCCACATCCAGGTCTCTGCACAAGTGCCCACCCACGCCGTAAATCTCCCCAGCCTCCCTCAGTGGTCTCCTCAGCAGCCCCAGCTATGGACATGATAACTATAGCTGGCCCGTACCCGGCGCCTGTTAGGCCCCCTGGGGTTCGTTCAGTCCGGGACATAGGGGTCCAGACCCGGAGGGAGATGAAAGAGGTGGCCACACAGACACAGATAGCGGGTCACGACTTGACTGTACAGGCCACACGACGTCATCAGGTCCTGGTGGTCCTTGGTGTCTCGGATGTTTGGCAAGCATCAGAAGAGTACCAGGTGGTACCTGGAACACCCCTGCCAAAGAATTATAAATAACCCGGACAGGGTCCCTGTATGTAAATAGTTAAATTGTTGATGTACCCGGACGGGTGAATGTTCATATAAAAGTTTTTTAATTTAATAAAAAAATCAACAACACAGTTTTCATTACTTTTATTACAGTCTCATCCTGCGACGCCATCGATCTCCTGTAAAAAAATGAAAAAAAAAAACAGCAGTATACCACCTGTCCGACGCAGTCCATAGTAACGAGTGTCCCACGACGATCCAGCTCTGCTACATCAGAATGACAGGCAGAGCCTGTCATCCCGGCGCAGCACAGCTGATTACCTGCTTCCCTGGCGGTGACGTCATCGGACTGACTGCTTTACGGCCGGGATTACCCAGCAGTCACTGCAGTTATCGCGAAAAACTGCATGTGACCGCCAGGGAGAAGATAATGGCGGCCATCAAGCAGTCCAGGACGTGACCGCCGGAGATCTTCTGCCAGGTAAGTGCCGCTGACTCCTGACAGACCCGACCGACGGACACTCACAGTGACAGTGACAAATCCGATTCCGGTATTCGATATGACGAAAATATCGGTATTCGGAATCGAAAGGTCGATACAGCTAATATCGGCCGATATCCGATATTTGCAGTATCGTATCGCTCAACACTAGTGGAGAGGAGTGCTTAATAATCTGAGCACTATTGGGGAACCGATACAAACGTATGGCTGATAGGAGGAGAGTGTCTGGTCAGGACCTAAGTGTGAACGATCTAGTATGGTTGTCTACCAAGAATATAAAACTTAAGGTTCCCTCCTGGAAACTCGGTCCCAGATTCATCGGGCCATACAGGATCAGTTCAATAATTAATCCGGTGGCTTTCCGTCTTGACCTCCCTCCTACGTTTAAAATCCACAATGTGTTCCACAAATCGTTGCTTAAGAGGTACGTGGCACAAGTTATACCGTCACCTCTACCTCCTCCTCCAGTGGTGGTCAATGGTAATTTGGAGTGAGTTTCAGGTATCGAAGATCATTGACTCACGTCTGAATCGCCGGTCCCTTCAGTACCTTGTTCATTGGAGGGGGTATGGTCCTGAGGAGAAGATGTGGGTTTCTGCGTCGGATATTAACGCAGACCGATTGGTTCGGGCCTTCCACACTACTCACCCAGATAGACCAGGCCCTGAGGGTCCAGAGGCCCCTCGTAGAAGGGGGGGTACTGTCACGGTGTGTCGCGGCGGGAATCGTCGCGATTGCACACCCTGACTTCGCACAGCTGAGTTTCTGGTGCTGGGTGTTTTTCGGCACTGAGGGAGTTAATTCTTTCTCTCTCGGTGCTGGACTGACCAGCCTCGCCCAGCTGCGATTGATGTTTTGTTAATTAGCTTCCTTCATATACCTGCTGGTCTGCTGGGGAAGTTGCCGGTGAAAGCATTCATTCAGACCAGCAGAGCGGATCGTTTCTGAGAAGACTTAAGCTAAGAGTGCCTGTTGTGGTTTTTCCTCTCCTCGCTTATTGTTTATCTCCTTAACCTTTTGTGTTCCTCTGTAGTGGAAGTTTTGTATGCAAGGCAGTATTTTCTTTACCCCTTGTCTGTCTCGTTTGTCTTAGACTGTGTGTAAGCTGTGACTTGCCCATTCCCTGTGGTGGTAATCAGGGTCCTTCTCAGGACTAGATTACAGTGGTCAGGGATCTACAGGAAACAGGGTTACGCTGGCGGCCTGGACCTCTGTACCATTAACAGTACCTCCAGGTAGAGGGACTAGTCAGGACCCCAGTTCAGGGTCAGCATAGACCCCGGTCCACCTCTATCCTGAGACAGCGTGACACGTACACAGTATAGACCCACAATACATAGGATATTATGTCAGGTAAGACATTGCTGGCAGATGCTTTGTATACATATTGATATTTTCTATTATATGAAATATAGAATGTTGTCACATTAGATATATGTTACTATCATAGAATATATCTGTTATACGTCGTGACACAATATCACTGTGAAATATCAATATCCGTTACCCTTGATTTCTGACCTGTTTTCCAGGGTGAAAAGTGCTACTTGGTTTACCAAGCTTGACCTCAGGGGGCGTATAACCTTATTCGCATTAAGCACGGGGATTAATGGAAGACGGCGTTTAATACCCCAGAGGGCATTTTGAGTACCTAGTGATGCCCTTTGGCTCACTAATGCTCCTTCCGTCTTCCAGTCCTTCATGAATGACATTTTCAGGGATTTTGTGGATAAATTTCTGATTGTTTATTTGGATGATATCTTGATTTTTTTCCAATGACTGGGACTCTCATGTGAAACATGTTCGGACTGTGTTCCAGATTTTGAGAGAGAATGCTCTGTATGTGAAGGGATCAAAGTGTCTTTTTGGCGTACAGAGGATCTCATTTCTGGGATTCATTTTGTCTCCATCTGTTATTGAAATGGACCCGGTCAAGGTTCAGGCCATCTGTGATTGGGTTCATTAAAGGCTCTTCAGAGATTCTTGGGTTTTGCCAATTTTTATCGTAAATTTATTGGTAATTTCTCTGTTATTGTTAAACCATTGACTGATTTGACCAAAAAGGGTTCTGATGTGGTGAATTGGCCTCCTGAGGCAGTCTCTGCGTTTCAGGAACTTAAGCAGAGATTCACTTCTGCTCCTGTTCTACGGCAGCCTGATGTTTCTCTGCCATTTTAGGTGGAGGTTGATGCCTCTGAAATTGGGGCAGGTGCCGTTTTGTCCCAAAGAGATCCTGAGACCTCTAAAAGTAACCCTTGTGCTTTTTTCTCTCGAAAATTTTCTCCAACTGAACGTAATTATGACGTGGGTAATCGGGAGTTATTGGCCATGAAGTGGGCTTTTGAAGAGTGGAGACATTGGCTGGAGGGAGCCAAACATCAGGTGGTGGTCCTCACGGACCATAAGAATCTGGTTTATCTGGAATCAGCCAAGCGACTTAATCCTAGACAGGCCAGGTGGGCCTTGTTTTTCACACGTTTTAATTTTGTGGTTTCCTTTCTTCCTGGCACTAAGAATGTTAAGGCGGATGCCCTCTCGAGGAGTTTCCTTGCGGACTCTCCTGAGTTATCTGATCCTGCTGTTATTTTGAAAGAGGGTGTAGTTCTTTCCGCCATCTCGCCCAATTTGAGACTGGCTCTGGAAGGGTGTCAGGAGGATAAACCCGAGCGCTGCCCTGTTGGGAAATTGTTTGCCCCAGACCAGTGGAAAAAGAGTGTGATGTCTGAGATTCATTGTTCCGCGTTGGCCGGTCATCCTGGAATTTTTGGTACCAGAGACTTGGTGAGTCGGTCCTTTTGGTGGCCTACTTTGTCTCGTGACGTCAGGGACTTTGTGCAGTCCTGTGGGACTTGCTCTCGCTCCAAGCCTTGCTCTCGCTCTAGTGGTTTGTTGATGCCATTGCCTGTGCCCAAGAGACCATGGACCCATATCTCTATGGATTTTATTTCCGACCTCCCTATTTCTCAGAGAATGACCGTTATCTGGGTGATTTGTGATAGGTTTTCCAAGATGATACATTTTGTGCCATTACCTAAGTTGCCTTCCTCCTCCGAATTGGTGCCTTTGTTCCTTCAGCATGTGGTTCGGTTACACGGCATTCCTGAGAACATTGTGTCTGACAGAGGAGTCCAGTTTGTTTCCAGATTTTGGATGACTTTTTGTTCTAAACTTGGTGTTCAATTGTCTTTCTACTCTGCTTTTCATCCTCAGACCAATGGACAAACTGAGAGAACAAACCAGACATTGGAGGGGGGCACTGCTAGACCTAATATTATCCAACAGGCCAGACCGCATATCAAATATAAGGGTTGGGGTCACTTGGGTAAAGTGATCACAAAATAATAAGCTTTCATGTATCCTTTAATAAGATGTGTAGTCGAGGGGTTACAAGGACACTAACTTCAGGAAGGCAAATTTCCAACGGATGAGAGATGATCTTGGTGCAATAAACTGGGACGATATCCTGAGACATAAAAATACACAAAGAAAATGGGAGACGTTTATTAGTATCCTGAATAGGACCTGTGCACAGTATATACCCTATGGGAATAAACATGCTAGAATTAGGAGGAAACCACTATGGCTAAATAGAGCTGTAAGGGGCGCAATAAGGGACAAAAAGAAAGCGTTTAGGGAATTAAAGCAAGTAGGTAGTGAAGAGGCATTAAATAAATACAGAAGACTGAATAAATTCTGTAAAAAGCAAATCAAGACAGCAAAGATTGAGGCAGAGAGACTCATTGCCAGAGAAAGTAAAAATAATCCCAAAATATTCTTTAACTACATAAATAGCAAGAAACTAAAAAATGATAGTGTTGGTCCCCTTAAAAATAGTCTGGGTGAAATGGTGGATGAGGATGAGCCAATATGCTAAATGACTTTTTTTCAACTGTATTTACACAAGAAAATCCCATGACAGATAACATGATCAGAGATAAAAAAATTACTCCATTAAATGTCACATGCTTAACCCAGCAGGAAGTACGGCGGCGTCTAAAAATCACTAAAGTTGACAAATCCCCGGGCCCGGATGGGATACACCCCGAGTACTGCAGGAATTAAGTACAGTTATAGATAGACCTTTATTTTTAATCTTTAAAGATTCCATAATAACGGGGTCTGTACCACAGGACTGGCGTATAGCAAATGTGGTGCCAATATTCAAAAAGGGGGCAAAAACTGAACCTGGAAATTATAGGCCAGTGAGCTTAACATCTACTGTGGGTAAAATCCTGGAGGGTTTTTTAAGGGATACTATATTGGAGTATCTGAAGCTGAATAACCTCATGACACAGTATCAGCATGGGTTTACGAGGGACCGTTCTTGTCAGACTAATCTGATAAGCTTTTATGAAGGGGTAAGTTCAGGACTGGACCAAGGGAATGCAGTGGACGTGGTGTTCATGGACTTCTCAAAAGTTTTTGATACAGTGCCACACAAAAGGTTGATACATAAAATGAGAACAATGGGGATAGGGGAAAATATGTGTAAGTGGGTTAAGAACTGGCTCATGGATAGAAAACAAAGGGTGGTTATTAATGGAGCACACTCGGACTGGGTCACGGTTAGCAGTGGGGTACCACAGGGGTCAGTATTGTGGCTGCTTCTCTTTAACATATTTATTAATGACCTTGTAGGGGGCATACAGAGTAGTATTTCAATATTTGCAGATGACACTAAACTCTGCAGGGTAATAAATACAGAGGAGGATAATTTTATATTACAGGAGGATTTATGTAAACTAGAAGCTTGGGCTGATAAATGGCAAATGAGCTTTAATGGGGATAAATGTAAGGTCATGCACTTGGGTAGAACAAATAAGATGTATAATTATGTGCTTAATTGTAAAACACTGGGCAAAACTGTCACTGAAAAAGACTTGGGTGTATGGGTGGACGACAAACTCACATTTAGTGGCCAATGTCAGGCAGCTGCTGCCAAGGCAAATAAAATAATGGGATGCATTAGACGAGGCATAGATGCTCATGAGGAGAACATAATTTTACCTCTATACAAGTCACTGGTGCGACCACACTTAGAATACTGTGTGCAGTTCTGGTCTCCGGTGTATAAGAAAGACATAGCTGAACTGGAGCGGGTGCAGAGAAGAGCGACCAAGGTTATTAGAGAACTGGGGGGTCTGCAATACCAAGACAGGTTATTACACTTGGGGTTATTTAGTTTGGAAAAACGAAGGCTTAGGGGTGATCTTATTACAATGTACAAATATATGAGGGGACAGTACAAAGACCTTTCTAATGATCTTTTTACTCTTAGACCTGTGACGGGGACGAGGGGGCATCCTCTACGTCTGGAGGAAAGAAGGTTTAGCCATAATCACAGATGCAGATTCTTTACTGTAAGAGCAGTGAGACTATGGAACTCTCTGCCGTCTAATGTTGTAATGAGTGATTCCTTACTAAAATTTAAGAGGGGACTGGATGCCTTTCTTGAAAAGTATAATATTACAGGCTATATTCACTAGTTTCCTAGATACAGCGTTGATCCAGGGAGCTAGTCTGATTGCCGTATGTGGAGTCGGGAAGGAATTTTTTTCCCCAATGTGAAGCTTACTGTTTGCCACTTGGGTTTTTTTTGCTTCCTCTGGATCAACATGTTAGGGCAGGTTAGGATAGGATATGGGTTGAACTAGATGGACTTAAAGTCTTCCTTCAACCTTAATAACTATGTTACTATGTTACTTATCTGAGATGCTTTGTGTCTGCTGATCAAGATGACTGGGTCTCTTTTTTGCCTTTGGCTGAGTTTGCTCTTAATAATAGGGCAAGCTCTGCCACTTTGATGTCTCCATTTTTCTGCAATTCCGGGTTTCACCCTTGATTTTCTTCAGGACAGGCGAAGGCTTCTGTCTGTCCGGGTGTTGACTCTGTTGTGGAGCGTATGCAGCAGATTTGGGACCAGGTAGTGGAGAGGTTGTCCCTCTCTCAGGAGAAGGCCCAGCGGTTTGCCAACCGGCATAGGACTAATGGTCCTCGGTTTAAAGTGGGGGACTTGGTCTGGTTGTCCTCAAGAAATGTCCCTATGAGAGTTGCATCTCCTAAGTTTAAGCCTAGGTTCATTGGACCTTATAAGATCATGGAGATTCTTAATCCTGTTTCCTTTCGTTTACTACTTCCAGGGACATTTAAGATCCATAACGTGTTCCACAAGTCCTTATTGAAGAGGTTTGTCGAGCCAGTGGTTCCTATGGCTGCGCCTCCTGACCCTATTTTGGTTGAGGGCAATCTGGAGTATGTGGTTGAGAAATATTGGATTCTCGTTTTTCTAGACGGAAACTCCAGTATTTGGTTAAGTGGAGGAGACTGATCCGTGCGTATCACAGAGCTCATCCTGACCGACCTGGTTGCACAAATGAGGGTTTCGGTGACCCCTCCTCAAGGGGGGGTACTGTTGTGAATGTTTTAGAAATGAATTCTGAGGAGAGGCTCCCTCTGGTGGTTGCAAACAGTACTGAACCATTCAATGAGGATTGGCAATCAGGAATCACGGACTGGCTGGATATAAGGGAGGTTCCCTCCCATCTTGGTTGCCGGTGATCAATTGTTCTTGTCTCAACGTTGTTTCCTGGTTCACTTGGAAGCTTGCTGAGTCTTGCCTATTCTCCTGCTCTCAGATAAGATATTTTCTGTTTTTTGTTTTTGTGCTTGCCATTTGCATATTTCTCTGCATTTCTGTGAGGTTGGCCAGGTCCCCCTCCACGGGGGGCTTGGTCTCCTCTCGGTTCCTCTGGAGCCACTGTTGTTTGCTCTTTTGCCTTTTCCAGTTTTTTCAGTGGCTGCGGCTTAGTTTTGTTACACCAGAGAACTAATTTAGGTGGTAGAGGTCGTGTGATCTCAGGTGTTTTTGCAATTAGTAGTGTTGGTTTTTTTTAGGGTTTTTTTTGGATTGCAGTAAGTATCCTTCCTATCCTTTTCTGTCTAGGCAGATTGGGCCCCAGCGTTTGCTCATACTATTTTCTGTCTGTGTCTGTATTTCGTCTTGTCTAACCGCCATTACATGTTTGTGGGTTTCCTATGTTCTTTGGGGATCTGCTCCGGGCAGATAGCTTTCCTCTTTCTATCTTTAGGTGTAGTTAACCTCTCAGGCTGTGACGAGGCGTCTAGGACCAACATAGGAACGCTCCACGGCTGCCTTTAGTTGTGGTGGTTAGTCAGGGTACTGCAATCCAATAGATTCCAACCTCTCTGGTGTATTGCCGTTTTTGCCTGCTCTCCTCAGCTACTAAAACATAACATTCCTCTATGCTTGTGATAGATCTACTTTTTCACTTAATCGTGGAGCTGGATTTTTTTCTTCATTTTGCCATCCTTCTAAAATCCAACCCATTAAGGAATGGGTACAAGCCAAGTCTCTAAAGGCACTGCAGCGATTTCTAGATTTCGCTAACTATTATCGTAAATTCATGAAAGGTTTTTCCGAGATAGTCAAACCACTCACTGATTTGACTTGGAAAGGGGCGGATGTGGTTAACGGAAGTCTCTAGCACTTCATGCATTTTCTGCATTAAAGGAATGTTTCTCCTCTAACCCAATATTGGTTCAGCCTGATCTGAACCACCCCTTTATTGTAGAGGTAGATGCCTCTGAAGTTGGAATAGGAGCAGTGCTATCGCAAGGCACTGAATCCCTTACTCAACTTCATCCATGTGCCTTCTTTTCCCGAAAATTCTCTTCCACCGAGAGGAATTATGATATAGGTAATCGGGAATTGTTGGCAATCAAAAGGGCCTTCGAGGAATGATGCTACTTCCTCCAAGGTGCCAAACATAAGATCACTGTAGTTACTGACCACAAGAATCTGACCTACTTGGAGTCAGCAAAAAGACTGAATCCTAGACAGGCAGGGTGGACCTTATTCTTCTCTAAATTTGATTTTGTTATCACGTTCCGACTGGGTACTAAAAATGTAAGGGCTAATGCCCTTTCTCAAAGTTTTTGCCCCTCACAGGTCGAGGACTCTGAACCGACTCCCATATTAGTCAAGGGGATTGTTATTTCGGCTGTGTCTTTGGATCTTCTGAAAGAGATCCATAGATCCCCAGAACAAGCCCTTGACACTACTCCTCCCCAAAAACTATTTGCCCCGGCCACATTCCACCTTCAAGTTCTGAAGGAATCACATGATAACACCATCAGACTGGTAACCAGGAATTTTTGGTGGCCAACTATAGTGAAGGACTGTAAGGACTATGTGCTGGCTTGTGAAACCTGTGCTCACGCTACGTTTCCCCATAGTCGCCATGCTGGGTGGCTCCTGTCCTTGCCTACCCCTGAGGGTCCTTGGACTCATATCTCCATGAACTTTATTACTGACCCACCGCTCTCAAAAGGGAAGACGTGTATCTGGGTGGTGGTGGATCGATTCAGCAAGCAGTGTCATTTTGTTCCTCAGTCTGGATTACCTAATTTCGAGACCCTGAGCAAACTATTCATTACTCATGTTGTACGATTGCATGCTGTTCCTTTGAATATTGTGTCCGACAGGGTCACCCAGTTCGTTTCAAAATTTTGGAGGGCATTCTGTAAACGGATTGGAATTGAGTTGTCCTTTTCCTCTGCCTATCACCCTGAAACCAATGGTTAAACTGAGCGCACCAACCAAGCTCTTGAGCAGTATCTACGTTGGTATGTCTCTGAGCATCAGTCCGATTGGGTGGAACACCTGCCGCTAGCAGAGTTTGCCATGAAATCAGTTCCTTGAAACAAAATGATCCAGCTCAGGAAGATAAAGTCCAAAATTCTTTATTCAAGATCCAAATACCAATGAGAAAAATTCCCGACCGGAACACCCGGAGGAGAGGTTGCTAGTGAGAGACTGAACGCGTTTCGAACAGGTGTTCTTAGACTTCAGTATGTCTCTAGTACATAAAGGGCAAGTATATATGCACACAGAACAGGTGAAAATGATTACAAATCACTTAGTAATACAACCTGAACAGAATAAGAAAAGAAAAAAACCAATAGACAGATTAAAAACAATTAATAATATAACAAGAACTCTCTTCTTAAATTTAACCCCCGTGGGTACCCTGGAATCTAACAAAAAATCCACAAGGCTTCCCTATCACGTAGAAGCCTTTCATAGTTGCCTCCACGTGATGGTCTTGGAACATGTTCAGTTGCAAAGGTATTAAAAAAAGAAATAACTCTATTGTGGAGAGCAATAAAATGTTTCGATCATTAGATATATTGCGAGTAGTAGGATGCACAATATCGTAGAGATGTTCACGTATACGATCTTTTAATCTTCTGATGGTGGAACCAACATATTTTAAATGACAATGTTTACATTCAATAATATAAACAACATGATCCACATTACACATTTCTTGTTATATTATTAATTGTTTTTAATCTGTCTATTGTTTTTTTTTCTTTTCTTATTCTGTTCAGGTTGTATACTAAGTGATTTGTAATCATTTTCACCTGTTCTGTGTGCATATATACTTGCCCTTTATGTGCTAGAGACATACTGAAGTCTAAGAACACCTGTTCGAAACGCATTCAGTCTCTCACTAGCAACCTCTCCGGGTGTTCCGGTCGGGTATTTTTCTAATTGTTATTTGGATCTTGAATAAAGAATTTTGGATTTTATCTTCTTGAGCTGGATCGTTTTGTTTCAAGGCATTCATCCATCACTGTCTTACAAGGACGTGACCTGTGTCTCGAAGATTTATTGGCATTCAAAGGGTGAGCTGGAATTTTCCTCCTTGCATGATGAATAATCAGTACCAGTAGTCCATCAAGACTACCCCTTTCTACTGTAATCATGGACTGCACCCGCGCTTTGGTTCGTTTTCTTCTAGGATGTCAGATGTCCCTGGGGTAGAAAGATCCGTAGATCAGTTAAGAACAATCTGGTCGGAAGTCAACGTAAGCTTGAAAGTGGCTCAGACTAGACAGGTTTCTTCTGCTAATAGACGGCGCTCCAAGGGCCCGGACCTGGGAGTTGGCGACAAAGTGTGGCTTTCTACAAGGAATATTAAGCTCAAAGTGCCGTCTGCCAAACTATGTCCCAGGTTTATTGGTCCGTATGAATTATTGAGGTAATTAATCCAGTAGTCTTTCGTCTGAAGCTCCCTCAATCATTTGACTGCCCAATGTATTCCATAAGTCCCTTCTCAAATTGTACCGCTCTCTGATTCATCCTGTCAAGTCCCCTCCTCCTCAGGTTTTGGTCGGGGGTGCTTTGGAATACGAAGTCCAAAGGATCCTTGATTCCTGCTTAGTGAGAGTATCCGTGCAATATCTGGGCACTGGAAGGGCTACGGTCCGGAGGAAAGGTCCTGGGTGCCTGCCAGTAACGTCCATGCCAAGGAAGTTTCATCTCCTTCATCTCAACAAACTGGGTTTTGAGGGTCCGGAGGCCCTCTTTAGAAGGGGGGTACTGTCACGTCGCCGTTGGACTCGATGGCTGGTGTTCCTACCTCAGCCGCTGGGAAGTGCCGGACTCCTTCGGCTGGATGGTGCTGGTGATAGGATGGGCTATATCCTCATATGGTTCCACTTCTTTGACTCCGGCCTCTGTCGCTGGGCATCGCCATGTTTCTCCTGTGAGTGATGTTGGTGACAGAGGAGGGGTCCCTGCGCAGGCGTCTGGTGGGCACAGGCTTTGATCTTCTGTCAGAGGTGAAGTGGTTGGTGCCCGTCATGCATCGCCATCTGGCCTGGTTCTGGGGGCGGTCTAGATGAGGTCATCAGGCTGTGAGCCTGTGAGAGGTAGCTGTGTCCTTCAAATACCTTAGAGCCAGTCCTGCAGGCTGCCAGATATAGTCTTGGTTTCTCCAGTGCGCTAGTGTTTATTGTGACTCTGACCTTAGCCTGGATTTTGACCCTTCTACAGCCTGCCGATTTTGTACCTTTGCTGCCCTTCCAGTTTTGACTTTGACTTCTGACCACACTTTCGGTCTCGTTTTCTATTCCTTTCCTGGCGACCTTCCTGCTCCGGCCTCTGCTCTCATAGGCAGCTACCCCTTGGGCTCCACTGGAATTCCAGATCCCTGTATAGGGGTAAAGGGTCTCGGGGTTTCTCGGGCTGCTGTCTTACCTGCAGTTTAGACCCGCAGCGGACGGACGTCACAGACACATTATATAGATATATTCAGAAAAGAGCTTTCATTTTGCCTAATTAGTTACTTTAAATTTTCTGTATGGCAGCTGAAGACCTTTTTTTAACTAATAGACGCTGTTAAAGGGTTTTCCCACGAACAAAGTACATTTTCATCAAAAGATCTAGAAATAAAAATAAGTTGCACAATTAGATGTGTTAAAAAATGTTCCTGTGCTGAGATAATCTTATACAGTCATGACCAAAGTGTTAGCATCCTTGAAATTGATCCAGAAAATGAAGTATTTCTCCCAGAAAATGAATGCAATTGCACATGTTTTGTTATACACGTTTATTTCCTTTGTGTGTTTTGGAACATCACAAAAAAACAGAGAAAATAACACAAATTTGACATAATTTCACAAAACCCGAAAAATGGGCCAGACAAAATTGTTAGCACCTTTCAAAAATTGTGGGTAAACAATTTTGTTTCAAGCATATGCTGATCGTTCAAACTAACTGTGGCAAGAAACAACAGATGTGGGTAATATGAAAATCACAACTGAAACCAGATAAAAAAGGGGAGAAGTTGGCTCAATCTCTGCATTGTGTGTCTGTGTGCGCCACATTAAGCATAGAGAGCGGAAAGCTGAGGAGAGAACTGTCTGAGAACTTGAGAACCAAAATTGCTAAAAATATCAACAATCTCAAGGTCACAAATGCATCTCCAGAGATTTTGATGTTCCTTTGTCTACAGTGCGCACCATAATCAAGACGTTTACAACCCATGGCACTGTAACTAATCTCCCTGGACGTGTACGGCAGAGAAAAATTTATGAAAGTTTGCAAAGCAGGATAGTCTAGATGGTAGATAAGCAGCCCCAATCAAGTTCCAAAAAAATTCAAGCTGTCCTACAGGTTCAGGGTGCTTCAGTGTCAGTGTGAATTATCTGTTGACATTTGAATTAAATTAAATACTATGGCAGGAGACCCAGAAGGACCCCATTGCTGACACAGAAACATAAAAAAGAGAGACTGCAGTTTGCCAAAATGCACATGAATAAGCCAAAAACCTTCTGGAAAAGCATTTTGTGGACAGATGAGACAAATATAGCACTTTTTGGTAAAGCACATTATTCTACTGTTTACTGAAAATGGAATAAGGTCTACAAAGAAAATAACACAGTACCTACAGTCAAATATGGTGGAGGTTCAAAGATGATTTGGGGTTGTTTTGCTGCCTCTTGCCCTGGGTGCCTTGACTGTGTGCAAGGCATCATTAAATTGGAAGATTACCAAAGGATTTTGGGTCACAATGTAGTGCCCACTGTAAAAAAGCAGGGTTTGCGTCCAAGGTCATGTGTGTTCAAGCAGGACAATGACCCCAAACATACTTCAAGAATCACCCAGAAATGGTTGGAAACAAAGTGCTAGAGAGTTCTGAAGTGACCAGCAATTAGTCCGGATCTAAATCCCATTGAACACCTGTGGAGAGATCTTAAAATTGCTGCTGATAGAAGGCACCTTCAAATATGAGAGACCTGGAGCAGTTGACAAAAGAAGAGTGGTCCAAGATTCCAGTTGAGAGCTGTAGGAAGCTTGTTAATGGTTATAAGAATTGATTGATTGCAGTTATTTATTCTAAAGGGTGTGCAACAATTTTGCCCAGTCCATTTTTGGGGTTCTGTATGAAATTATCTCCAATTTGTTTTTTTTTCTTTTTTTTTTGTGTTGTTCCAATACACAAAGGAAATAAACATGTGTATAACAAAACATCTATAACCACAATAATTTTCTAGGAGAAATACTTCATTTTCTAGAACAATTTCAAGGGTTCCAACACTTTCAGCCATGACATTAAATGTGCCCTTCCTATGTGCAATGTAATGGCTGTGTCTGACCATGCAGAAACAGGGTCTGATCATACCACAGCTCCTGGCCAGGGGACGAAGCAAAAGAGTATATAGACAGGACAGCATGTGTTTTCATCTGATTCTTTTGGTGAGGTAAAAAAAATTTCTGTCAGGTAAGACACGGAAATGTTTTACCTCACAGAAATCATCAACTTTGATCCAATACTATCGTGTCTGTATACTCTTTTGCTTCCTTCCCTTTTTTTTTCTAACAAACATTGGATTGTTTTTCACCACTTAAATTAAAAAAGAACCTATGCATGTTTGGTATCTGTGAACTCGTAATGACCTGGAGAATCATAATGTCAGGTCAGTTTTAGCATTTAGTGAATATGGTAGAAAAAAAACAATTGTGAAATTGCATTTTTTTTGCACGGCACGGCCATATTGATAGAAAAATTGTGACTCTGGGAAGAAATGGAGAAAACTAAAAAATGGCCCTGGGAGAAGAGGTTAATACTTCTTGTAAAGAGTAGGCTAATTAATTAGCCTAAAGAATTATGGAATGGAAACATCTTCACGTGCAGGCACACTAACTTAGCTTAGAATTGATATCTGTTTCAGCATTATCAAACACATATAATGCCAAGCTATGCAGTCAGATTAATCGGTTTACCACTCCTCCATTCTCCGCCTCCTGGTCATGCTTCTATTGTCATAGCAACTGTAATCGTCTGTTTTTTCTCATATTTATTGGCTTTTGGCCAAAACACCACTTTTTTATATGCCTAATGGATGTTTTTCCACTATGTAATACATTTTTGTCACAACTCTGACTCTTTGATTCTATATTTTATTGCCATATGAAATCTACTGTATCTAGCAGATCATTAGTTTTATGTTCCTTATGGAAGATAGCATAGATGACAATAAACATGAACATTCAAAACTTGGAAACAATAAAATACTGACCCAATATTGTGATAAATACTGAGATTCTGTAGTTAAAGAAGCACTGGCATCAACATTTTTATCCTCCTAATATTATTGCAATTGCTCATTTTGCCTTTTGACACAGTTAATTCTTCTTTTTTCCATTAGGTCTATGACATCATGTGATTAAAAACAGACTAGCTGAATCCTTCTAAACTCTATGTAGAAACAGGAAGCATCTTTTGCTTTCATGAGTTATTCCCATGTCAACTCCTTACCCAGCAGCTCACTTTACAGTCAGGAGAATTGTAGATCTAATGGTGACTCATAGAGATTTCCTTTTTCTATATAGAACTTACAAGGATTCAGCTAGCCACTTTTTAATCATGTGATGTCATACACCTAAGAAAAATTAACTGGGTAGAAGGGAAAAATGAGCAATTGTAAGTACACATTGCTATAGAATATGATGACTGTAATATATTAAGAGGATATACATTTTAATAGAAGTGTTTCTCTAAGGCAAAACCATTTGAATTTAATGTCCTATTGACTCTAGTTTACAATTCCATATTTGATCAGCTTTTCACAATTGTTTTTTTTAAGTAAAAATCAAGATTCTAAACAGATAAGGCATGGAAAGTTTTTCTTAGATGATTTTTACCCCTGTTTAGGAACCACTGCCTGTTTAGGCTTTGAGGAAACTTGACACATTGAACATGACAGGCAACGTCTTATAGAGTAGATAGAGTGAAGCAGATTGGTGTATCACTTTGCCAGAAAACATTCAGTAGAACTTGTGGATGATTCACTCAGCACTTTCTTCTTTTGGGCTTAGCATTCTAATGGGTGATGCTAATGAGTGATTAATAGCAAATTTCGTATGATGTAAAAAATGTAAATCATAGTGACTCCACCCACTGGACTCCTAAGGTCAGAAAATGGAATTATTAAAATGCTCTAAATTAAATTTTTTTTAATAAAACTGTATACAAATCTGCTCATCTTCTGCTGTTCTATAACATGTTTCCCAGAAATTATCTATTGTATGTGAGCAGGGTCCTCTCTCCTCCTGTACCAGTTGTGACTTGTATTGTTTAAGATTAATTTACTCGTTTTTTATGTATACCCCTTTTCACATGGAAAGCGCCATGGAACAAATGGCGCTATAACAATAAATAATAATAATATTCAGTATGACATGATCCTTAAAAAATGCAAAATCCTCATCAAACATGCAAGTGTGAATTATGTAATTCAGCATGGTTGTCTGCATGAGGCTTCAAGCTTTGTTTTATACTATTTTTCTCATTGAATATGGTGTACATAATACTGTATGTACTGACATTCTGGAATACTTAGTTTGACCTTGAAGACAGGCTTATAAGCTGGACAGTCCACCGGCACCTAGAAGGGTCACATTCTTTTAGCAGTGTAAAATCTGGCACAACTACGTATTCAGTAGTAGTTTTCAATACAGTGTGATATACTAGAGAATAGAAATATTTGATGAATGTTTTCTGCTAAGGAGATGACTTCTTAACTATGAAGAGCAACACAAGACGCAAGAATGTGAAGTTCCTATAAAGTTATTGCCTAAGATCCAGTAGAAACTGTTTCTAATTATGGACATTCACAGCCGACATATTATGTGATTATGTGACCTGGATTTTACTTTACACACTTTGTCGACATCTGTTGTATCTTTAGAAATTTGCTCCTGGCTATGAAGCTGAATCCCACTGCTTCTTTAAAATGCATGTTTTCAAAAGGAATGTACTAGTGTGATGTTTCTCTGCTTGGAGGTATTGCATCATGGTTGAAGGTTCATAACCCATTTGAGGTTCCAAGGTTAAGAAATGTGTACATGGGATGCAAAAACCTATCTATTCCTTTATTTCTAGAGTGGGCAAAATACAGATTTTCTCAGTGTCCTGAAAGACCTTTTATAGACCTGAGTAGAGAAATAACAAAAGGCAATTGTCTATGCAATGAAGATACGAGATGTGCAGCATCTGAAACAACAGATACTGGAAGCCTGTGTGTTAGGGTTCGAGTTCCTGCTGCTGCACAAGGGGAGTCTGAACCAGTCCCGCTGCGGTCCCCCATTCATCTCCAGCCACAGTGGAGCTGCTCAGCTTAGACGTCTGTCCCAGCATCTCGCCCAGTCTAACAGTGTGCAGAGGATTACTGCTGCTCCCCCAGGCTCTGCTATTGTGGCCAGTACTGGTTAGCGGCGAGCAGACGTCTTTAGGACAAAGTCCTTGTTTTCCCCTTCTGAGCATGCCCAGAGTGAGATCTCTCATTGGAGATCAGGGGTCACATGCTCAGGTACTGCAGCAGCTCCTATTGGTCTGCCAGGAAGGTCCTGTGACTACTGGTGTTCTGGAACAAGTTTCATTGGTCCTTGTTTCTGGCAGGTCCTGTAGCTGTTACTATAAAAGGGTAGAATGGCTGGGCCGCCATGCGCTAATATCAACCATTATATGCTTTGCGTCAGTGTGGTCATGCGTGTGTGTGGTTAGTGCTCGGCTGAAATAAGCCCCTAGAATACCAACTTAATCGGTGAGGAGTTTGGTATGCTAGCTGGTCAGGGTCAGTGTCCTAGATGCCCTAGATTACCGGCATAACCAGTGAGGAGTTTGATTGCCGTATTCAGGGCCTGGCGTTCAGACGCCATAGATTGCTGGTGACTCCCGCGAGGACATTAGCGCATGATCACGTTCTATGTTCGCTTAGCACTTAACTGTGTACCTGGGTGCCTGACAGGACACAGAACTTTTTCTCAGCGGCCCTTTGACGTAACAGGGTTCGCTTTCCACGCTAGACAGCGCCCTAGCGTGTTTATTTTGGACTCAGTTGTGTTTAGTGAGTTCGCACACATCGCCATATAGCGCTGCGGCACTCCTCTAGCGGCTCTGTGAAATAACAGAGTTCGCACATATTGCCACAGCGCATTGCGGTGTTTATTTTGGCGACTCTGCGGGATAACAGAGTTTGCGTCTTGCGCCATTTTACTAGCAGCAGGTTCCGCCTGCACGGTGGACCCCGGGCTGCGAACGCACCTCTCTACCTCATATATTTGGTGCATTCCGCAGACCCTAACATAATATTAGCGCCAGGGTCTGGCTAGTAAAATGGCGGATGACCAGCGTCTACCGCAGTACATCCAGCAGCTGGAGGGTAGGTTGGCGGCTCTTGAGCGCACAACCTCAGCTGTGGATGTTACTGCAGTCGCTGTTCAGGCTGCTAGCGTGGCTGCAGCCAGTTTGTCCTCTGCCACCTCTGCCCCTACATTATCCCACCTCCCGCTTCCTGACAAGTTTGCTGGTGACAGCAAGCAAGTCGGATCGTGAGTCAGTGCTCTATACAGCTCGAGCTTCTGGCTGCACGTTTCCCCACGGATCGGGCACAAGTGGGTTTTGTACTGTCTCTACTCTCGGGCAGAGCGTTGGAGTGGGCAACGCCGCTGTGGGAGCGCGACGATCGTGTGGTGCGGAATGCTCCTCGTTTCCTGGAGGCTCTTAAAAAGGTCTTTTTAGGACCTCAGGTCACCCACGATACGGCACTACAACTGCTGGCATTGGCACAGGGTTCGTCTTTGGTCAGTCAGTTTTCCGTCCAGTTTCGGACTCTGGCCTCAGAGCTAGACTGGTCGGATAAAGTTCTCATTCCAGTCTACTGGCGAGGACTGGCTGATCATGTTAAAGACGCTTTGGCTACCAGGGAGATTCCCGCCACACTGGAGAAGCTTATCTCCATATCTACCCGCATTGACCTCTGTTTTCACGAGCGGAGGTTGGAGCGGGACCAGTGTAGGCAGAGGATTCGGTTGGCTCCCACCTTTGCCATACCTCTCGAATCTCCCGATCTGGCGTCCGAATCCCAAAAGGCCACAGAGGTTCCTCGTGCAGGACCTAAGTCTCGAGTCGTCCGAGTATCTGTGGTCTGTAACCTTTGTCAGCAGACAGGACACTATGCCAACAAATGTCCACAGCGATCGGGAAGCGATTGCATCTAGTGGCCCTGGGAGGAGGTTCACTAGAGACAGCGCATTTTCCTCCAAGATGACATTTAAAGGGACAGTCACTGTGGACTCTTCCACACTTACAGTCGAGCTTTGTGTGGACTCAGGAGCAGAGGGAATTTCATGTCATCCACCTTTGCTCGTCGCCACGCAATACATCTGGTAGCGCTCGACAAACCAGTGACTGTCCGGGTAGTGAATGGGTTGACATTGCCCTAGCCAATTACACATCAGACTGTCCCTCTTACTTTGTGTGTACCCCCTTCCCATCAGGAAATTATTTCCCTTCTCATCCTTCCCGAGGGAATACACGAAATCCTACTGGGAGTACCCTGGCTCCGTTCCCACTCCCCTCATATTGAGTGGACCTCCGGTAGGATACTGGGTTGGAGTGAGTCATGTAAGGACAGATGTGTCAGGGAGTGCATTCAGGTTACCACTACAGAGATACTCGCAGATCTTTCTCCTCTTCCCAAGTGTTATCAGTCATATGCAGATGTGTTCTCTAAAAAGGCTGCGGAGACTCTGCCGCCCCATCGTCCCTACGACTGTCCTATTGACCTCTTGCCTGGAGCAGAACCTCCTCGGGGAAGGGTCTATCCCCTCTCTCTTCCTGAGACGGAGGCTATGTCTCAATATATCCAGGAGAATCTGGCAAGAGGGTTCATTAGGAAGTCGGTGTCACCAGCAGGAGCGGGGTTCTTCTTCGTGCAGAAGAAGAGTGGAGAATTACGTCCGTGTATAGATTACAGAGGTCTTAACGCCATCACCGTTAAGAATAAGTACCCGTTGCCCCTGATCTCTGAGCTCTTTGATAGGCTCCGGGGAGCAAGGGTATTTACTAAATTAGATCTGCGTGGTGCTTATAACCTGATTCGCATCCGTGAAGGGGACGAATGAAAGACGGCTTTTAATACCAGGGATAGGCATTATGAATACCTGGTGATGCCCTTCGGGCTCTGTAATGCCCCAGCCGTTTTCCAAGACTTTGTCAATGATATCTTCCGGGATATGCTTTCCACCTCTGTAGTAGTCTATCTGGATGATATTCTCATCTTTTCTCCAGATATTGACTCTCACCGGAGGGATGTCTGCAAAGTCTTCGACCTGTTACGGGCAAACTCCCTCTATGCAAAGTTGGAGAAATGCATGTTTGAGCAGGAGTCTTCACCTTTCCTGGGCTATATCATCTCCGCCCAGGGATTGGCTATGGATCCTGCCAAACTACAGGCTGTGATGGATTGGCAAAACCCCATTCTCTTAAAGCGGTGCAGCGCTTTATGGGGTTCATTAATTACTATCGCCAATTCATTCCCCACTTCTCCACTTTGGTAGCTCCCTTGGTAGCCCTCACCAAGAAGGGAGCCAATCCCAAATTGTGGTCAGAGGAGGTCTCCAAGGCCTTTACTTCAATTAAGTCCCATTTTGCTAGCGCTCCCATCTTACATCGCCCCGAGGTTGATAAGCCTTTTTTATTGGAGGTCGATGCCTCGTCCGTTGATGCTGGAGCAGTCCTTTTTCAAAAGGATGCTCAAGGTCGGAAACATCCTTGTTTCTTCTTTTCCAAGACCTTCACACCAGCGGAGAGGAATTATTCCATTGGGGATAGGGAGTTGCTAGCCATGAAGTTGGCCTTTTCCGAGTGGAGACATCTCCTGGAGGGGCTCGCTTTCCCTTTCAGGTTTTCACTGACCACAAAAATTTGGTCTATTTACAGACCGCCCAGCGGCTAAATTCTCGTCAGGCCAGATGGTCCCTGTTCTTCTCCCGGTTTCATTTCACCCTCCATTTCCTCTCCGGTGAGAAGAACATTCGGGCCGATGCGCTTTCTCGCTCCGTGGTGTCCTCTGAGGAGGTGGAGGAGGAGCCTTGGTTGATTGTCCCCACAGAGAGCCTTAGAACTGTGGCCCCGGTTTCGCTTGAGTCTGTGCCTCCAGGCAAGACTTTTGTGCCCACCAATTTGCGACCGGAGGTACTCTCTTGGGCACATTCGTCCAGGGTGGGTGGACATTTTGGGGCAAAAAGGACATCTGAGTTGCTGGCGAGGACATACTGGTGGCCACATATGGTCCGTGACGTCAAGGGAATACGTTCAGGCGTGCATCTCCTGCGCCAAGAATAAGTCCCCTCGACAACGGCCAGCTGGGCTACTTTTTCCCTTTACCGGTGGCAGACAGGCCTTGGGAGATGGTCGGGATGGATTTTGTGGTGGGCTTACCCAAGTCTCGGGGCTGCACCATCATCTGGGTGATAACCGACCACTTCTCCAAAATGGTGCACTTAGTGCCATTACCACGGTTACCGTCTGCACGGGCCTTAGCAGCATTATTTATTAGGCATATTTTCCGCCTACACGGTATGCCAGACAAAATTGTCAGTGATCGAGGTCCCCAGTTTGCGTCTCGGTTCTGGAGAGAGCTGTGTCGTTTACTCAGCATTGAGTTGAATCTCTCCTCTGCATACCATCCCGAGACGAATGGGTTGGTAGAGAGGGCCAACCAGACCTTGGTCACATATTTGCGACATTTTGTCTCTGCCAGGCAGGATGACTGGGCATCCTTGCTACCGTGGGCTGAGTTCGCTCTAAATAATGCTGTGGCTGACTCCACTGGACAGACCCCATTCCTCCTGAACTACGGTCAGCATCCGCGGGTACCAGTGCCCATGCCCGTGTCTTCCGCCGATTCCAGGGTGGCAGACTGGGCTGTGGACGCATGGGACATTTGGGACCGCACCCAGGATGCCATTCAGGCCTCCAAAGAGAGATGAGGTCTTCGGCCGATGCCCATCGGTGCCCCCCTCCTACATTTGCTCCGGGTGACCTAGTGTGGCTTTCTGCCTGAAACATCAGGCTACGTGTAGAGTCCACCAAGTTGGCACCTCGCTTTTTGGGCCCCTTTAAAGTTCTTGAGCAGGTGAACCCGGTGGTTTACCGCCTAGCCCTTCCCCTCGCCTTGCTATCACCGACACCTTTCACATGTCCCTCCTGAAACCCGTGGCCATTTCCCGTTTTCCGAGTCATCTGCCGGGACGTCAGGTTCATCTACCGACGATCATGAGGTGAACGCCATTGTTGGGTGCAAGGTGGTAGGAGGCAAAAAATTTTATTTGGTGGATTGGAGGGGTTATGGGCCTGAGGACAGGTCCTGGGAGCCTGCCGAGCATGTTCACGCTCCCAGCTCATCGCTGCCTTTGAGCGCAGCGAGGCCCAAAGAAGGGGGGCAATGTTAGGGTTCGAGTTCCTGCTGCTGCACAAGGGGAGTCTCGAACCAGTCCCGCTACGGTCCCCCATTCATCTCCATCCGCAGTGGAGCCTGCTCAGCTTAGACGTCGGTCCCAGCGTCTCGCCCAGTCTAACAGTGTGCAGAGGATTACTCTGCTATTGTGGCCAGTACTGGTTAGCGGCGAGCAGACGTCTTTAGGACAAAGTCCTTGTTTTCCCCTTCTGAGCATGCCCAGAGTGAGATCTCTTATTGGAGATCAGGGGTCACATGCTCAGGTACTGCAGCAGCACCTATTGGTCTGCCAGGAAGGTCCTGTGACTACTGGTGTTCTGGAACAAGTTTCATTGGTCCTTGTTTCTGGCAGGTCCTGTAGCTGTTACTATAAAAGGGTAGCATGGCTGAGCCGCCATGCGCTAATATCAACCATTATATGCTTTGCGCCAGTGTGGTCATTCATGTGTGTGGTTAGGGCCCGGCTGAAATAAGCCCCTAGAATACCAACTTAATCGGTGAGGAGTTTGGTATGCTAGCTGGTCAGGGTCGGTGTCCTAGATGCCCTAGATTACCGGCATAACCGGTGAGAAGTTTGATTGCCGTATTCAGGGCCTGGCGTTCAGACGCCATAGATTGCTGGTGACTCCCGCGAGGACATTAGCGCATGATCACGTTCTATGTTCGCTTAGCACTTAACTGTGTACCTGGGTGCCTGACAGGACACAGAACTTTTTCTCAGCGGCCCTGTGACGTAACAGGGTTCGCTTTCAACGCTAGACAGCGCCCTAGCGTGTTTATTTTGCGACTCAGTTGTGTTTAGTGAGTTCGCACACATCGCCATATAGCGCTGTGGCACTCCTTCTAGCGGCTCTGTGAAATAACAGAGTTCGCACATATTGCCACAGCGCATTGTGGTGTTTATTTTGGCGACTCTGCGGGATAACAGAGTTCGTGTCTTGCGCCATTTTACTAGCAGCAGGTTCCGCCTGCACGGTGGACCCCGGGCTGCGAACGCACCTCTGTACCTCATATATTTGGTGCGTTCCGCAGACCCTATCACTGTGCTAGCATTTCTTCTATGGTGTTGCTATCAGTGTGTCAAGAGTGGAAGAAGAGGGTTGCATTGACAATCCAACACAATGGGCAGCACTATGAACACATTTTATAAGTGGTCATAAACTTGTAAATAACTCATGAAAGAATAAAGTCATGTTAAAACCAAGCACACCATTGTTTTCTTGTGAAATTCTCAATAAGTTTGATGTTTCACATGACCATCTTCCCATTGTAAAAAATAATGTTGGATCCAAAATGGCTGACTTCAAAATGGCTGCCATGGTAGCCACGCATCTTGAAAAGTTTTCTCCCTCCCATATACTAATGTGCCACAAACAGGAAGTTGATATCACCAACTATTCCCATTTTACTTAGATGTATCCATATAAATGGCCCACCCTGTACTGTACAGTTAGTAATGTAAACATTTTCAATACCTAAATACTAGAGGTAAACACATTTATTTGAGTTGAATTATTTTTGTTCCCAAATATTTGTATTCTCCATATTATGGATGTTATGCAATTTGTTCCACATGAATTCAGTGAAATGGCTGGAAAAAATGCTAATAAAACTCACCTCACTGCCCTTCCATCATTTGTCTTACCAACTCTGCAGCCTGCCATCTGGTCCTCGGCTTCTCTTTTGACTTTCTCTTTTGGGCATTCTTTTAACCTCTTCATTCCAGGCTAGGTCTGCAGAGACAGAGGGACAGGTGAACAGTAAGGTGAACAATAACTTTTTTTTTTACAGTCTATGTTTATTGTGATTTGGGGTCTAAAGTGCACCCAGAGCATACTAGGGATCATTCAATTTGCTGCAAACTGAATTTCCCTGTAAAATCTAGTCGTTTTTGCTAATTCGAATATTGTCAGATTCTACATTCATCTCTGCTAAATAGCCACAAGAGAGTAAAGGGAGAGGGAAAGTAATATGTGTGTTAAAAATACAAGTTATTTACAGATGTATTAGCCAATAAAGATAAACGGATCTGCCAAAAAGGTAAAGAAGCACTCTCATAAAAGTTTTTGTCCTCTTAGTATATTGCAGTCATCATATTATATAGCACTACAGTATGTATTTACAATTGCTAATTTTGCCTTCCTACTCAATTATTTTTTCTAATAGATCTATAACATCACATGATTAAAAACAGACTAGTTGAATCTTTCTAAGTTCTATTGTAGCAAAAGGAAGCCTCTTTTCCCCACATGAGTCATGATTAGAACTACAGTAGTGCATTAGTCCCTGGCAGAAGGAGTGAAGTAGAGCAGCTGTTGAAAAGGGGGATGATTCAAGCAAGGAAAAAAGATTTCCTGTTTCTACATAGAGCTTAGAAGGATCCAGCTAGTCTGTTTTTAATCAAGTGATGCCCCACCCCCACCATGCCCCCTCCCCTCGGACTGCAGACAGAGACATTATCAGGGGCAGGTTTGACAGGAGCTGCTCTTCACTGCTCACCCCTCCATCTAGGAAATTAAAGCAATGTGCAGCTCCATGCTGTTATCATCCAGTCTCCTGGTAATAGCTGTTTCTCTGTAAAAAGCAGTGTGTGTTGCCACACCCCCTCTTCTCAGGATGGCTGTTACTCACAGGGTGGAGCTGCACACAGGTGTGTGAGGTGTTGTCCCAGGGAGAAGAAGTGAGGAGCAGTTCCTGTCAAACTGAATTGCAAGTGTTCTAATGATAATAAAATTGCTCTGGGCTTCTAATCTTTGTAGTTTATGAAGGCAGGGACAGTCCAAACAGCAAGAAAAATATTATGTGAACAATTTCAGAAATGTCTAACTATTTAATGTACATTTAAATAGAATAACCCCACTGAAGGACATAATACAGTTCATTCTAAAAAGAAAATAGCACAATGGTGAATATTTGTAGAGATGTTACTGTTACATTCTGTAAGACAGATAACACACATAGCAGAAAAAAGTGGAAAACATTTTTTTAAATGGTTTCACTCTTAAATTCTTTGAACCCTGGATGCCATAACAGTTTTAAGAGCTTCGATCATTCTGAATGTGACAATACCAAATACACAATATACAATTATACCAAGTGTACTTTTTATGTTTATTTTTGTTTTTGCATACAAAAATGAATTTTTATCATAGAAATATATATTTTTGTGGTTTATACATTCTTTATTTTGTGCCTTTGTTCTATTTTTACATTTTTATGTTTACTTTTCACTTAGTCCCTCTTAGAGACTTAAACATTTTAAAGGCTGAGGCAAATTAAAAAAACAAAAAAACATTGTATTCTATTCTGCAGCTACTATTACAGTACATCTTATATCCAGCTCAACATGAAAAATTTGGTGAAAGATCCTATTTAATCAGGAAGACACAGCGCTAGCATCTGCTCTTGCTGTTGCTGCTCAAGCTTGGCTGTCAGTTAAGTCAAGCTGTAGCTCATGTTCTCTCACGATAACCTTGACAAACTTTAATATCTATTCAGAGAAGATCTACCAGGACAGGGAGTCAACTGCAAACTACAGTCATGGCCAAAAGTTTTGAGAATGACACAAATATTAATTTTTACAAAGTCTACTGCTTCACTTTTTCTAATGGCAATTTGCATATACTCCAGAATGTTATAAAGAGTGATCAGCTTAACAGCAATTACTTGCAAAGTCAATATTTGGCTAGAAAATGAACTTTATCCCCCAAAACACATTTCAACATCATTGCAGCCCTGCCTTAAAAGGACCAGCTAACCTCTTTTCAGTGATTGCTCCATTAACACAGGTGTGGGTGTTGATGAGGACATGGCTGGAGATCAATCTGTCATGATTAAGTAAGAATGACACCACTAGACACTTTAAAAGGAGGCTGGTGCTTGGCATCATTGTTTCTCTTCTGTTAACCATGGTTATCTCTAAAGAAACACGTGCAGTCATCATTGCAATGCACAAAAATGGCCTAACAGGGAAGAGTATCACAGCTAGAAAGATTGCACCTCAGTCAACAATCTATCGCATCATCAAGAACTTCAAGGAGAGAGGTTCCATTGTTGCCAAAAAGGCTCCAGGGTGCCCAAGAAAGACCAGCAAGCGCCAGGGCCATCTCTTAAAAGTGTTTAACCTGCGGGATCGGGCTACCAGCAGTGCAGAGCTTGCTCAGGAATGGCAGCAGGCAGGTGTGAGTGCATCTGCACGCACTGTGAGGCGGAGACTCTTGGAGCAAGGCCTGGTCTCAAGGAGGGCAGCAAAAAAGCCACTTCTCTCCAGAAAAAACATCATGGACAGACTGATATTCTGCAAAAGATACAGGCAGTGGACTGCTGAGGACTGGGGTAAAGTTATTTTCTCTGATGAATCCCCTTTTCGATTGTTTGGGACATCAGGAAAACACCTCATTTGGAGAAGACAAGGTGAGCGCTACCACCAGTCTTGTATCATGCCAACTGTTAAGCATCCTGAAACCATTCATGTGTGGGGTTGCTTCTCAGCCAAGGGAATCGACTCTCTCACAGTTTTGCCTAAAAACACAGCCATGAATAAAGAATGGTACCAGAATGTCCTCCAAGAGCAACTTCTCCCAACCCTCCAAGAGCAGTTTGACGATCAACAATGCCTTTTCCAGCATGATGGAGCACCTTGCCATAAAGCAAAGGTGAGAACTAAATGGCTCAGGGAACAAAACATAGAGATTTTGGGTCCATGGCCTGGAAACTCCCCAGATCTTAATCCCATTGAGAATTTGTGGTCAATCATCAAGAGACGAGTGGACAAACAAAAACCTAAAAATTCTGACAAAATGAAAGCATTGATTGTGCAAGAATGGACTGCTATCAGTCAGGATTTGGTCCAGAAGTTGATTGAGAGCATGCCAGGGAGAATTGCAGAGGTCCTGAAGAAGAAGGGTCAACACTGCAAATATTGACTTGCTGCATTAACTCATTCTAACTGTCAATATAAGCTTTTGTTATTCATATGTTTGCAATTATATTTCTGTCTGTGATAAAAAACATCTGTCAAACACACATAAAAACCAGAGGGCAGCAGATCATGTGAAAATATAATTTTTGTGTCATTCTCAAAACTTTTGGCCATGACTGTACTTGTATGTCTTACGAGGAACGGTTGCTTGAGTTGGGAATGTTTAGCATGCAAAAAAGAAGGCTAAGAGGAGACTTAATAGCTGTCTACAAATATCTGAAGGGATGTCACAGTGTAAAGGGATCATCCTTATTCTCATTTGCACATGGAAACACGAGAAGCCATGAGATGAAACTGAAAGGGAGAAGATACAGATTAGATAATAGAAAAAACTATTTGACTGTGAGGGTGATCAATGAGTGGAACAAATAACAAAAGACTGACTGGCATATCCAAACTAGTGTGAATAGGTGCATACTAGGAGCAGCTACCTCCATATACAATATATGGTTGTGGCCAAAAAGTTCAATTTTGGTCTCACCACTCCAAATTACCTTGTTCCAGAAGGTTTGAGGCTTGTCTCTGTGCTGTTTTGCGTATTATAGGCGAGATACTTTGTGGTATTTGCGCAGTACTGGCTTTCTTCTGGTGACTCAACCATGCAGCCCATTTTTCTCAAGTGCCTCATTATTGTGCATCTTGAAACAGCCACACCGCTAGTTTTCAGAGAGTCCAGTATTTCAGCTGTTATTTGTGTGTTTTTCTTTGCATCCCGAGCAAATTTCCTGGCAGTTGTGGACACATTTTTGTTGGACTATCTGACTATGGTTTTGTTTTTACAGAGCTCCTGATTTTCCATTTGTTAATCACAGTTTGAATGCTGCTGACTGGTATTATTAATTCCTTGGATATCTTTTTTTTATCCCTTTCCTGTTTTATACAGTTCAACTACCTTTTCCCATAGATCCATTGACATTTATTTTGCTTTCCCCAAGACTCAAAATCCAGAAACATCAGTGGCAGGATGAAAGATGCAAGAGTCTGTCTGTATCCCAGAAACTCACTCAGCTTTTACGCACACACTGATTGCAATCAAACAGGTCACAGGTGAGGATGTTACCTTTAGTAGTCAGTCAAACCCATTTGTGTCAACTTCTGTGCATGTTATCAGGCCAAAATCACCAGGGTATGTAAACTTTTGATCAGGGTCATTTGGATGTTTTGGGTTGTCATTATGATTTAAAAAGAGAAAACACAGTAGTTTGTCAATAAATGGCTTCGCCCAACCAGTAACCATCAGTGGAGAAAAAGTTTTGGTGCTATCATTCTTACTCTCCGAAAAAAAGGCCAAGAAAGCAAAAATTCTGCCAGGGTATGTAAACTTTTAAGCACAACTGTACCTGTGCACATCATAAAACCAAAAAGAAACATGGGAAGCTTGATCACCATAAAAGTACAAATTTTATTCAAAATATTTAAAATACATATACGGATATAAAAATCCGAAAAATGGGGACAAGAATATGCAGAAAAATGGCCCAAGGCAGGTACAGACAAGATAAAGGTATTCTAATAGCACATATATCTGTGTATCATATTCAAAAAGCTACATAAGCTAATTATTAGACAGAATTCACCTTATCTATTAATATAAATACAATTGGAGACGTTCCTCAAACAGATATATATATATGTGCATGAAACAATCAAAAGGAATCATAGACTTGCTCCCCCACTAATAGTGCTAGCGTTATAGTACCAATGTGCAAATGCAGAGTCTGCAGCAAGTGCTGTAATGTATGCAAGAGTTTGCATTCAAATGCACAAAGCAATTTAGAACATATAGTAAAATGAACTGCTAGTGGGAGATCATACCTGCCAGTAGCCTGGGCACCCCTGACGCGCGTTTCGCGTTAGCTTGTTCACAAGGGAGCGTTGCGTCAACGCTCCCTTGTGAACAAGCTAACGCGAAACGCGCGTCAGGGGTGCCCAGGCTACTGGCAGGTATGATCTCCCACTAGCAGTTCATTTTACTATATGTTCTAAATTGCTTTGTGTATTTGAATGCAAACTCTTGCATACATTACAGCACTTGCTGCAGACTCTGCATTTGTACATTGGTACTATAACGCTAGCACTATTAGTGGGGGAGCAAGTCTATGATTCCTTTTGATTGTTTCATGCACATATATATATCTGTTTGAGGAACGTCTCCAATTGTATTTATATTAATAGATAAGGTGAATTCTGTCTAATAATTAGCTTATGTAGATTTTTGAATATGATACACAGATATATGTGCTATTAGAATACCTTTATCTTGTCTGTACCTGCCTTGGGCCATTTTTCTGCATATTCTTGTCCCCATTTTTCGGATTTTTATATCCGTATATGTATTTTAAATATTTTGAATAAAATTTGTACTTTTATGGTGATCAAGCTTCCCATGTTTCTTTTTGGATTTGTTGATGTTTGGAAGTACCACATAATCTAGGCAATATATTTAACGTGATGCCTGTGCACATCATAGCGCATTTCGTGATATCACCGATCGGATTAATTGTTTTTATATTTTGATAGATCGGACATTTCTGAAAGCAGCGATACCTTATATTTATATTTGTATTTTTTAATTGTTTTATTTTCAATGAGTCAAAAGGCAGGTAATTTTAACTTTTGTACTTTTTTCATATTTTTAAAAACTTTTAAAAACTTTTTATCACACATTTTTTTCCACATGTTGTGGGCTCCCGCGTAATTTTCTTAACCAGCAGAGGGAAAGCCAATGGCTTGGAGCAGATGTTTATAGACTGGGAAGGGGGTAATACCCGTGGAGCTCCCAGGTTATTAATATTAGCTCACAGCTGTATACTTAGCCTTTACTAAAAATGATGTAGTGTCCCCCTATAATTAATAAGCAGCTAAGGCGATGCAGACAGCTGTGGGCTGATATTAATAGCATAGGAAGGGGCCATGGATACTGCTCCCCCAGGATAAAAATATCAGCTCTCAGCTGCCCCAGAAAAGGCGCATCTGGCACTTAGCCTCACTCTTCCCACTTGCCCTGTAGTGGTGTTAAGTGGGGTGATAGTTGGGGGGGTTGATGTCACTTTTGTATTGTCAGGTGACATCAGGCCCAGAGGTTAGTAATGGAGAGGCATCAATAAGACGCCCCCATTACTAACCCCACAGTCATATTGTATAAAAATACAGACACCCAGAAAAACGTCCTTTAATTGAAAGAATGACACAGAGTCCTTTAATAAATCCTAATTAAACCATACTTATGACATTGCCCATTCCACCAACATCTTTGTCTTCTGCAAAAGAGTTCAAATAAAAAACAACAATTTTCCTCCCCTTTCCGCTGAGAAGATGGTAATCCATTTGTCCAGTGACGGGTCTAGGTCTGCTACACCAAGATGGCAGGCTGCATGGTTGCATGATGCGACCATACAGTCTGAAATCCAGCAGAAACACTGAGCAGAGTCTGCTACCGCTGTCCAGTGTCTCGCAGTGAACTCGTAGGCCCTGTCTGACGTCACCGTGAGAGTTCTCATGTTCCCCATGCCATCAGAAAGGTCCTGAGAGTTCACAGTCAATGAACTCAGTTCACCTATCTGACGTTAGCACGCACGCTATTAGAAATTTTCCCTCTTCGCTCTTGCTAACGTCAAATCAGTACCGGAGATGTTAGTGTCCGTGTGTGTTATACACAGTGGGTGCCATGGAAGCTGCGATAGAGTAACTGATGCTCCCCGGCGCCTGGTGCTGAAGACTACTCTCATCATTCTCCCTTGCTCTGCTGGTGATCAGCACGAGCAGAGGAGAATGATGAGAGTTGTATTCAAGTGAGAACAATGACAGCAGGTGGTGTCATGTATAGTGTACAGTTCCTATAGCGTCTTGTGCTTGGGTGCGAGGAAAACACAGGAGACATAGGTTGAAATGAAATGACTTGTATTACTTCATACAAGCATGCTGAAAAGTTCACACAGTTTGCAGGAACAGCGACAGGAGACACAGCAGGCCAGAGTAACTTCAAGCACTACAATAAATCTCCAAAGCAGGTTCAGGATCTCTTCTCTGTACCGTAATTCCTCTGCAAACATGGATTCACCAAACAGCAGGTTTCCAGAGTCCAAAAGTGTTCCAAGGTTCCTCAGTAGTAAATAGCTGGAGTACAAGTCCAAGGCTTCCAGGAGTCAGGTCACAGACTGACTGAGGCTTGATTCAGGAGCACTGATTGTTCAGCTGAGGCTGCTTAAGAAGGAAGAGGGAAGAATCAGGGCGGGAACATGAAAACTGGAAACTCCATATTAACTGAGGGCAAGAGCTGCAGAAAGACAGAAAGCAAAATGGCCGACGGAAAACTGAGTTTCAAGGAACATGTCAACAGAGACAAAGAACCTTACATTACTCCCCCCTTAGGGACAACCTCCGGATGACCTCAGACCAGGCTTGTCAGGGTACCTCTGATGAAACTGGCGGAGCAGGCGAGGAGCATTTACATTATTGACTGGTTCCCATGAGTTGTCCTCCACTGGGTAGCCCTGCCATTTAATCAAATATTGCAACTGATTTCTGTACAACCTGGAATCTAGAATCCTTTCCACCATAAATTCTTCCTGACCATCGACCAGCACTGGGTCAGGGCAAGGAGAAGAACGTCCAGGAAACGTATTGGGTGTTGCAGCCTTTAGTAGGGATACATGAAAGACAGGGTGGATTCTCATAGTTCTGGGTAGTTGAAGACGACAAGCAACAGCACTTATAATCTTATTGATCTTATAAGGTCCAATGTACTTATGTCCCAATTTAGACGATGGAATCTTTAATTTAAGATTTCTGGTTGACAGCCAGACCAAATCTCCTACCTTGAAAGCTGGTGCAGGTTTACGAAATTTATCTGCTGCTTTCTTGTACCTTTCCTGAGCCAATTCTAGATTTTCCTTTAGAAGATCCATATTATTTTGTAAAGAAGTGATTCTTTCAGCCACTGCCGGCAAGGGCGTATCTATGGGAAATCGAGGAAGAATGTTAGGATGATAACCTAGATTGGAGTAAAAAGGAGACTGCTTAGTGGAGGTGCTCTGAGAGTTGTTATAAGAGAACTCAGCCAGTGGAAGTAGATCCACCCAATCATCCTGTAGGTGGCAGATAAAACAGCGGAGATACTGCTCCAGGGTCTGATTGGTTCGTTCTGTCTGTCCATTAGTCTGGGGATGAAAAGCAGAAGAAAGGTTTACTTTAATGTCCAATGCTGCACAGAAATTTTGCCAAAACCTTGAAGTGAATTGCACCCCTCGATCCGAAATGACCTCATCCGGTACTCCATGTAAGCGAAACACATTCTTAATCATCAAGTCTGATGTCTGTTTTGCAGTGGGTAAGCCGACACAAGGGATAAAATGAGCTGCCTTTGTTAGACGGTCAACCACCACTAGAATGGTGTTCTTCCCTTGAGAGGTTGGTAACTCCACAATGAAACCATAGAAATGGATCCCCACGGGCGGGACGGGGTGGGAAGAGGTTGCAACAGACAAGTTGGTGAGGAGCAAGGTGTTTTGCATCTTGCACAGACTTCACATGAAGTGACACAGTTTAAGACATCTTTCCTGTAAGTGGGTCACCAAAAGAAACGAGAAAGAAATTCTTGTGTCTTTAGAATTCCCCTATGCCCGGCTATCTTGGAATCGTGGATGAGTTGCAATACTCTCAATCTGACTGTTTCAGGTATATACAGACGTTGTCCCTGAATCCACACACCATTCTTAAAGACAAGACTTACGTCCCTTGGGGGTTGAGCCAACAAAGAATCCGCATGGTATGCTTCCTTGATGTCCTTAAGTAGGTCTTGATTATGAATCACTCCCAGGAATCTAGAGTCAGGAAGAATAGTCTTAGGAGGAGTAAGTGGACGTGTCTCTGCTGAATGAATCCTAGAGAGTGCATCAGCCTTTCCATTGCGCGATCCTGGTCTATAAGAAATGACAAAATTAAATTGGTTTAGAAAAAGATTCCAGCGAGCCTGGCGAGGAGTCAGGCACTTAGCCGACCTGATAAATTCAAGGTTACGATGGTCTGTCAAGACGATTATTTGCTGTGCAGCTCCCTGAAGAAGGTGTCTCCATTCCTTGAAGGCGGCAATAATGGCCAACAATTCTCTATTGCCCACATCGTAGTTCCTCTCAGCCGAAGACAACTGCTGGGAAAAGAAGGCACAGGGATACAAGACATTCTTCTCACCTGTTCTCTGAGAGAGTATAGCTCCAACGGCACAGTCTGAAGCATCCACCTCTATTATGAAGGCAAGCTCGGGGTTGGGATGTACTAAGATAGGTGTGGTGGTAAATTTATCCTTTAAACAGGAAAATGCTTCCTGAGCTTGCGGGGTCCAGGAGAACCTAGACTGTTTCCGGGTAAGTTGGGTGATAGGTGACACTACCTCAGAAAAATTCTTAATGAAACGTCTATAGAAGTTGGCAAACCAGATGAAACGCTGCACCTCCTTCACATTTCTAGGAATTGGCCAATCCTTGATGGCTTGGGTCTTGCTTCCATCCATACTAATCCCTTGCGTAGATAGTACATACCCCAGAAATTGAATTTCGGTCCTATGGAATTCACATTTTTCAAGTTTGATGTAGAGATGGTTTTGTCTTAGGCGTTCTAAGACCATTCTCACATGTCCATGATGTTCCTCTGTGGAGTTAGAAAAAATTAGAATATCATCCAGATAAATCACCACAAATGTATCTAGGAGATCCCTGAAGATATCACTCACGAAGTGTTGGAAAGTGGCTGGGGCGGTACTCAGACCAAAAGGCATAACTAGATATTCAAAGTGTCCATAGCGTGACCTGAAAGCAGTCTTCCATTCATCCCCAGGTCTGATACGGACCAAGTTATAGGCCCCACGGAGATCCAGTTTAGAGAAAATTTTGGCATGCCGCACTCTCTCCAACAACTCAGGGATTAAAGGCAATGGATAACGGTTTCTAATAGTAACCTTATTGAGTTCCCTATAGTCTATGCAGGGTCTCAGAGATCCATCTTTCTTCTTCACAAAGAAGATGGGTGCACCTGCGGGAGATGAAGAGGGGCGTATGAAGCCCTTGGCTAAATTTTCGTCTATATAATCCTTCATAGCTTTTAGCTCGGGCCCCGCTAGGGGGTAGATCTTACCAAAAGGTATCTCGGCTCCAGGTAATAATTCAATTGGACAATCATATGGACGGTGAGGAGGAAGCTGATCAGCGTTCTTCTTGTCACATAAATCGTCATAGTCCTGGTATACAGCTGGTAGTTCAGGGACTGACATGGTTCCTTTAGGAACAGAGCAAGCTGAAACTCCTTGACTCATCTGTTTCTCCGGAAAGTGTAATTCCTTGGTCTCCCAGTTAATCGTAGGATTCTGCGCCTGCAGCCATGGTAGCCCTAGAATGATGGGAAAGTGGGGAGAAGAGATAAGCAAAAAAGACATTTTCTCCTGATGATCTTTACCCATAAGGACCCTCAAAGGCTCTGTTTCTTGATCCACTGGTCCAGAAGTCAGTAGAGAGCCATCCACAGTCTCCATCTGTACTGGAGTAGCCTTCTTCACTGAACGTATCCCCTGTTTCAGAGCAAAGGAGATATCCATAAAATTTCCACTTGCTCCTGAGTCGATCATAGCAGAGCTAGACACCCAGACTGAGTCAACCCAGAGTTTGATGGAAAGGAAGCAATGAGAATTGTTTCTTTTACAACTCAGCTGGGACACCGCTGAGGAAACTTGAAAAATTGCAGCGTTGATACCGTCATCGTCCCCAGAACTAACAGAGTTTAAGTCAGAGAAATCAAGATCTCTTGCAGCAGATCTCTCTGGAGCCTGAGGCTCGGACATGACAGAGCTCCTCTCGCAACACTCACAGTGAATGACTGCTGCAGTAGTCTTACGAGAACGGCTGGGGCAGTTTATAATGAAGTGCCCTGACTTACCATAGTAGAAACATAGATTTTCCTTTATACGATGTTCTTTGCGTGCATCACTAACCCGTCTTTGTAAAGAGTCCACCTGCATGGGTTCAGTTTCTGGTTCCCTTGTGATCCTACTCAAAGGTTCCTTAGCTGAGGAGGGAGGTAGTAAAAGGTTAGTGCGATTATTTTCGAACCATCTCTCTTGTCTGCGTTCAGTCAGACGAGCATCAATACGGATACAATAGTTAATAAAGTCACCTTAACGCAGTGGGAGGGTCGGCACGAGCAAGTTCATCCTTAATCAGTGGAGACAACCCTTTCCGAAAAATAGATTTTTTAGCGGAAGTGTCCCAAGTGGTATCAAGAGCCCATCTCCTGAAATCCAGGGCATATTCGGCTACTGAACGCTTACCTTGGCGCAAAGTTAACATGGCTGCTTCAGCTGTTGCACCTCAATTGGGGTCATCAAACACCTGCCCCATGACTGAAATAAAAGCATCAAGGTGATTCAAACAATCATCCTCAGTCTCAATCAGAGGGTTTGCCCACATCAAAGCCTTATTGGTAAGCAACATGATTATAGTAAGCACTTTGGATCGTTCAGTGGGAAATTGTGAAGCATGTGCAGAGAAAAATAAATTGCATTGATTAATAAATCCCCTGAATTTCTCACGTTCACCGCCAAAACGAAAAGGAGGTAATTTGGGGATCCCAGAACTTGGGGTTATGGCAGGAGCCTGTGCTCGTTCCTCTAGAGCCTCAATCCTGGCTCGCAATTCCTGGGTAGTCTGTCCAAACACTTGCAAATTATGATTAGTGAGGTCCTGTAGGCTTGCAAAACGGGTTTTTTAAAGTCTGTACATCTGAAAGGATTGTATCAGTCACTCCGCAAAGTTCCTTTATGCGGGCCTCCATCTTCCAGATCTTTTAAGGCAGAGGTGCTGGAAGGAGAAGAGGAAAGGAAAGAAAAAAAAAAAAAAAAAACAATAGTGTTTACCTGTGGTAACACTCCAGAGTAAAATTTTAAGGGAATGCGCTCACCTGGAATGGTTGTGAGAAGTCACAACCACTGTCATCACATAAGGTATTAAACGGACATCTGATATCCACAGTCACAGCAGACTCGGCTTTCCCAGACCCAGCAGACACTAAACATTGGCTCCGGAATCTTGTCATGTATAGTGTACAGTTCCTATAGCGTCTTGTGCTTGGGTGCGAGGAAAACACAGGAGACATAGGTTGAAATGAAATGACTTGTATTACTTCATACAAGCATGCTGAAAAGTTCACACAGTTTGCAGGAACAGCGACAGGAGACACAGCAGGCCAGAGTAACTTCAAGCACTACAATAAATCTCCAAAGCAGGTTCAGGATCTCTTCTCTGTACCGTAATTCCTCTGCAAACATGGATTCACCAAACAGCAGGTTTCCAGAGTCCAAAAGTGTTCCAAGGTTCCTCAGTAGGGAATAGCTGGAGTACAAGTCCAAGGCTTCCAGGAGTCAGGTCACAGACTGACTGAGGCTTGATTCAGGAGCACTGATTGTTCAGCTGAGGCTGCTTAAGAAGGAAGAGGGAAGAATCAGGGCGGGAACATGAAAACTGGAAACTCCATATTAACTGAGGGCAAGAGCTGCAGAAAGACAGAAAGCAAAATGGCCGACGGAAAACTGTGTTTCAAGGAACATGTCAACAGAGACAAAGAACCTTACAGGTGGTGGCTTTTGCGACTATTACTCCCATCAGCCTACACCTGCTGCCACTAATAACAGGAGCGGCTGACAGGAGTATTCCTTATCTGCACTCTGTGCTATAAATAAATAAAAGAAAAAAATGGCATTGGTTCCCCTGTATTTTCTATAACCAGCCTAGCCAAACTGACAGCTGGGGGCTGCAACCTTCAGCTGTCAGTATTAGCAAGGCTGGATATCAAGAGTCGAGGGGTCCCCACGCCGTATTTTTTAAATATTTAAATAAATAATTTAAAAAAAATGGCATGGGATCCCCCCAATTTTTGACAACCAGTCTTGCTAAAGCAGACAACTGGGAGCTGGTGTTCTCAGACTGGTAAAGAGCCACGGATATTGACCCCACAGCCTAAAAATAGCAGCCTGAAGCTGCCCAGAAAAGGCACATCTATTAGATTTGCCAATTCTGGTGCTTTGCCTGACTTATTCTGTAGCGGTGGCAAGTGGGGTTCATGTTTGTGGGGTTGCTGTCACCTTTGTATTGTCAGGTGACATCAGGCCCACGGCTTAGTAATGGAGAAGCGCCTATAAGACTCCTATCCATTACTAATCCTATCGTTGTATGGGAAATAAGACACAGCAAGAATAAAGTCTTTTATTAGAAATAAAAAACACACTTTTCCATTTTTATTTAAAAACAATAAGCACAGTTACACTCACCTAACGCCTAATTCCATTGAATCCCTTGTCTACTGTAATAAAACAAAAAGTGAAAATAACAATATCCCTCACTTGTCTTTCATTCTGTCCCACACCATAATCCATATCTGGGGATTAATATTTTTCAATCTGGACAGTGCCAGTTCGCTGCTCAAGCTCAGTAACTTCACTGCAGATCACGGTGAGAAATTCTCATGGTGCGGTGAAGTCACTGAGCTTGAATTGCGGTGATCTCATCACTGACTTTTTCCCACGGTGCTGAGGTCACAGCAGTTCAGCCCGGCTGGCAACGCAGCCTCAGTGACCTGCGGTAACCTCAATTACATCACCCCTAGTCACTGACGCTGCGCTCGCAGCAGCTCATTCCTCAGTGGTTCTCAGCCTGGATGGTCGCATCTTGGGGTTGCAGCTCCCAGCTGTGAGTTTTACCTGGCTGATTATCAAAAATACAGGTAAAATACAGGTTTTTTTTAATTATTCATTTAGAGCGCAGGAGCCAACTGATGAATACTCCCATCAGCAGCTCTCACTGTTATTAGCGGCAGCAGGCCGCGGCTGATGGGAGCTGTAGTCCCATTTGCTGACACCAGTGAGTGGAGGAAAACTTTATACCTACGATCACATCTGCGGGCTCTTTTGACAGAGGCTCTCTGACCATCCGTGATAATTTCACCGCCGATCAGAAGCAGTGTTTGCCGCGTTGTAATGCCACATCAAAGATGGTGCCGGCATTACTGTGATTGGCAAGCAAGCCCAGCATGTTCATTAGCTGCAAATAAAGCGACAAACATGCTGAGCAGTTCACTAGAATATACCGAGGCAAATAGCAAATTACTCGCTGAGTAACGAATAGCCTGAATACAATACTATTCGTTCTAGTAACGAATAGTGCCCAGTATATTCCCTTATCACTAAGCTGCAATTGTCTGATCACCTGTGCTACACATAGGGCTTCAGCCTTGCTATGTATAACAAAATCTCCTATGAACACAAGCCACGAGCCAATGTTTACCGGAGAAAAAAGAAAGGAAAGAAAGTACTACCGTATGAAACGCACACTACACCAACAAGAATATATCAAAATACAAAAAACCTTTATTGGCACACAGAAAAAACACATAATGCACAATTAAAATATAATTAAAACCAGTATGGATGAGCCCGTCAAAGGACCTGCCACCTGAACAATGATGACACTAGGGTAATATGAATATACCAATACGTTCAGTATAATAGACAACATACAATGGTCAACATATGAAAATGCATGACAATCAACTCCATATAATAATATGTTGCAAAAGATGATGAAAAAATATATATAAAAATATGCATCAATCAACCCCCGCATAGATAAATTTGGAGACCCTGTATGGACATGACAAGCAATAGTACATTAATATATATAGGGCTCCAAGATGATAAAGCAAGAAATCAATGCATCAATATGGACCAAGAGGCCACAGTATAGGCAACATGAGCAATAGATCTAAGCATGACGTCCTAGTGAGCGCGAAGCGCTAAATAGTTACCCCAAAAGAACCCTCAAGATGGAGGTAAATTAACAGGCTGGATCCTGGACGGGGACCCGAAAGGTGACCACACGCGTTCCGCCGTAACTAGTATGGCTTCATCAGGGAAGGTAGCTGAAATGCAGCCAAAGCAGCTACAGTGCCTACAAGTAGTATTCAACCCCCTGCAGATTTAGCTGGTTGACACATGCAGAATTAACTTGGCATTGTGACATTTGTACTGTAGATCACCCTGGAAGTGGGAAATGCACTGCTGCAAAAATTTTTGTTTTAATTTTTTTTTTTTTTAAAAACGTTAAAAGTTAATTCAGAGTGTCATTTATTATTCAACCCCTCAAACCACAAGAATTCTGTTTGGTCCCCCTAAAGTATTAAGAAGTAGTTCAGGCACCAAGAATAATGAGCTTCACATGTGTGGATTAATGATCTCTTTTGCCAGCCTTTTCTGACTATTTAAGACCCTCCCCAAACTTGTGAACAGCACTCATACATGGTCAACATGGGAAAGACAAAGGAGCATTCCAAGGCCATCAGAGACAAGATCGTGGAGGGTCACAAGGCTGGCAAGGGGTACAAAACCCTTTCCAAGGAGTTGGCCCTACCTGTCTCCACTGTTGGGAGCATCATCCGTAAGTGGAAGGCTTATGGAACTACTGTTAGCCTTCCACGGCCTGGACAGCCTTTGAAAGTTTCCTCCCGTGCTGAGGTCAGGCTTGTCCGAAGAGTCAAGGCTAACCCAAGGACAACAAGGAAGGAGCTCCGGGAAGATCTCATGGCAGTGGGGACATTGGTTTCAGTCAATACCATAAGTAACGTACTCCACCGCAATGGTCTCCGTTCCAGACGAGCCCGTAAGGTACCTTTACTTTCAAAGCGTCATGTCAAGGCTCGTCTACAGTTTGCTCATGATCACTTGGAGGACTCTGAGACAGACTGGTTCAAGGTTCTATGGTCTGATGAGACCAAGATCGAGATCTTTGGTGCCAACCACACACGTGACGTTTGGAGACTGGATGGCACTGCATACGACCCCAAGAATACCATCCCTACAGTCATGCATGGTGGTGGCAGCATCATGCTGTGGGGCTGTTTCTCAGCCAAGGGGCCTGGCCATCTGGTCCGCATCCATGGGAGGATGGATAGCACGGCCTACCTGGAGATTTTGGCCAAGAACCTCCGCTCCTCCATCAAGGATCTTAAGATGGGTCGTAATTTCATCTTCCAACAAGACAACGACCCAAAGCACACAGCCAAGAAAACCAAGGCCTGGTTCAAGAGGGAAAAAGTCAAGGTGTTGGAGTGGCCTAGTCAGTCTCCTGACCTTAACCCAATTGAAAACTTGTGGAAGGAGCTCAAGATTAAAGTCCACATGAGACACCCAAAGAACCTAGATAACTTGGAGAAGATCTGCATGGAGGAGTGGGCCAAGATAACTCCACAGACCTGTGCCGGCCTGATCAGGTCTTATAAAAGACGATTATTAGCTGTAATTGCAAACAAGGGTTATTCCACGAAATATTAAACATAGGGGTTGTATAATAATTGACCCACACTTTTATGTTTAAAATTTATTAAAATTCAACTGAGCAACATAACTTTTTGTTTTGTAAGATTTATGCTTCTGTTAATAAATCCTACTCTCGTTTGCAGTTTGAAGGCTCTAACTTATTTGCATCTTATCAAACCAGCTAAATCTGCAGGGGTTGAATACTACTTGTAGGCACTGTATATATACCCAAATCATTCGTACCGAAAGGACCTGCAGGTGTGAGTCATGTGGTCTCGGCCAGAGCGGAAATAGGCGGTGATGTAAATGATTGTGAGCAGACGTCTCCGCATCACACAGTGCAGTGCGCCTGCACTCATTAGAGCGCACGGCGCATGCGCTAGCTTACTGACATGGCCAGGCACAAAAAATTGAATAGGGCGCATGCACAAAGCCAAAATAGCAGGGATTTTAACCCATACATATATCCCATTCCCGGGGAACTTAAAAGACACACAGGGTGGAACACACAAGGGAGGTAACAAACAATCACCAACAATACACAGTCACACACACATCATAATGAGGAGAAGACAATAGGATGCATAATGCACAAAGTATTTATTAATAGTAACGTAATGGGGAACTTAAGGAAGGACACCACGGGCCCATCCAGAGCATAAAAAGAGAGAGATTCCACGCAGATTTGACCAAGAAATGGACCGCTTGTGTATTGTGCAACTCACAGAGCCTAAAAAATAGGATCATCAAGAAAATAGGAAAAACACTTGACAAAGTAGGGCATCCCATCTCCATGATGTAAAAGTTGTCCAGAAATATCTATATGATGACATTTAAATATATCCATATAGGAATTAGTCATCTAAGAAAGGTGAAAAGATATGTAAAAAACCCATACCAAGGAGATATATCCAGATGATTAATAATAAGTACTAAATATCATAACATGGGTAAGTATGTTGAATCATCCCTAACCTAAGCAGCCCATACCAAAGATAATCACTGGGCCATAAACATGAGGAGTAGTCAGACCAAGGATGAGCCCATCCAGATCTAATTCAAGATAATGGCCAAAGAAATAGTAGAAGGATGTCCATACAGATAATAGTCTCCAAAAAGAGAAATATTGCATGAACCCCCCAAATCATCAAAGAATATATGTAGAAACTGGAGTTTTTTAAGAACAAAAGATCCATCCAAGATAAGGTCCCATAGAACCCAGACCAAAAAAAGAAGAAGGGGAATAGTATGACCCAATCCTCATCAAAAGGGTATCACATTTAATAAATAATGTATTACATGCCCAAATTCAGATAAAGAAGGTAAATCATGTATTTCTTCCAGAAGAGCCGCCGTTTCAAAGAAGGAATCCAGATCAGGGTAATCCATATAGGGTATGAAAATCCAGGTATAGAATATGGAGTTCCAGATAATATCCATTCATCAGTTAATAAATGCACATGGACATCCCAGTATTCAGAGTTCCAAAATCCAGAGGTAACAATTAGCTCAAAAATCCAGTATATAAAAGCTCTTCATTTAAACCTGTTGGAGCAGTAGAGTTCAAATTAAAAATCCAACGGGACTCCATTTGCAGTAAAAGCCTTTTAGGACATATCTCCTTTGAACACAATCCACGAGCCGATGTTTACCGGAGATTCACAATGACAGGTACAGGGGATTTCGGCAGACTCTTGGCTGTCATGACAACCCATCGGCGCCCCAGGATCTTGAGACAAAGATGCTGATGGATGGGATTTGTGACGCATGTCTGACTGGCAAGTGTTAAATACTGTTCTCAGTGATTGACAACGGGATTTAACAGGTTAACAGGCAGGAGTGGAGCACCATTCCACCCGCAGCTGTTGAAGGCACTTGATGGCTAGTTAAATCTGCCATCAAGTTCAGGAAAAGATGTGGGCTCAGCGTCGGAGCCCACATCAAAGGCAGGGACATGACCTTTGAAGTAAATATATGTGACATGAAGGGGTTAAAACTTTCAAAAGTTCTATTAGCATCTATGATCCAAATGCAAAAAATGACTTGTCTCCTTGTGGTTAATTCTCAGAACATAACAGTCAGATTAAGTAATCAAGTAAAACAGTAAAGATTCCATTTAAAAAAGAAAGTTAAAATGTGATTAGAGGAAATAGGAAATAAGATCACTTGGAATGAAAGATTATCCCTCTGCTTTCTCCTTTAGATATTATGCACTCAAGAAAAATTAACTTCCAGCAAGCTGGTGACAGATAGCTTAATTCTTATATTATGCCAACATGTGTCAACTTAGGTTTCTGCAATTAGCCTCCTTCTAGTCTGCACCAAAAACCACAGATATGTTTACACCCTATTTCGACTTTTTTTTATGTCAGCATTTCCATAACTGGAGAAATAAATGCTTCTTTCTATTTTTTTTAGTCTAATTAAATATCTGTTCCCTCAAGTAGTGATTTATTGCTTTATTCTCATTGACTTTTATATTTTTAAATATTTAGCATGTGTGTCTGATACCTTACTTTTCGCTATGTTTTTTTTGTTCCAGCAGTTGACAAGTAAGAACATTAGATCTGCACTCTTGGCATATGTAAGTTTTGTCTCCCACTTCAGCACTTCATTTGGTGGTTCGTCCAACTTATGCTTTCCTACCTACAAAAGAAAAAGTGAGTTGAGCACAAAAAAGCTGAATGAGTGGAAGTGTAAATTGCATAGCAGCCATAGCAGCTATTAGCAGGATAAAACAAATATTGCACATATGGTAGGAACATTTTCTTTAATATTTGTAATGGCAAAGTTATTATAATGTTATTATATGACCTTTTGTACATATTATGTTCCACTCATTGCCCATGCTCCAATTTCCATATAACTATATAAAACACAATGATATTTCAAGGGCATTAACATTTTTACTCTCCCAGCTAATTTTCTTTTCTGGTTGGAATACAACTAAAAGCTCTTTAATGTTGTCCCTGTTACATCACATAATTATCTAAAACATTCAATTTTATAACAAATATTTAGTACTCAATTAAACTGTAAAGCATATGGATCGCCCGCCAAGGCAGTGGGGATGCTCGGTACCAGGCCGCTTCTTAAAGGGGAAGTGTCACAGCAGCAGTGACCCGGTCCGTGGACCTAGGCGTCCAATAAAAAGGGGGTTGATGAAAACGGAAATTATAAAGAGTTTGTAATAAGGTGTTCATGACGCCACCCGTAGTATTCGGTCAGGGGACCGACGCTGCAATGCAGATCCTCTGGGATGATGATGGGGCGGCAAAGATGGTTAAGCTCTCCATGGGTAGAGCTGTATCCCAGGGCAGTTAGGGTGATAGGCAACATGCATACTTTAAATTTTATTTCTTTTTTATATAAAGAGGATAGCTTATTATAAGTTTGAACTATGCTATTTGCTATTATATATGCATTTGAAAAAATATAAATGTTTTCTTAAAGTTCCTAGCTTTATGCATCATTGATGTGATGGATTTTACTTGGAAAAAACGTTGCGTATGTTAGAAAAAATACAAGCAATCTATTTTAGTTAATGGGCGTAGAAATGGTGCAGAAAATCTTCAATATCCAAAATGCACTGAAAAACTCATTGTGTGAACGTAGCCTTATACACAACACCAGCACTGACTACAGGATTATGTAGCTCGGCACGTTTCATTTCACTATGACTGAACAGCAGTACCAGATATGACTTGTAGACAGGAATGGTGTTGTTGTTTTTGGAAGAAGTCATGTTTTTCTAATCGAGGACAACCCCTTTTAGATTCATCAATGTCCAAGGCATTGAACTGAGTAACAGTATTAATGGGTACTATCACAAGGAGAAACCTTACCCCTTAGACCCTAGTCCAGAGCCTCTCATCTAGCCAAATCAGATCTCTCCTACTTTGCACTGACGAGGACCAATAGTCCGAAACACTGTGTCTGCAAATGTAGATACCGATTTGGCTTTTATCCTAAGTCATATTACAAGACTCGTTAAAGGGTTGATTGTGACTTGTAGGATCGCTACTTTTAGGTGGCGCTATTGCGTTCAAGTCCTCTTTTTTTGAAGAGGCAATTTGCATATAAAATTTCCCAGAGGAGCATTGCACGGCGAATAAGCCTCCTTACCTGACACGCCAGAGCTGGTATGTCACTCTCCACAAGGAGTAACCTTACCCCCCAGACCCCAGTCCAGAGCCTCTCATCTAGCCAAATCAGATCTCTCCTACTTTGCACTGACGAGGACCAACAGTCCGAAACACCGTGTCTGCAAATGGGGATTCTGATTTGGCTTTTATCCTAAGTCATATTACAAGACTTGTTAAAGGGTTGATTGTGACTTGTAGGATCGCTACTTCCAATAGGTGGCGCTATAGAGTACAAGTCCTCTTTTTTGAAGAGGCAATTTGCATATGGGTACTATCTAGTGATATGTTACAAGAACACACATTCCAAACAGAATGATCACGCTATATGTCAAAGTGAATATGGGTGACTGTAAAATAGAATGTGTTTTTGTTTTTTTTAGTGGAGGGTTACATAAAAGGAAGATGAATAAAGTTAAAATCCTTTTTAATATAATTATAACAGCAGTCTACTAATTCTTGGTCCAACCACAACTGGAGGAAATTTAATTTCAATAACACTTGATACAATGAATCTGTTAATAATTTAGAAGCAGAAAGCCAATAGGGCTTAAACTCTACCAAAATTAGACCATTTATCGATAGAAAAAAAAGTTGTTCTTAAATTATATTGTAATAGAAATCAGAGTTCATGTAAAAATAACAAAGTAAGGGCATTAATTTCATGAATGTGATTCAACACTTTAATCACAGGAAGCTTTAAAAAATATACAGAAGACAATCTAATTTTACTTTTATCCTTGAAATAATTCTCATTGGCCAGTTCTCCAGAACTGTAGTTCAGATTCTACACACCATCATAGCTCCATAACTGTAGGCTTCCTTAGAGAGTTCATCAAAGCCTTATTAAATAAATTGAATTATATTATGTGGTAGAATGCCAGTAAGAGCTAAAAATCTGAAAATGTGAACTTGAATCAAAAGGATGTTAAGAGCTGCAGTAAAAGTATGAACAGTATGTGTGTTCATATGTATTCATGAACAATTGTAGTGAGTGTTCCTAAGAAAATATCTTTAATTTGTAAAGTGTAAGTCTTTATTTAGATTGTGCGTTTTAGCTGTAAACTGTCATAGTTGAATTTCTCCATATTTATAAGACTTCTAAGACGTGTGATGATCCTCCTTTGATTTCCCATTTGTTGTTCGAAAAAGATTTGAAACCATTGTAAAATTTACTCTATTAGCAAACAGATTCTAAGTTGTTCTTAAGTTGTGTCATGCAGATCTCCAGACCCCTAATGATTTGTTCATGTGTGTTCTTGGTTGCAAGATTCCCATTTAAACTGCCAAAACAGCCTGACGAAAAGAATATCTGACAAAGATCTGATTCCTTACCCTTACTCAACTTTTGCTAGTTTTGATGTTGTTGGGGACAGTTATCCAGTTAATGCTAAGTGGATGGATATGATATATGAATTCTGGCCATGTCTGATTTTTTTAAAGGGAATGTATCATGTCGAATAATGCTGTTAACCTGCTGATATATGGTCAATCAGTAAATTAATAGCGTTAGAAAGGCGCATGGCTGCCGTACTCAAAATGCGGCATCCGAAAGAAAATTGACGTTATTCCTCCTGGTTGCCTCCGGCTATCAGTCATACAGGTGTCGTGACATGGCTACATTCACTGCCCACAACATTAGTAGTGGCTGTAAAAACACCACAGAACTTTGACTGAAAAATGGCTCTGCACTGATGCATTGCTGAGCTGGCTGTCAGTCAAAGTGCCTGGGTGTTCTTACAACCGGCGCTCACAGTGCTGTAAGTGGTGACTATTAGAGATGAGCGAGCACTGAAATGCTTGGACACTCATTCCTCGAACTGAGCAATTCCTAATGATCGAATGCTCGTTTAGAGTACCGAGTATAATGGGAGTCAATGGAAAATCTGAGCATTTTTCTGGCAGAACCCACAAAAGAGGTCTGGGAGGCAGTGAAAAATGTTGAAATGGATGGAAAAAGTGTTGAATGGAAAGAGAACAGGATGAAGAAGACCCCTGAAAGCATCTCTAACTCCCAGATAACTGCTGAGAACAATGGTGTCACACTTTTACTCCACTTTAAGTACTGACAATAAACATTCAAAATTTATATTGATATTAGAGTTGACATGAAAAAAGTTAAGAAACATTCTTATCTATATAATGACTTTTATATAATAATAATAAGTTTATTTCTATAGCGTCATCATATTCCGCAGCACTTTACATTATAGAGGGGACTTGTACAGACAATAGACATTACAGCATAACAATAAACACAGATCAAAGTAGATACCAAGAGGAATGAGGGCCCTGCTCGCAAACTTACAATCTAAGAGGAAAAAGGGGAAACACGAAAGGTAGATGGTAACATCTACCTCTATATAAGACAAAATGTAAAAAGGATTTTTTAAAGAATAATTTAAGTAAACCAAAATTGAAATTTTTCATAAAAAATTGGAAATTTTCATTGTAAATTAGGAAGGAAGCAAGATCTGCCAAAATTGTGATGTAAGAGGGACTCCGATACATCCTGTATTAGATATAAAGGAGGGGTTCATGCACATTCTGTTCTAATTGTCATGAGGTTGTACTCCTAGACTCATAAAGGTTATGCAATAAGTGCAAAGCCTTCCAAAAAATTACAAATAGGGTCATCCATACACTCTTGAAGTCACCAACTGTAGTGTCTCATTCAAATATTGTGAGCAAAGTATAGTTGTGGTACTCCAACACTCCTAAAAGTTATGCAGAGTGCAAAGCCTTCCAAAATTAACAAGCAGGGTCATCTATACATGCTTAAATGCAACAACTGGATAACATCATTAAAATATTAAGAAAGTGTACACCTGTAGCAGGCCAATTTTGGTTTTTATTTCAAAGCAAACATTTTTTTACACAAAGCAGGTTCTACAGTATATATGACAATAGTCAATTATTTTACCAAAAATACTTTTTGAACTGTACCAGGCAAAGTGTTTTTTAAAAATTTTATCCCACTGTATTTTTGCACACAGCATGTTAAACTGTATGCATAAAAAATTGAATTCATAATAATTTTTTGAAGCTATTTTAGAGTTTAACATACCAGCGAAATGTAACAAGAACCACGTTACATTGTATAGACAAATCAATGAATCAATAAATAGTTTTTGAAAGTTTTTTGTGAATTCAATATACCAGTGAAATGTAACAAAAACCGTGTTAGAGTGTATGGGTGAATTATTGAATCCATGAACAGTTTTTCAAGGTTTTTTCAATGCTTTTTCTGACTGTTTGATACATCCGAAATGTACTACAGACCACGTAATACTATATGGGTGAGTAATTGAAACCAGAAAAATTTGTAAACGCTTTTTATGACAGTTAGATGCAAAGGAAATGAATTGAGACCAATTTTTAAAAGCTTTTTGGAAGTGTTTTATAACAGCAAAATGTACCACAGAGCATGTGATACTATATGGATAAGTAATTGAATTCATAAGATTTTTGAATGCTTTTTGTGAGTCTTATATACCATTGAAATGAACCACAGACCATGTAATGCTCTATGGATGAGGAATTGAATCCAGAAAAATTTTCAATGCTTTTTGTGAATGTTAGGTACCAATGAAATATACCACAGAGCATATAATAGTATATGGGTGAGTAATTGAATGCAGAAAAGTTTTACAATGCTTTTTCTGACTTTTAGATACATCCAAAATGTACCATGGACCAAGTAATACTATATAAAAAATTAAGCGCTTTTTGAAAGTGGTTTATAACATCAAAATGTACAATAGAGCATGTGATACTATATGGGTTACAAATTGATTCCAGAAAAAAATTTCAACACTTTTTGTAAATGTTGATACTAAAAAAATGTGCAACAAAGCATGCAATACTGTATGGGTGAGTAATTTAACCCACAATAACTTTTAAATGCTTTTTTTGTAGTGCTAGATATCACTGAAGTGTACTGCACACCACAAAATACTGTATGGGTGAGTAATTTAACTCAGAAATATTTTTAAAAGCATTTTTACAGTGTTAGATATCACAGAAATGTACCCCAAACTACGGAATACTGTATGGGTGAGTAATTTAACACAGAAAAATGTTTTAACGCTTTTTGGAAGTGTTATTTAACACCAAAAAGTATTGTGGTGGGTACCTGGATATCTGCACTCTGTGGTAACATATCTTTGTTATTTATCTCTGCATGATGTACCAATCTGGTTGACCTATGTGTATTGACCATGACTGGGTCCTTATTATACTGAATTTAATTGTACGCTGCTAATAGTGACTCACCGTGATTTACTGATTACCTCCAAATTAATCATATTTCTATATACTTATATTTCCAGGTTTTATATATATATATATATATATAATATATGTATATATATATATATATTTTCTACCTGGATGCACATGCACTTTACCTTATTTGTACTTGATCTTTAGTTGATACCATTATTGATGTTTTTTGGTTATTTGGTGTCTGGTCATGGTACACATATATAGCCTTACTTGTACACACTTCGATTCTATGCATGCTATATATGAGTGTTCTAGTGAACTATGTAATGTTGATGATTTATAAACATTAATTGTATATACAGGTGTACCCACCCTTTCTTTTCCTGTTCCTCTATAATCCCCTTGTATTTTTATTGTAACAAATATCTATGTATGGTCTATACATGTTCCTTTAACTTTGTTTAATAAAGATGTTTTTAGCCTTTTCTAAAAAAGTTTGATCTCTCTTAGTGTTACTTTCTAAAATATGTTTGTGGGGACATAATTTGGGATCTAGAAGATTGGTGTAGTTATTTAGAATATGATCAGTTATGCAGATTCTTGTCATGTCACAGCATTGTTACTGTTTTGCTCCAGGTGGTGGAAAAATCTTTTTCTTCTTGTATACTATAAAATAAACTGGAGCAGTGGGCAGCAACTAACAGAATGGTTTTTAACAGGGAAAAAATGCAACGTACTACATCTGGGCAATAAAAATGAAAAAAGCATATACAAAATGGGAGGAATAGGGCTAAGTAACAAACACATGTGAAAAAGACTTGGGTATACTAATTGATCACAGACTGAACATGAGTCAACAGTGTGATGCAGCAGAAAAAAAGGCAAATACAATTCTAGGATGTATCAACAGAAGCATACAGTCTAGATCACGTGAGGTCATTATTGCCCTCTACTCCTCTTTGGTCAGACCTCATCTGGAATACTGTGTCCAGTTTTGAGCACCACATTTTAAAAAAGACATAACAAACTGGAGCAAGTTCAGAGAAAAGCCACCAGAATGGTGACCGGTCTGCAAACCATGTCCTATGAGGAACGGTTGCAGGATTTGGGAATGTTTAGCTTGCAAAAAAGAAGACTGAGAGGAGACTTAATAGCTGTCTACAAATATCTCAAGGGCTGTCACATTGTAGAAGGATCATCTTTATTCTCATTTGCACAAGGAAAGACTAGAAGCAATGGGATGAAACTGAATGGGAGGAGACACAGATTAGATATTAGAAAAAACTTTTTGACAGTTAGGGTTATCAATGAGTGGAACAGGCTGCCACGAGAGGTTGTGAGTTCTCCTTCAATGGAAGTCTTCAAACAGAGTCTGGACAGACATCTGTCTGGGATGATTTAGAGAATCCTGCTTTGAGCAGGGGGTTGGACCAGATGGCCCAGGAGGTCCCTTACAAACTCTACTATTCTATGATTCTATGAAATTCAACCTGTTCTCATATTCCCTAAATGCTCAGTGTGTTATTAGGTTGATTCCCAAGCGAAAGGTTATTGGTTCAAATTGAGGAGCAGTCATGAAGAAGGTTTCCCAAGAAAAGAGAAACAGCATCATCCAGCTCATCAATAGCGACCTCTCGGCCAAGAAAATTGCCACACTGCATCATATGAGTGCCATGACAATTGGAAGAATGCGAACTGAAGTCCATCAATCCATTCAAAGGCCAAGAGATGGGCATCCAGGCAAAATGTCGGTGTCAACACGTTGGCTCATCGCAAAGTCTATCAGTTCTGGTATAAAAAACACTGCAGTGGAGGTGTCTTGTAGGCTTCATAATAGTGAGATCACAGACGTCCATGCAAGATTTGTGCAATGCACATTACACAAGTCTGGAATAGTCTCTCGAAAAAAAGTGAAGAAGCCTCGACTTCAATATCATCATAAGAAGTGTCAGCTCGAATTTGCAAAAAAGTATGAAAAGTGGAGAATAGATAGAAGATTGGGAATGGGTGATTTAGAGCAATGAGGCAAAATTTAATACACTAGGTTCTGATGGGTGAAAATGGGTCTGGATGAGGCAAGGGAAAAAGTGGCTAACGGATGAAGAAATTCAAGGAACTGTCAAATTTGGTGGAGGACGCCTGATGATATGGAGTTGTTTCACAGCCAAAGGGGTTGGATGCTTGACAAGGATTGATGGTGGTCTCAATGCTGAGCTATATGTGAGTATTCTACAAGACAAATTACTTTGTACACTCAAGTACTATGGATATGGAAAGGACGACATAGTGTTCCAGCAGGATAACGACATGAAGCATGTGTCGAGATTAGCAAAGAAAAGGTTCAATGACAATCAAGTTGAGGTCTAGATTGGCCACCACAGTCCCCAGGCTTCAACCCAATTGAACACTTGTAGGTAGAGCTGAAGAAAAACTGTATATATACGCAAATGAGTTGACCAGTATGCACCAACTTTGTGAATGCGTAGAAAAAGACCTGGTATCTGATTTCTGTCAAGACATGCTTGAATCTGATCGATAGCATGCCCAGAAGGATTTAGGCAGTGTTAAAAGCCTGAAAACCAAATATGGATTTACAAAATATTAACAAAACAATAACAATGTAGTGACTTGACAAGAATCTGCATAACTAATCATATGCTAAATAGCTGCAAGTCAAATTTATGTATGAGATATCCTAGATGATATTTTATAAAATGATGGTAGTCTCATGTCCAAAGCAGTAGTGGATGGTGAAATATGGAGCCTGAAAGACTAAAGTTCAAAACATTGTTACCCTTTTGCTCGTCAGTGTTCAAATTGAGGAGCAGTCATGAAGAAGGTTTCCCAAGAAAAGAGAAACAGCATCACCCAGCTCATCAATAGCAGCCTCTAGGCCAAGAAAATTGCCACACTGCATCATATGAGTGCCATGACAATTGAAAGAATGCGAACTGAAGGTCATCAATCCATTCAAAGGCCAAAAGATGGACATCCAGGCAAAATATCGGCATATTACAGAAATATCTCTATTACAGAAATGTACCGTAAAGCATATAATAATCTATTGATGTCAATATAGTCAATTTTTGCACCCCCAAAAAAAAATCTGGTCACATGCAGCACCTATATATTTTTCAATGGACTATGAATCACTCAGCCCTGCCTTGAGCCACTCTCCCTGCTCCTGCAACTGTCTCTAGGCTAAATGCACAATGTATCTGATACAAACAAAAACGCATATTAGTTAAACTATGCACACACAGGCCTGGACAAGCACTCTCTCCCTCCAATGTGAACTGTCCCTGAGCTGTGCAATGGTGACAGTGAGCTGAGCGTGGCAGCGCCTGTCCTTTTATACCCCTGATAATGTAATACAACCAGCAAATTACATTAATGCCACAACCAAGATGGCTATGGCATTATAGTGATGTGCAGGCAATCCCCGCATGCTTATTGGCTGTGTAACAGGCACCAAATATGTGGGGCAGGGATACGAGTTTTAAATCGAGCACTGCCCAATGCTCGCCGAGTAGCAAGTATATCCGAGCACCCAGATACTGGAGTGATATCCGAGTATTACTGAGCACATTCGCTCATCCCTTGTGTCTAGAACCACCCTGGAATACCTGTAAAGCTGGTGGCTTGCTGGAGGGAAAAAGTTAATTTTTTCCCGGGTTTCATTATGGCAGTCAGGCGTTCATAATGCCATGAATCTTGAGGTTAACCCTATATTTGCAGGCTAATAGTATTAGCCGACGTGTCAGTTCTCCTTTAAAGGTATAAGTTTAGAATGTGATTACAAGTTTCATTTAATATTCTCATTTAATAAATAGTATTTGTTGTTATTATTTTAATAATTGGGGCTCGTGTTACTATAGTCATTGGGTTAAAAACGAAACCCAAAAGACACAACACAAGCATTGAGTCAGCGGTTCCATTCCCTTCCAAGCCCTTTTCTGCCATATTGGAAATTCCAAAATGGTTAATTTCACACTAGTATAATTACGCATTTCTTTAGTATAGTGAAGATTGGTCAGTGTAGGTCATTGTTTTTCACTTTTCTTAAACTACAAAAAAGATCAGCTTTAACGAGAAAGTCCAGCTCTTTGAACTGTCCTGTAAAGCAGTGTTTGTATTTTGAGTAGTTTTTGAACTTTGCAGATAAACAGTGTTCAATTGCATCTAAACTGAAGTGGAAAGAAAACGTGTGTTCCCAATTATATTTTTTAGGAAGAGACATCTTTTAAAAGGAAGTTTATCAATCTTCACTAGCATTATGGTTACATCAATAATCCCCAGGTTTTATGAAGATGCTCTGATCCAAATTATGTTATAGGTCTCAAATGTGTTTGTTACACCTACTTATTAACTACTAATTTCTCCAGTAGATGTGTCACATGCATCTCTGTTATCGATCTTTATCTGGTCATTATGAATTTTACTATGGAGTATTATGACAGCATGTGTTCATCCAAACTTCCCATAATTTTTTTTCTAGATATTTGGATAATGTATCTTTATTTTAAGAGCATTGACATTGTGAATACCATGGATAATTGTATAAGGGTATAAAAATAAAGAGACAGATGAACGAAAATGCGCCATTGTGTCACATAACATTAAAGGAAATTTATTAGTAATACAGTCATCAGAGTGGACCAATATTTACTAACGGAGATTATCGAATCATATGGAGGTGAATTGAATGCCCCTAAAATTTAATCAAAAATGTATATTTGCCAGAATTCTAATTTGTTTGAGATTCGACTTTTGCAAATCCAGCAAAATGACAACCAACAAGGCACCATTTTATTGGATTCAAAAAGGCTGAGAAAAGATTAAAATTAGTGATGGGCAGACTCATGGATGTTCGAGTCCAGAATGGTACTCAAACTCGTTTTCAAACCTGGACCCCATTAAAATGAATGGTGAGCCCAAACATCCAGTTTTTCCTATGCTGTCATCTGTGTGACAGCATGAGAAACACCTGCTTTGATCGGAGGTAACCTTTCACGTTACCGTCGATCAGAGCGCTGCGGTTCCCACTGTCACACAGATGACAGCGTGTAAGCCAGCAGCTGTGACTGGCAGTGAAAAGGTTACTGCCAGCCACAGGCATTGATAGTGAGAGTAAGACCCTCATCATCCTACTCCTGGTCTCACTGATAGCCGTAAGAGCAGGCAAGGCTGATGAGGAATCACCAGCTGATGCCTGTCCAGAGTAACAAATATGTCAGTGAGATAATTAGTGCATTGCATGTGAAGCTTACTGAACATGTGTTTATTGAATAAATAAATTAATAAAACAAAAAAATGGTGTGGGGTTCCCTATATTCTTGCTAACCAACGCAGGCAAAACCGACAGCTGCAGGTCGCAGTCCTTAGCTGTGAGCTTTGTCTAGACTGGTTATCAAAAATAGAGGAGTCCCCATGCCTTTTTTTTAAATTATTTAAATAAATAATTAAAAAAAACTGCTTAGGATTCCACCCCATTTTTGATAACCAGCCAAGCTAAAATAGACAGGTGGGGCTGGTATTCTCAGAATGGAATATTGACCCTCCCCAAACTAAAAATAGCAGCCCAGAGCTGCACCAGAAAAGGCGTATCCATTAGATATGCCACTTCTGGCACTTTGTCCGGCTCTTCCTACCTGCCCTTGTGTGGTGGCAAGTGACGTAATAGTTTTGGAGTTGATGTCAGCTGTTTTATGTCCACTGACATCAAGCCCAGGGGTTACTAATGGAGAGATGTCTATACGACACCCCATTACTAACCCCGTAATCAAAAGTAATAAAGGCACAGAAAAAAGTCCTTTCATTGAAATAAACACACCCCAACACTTTTACCAATGTATTAAGGTAATAATAACAGTAGAGATCAGTGTATTCCTCACATGTCTGCCAATAATCCATATGTCCCATGATGTGTTCCAATTCTTCTACATCTGGATGCATGATGCCACCGCTCAGCCCTGCATCCAGGATACACTGAGCTTAACATAGAGAAAGTGTCTGCATGTGACTGACGGTGACGTCAGTAAGGTTACCGTCGGTTGCACAAAGCCACGTTCTCACATTCAGCTCAGTGTTAATGTCATTGCTCAGCAATGCATCCAGATGTAGCAGAGTTGGACCTTGTCGTGGGACATATGGACTATCAGCGGACAGATGAGTATAAGTTTGCTTTTTTATTTTTATTTTTGTTGAATAAATGAGTAAAAGAATGTCGAGGGGTTTTATTTCAATTAAAGGACTTTACTCTGGCTGTGTCTTTATTAACCCCTTCACCCCAAGGGTGGTTTGCACGTTAATGACCGGGCCAATTTTTACAATTCTGACCACTGTCTTTTATGAGGTTATAACTCTGGAACGCTTCAACGGATCTTCGCGATTCTGAGATTGTTTTCTCGTGACATATTGTACTTCATGTTAGTGGTAAAATTTCTTCGATATAACTTGCGTTTATTTTTGAAAAAAAACGCAAATATGGCGAAAATTTTAAAAATTTTGCAATTTTCAAACTTTGAATTTTTTTTCCCTTAAAACAGAGAAATATGTCACACAAAATAGTTAAGAAATAACATTTCCCACATGTCTACTTTACATCAGCACAATTTTGGAACCAAAATTTTTCTTTGTTAGGAAATTAGAAGGGTTAAAAGTTGACCAGTGATTTCTCATTTTTACAACAAAATTTACAAAGCCATTTTTTTAGGGACCACCTCACATTTGAAGTCACTTTGACGGGTCTATATGGCAGAAAATACCCAAAAGTGACACCATTATAAAAACTGCACCCCTCAAGGTACTCAAAACTACATACAAGAAGTTTATTAACCCTTCAGGTGCTTCACAGGAGCTGAAGCAACGTGGATGGAAAAAATTAATATTTAACTTTTTAGCCACAAAAATGATCTTTTACAAACTTTTTTTTATTTTCACAAGGGTAAAAGGAGAAAATGGACAGATAAAGTTGTTGTTCAATTTCTCCTGAGTACGCCAATACCCCATATGTGGGGGAAAACCACTGTTTGGGCACACGGCAGAGCTCGTAAGGGAAGGAGCGCCGTTTGACTTTTTCAAACTAAAATTGGCTGGAATTGAGATTGGACGCCATGTCGTGTTTGGAGAGCCCCTGATACGCCTAAACAGTGGAAACCCCCCACAAGTGACACCATTTTGGAAACTAGACCCCCTAAGGAACTTATCTAGATCTGTTGTGAGCACTTTGAACCCCAAAGTGTTTCACAAAAGTTTATAATGCCTGGGTGTGAAAAAAAAAAAAAAATTTTCCACAAAAATGATTTGTTAGTCCAAAATTTTTGATTTTTCCCAAGGAAATTGGACCCCAAAACTTGTTGTCCAATTTGTCCTGAGTACGCTGATACCCCATATGTGGGGGGGGAACTGTTTGGGCGCACGGCAGGGCTTGGAAAAGAAGCAGTAACGTTTTGGAATGCAAACATTGATGGGGGTCATGTTCCGTTTGTAGTGCCCCAGATGAGCCTAAACAGTGGAAACCCCCACAAGTGACCCCATTTTGGAAGCTAGACCCCCTAAGAAACTTATCTAGATCTTTGGTGAGCACTTTGAACCCCCAAGTGCTTCACACAAGTTTATAATGCCCGGGCATGAAAATAAAAAATCCTATTTTTTTCCCACAAAAATTATCTCTTAGTCACTAATTTTTTATTTTCCCATAGGTAACAGGAGAAATTGGACCACAAAATTTGTTGTCCAATTTGTCCTGAGTACGCTGATACCCCATATGTGGGGGGAACCACTGTTTGGGTGCATGGCAGAGCTCGGAATGGAAGGAGCACTATTTGACTTTTTCCAACCAAAATTGGCTGGAATTGAGATTGGACGCCATGTTGCATTTGGAGAGCCCCTGATGTGCCTAAACAGTGGAAACCCCCCACAAGTGACCCCATTTGGGAAACTAGACCCCCTAAGGAACTTATCTAGATCTTTGGTGAGCAATTTGAACCCCCAAGTGCTTCACACAAGTTTATAACGTAGAGCCGTAAAATTAAAAAATTATATTTTTTCCACAAAATTTATCTTTTCACCCCAATTTTTATTTTCCCAAGGGAAACAAGACTCCAAAAGTTATTGTGCAATTTGTCCTGAGTGCGCTGATACCCCATATGTGGGGGTAAACCACTTTTTGGGTGCATGGCAGAGTTTGGAAGGGAAGGAGCGCCGTTTGACTTTTTCAACGCAGAATTGGCTGGATGCCATGTCGTGTTTGGAGAGCTCCTGATCTGCCTAAACAGTGGAAACCCCCCACAAATGACACCATTTTGGAAACTAGACCCCTCAAGGAACTTATCTAGATGTGTGGTGAGCACTTTGAACCCCAAAGTGCTTCACAGAAGTTTATAACGTACAGCCGTAAAATAAAAAAATTCTTTTTTTTTTTACAAAAATGATTTTTTAGCCCCCAATATTTTATTTTCACAAGGGTAGCAGGAGAAATTGGACCCCAAAAGTTGTTGTCCAATTTGTCCTGAGTATGCTGATACCCAATATGTGGGAGTAAACTACTGTATGGGCGCACGTCGGGGCTCGGAAGGGAAGTAGTGACGTTTTGGATTGCAGACTTTGATGGAATGGTCTGGGGAGTCATGTCGCATTTGGAGAGCCCCTGATGCGCCTAAACAGTGGAAACCCCCCACAAGTGACCCCATTTTGGAAAATAGACCCCACAATGAACTTATCTAGATGTGTGGTGAGCACTTTGAACCCTGAAGTGCTTCACAGAAGTTTATAACGTACAGCCGTAAAAATAAAAAATCCTTTTTTTTTTTACAAAAATGATTTTTTCGCCCCCAATATTTTATTTTCACAAGGGTAACAGGAGAAATTGGACCCCAAAAGTTGTTGTCCAATTTGTCTTGAGTACGCTGATACCCAATATGTGGGAGTAAACTACTGTATTGGCGCACGTCGGGGCTCGGAAGGGAAGTAGTGACGTTTTGGATTGCAGACTTTGATGGAATGGTCTGGGGGAGTCATGTCGCATTTGGAGAGCCCCTGATGCGCCTAAACAGTGGAAACCCCCCACAAGTGACCCCATTTTGGAAAATAGACCCCACAAGGAACTTATCTAGATGTGTGGTGAGCACTTTGAACCCCGAAGTGCTTCACAGAAGTTTATAACGTACAGCCGTAAAAATAAAAAATCCTTTTTTTTTTTACAAAAATGATTTTTTCGCCCCCAATATTTTATTTTCACAAGGGTAACAGGAGAAATTGGACCCCAAAAGTTGTTGTCCAATTTGTCCTGAGTACGCTGATACCCAATATGTGGGAGTAAACTACTGTATGGGCACACGTCGGGGCTCGGAAGGGAAGTAGTGACGTTTTGGATTGCAGACTTTGATGGAATGGTCTGGGGGCGTCATGTCGCATTTGGAGAACCCCTGATGCGCCTAAACAGTGGAAACCCCCCACAAGTGACCCCATTTTGGAAAATAGACCCCACAAGGAACTTATCTAGATGTGTGGTGAGCACTTTGAACCCCGAAGTGCTTCACAGAAGTTTATAACGTACAGCCGTAAAAATAAAAAATCCTTTTTTTTTTACAAAAATGATTTTTTCGCCCCCAATATTTTATTTTCACAAGGGTAACAGGAGAAATTGGACCCCAAAAGTTGTTGTCCAAATTGTCCTGAGTACGCTGATACCCAATATGTGGGAGAAAACTACTGTATGGGCACACGTCGGGGCTCGGAAGGGAAGTAGTGACGTTTTGGATTGCAGACTTTGATGGAATGGTCTGGGGGCGTCATGTCGCATTTGGAGAGCCCCTGATGCGCCTAAACAGTGGAAACCCCCCACAAGTGACCCCATTTTGGAAAATAGACCCCACAAGGAACTTATCTAGAAGTGTGGTGAGCGCTATGAAGCCCCAAGTACTTCACAGAAGTTTTATAACATACAGCCGTAAAAACAAAAAAAATCATTTTTTTTTTACAAAAATGATTTTGTCGCCCCCAGTTTTTTTTTCCCAAGGGTAACAGGAGAAATAGCCAAATTGCACAATAACTCTTGGGGTCAGAGTATGCTGATACCCCATATGTGGGGTAAACTACTGTTTGGGCGCATGGCAGAGCTCAGAAGTGAAGGAGAACCATTTGACTTTTTCAACGCAGAATTGGCTGGAATTGAGATCAGACGCCATGTCACATTTCGAGAGCTCCTGATGTGCCTAAACAGCAGAAACCCCCCAATTCTAACTCCAACCCTAACCCCAAACACAATAACCCTAGTCCCAACCCTAACCACAAACCTAACCCTAACACACCCATAACCCTAATCCCAACCCTAATCCTAACGTTAGCGCCAACCCTAACCTAATACTAACGTTAGCGCCAACCCTAACCCTAACTTTAGCCGCAACCCTAACCCTAACAGGAAAATGGAAATAAATACATTTTTTTAATTTTATTTTTTTTCCCTAACTAAGGGGGTGATAAAGGGGGTTTGATTTACTATTTATAGCGGGTTTTTGTGATTGGCAGCTGTCACGCTAAAAGACGCTTTTTATTGCAAAAAATAGTTTTTTGCATCACCACATTTTGAGAGCTATAATTTTTGCATATTTTGGCCCACAGGGTCATGTGAGGTCTTATTTTTTGCGGTACGAGTTGACGTTTTATTTGTACCATTTTTGAGCACGTGACATTTTTTGATCGCTTTTTATTTCGATTTTTGGGTGGTTAGAATGAACAAAAATCAGCAATTCATGAATTTCTTTTGGGGGAGGCGTTTATACTGTTCCGCGTGTGGTAAAATTGATAAAGCAGTTTTATTCTTCTGGTCAGTACGATTATGGCGATACCTCATTTATATCATTTTTTTAGGTTTTGGCGCTTTTATAGAATGAAAACAATTTTATATAAAAAATCATTATTTTTGCATCGCTTTATTCTGCGAGCTATAACTTTTTATTTTTTCGCTCATGATGCTGTGTGACGGCTCGTTTTTTGCGGGACAAGATGACGTTTTCAGTGGTACCATGTTTATTTATATCGGTCTTTTTGATCGCGTGTTATTTCACTTTTTGTTCGGCGGTATGATGATAAAGCATTGATTTTTTGCTTCGTTTTTTTTTTTTTTTAAGGGGTTCGCTAAAGGGGTTAACTAGTGGGACAGTTTTATAGGGGGGGTCGTTACGGACGCAGCGATACCAAATATGTGTACTTTTATTGTTTTGTTTTTTTTATTTACAGGAAAAAATGAATTTATTGGGGAATATATATATTTTTTTTTTATGATTTTTTTTTACACATTTTATTTTTACTTTTTTTACTTTTTTACTTTGTCCCAGGTGGGACATCACAGTATTTTATCAGATCGCTGGTGTGACAGTGTGCACAGCACTCTGTCACACCAGCGATCGCTCTGGCATCGCTGCAGGCTTCCTCAGCGCCTGCTCTCAGCAGGCACTGAGGAAGCCGCCTCCCTGCAGGACCCCGGCGCCATCTTGGATCCGGGGACCTGGAGGGAGGACGGACCCTCGGAACAGCGCGACACATCGTGCTGCTCTGAGGGTCTCAGGGGAGCACGCAGGGAGCCCCCTGCCTGCGCGATCCTCCCCTGTGCCCTGGGTACACCGCGATCATGTTTGATCGCGGTGTGCCAAGGGTTAATGTGCCGGGAGCGGTCCGTGACTGCTCCTGACACACAGTCACGGGTGTCAGCTGTGATAATCAGCTGACACCCGGCGGCGATCAGCTGCGCTCCCCCCGGGAGCGCAGCTGATCGCCCATGACATACTATTCCGTCCATGGGAATTAGGTCCAGGGTCACATGGACGGAATAGTGCGTCTGATGGCAGAGAGGGGTTAAATTTGAATATGAGGTTAGTAAGGGGGGCATCTTATAAATGCCTCTCCATTACTAACCCCTGGACTTGATGTCAGCCGACATAAAACAGCTCACATCAACCCCAAAAACGTTACCTCACTTGCCACTGCACCAGGGCAAATGAGATGAGCCGAGGCTAAGCACCAGATTTGAAGCATTTAACAGATGTGCAATTTCTGAGGTCGGTCAGGGGTGACGTTCCTAGTTTTGGAAGGGGAAAATATCCATGGCCCCTCCCTAGGCTAGTAATGTCAGCAATGTAGCTGTCTGTTTAGCCTTTGCTAGTTATTAAATATAGGGAGAACCCCAAGCAATTCTTTTTGGGTGGATCTCCCCTTTAATAACCAGTAAAGAGTTAACAAACAACTGTGAGCTGTAATTAATATCCAGGGAACCTTTATGGTTATAGCTTCTTCCCAGAATAATAACATGAGCTCACAGCTGCCTGCTTTCCCTTGGCTGGTTATTAAAACTACACTTTTTTTCTTCTATTTATTTATATTAGTAATAAATAAATGAAAAAAATGTGAGTTCCCCTATTTTTAATAACCAGCTAAGGGAAAACAGACAGCTGAGGGCTTCAGCCCCCAATTTTCTGCTCTCCCTTGGCTGGTTACCAAAATGGGTATATCCATCCCTCCCTCATCCATCCATCAATAATTCCATCCATCCCTCCTTCACTCAGCTATCCATCCATTTATTCTTCATTAGTGTTGAGCGATACGATACCGCAAGTATCGGGTATCGGCCGATATTAGCTCTATCGGCCTTTCGATACTTAGTTTCGATATTTTCCATATATCGTATACCGGAATCGGAAGTTCCCATAATTCTTGAGAGGCAATGTGATTTTAGTCAGCCAATGAGGAATCCTAAGAAGTGTGGGCACATCCTGTACTGCTGCGGTCATGTTAACTAATGGACATGGCTGTGATTGGATGCTGAAATGATGTCAGAATGCACTATAAAAGGCGCCGCCGCCATTTTAGCGTCACTGTGCTGTGAATTCAGTAAGGGACAGAACGCTGCTGTGCTGACTCTGAGGGACAGTTAGAGATTGCGATTTAGTGTACTGTGCTGTAGGCAGGCTAGCACCAACCGCTGTGTAAAGCTTCCTTTTGCCTGCAGTGTTGTTTTAACAGCTCTGCAAGGTGTGTGTGAGTGCAGGTGACGCTGCAGTTTGCTCTGCATGCAACGCTGTCTGTAGGCATCTGCACGTGTCACTCACAGACTCTTTTTTTTTTCTTCAGTGTAATTCTTGCAGCTCCATGCAATTTAACTATTAGTGTGACGCGCTTCCATCCGTATCCAATACATTGGTTGCAAACACTATAGAAGTAGACAAAGGAGTAGCCTTTCACAGATTGTGAACAGTTGTGTTTCAGTGTTCACTTCAGTCTGTGTTTTTTATTTTTTGAGTGCACATCACGCTCCAGTTACTTGTTCAAGCACTGCTGCTTGTACTCTGCTGAGCGTGTCTCAGTGCCTCATCCTTTTCATTTATCTCCAATTGGTTCTGCTCCATTCCATTTAAAATATAATCTATTAGTGTGACGCGCTTCCATCCGTATCCAATACATTGGTTGCAAACACTATAGAAGTAGACAAAGGAGTAGCCTTTCACAGATTGTGAACAGTTGTGTTTCAGTGTTCACTTCAGTCTGTGTTTTTTATTTTTTGAGTGCACATCACGCTCCAGTTACTTGTTCAAGCACTGCTGCTTGTACTCTGCTGAGCGTGTCTCAGTGCCTCATCCTTTTCATTTATCTCCAATTGGTTCTGCTCCATTCCATTTAAAATATAATCTATTAGTGTGACGCGCTTCCATCCGTATCCAATACATTGGTTGCAAACACTATAGAAGCAGACAAAGGAGTAGCCTTTCACAGATTGTGAACAGTTGTGTTTCAGTGTTCACTTCAGTCTGTGTTTTTTATTTTTTGAGTGCACATCACGCTCCAGTTACTTGTTCAAGCACTGCTGCTTGTACTCTGCTGAGCGTGTCTCAGTGCCTCATCCTTTTCATTTATCTCCAATTGGTTCTGCTCCATTTCATTTAAAATATAATCTATTAGTGTGACGCGCTTCCATCCGTATCCAATACATTGGTTGCAAACACTATAGAAGTAGACAAAGGAGTAGCCTTTCACAGATTGTGAACAGTTGTGTTTCAGTGTTCACTTCAGTCTCTGCGTAATAACCACACTTAGGCCTTATAACTTTTCTGACTTTCTTTATCAATCTACCAAGATGAAGAAGTCAGTGAGTAAGGCACGTGGTCGTGGCCGTGGAGTTTCAGCAGGGAGAGGACGTGGGGATTCTGTGGCTGCTGCCGCCCTCAGTGACACAGCATCCACCAGTTTTACCCATGAGCGTTCCTTTATGCGCACTTTGGTAGGAGCTCGGCGTGCCCCCCTGCTGCGGGAAGAACAAATTGAAGCCGTTGTTGGTTGGATGGCAGCCAATGCATCAACTTCAATTCCTTCCACCTCCTCTCAGGAACACAACACTCTTGAGCAACCATCTGTCTGTTCACCGCCTGTCAAATTGCCCAGGCAGTCAGAGAGTTCTGTACAGGAGCCAGCTGAGTCTCTGCTTCTGTTCTCAGAATCTGTTGGCTCGCAAACACGGGCACAGGCAAGCAGCATTCTGCAATTTGAAGAAGAGGGAGTATGCAGTGATGCGCAACAGCTGTGTCTCTCTCAATCTGAAGAGGCGGGTGAGCCAGTGCCGATGGACAGCACACCGCAGAACGCATCTTATGATGATGATGAGACTCAGGTGCCAGGTTTTGTGGAGCATGGTGCTGCCCAGACCATCCAACAGCAGCAGGTGTTGGAAGAGGGTAGTGGAGATGATGAAGTCCGAGACCCAACATGGCGTGAGCAACAGGAAGGTGGTGGGAGCAGCTCTGAGGAAGAGATTGTCCCAACGGTACAAAGAGGAGGGAGAGGTAGGCTGCAGACTCGCTTGCCTGTAGCCTCCAGTTTGGCACCTGTTGGGAGCAGTTCTCTTAGAAATGTCAAAATTGGCGCTCCCATGACTTGCACTGCGTGGTCCTTTTTTGACAGACTTGTAGATGATATTTGCTATGTTCAATGCAAGCTGTGTAAGCAAAAAGTTAAAAGAGGTAAAAATATCAGTAACCTGAATACCACAAATATGTGGAAACATGTACGGACAAAGCACGTAGCTGAGTTACAAAACACACTGGAGAAGTAGGCTAACCTACAGCAGCACCTACATCTTCAGGTCGTGTTCGAGCCTCTACCTCCAGCTCACACACACCTGGTTCGGCTTCCTCACAGATCTCCATGGAAGAACCTCGGTCACTGTTGTCCATAGACAAACTGTTATTCCACCCACAGCAGCAAGTTCACAGTCATCGTCACACTCCCAGAACAAAAAACAGCCATCGGTACCACAGGCATGGGATAAAAGACGGCCATACTCGGCAAACCATCCACGAGCACAGGCTCTGAATGCTGGCATTGCAAAACTCCTGTCCCTTGAAATGCTGTCATTCAGGCTGGTGGAGACTGACAGTTTCAGGAACTTTATGGCATTGGCAGTCCCACAATATAATGTGCCAAGCCGATTTTATTTCAGCAGGCAAGCTGTCCCTGCTCTGCAAAAACATGTCGAGGGAAACATTAAACATGCGCTACTAAACGCCGTCAGTAGCAGGGTCCACCTGACCACCGATGCGTGGACCAGTACCCATGGCCAGGGACGATACCTTTCCCTCACTGCCCATTGGGTCAATGTTGTGGAGCCGGGTACAGATCTTGCCAGTGGCGCTGTACGTGTTCTGCCAACTCCAAGGTTTGCAGGAATCCAGTCTGTACACATTGATTCCTCCTCCTACTCCAGCTCCTCAGAATCATCGCTGCACGAGCCGTCACGGTATACCTCCACATGGACCCGTGAACGCTTACCTGTTGCGACCGATATGAGCTCAGCCGTGGCCAAACGTCAACAGGCCGTCCTGAAATTAATTTCCATGGGGAATCGAAGCCACACAGCGCAGGAGCTCTGGGATGCCATCAAGCAGGAGAGCGACGTGTGGTTTTTGTCAGCTAATCTCCAGCCAGGCTTGGTAGTGTGTGACAATGGCCGAAATCTGGTGGCAGCTCTGGGCCTTGGCAACCTCACTCACATACCATGTCTGGCACATGTGCTCAACTTGGTCGTGCAGAGTTTTTTGAGGGACTATCCGGATCTTGATGCACTGCTGCACAAGGTCCGCCTAGAGTGCGCTCACTTGCGACGTTCCAGCATGGCCAGATCGCGCATTGCAGCTCTACAAGTCAGATTTCGCCTTCCTGAACATCGCATCATATGTGACGTACCCACCAGGTGGAATTCCACGTTACATATGTTGGAGCGGTTGTGTGAGCAGCAGCCAGCAGTAATGGAGTAACAGCTGCAACAGGCGCAATCAACTCGCAATTTGCGCCGTTCACACTTCACCACTACTGAGTGGGCCTCTATGAAGGACATCTGCGACGTTTTGCGTGCATTTGATGTCTCAACGCGGATGGCGAGTGCAGATGATGCACTAGTCAGCATGACTGTCCCCCTTATCTGCCTGCTTCAGAAATCACTGAAAGCACTAAAGGAAGAGGTTTTGGAAGAGGTGGAGGATGAGGAGTCACAAATTCAATTACCTTCAGGACAGTCAGCGCAACGTGGTTCCTCACAAAGGGCTGGGCAGGGCTCACTTTGTGAGGAGGAGGAGGAGGAGGAGGAGTCAATGGAGGAGGAAGAAATCCCTACAGAGGGAGGTACACAACGCTCTAGTCAGTATGTAGAGCGAGGGTGGGGTGATGCAGAGGAGGCAGAGATGATGCCTCTTCCAGAGGACAGCCTTTGTTGGCCAGTTGGGAGTCTGCAGCACATAGTTGATTTCATGCTTCAGTGCCTGAGAAACGACCGCCGCATCGCCCACATTCTCAGCACGTCAGATTATTGGGTGTACACCCTCCTAGACCCTCGCTACCGGGACAATTACAAACCCTCATCACACCGGTGAACCGGGACCGTAAAATGCAGGAGTACCAAGACACACTGGTGCAATCCATACTGTTGTACATTCCAGCCGAGAGAGCTGCTGCTGCTGCTACTGCTTTACAAAGCAGCTCTGTGCGTCGAGGCAGTGTAGACACCTCTACAACAAGAGGGAGCAGAAGCAGCGCCTCTGCACAGGGCAAGAACTGTATGTTACAAATTTGGCAAAGTTTTGTGACAGCGCCAGCAAGGTCTACACCATCCGAGACGGCTCCAGTCACCAGGAAGAAACGTTTCTGTAAGATGGTGACAGACTACTTGGCTTTCCCTCTAAGTGTACTCCCAGATGCCTCTTCCCCTTTCAAATTTTGGGTCTCTAAGTTGGATACATGGCCAGAGCTTAGCCAGTATGCATTGGAGGTGCTGGCTTGCCCTGCTGCCAGTGTATTATCTGAGCGTGTCTTTAGTGCTGCAGGTGGTGTAGTAACAGACCGTCGCATGCGACTATCCTCAGAGAATGTAGACCGGCTTACTTTTCTGAAAATGAACAAGGCATGGATCTCACCTGAATTTGCCTGTCCGTCTTCAGATTAAATAACTGTTTGGCAACGTTTTCCATGCTCCTGTTATGTTCATCTTTCTACCACCTGAACTCTACTCCCTGGGCTACAACACCGCCATTTGTTGCTCGTAAGTAATTGGCAGGGGTACTGACTCCTGGCCAGCCTGGTTACAGCACGACAGCTGTTTCCTGGCAGTGTGAACGTCAATTATCCTCCAATAAGTTGTGCTGTCGTGTTGCATTCGGGTTAGCCGACTCTATGGTGCCTGCAGTTTAGGTGATTCCTATGTGTGCTGTGGGATATGTAAATAAAGGCGGTTTCCATTGTGACAATAGGACAAGCACCCACTGTAGGACTGTGTGATTCGGTAACTGTGGACGGCTTGCGTCCTGTCAACTTACATTTTCATGGGTGCGTTCTTCTACCCGTCCGGGGTCCAGTACCGTCAACTGGTTCTCCCCAGTGCCTTTGGCCTAGGTGCCTCCATCTCCGTATCCGAGTTCCACCAACGTCTGATGGTCCTTGGTTGTGCTTTGGAGCACAGGTACCTCTTGCTTAGTAACCGTGTCACAGTAACGTCAGCTGGTACTCGGTTGTGACATTGCCTCTTTTCCTTCTGCTACCCGTCCGGGGTCCAGTACCATCAACTGGTTATCCCCAGTGCCTTTGGCCTAGGTGCCTCCATCTCCGTATCCGAGTTCCACCAACGTCTGCTGGTCCTTGGTAGTGCTTTGGAGCACAGGTACCTCCTGCTTAGTAACCGTGTCACAGTAACGTCAGCTGGTACTCGGTTGTGACATTGCCTCTTTTCCTTCTGCTACCCGTCCGGGTTCCAGCACAGTCAGCTGGTCCTCGTTACTTCCATTGTCTCTTGCTCCATCTGATACCCGTCAGGGTTCCAGTAACGTCAGCTGTTTCTCGGAAATTAGACGACCTTAAAGACCACCCAGAAGAAGATGACGACAACAAGGACGACGAGCATGAAGCCAACCAGCCTGAACACCATGACAAAGAAAAAATAAAAGATTACCCAGAAGAAGATCACCAACAGGACAAAGAAGGTTAAGACAAACTACAAGATACAGAACAAGAGACAGAAGAACAATAAACAGAAGATCAAAAAGCAGAAGAACATGAAGTATAAGACCAAAATGAAGAGCAAAATATATGCTCTAAATTCTAAGCAGAAGAAGACTAAGCAGTGTATGGGGGTGAGTCCGTTCCTCCTCGTGGTGCCCCTGGAAAATGCCTGCTGCTGCAGGCTAAACTGAACACGGACAAATACTGTTGTAATTTAAATCTTTTGTGACAGCAAGAACGGAAGGATGAACAATTCATACTTTTACAGATTACAAGTACAGGAATCTCTGTCACAAATAAGAATATGATGAAGAAGATGAAGAGGAAGAAGATGAAGAATTTGAATATGAAGAAGATTAATTAGTTTAATAATAACAATATGAGTAATGTAAACAAAAACATGAATAGCAAGAAGTTTAAGAAGAAGATTAAGAAGGTGAAGATGAAGAATAATTTGATGAGAAAGATGATGCTGCTGCTGAAGATTATGAAGGAGAAAGTGTGGCACTGGCAAAAGTTAAAAAGGTGAAGAGCATGGAAATTGTGAAACATACATATTTGCCAAAATAGAAAAAAGGTTAACAACATTGTCAATTTGTTAGTCAATCCAAACGTATTTCCAAAAAAAAATATATTAATGCTATTCCAATGCATTGGGTTAAACATGTATGCCTTTATTGTCTCCTCAACCTCCCCCAATACATTCTACATTAGTCTTTGTTGTTTTCCTTCATGTACAATTAACCAACAAGGCAAGAATGTTTTTTTTTAATGTCGATATTTGGTTCCCATAGACTTACATTGGACTTCCGGTATCGGAATCGGATATCGACGATATTTAGTGATATCGGCGATACCATTCCGATCCGATATTTTTAGATATCGAGCAGTATCGCTCAACACTATTCTTCATCCATTCATCCCTCCATCATCCATGCCTCCCTCCCTCTTCTATCCATACCTCCTCATCCATCCCTTCCTCATCCATCCATCCCTCCCTCATCCATCCATCTATCGATCCCTCACTCCCTCATCCCTTCCTCCCTCATCCATTCATCCCTCTCTCACTCATCCATCCCTCCATTCCTCCTTCATGCATCCACCCCTCCCTTATTCATCCATCCATCCCTCCTCACACATCCCTCCCTTCCTCATCCATCCATCCATATCTCCATCATTCATCCATCCATCCCTCATCCATCTATCCATCCATCCTTCACTCATAACCTCCCTCCAACATCCATACATCTATACATCCTCCCTCATTCATCCATCCCTCCCTCATTCATCCATCACTCTCTTATCCCTCCCTTCCTCATCCATCCACCCCACCTCAAACATTCATCCCTCTCATTCATGCATCCTTCATTCCTCCCTCATCCATCCATCCATCCCTCCTTCATTCATCCATACATCCCTCTTTCATCCATCATCCATCCCACTTTTTTAACCCCTTCACCCCCAAGGGTGGTTTGCACGTTAATGACCGGGCCAATTTTTACAATTCTGACCAATGTCTCTTTATGAGGTTATAACTCTGGAACGCTTCAACGGATATTGCGATTCTGAGATTGTTTTCTCGTGACATATTGTACTTCACGTTAGAAGTAAAATTTCTTCGATATAACTTGTGTTTATTTTTGAAAAAAACACAAATATGGCGAAAATTTTTAAAATTTTGCAATTTTCAAACTTTAATTTTTATTCCCTTAAAACAGAGAAATATATCACACAAAATAGTTAATAAATAACATTTCCCACATGTCTACTTTACATCACCACAATTTTTGGAAGTTATAAGGGTTAAAGTTGACCAGCGATTTCTCATTTTTACAACAAAATTTACAAAGCCATTTTTTTTTAGGGACCACCTCTCATTTGAAGTCACTTTGAGGGGTCTATATGGCAGAAAATACCCAAAAGTGACACCATTCTAAAAACTGCACCCCTCAAGGTACTCAAAACCACATTCAAGAAGTTTATTAACCCTTCAGGTGCTTCACAGGAACTAAAGCAACGTGGAAGGAAAAAATGAATATTTAACTTTTTAGCCACAAAAATGATCTTTTACAAATTTTTTTTTTATTTTCACAAGGGTAAAAGGAGAAAATGGACAGATTAGGTTGTTATGCAATTTCTCCTGAGTACACCAATACCCAATATGTGGGGGAAAACCACTGTTTGGGCACACGGCAGAGCTCGTAAGGGAAGGAGCGCCGTTTGACTTTTTCAAACTAAAATTGGCTGGAATTTAGATTGGATGCCATGTCGCGTTTGGAGAACCTCTGATGCGCCTAAACAGTGGAAACCCCCACAAGTGACACCATTTTGGAAACTAGACCCCCTAAGGTACTTATCTAGATCTGTTGTGAGCACTTTGAACCCCCAAGTGTTTCACAAAAGTTTATAATGCCTGGGTGTGAAAAAAAAAAAAAAATTTCCACAAAAATGATTTTTTAGTCCCAAATTTTTGAATTTTCCCAAGGAAATTGGACACCAAAAGTTGTTGTCCAATTTGTCCTGAGTACGCTGATACCCAATATGTGGGGGGGGGAAACTGTTTGGGCGCACGGCAGGGCTTGGAAAGGAAGTAGTAACGTTTTGGAATGCAGACGTTGATGGGGGTCATGTTCCGTTTGCAGTGCCCCAGATGAGCTTAAAAGTGGAAACACCCCACAAGTGACCCCATTTTGGAAACTAGACCCCCTAAGGAACTTATCTAGATCTTTGGTGAGCACTTTGAACCCCCAAGTGCTTCACACAAGTTTATAATGCCCGGGCATGAAAATAAAAAATCCTATTTTTTTCCCACAAAAAATATCTTTTAGTCACTAATTTTTTATTTTCCCAAGGGTAACAGGAGAAATTGGACCACATATGGGTTGTACAATTTGTCCTGAGTACGCTGATACCCCATATGATGGTGGGAACCACTGTTTGGGCGCACGGCAGAGCTCGGAATGGAAGGAGCACCATTTGACTTTTTCCAACCAAAATTGGCTGGAATTGAGATTGGATACCATGTTGCATTTGGAGAGCCCCTGATGTGCCTAAACAGTGGAAACCCCCCACAAATGACCCCATTTGGGAAACTAGACCCCTAAGGAACTTATCTAGATCTTTGGTGAGCAATTTGAACCCCCAAGTGCTTCACACAAGTTTATAACGTAGAGACGTAAAATTTAAAAATCATATTTTTTCCACAAAAATGATCTTTTCACCCCAATTTTTATTTTTCCAAGGGTAACAAGACTCCAAAAGTTATTGTGCAATTTGTCCTGAGTGCGCTGATACCCCATATGTGGGGGTAAACCACTGTTTGGGTGCATGGCAGAGTTTGGAAGTGAAGGAGCGCTGTTTGACTTTTTCAACGCAGAATTGGCTGGACGCCATGTCGTGTTTGGAGAGCTCCTGATCTGCCTAAACAGTGGAAACCCCCATAAATTACACCATTTTGGAAACTAGACCCCTCAAGGAACTTATCTAGATGTGTGGTGAGAACTTTGAACCCCCAGGTGTTTCACTAAAGTTTATAACGTACAGCCGTAAAATAAAAAATCTTTTTTTTTTTTTTACAAAAATGATTTTTTCGCCCCCAATATTTTATTTTCACAAGGGTAACAGAAGAAATTGGAACTCAAAAGTTGTTGTCCAATTTGTCCTGAGTATGCTGATACCCAATATGTGGGCGAAAACTACTGTATGGGCACACGTCGGGGCTCGGAAGGGAAGTAGTGACGTTTTGGATTGCAGACTTTGATGGAATGGTCTGGGGGCGTCATGTCACATTTGGAGAGCCCCTGATGCACCTAAACAGTGGAAACCCCCCACAAGTGACCCCATTTTGGCAAATAGACCCCACAAGGAACTTATCTAGATGTGTGGTGAGCACTTTGAACCCCGAAGTGCTTCACAGAAGTTTATAACGTACAGCCGTAAAAATAAAAAATCCTTTTTTTTTTCTACAAAAATGATTTTTTTCACCCCCAATATTTTATTTTCACAAGGTTAACAGGAGAAATTGGACCCCAAAAGTTGTTGTCCAATTTGTCCTGAGTATGCTAATACCCAATATGTGGGAGAAAACTACTGTATGGGGCACGTCAGGGCTCGGAAGGGAAGTAGTGACGTTTTGGATTGCAGACTTTGATGGAATGGTCTGGGGGCGTCATGTCGCATTTGGAGAGCCCCTGATGCGCCTAAACAGTGGAAACCCCCCACCAGTGACCCCATTTTGGAAAATAGACCCCACAAGGAACTTATCTAGATGTGTGGTGAGCACTTTGAACCCCGAAGTGCTTCACAGAAGTTTATAACGCACAGCCGTAAAAATAAAAAATCTTTTTTTTTTTTACAAAATGATTTTTTTGCCCCAATATTTTATTTTTACAAGGGTAACAGGAGAAATTGGACCCCAAAAGTTGTTGTCCAATTTGTCCTGAGTACGCTGATACCCAATATGTGGGAGAAAACTACTGTATGGGTAAACGTTGGGGCTCGGAAGGGAAGTAGTGACGTTTTGGATTGCAGACTTTGATGGAATGGTCTGGGGGCGTCATGTCGCATTTGGAGAGCCCCTGATGCGCCTAAACAGTGGAAATCCCCAACAAGTGACCCCATTTTGGAAAATAGACCCCACAAGGAACTTATCTAGATGTGTGGTGAGCGCTATGAAGCCCCAGGTGCTTCACAGAAGTTTATAATGTACAGCCGTTAAAAACAAAAAAATAATTTTTTTGTACAAAAATGATATTTTCGCCCCCAGTTTTTTATTTTCCCAATGGTAACAGAAGAAATAGGACAAATTGCACAATAACTCTTGGGGTCCAGAGTACGCTGATACCCCATATGTGGGGATAAACTACTGTTTGGACGCATGGCAGAGCTCAGAAGTGAAGGAGCACGGTTTGACTTTTTCAACGCAAAATTGGCTGGAATTGAGATCAGACGCCATGTCACATTTGGAGAGCCCCTGATGTGCCTAAACAGCGGAAACCCCCCAATTCTAACTCCAACCCTAACCGCAACACACCCTAATCCCAACCCTAACCCTAATCCTAACTTTAGCGCCAACCCTAACCCTAACTTTAGCCGCAACCCTAACCCTAACCCTAATGGGAAAATGGAAATAAATACTTTTTTTTAATTTTATTATTTTTCCCTAACTAAGGGGGTGATAAAGGGGGTTTGATTTACTATTTATAGCAGGTTTTCATGATGGCAGCTGTCACGCTAAAAGACGCTTTTTATTGCAAATAGTTTTTCATCGCCACATTTTGAGAGCTATAATTTTTGCATATTTTGGCCCACAGGTCATGTGAGGTCTTATTTTTTGCGGTACGAGTTGACATTTTTATTGGTACCATTTTGAGCACGTGACATTTTTGATCGCTTTTTGTTTCGATTTTTGGAGGTTAGAATGAACAAAAATCAGCAATTCATGAATTTCTTTTGGGGAGGCGTTTTTATTGTTCGCGTGTGGTAAAATTGATAAAGCAGTTTTATTCTTCGGGTCAGTACGATTATGGTGATACCTCATTTATATCATTTTTTAATGTTTTGGCGCTTTTATAGAATAAAAACAATTTTATATAAAAAATAATTATTTTTGCATCGCTTTATTCTGCGAGCTCTAACTTTTTAATTTTTTCGCTGATGATGCTGTATGATGGCTCGTTTTTTGCGGGACAAGATGACGTTTTCAGCAGTACCATGATTTTTTATATCGGTCTTTTTGATCGCGTGTTATTCCACTTTTTGTTCGGCGGTATGATGATAAAGCATTGATTTTTTGCTTTGTTTTTTTTTTTAAGGGGTTCACTAAAGGGGTTAACTAGTGGGACAGTTTTATAGGGGGGGTCGTTACGGACACGGCGATACCAAATATGTGTGCTTTTATTGTTTTGGTTTTTTTTATTTACAGGAAGAAATGAATTTATTGGGGAATATTTTTATTTTTTTTATTTATTTTGGATTTTTTTTCAAAACATGTTTATTTTTATTTTTTTCACTTTATTACTTTGTCCCAGGGTGGGACATCACTGTATTTTATCAATGTGGTGTGACAGTGTGACAGCACTTGTCACACCAGCGTCGCTCGGCAGTGCAGCAGGCTTCTATGCCTGCTCTCAAGCACTGAGAAGCCGCTCCTCGGACCGGCCATCTGGATCGGTCTGGAGGAGGAAGCCTCAGAACAGCGCGATCACATCGCGCTGGTCTGAGGGTCTCAGGGGGGCGCGCAGGGAGCCCTCTCCCTGCGCGATGCTTCCCTGTGCCCCCAGTACACCGTGATCATGTTTGATCGCGGTGTGCAAGGGGTTAATGTTCCGGGAGCGGTCCGTGACCGCTCCTGACACACAGTCACGGGTGTCAGCTGTGATAATCAGCTGACACCCGGCGGCGATTAGCTGCGCTCCCGGAGGGAGCGCAGCTGATCGCCTATGACGTACTATCCCGTCCATGGTCAGATTGTCACGGGTTTTAGTACTTCTAATGTCAGAGAGGGGTTAAACAAATGACTTAAAATAACAAAGACAAAAAAATGAACAAAAATAAAAAATAGAACTATGTGGCAGAGGTCTAAGTGGAGGAGGGGGTGGAGATGGATATGGTGGTGTAGGTGTAAAAGGGGGAGGGGACAAACACATTTTTTTAAACAAGTAACTTAAAATAACAGAGACAAAAAATAAACGAAAATATAAAATAGAACCATGAGGCAGAGGTCTAAGTGGAGGAGGTGGTGGAGGTACACGTGGTGGTGAACGTGGAAGTGGGAAGGGGGTCAACTTTTATTTTCTTATTTAGGCAAATGACTTATAATAACAGAAACAAAAAATAAAAAAATTGAACCATGAGGTAGAGGTGCAAGTGGAGGAGGGGGTGGAGACGGACTTGAAAGTGGATAAGGGGGCAAACACTGTTTAATTGTTTGTTTTTTTGTGGTTAAATTTGGGGAAGCAACAAAATGAAACAAATGCAAAATAGAGTGTAACCATTAATTGGGTGAGGCTGGTATAATTGTATAGTCCGTCAATGATATGGAGAAGTCCTGTATGATCCATGCCTGATTCATTTTTACGAATGTTAGCTTCCCCACGTTGTCTGTGGACAGGCAGATATACCTATCTGAGATGACACCACCTGCGGTGCTTAAGTCATGCTCTGACATGACACTTGCTGGAGGGCAGGCCAGCACCTCCAAGGCATACAGGGCACGCTCTGGCCATGTGTCCAATTTGGAAACCCAATAGTTAAATGGGGCAGACCCATCAGTTAGAACGTGAATATGTGTGGACATGTACTTTTCCACCATGTTGATGAAACATTGCCTTCTGCTGATATGGGCAGTATCACATAGTGGTGCCAGATTTTGTGGTGTACCCTGCCTTTCAGGGTAATGGTGGTGCCACAGCTGTGTTGGCAACTTCCTCCTCCGCCTTTGCCTTGTTGTTCAACTGAACCACTGCTATTAGGTGGGAAAGACTTTAGTAGTTTCTCTACCAGCGTATTCTTGTATTGATGCATTTTTACATCCAGCTCCAGTGATAGAAGCAGTGATAGTACACTATCCTTGCACAGGGTATCCAGCAGGGTGTCCGACCAGTAATCTGCACTGGTGTCAAAATGGGCACAATATGGTCAATGCACAGGCACTGCAGCACATTTTGTCTCATGTGTGCTATCCTGCCCAGATGCAACAACAAGCTGTCCTTGGTGGGATGTGTATAGTCTGGGTTCTCACTATCTCCCCAGCCATGCCCCAATTGATGGCTGTGAGCTGATCTGAAAGCCACCTTGCTGTGAATATCATATTCAGAATATGGCTGTTCCTCCTGCATCTCCTACTCCTTATTCTCCAAAACTGGACACTTGTGTACCTGTCCACTGTTGGTACAACCTGCCTTCCAAGCCATGTGTGGACGACAGGCCTGATGACTTTGAAAATGGTTGCTGTCCCTCCTGCTCCTCTTCCCACTGCGCCAATACCTAATGCATCATTGACTGAAGTGTTTTTTCTGGCAGGCATACAAGTGGTTTGCAGTGCTGATGATGGTATCATCAGCGCTGGCCATGTTGCTGGAGTATTCAAAGCACTGCAAAACACCACACACTTCCTGCATAGAGTTTCACTCACTGGTGGTGAAGTGGGTTTGTTCAGCCGAGCGACTCACCCTTGCGTGCTGCAGCTGTAATTCCACTATTGCCTGCTGCTGCACAAACAGCCTCTCCAGCATATGCAGGGTGGAGTTCCACATTGTTAGAACATTGCATATGAGACAGTGAGAAGGAAGACAGAATTGGCGCTGCAATGCAGACAAGTGAGCAGCAGCAGGGTGAGAACTCTGAAAGTGCGCACACACTGCCTGCACTTTCACCAGCAGATTGGACATATCTGGATAATTTTTGAGGAAGGTCTGCACAACCAAATTAAGCACATGTGTCAGGCAAGGTTTGTGTGTCAGTCCGGCTAGGCCCAGATTTGCTATGAGATTTCGCCTGGTATCACACACCACCTGGCCTGGCTTGTAGTGCAGCAACCACTCATCTGTCTAACACTTGATACCCATCCACAGCTCTTGTGCAGTGTGGGTTCAGTCCCCCAAAGATCAGTTTCAGAACCAAATTTTGTTGGTTCCCCCTTTCTGTGCTCAAATTGTTGGTGGAGGTCTTATTGTGAGTGGATGATGAGGTGTTAAAGGAAGCAGAGTAGGAGGAAAAGGTACCCTGAACAGAGGACTGTCCAGTAATCCTCGGTGGTGGTAAGACATTGTGTCCAACGCTTTCCGCCTCTGACCCAGCTGCCACTACAGTGATCCAGTGGGCAGTTAGGGAGATGTATCAGTTTTTATGTTAACCTTGCCACTGATGGTGCTGCGCAGTGCACACTGATTATCTCAACCACACCTGTGTGCAGGGCCTTTTAAGATGTGTGAAAATGAATAATTTGGGGCTAAAGTAAGATTTTTGTGGGAAAAAGTAAAAATTTTGTTTTTTCCTTCCACAGTGCTTTAATTCCTGTGAAGTACCTGAAGGGTTAATACTAGAGATGAGCAGACCCCTGGATATTCAGGACCGGCGGGTTAAGCTGAACAGTTAAAAAAAGTTTGGGTTCGGGTACCAGAACAGTACTTGGTCCCGAACCCGGACCCCATTTACTTGAATGGTGTGAACTGAACATCCAGTGTTTGGCAAGCTGTCATGTGCTTGACAGCGTGGCAAACACTGCTTCTGATCACTGGTAAAATCATTACCGCTGGTCAGACAGCCAAGGTTCGCACACTGTCAAATGACAGTGTAAGCCCGCAGCTGTGATCGGAGATAAAAAGTTGACCTTCAGTCAATTGCCGTCGGCTGATGGGACTACTGCTCCCATCAGCCTACGCATGCTGCCACTAATAACAGTGAAAGCAGGCAGCGGTCAGCATTAGCTAGGTTGAATATCAAGAATAGAGGGTCCCCATGATGTTTTTTTAACTTATTTAAATAAATAATTTTAAAAAATGATGTGGAGTCCCCCCATTTTTGACAACCAACCTTGCAAATGCAGGCAGCTGAGGTCTGGTATTCTCAGACTGGTAAGGGGCCATTGATATGGCTCCCAGGCAAAAAACAGCAGCCTGCACCAGTTCAGAAAAAGGCGCATCTATTAGATGCACCAATTCTGTGCTTTGTGTTGTGAATACTCTGGAGGCGACTTCTGAGACGGGGCTCCCTCCGGTGGTTGCTGAGGGTAATGAACTAATTGCTGAATTGCCTTCAGCTGGCTCTGAATGGTCTAATATAAGTGACCTGAACTCCCTTCAGCCTTTCCGGTAATCAATTGTTCTTCCATGTCTTGCTTGGAGCTCAGCTTGCGTTCCTGCTCTCATTCAGATAAGTGATTTGCTTTTTTTTTCCTCTGGTTGGATTTTCTTTGCTGGGTTGCTGCTTGGCAGTAGACTTCAGCCTGTCCCCTTTTGGGGCCTGGCGCTGCAATTGTGCTCAGTTTGTGTTTGCACTTTTGCTCTGTTCCTATGTCACTTTTTATTTGCTGAATTGCTGTGGGTTACACCAGAGATCTGATTTAGGTGGTAGAGATAGTGTGATCTCAGGTTTTTTTTGTTAATCAGAAGTGTTGGTATTTTTGTCAGGGTTTTTTTGGGTTGCAGTCAGAATTCTTTCCTATACTTTTCTATCTAGACAGATTGGGCCCCAGCGTTTGCTCATTCTATTTTCTGTCTGTGCTCGTATTTTCTTCTGGTCTAACTGCCATTACATGTTTGGGGGCTTCCTATTTCTTTGGGGATTCTGCTACGGGGCAGATAGCATTCATCTTTCTGCCTTTAGGTGCAGCTATCTCTCCGGCTGTGACGAGGCGTCTAGGATCACCGTAGGTATGCTCCACGGCTACTTCTAGTGTTGCTGTTAGTTTAGGGTCCTGCAATCCAATAGTTTCCAGCCTCTCTGGTGTATTGCTTCTTTGGCTATTTTTGCAATTTCTCCTCAGCTACCGAAACATAACAGCTTTGCCTGGCTCTTCCCACTTGCCCTGTAGCAGTGGCAAATGGGGTTCATATTTGTGGGGTTGATGTCACCTTTGTATTGTCCGGTGACATCATGCCCACCCTAAAAGACACCTATCCATTACAAATCCTATAGATATATATTGTACATAAACATACAGCCAGAATAAAGTCCTTTAATTGAAAGAATGACACAGGCTTCTTTAATGATTCTAAATTAAACCATACTCACGACATCGTCCATTCCAATGAAGCCAGCATCTCCTATAATAAAACAAAAATAAAAAACGATCATTTCCCTCATCTGTCCATCGTTCTATCCCTAACTAGTGGAAACTCTCCGCAAGTGACCCCATTCTGTAAATTAGACCCCTCAAGGAATTTATTTAGATGTGTAGTGAGCACTTTGAACATCCAGGTGCTTCATAGAATACCTCTTCTCCTTATACTTGAACACCAGCATGTTGTCACTGCATTTGGCTATCTGACAGTGCGACAAACACCCGGTGTTCGAGGGCCGAACCCGAACAGTAACACAGACTTCCTAGTGAAGTCCGTGTTCGGTATCTGTGCTTGAACACTAGGCTTTGGTACAGACGCCATGGTTTGCTGTTCGGGTTCGCCCATCTCTAGGTAATACACTTCTTGAATGTGGTTTTGAGCAGTTCGAAGGGTGCAGTTTTTAGAATGCTGTCACTTTTGGGTATTTTCTGTCATGTAGACCCCTCAAAGTCACTTCAATTGTGATGTGGTCCCAAAATAAAATGGTTTTGTTAATTTTGTTGAAAGAATGAGAAATTGCTGATCAATTTTTAACCCTTCTAACTTCCAAACAACAAAAATTATGCTTCAGTACGTAAAGTAGACATGTGGAAAATGTTATTTATTAACTATTTTGTGTGCTATAACTCTCTGGTTTAAGAAAAAAAAAACTTTCTGAGAAACACTGGGATCCTTGAAGCATTCCAGAGATATTACTTCATAAAGTGATACTGGTCATCATTCAAAAAATTGATCTGGTCAGGAAGGTGAAAACTGGCTTGGGGCGAAGGGTTAAAAAAAACATTGATATTTAACTATGCAGGTCTGTATTTTCACATCTGTTTTACAACCGTACATGCCACACCTATACTGCAGAATGCTGCCACATTTTTTACAAATATGTACCTACCTACTTTGCATTTCTTATCATGCGCTTTTGACAATAGTTGGGGTTGACATGGTTGTCAAATCCTAATTATAGTGTTGTACAAAATGTATGGTAAAAGAAAAAGTGGCAATGACAATGGACAGGGTAATATAAAAGAAAAAAGCTCAAACCACTGCTAAGAATGAGTGAGATGCCAGCACCAGTAGAAGCAGCACCACCACCACTGGCACCATCCATTAAGGCAGCAGTACTACCAGAATACTTTCGGTCTCCTTTGTCTTGAGTAAGCGTATTAGTGGGGTGGCTGGGAGCCAAGGTTGTTATGAAATAAATGGCATATGTTCTGCAAAGATCACAAATGACTAGGAAGGATCATTTTTAAATTTAAAAAATTAGGAAAGGTCTATCTATTAAATGAGCTGTTGGTTATGCCCAGATTGTAATCTATGGTTAGGTCACTTGTTAAGGCTGTGTATGAGATAAATAGCTTGAAAAGGGTTGGATACAGTTCTAGGAGAGCTTGGAGTGTTACACATGTCTTTTTAGGGCAATTTGTGACTTTGCAGTGTTGTGATTTGTGGCAAGTCAATTTATTGCAAATCAATTTTTTGGGTTTTGGGAAAAATTTGTCGCCCCTGGCGAATTTGAATTTCAAGAGATTTGATTATCTCTACACATAACATTATACTAGGTAGCTTATGTACACTTTGACAGAGAAAATACCAAATAGCACAGGGCATCTTTACCTATTTGATTCTCCTATTCATTGATAACTCAAAAAAAAAAAAAATGAACTATGTTTGTTTAAACATTAAAAGCTCACATCAGACTTTATGTTGATTTATGTCATTGGAAAGACACTGAGAAATTTGTTTTTAAAAGGCCCATTTTTGCCTGCAGGCAGGTTTACTAGCTCCACATGAAACACTACACCAAGCAGGATGTCACAATCTTCTTTGAACTTGATGCATCCTTTGGATATGAAGCTGCTGAAGCTCCTGATTAGTTAGTGGTGCCAGTCTCCCAGTGGCACTTAATGAAGATAGTCCTTTATCTACTACTTTAAAGGGGATCAGGGGGCTATTTGTCTAAAGTAAATGGCATACTTAACCACAAACAGAGCAAACTTAGTTAGTGAAGATATAATATTTCTGAGACAACACATATAAAATGTACCACTGCCAGACTTTACTTAAGATAAAAGGAAAGAAACTGAAGGAAGACAAAATGTTACAATCACTGGCAAAATTACAATGTCTGCTTCCCTGGGTCTTTATTGAATTAGGGTTTAGGGACCTATTTACTACTGAGGAATTTAATCTTTTTTTTCCCCTCCACATTCCTCTTCAAATAAATTTCTTCTTAAAGGTAACACACATTTGTCTTTTGAAAACAATATACTGTATATTAAATAATTTGAAAGACAATAGTATTGCAGGCTTGTAGAAAATGGCAACAGCTGTATCTATCCAAAATAAGTTATTAATAAAATATATAGAAAGGAAGAAATAAAGGAGAAAAGTAAAAATAAATTCTAGATTTCTAGAATTTACTAACTTTGCATTGTATCTGCCAATTTATTCATTATTTTCATGCATAACAGATTTACTGGATAATTATTAAACATCATTGTTTATAGATAAAGCAGCCTGTTGGATTTAAGTTTATTGAGATAGTACGTTATTAGAGCAAAGATAACATAATTGCCTGTTTTATTGCTGCTCTAATTTTTTTAGCAAATTTGGTAATCAGCTTAGTTGTAATACATGATGAATGTGTCTGCATGCATTTATCTATCTATCTCAGGGCCTGCTCCAGGTTTTCGTGGGCCCCGGGCAAAAGAGGGTCAGTGGGCTCCTTTAACGCATACCACAATTCATGATGTACAGAGAAAAATATTGGTGTAGTACAATGCTAAAGATTTCACTTAATTCTTACATTACATGAGTGATATCTATTGTAAATGCTACAATAGCTCACAAACCCGCGAATCCTCACAGCGAACAATGCGTGAGCTGAGGGGATTCAAAGTCTGCAGTCACACAGAGTGACTGCAGATTTTTCATTTTAAACCGAACAGTATAGTCCTCCATATAGTATTATGGGCAAAACATAATACTCAATACAGTATTATGGGCCCCATATATTGCTTCATATATTACAATGGGTACCACATAGTGCTCCAAACAGTATAATGAACACCACATAGTGCTCCATACAGTATAATGGGCCCCACATTGTCCTCTGTGATCGCTGAACCAGCATTTTTTCTTAGAGCTAGCATTTTTCTAAAGTTCAGAGGCCTTGTTTTCTTTTTTTAACCGACAGGCTGACGTGTACCAGGAGACAAGATAAGATGTTCCTCATTTTAGTCAGTACAATACACCCCCCCGCCTGAGAAGAGACACTCTGTGCTAGGAGCTAAACAGGGCCAAAAGGCAAAAATGGAGTTCTAAAGTGAAACTAGCATTTTATGTTTATGTTGTATTAACTGCCATATATGGTAATTCCGCTTCCTGCTTCAGGGGTGTATATAAATCCCTTTGTTAGCAATAAACCGCAGAGCTTATTGACGCATCCTTTGGTCTGTCTCTTATTCTCTCTGGTACCACATTCCGAGGAGGAAAGGGTTAACGAGAAAACAGCGACGACACCTCCATACAGTATAATGGGCCCCATATATTGCCCATAGAGTATAACAGGCACCACATAGTCTTCAATACTGTATGACGGGCCCAATATATTGCTCCATACAGTATAATGGGCCCCTATATTGATCCATACAGAAAAATAGGCTCCATATTATGCTCCATTCAGTATAATGGACCCCCTATATTGCTCCATACAGTATAATGGACCCCATATATTGCTCCATATAGTATAATGGGACCCATATATTGCTCCATACAGTATAACGGCCCCATATCATGCTCCATACAGTTTAATGGCCTCATATGTTGCGCCATACAGTATAATGGACCCTATGTAATGCTCCATACATTTAAAAAAAAATCAAATGCTCACCTCTCCCTCATTTCCCGCTGTTCTGGTCTTCATAGCATCTTCTGACTCTCTTCAATGCTCAGTGCATAGGGCGTGCTGTGGTGATGTCATCGCGCTCTCTGCCCTGAGACATCACAGAGAGTCAGAAGACGCTGAAGAGACCAGAGCAGCGGGAAATGGAGAAAGGTGAGCATTTGAGGGTGGGAGTGCTGCCAGTGATGACACCAGGCTCCCCTGACTCATAGGCCCCAAGGTGTGCCGGTGACCCTGACGGTGAGTTAGCCTCCCGTTGGTCCAGGGCCTCAGCACTTGTCCAGGTGCATTGGGTGGTGATGCCGGCCCTGAACTATCTATCTGTAAACCCTCCTAATGATTTTTAATCCCCAATACGGGCGTCCAAAAGAAGCTGGTGGCAAAATGCACGTCGAGGTGAGGGGATGCCTGGGCATGCACCTCTTGGCAGTACTATTCAGGTAATGACCATTGCTATTAATTTTCTCTATATCTGTCACGCTGTATAGCAGATATATATATATGTGATGACAGTAATCTATATCAAAAGGGCAACATACAATATAACATGCACATAGATATATGATAACATAGAATTACCTGACAGAAGTCCAGTGGGTCAATACGGAATCCGTTATACGCTGTCTCCGGCTAGAGGGTGACCGGGGTCTATGCTGACCCTAAACTGGGGTCCTAACTAATCCCTCTACCTGGAGGTACTGTTAAAGGTACAGAGGTCCAGGCCACCAGCGTAAACCCTGTCTCCTATCAATCCCTGCCAACTGTAATCTAGTCCTAAGAAGGACCCTAATTACCACCAAAGGGAATGAACAGGTAACGGTTAATGAACAGAAAGACATACAAGAAAGACAAGAAATAAAGTAAATAAAGTCTTACATACAACACTCACACACAGTAGGAACACCTAAGGTCTCAGAGATAAGCTATAAGCTATAAGAGTAAAAACAACTAAGGAGCTCTTAGCTTAAGTATTCTCAGAACCGATCCAGTCTGCTAGACTACATAAAGGCTTTCACCGGCATCTAACAAGCAGACTGGCAGGTATATGAAGGAATCTAATTAGAACATAATCAAAAGCAGCCGGGCGAGGCTGGACCTAGTCTTAGCAAAGAGCTAGGTAAAATTAACTCCCTCATTACCAAACACAAAGAAACAGCAACTCAGCTGTGAGAAGTCAGAGTGTGTAATCGCGACGATCCTTGTGGCGATACACCCATGACAGTACCCCCCCCTCTACGAGGGGACTCCGGACCCTCAGGGCCAGGTCTGCCCGGGTGAGTTGTGTGAAAGGTCCGAACCAATCGATCTGCGTTAACATCAGACGCAGGGACCCACGTCCTCTCCACAGGACCATACCCCCTCCAATGAACCAAGTACTGAAGGGATCGGCGACTGAGACGTGAGTCAATGATTTTCGACCCATGAAATTCCACGTTATCATTGACCACCACTGAAGGCGGAGGTAGAGGTGACGGTATGACTGGTGCCACATACTTTTTAAGTAATGACTTGTGGAACACATTATGAATTTTTAACGTAGGAGGGAGGTCCAGACGAAATGCCACAGGATTAATTATGGAACTGATCCTGTACGGCCCGATGAATCTGGGACCCAACCTCCAGGAGGAAACTTTAAGTTTTATATTCCTGGTAGACAACCAAACTAGATCGTTCACCTTCAGATCTAGACCAGAAACTCTCCCCCTATCAGCCATCCGTTTGTAACGGTTCCCCGTAACCTTCAGTCTTAACCGATCTGGAACTATCAGTCTCCCTGGAAGTCCCACCGGGGCGTCCCCCTGAGCCCCCAATACCTCCCCCTCAAGCTCAGAGCATACAGCTGACACTACAACTCCCTCCTGAGGAATAGGAACCGGATCATCCGTCTTCCCGGCCCCTGGGAAAGTACGAGATAAGGCATCAGGAAGCAACTTTATTGAGCAGTCATATGCGCGATGAGGAGGTAACTCTTTACACCCCTCCTCTGAGAACATCTCCCCAAAGTCCTCCAGAAAAGGAGACAAAGTCCTAGGCACAACCGCACCGATGACCGTGCTCATGCAGTTATTCCTGCAAAATTCACCCCACTGGCTTATCTTTCCGGATTGCCAATCAATCACTGGGTTATGTTTAGCCAACCAAGGAAGTCCCAACACAATAGGAGTAGGTAGACCCTCCAACATATAACAAGACAATTGCTCTTTATGTCTTGCCCCTACTCGAAGATCTATGTTATGAACAGCTTGTACCAAGCTACCTTGACCGAGAGGTCTAGAATCAATAGAGACTATAGGGACCGGTTTGGCCAATACACTCAGTTGCATACCATGCACCTGGGCAAACCGAGCGTCCACCAGATTAGCCCCGGACCCACTATCAAGAAAAACAGAAATCCTCTCAGTTCTAGTACCAATCACCACCTCCGCAGGCACGAGAAACTGAGAGGGATTTGGGGACGAAATACACACTCCCAGGTTAACTCCTTTGCTCAAAGAGGCCCGGGATGGACACCCCCCAACAAAATGTCCCTCTCTCCCGCAAAAGAAACACCTTCTAGTCTTGCGGTGCACCGCCAATTCCCTCCTACAAAAAGATGTCCCTCCCAACTGCATGGGTTCCTCAGAACAGACCAAGGGAACCTCAGTATAAGGGACTTTAGTAGTAGGTGGAGTCATCACGGGAGGCGGAGTTAACTCACGTCTTCCCCGAATTCGTCTATCCATGCGAATAGCGAGGGCCATAGCAGCCTCCAGTGATGGGGGGAGAATCATACTGAGCCAACACATCTTTTAATTTGTCAGACAACCCTTGACAAAACTGGCTCCTAAGAGCTGGGTCATTCCACTGAGTATCTGTTGCCCATCTACGGAACTCAGAAGAATATTCCTCCGCTGGACGATTTCCTTGCCGTATTTTACGTAACTTTGTTTCAGCAAGGGAAACTCGATCCGGATCATCATATACCAGACCCAGGGCAGTAAAAAATCGATCCACTGACTGGAGATCTGGGGAGCCTGGAGGAATAGAGAACGCCCAAGATTGAGGGTCCCCTTGTAAGAGCGAGATAACAATTCCCACCCTCTGCTCTTCACTCCCAGATGACCAAGGCCGCAGCCGAAAGTACAATTTACATGCCTCCCGGAAAGTAAAAAATTTGTCCCGCCCACCAGTGAACCTGTCCGGGAGAGCAACCTTAGGTTCAGATCTGGTTTGCTCCGGGGGGAACAAAACCTTGGACTTAATGTCTGCAAACTCCATGGACAACCCCTGCAACTGCCGGGCCAGCTGGGCTACTGGATCCATGACAGCTGGAGAGAATCTTTAGTATGGCCGGTGAAAATATCACGCTGTATAGCAGATATATATATATGTGATGACAGTAATCTATATCAAAAGGGCAACATACAATATAACATGCACATAGATATATGATAACATAGAATTACCTGACAGAAAGTCCAGTGGGTCAATACGGAATCCGTTATACGCTGTCTCCGGCTAGAGGGTGACCGGGGTCTATGCTGACCCTAAACTGGGGTCCTAACTAATCCCTCTACCTGGAGGTACTGTTAAAGGTACAGAGGTCCAGGCCACCAGCGTAAACCCTGTCTCCTATCAATCCCTGCCAACTGTAATCTAGTCCTAAGAAGGACCCTAATTACCACCAAAGGGAATGAACAGGTAACGGTTAATGAACAGAAAGACATACAAGAAAGACAAGAAATAAAGTAAATAAAGTCTTACATACAACACTCACACACAGTAGGAACACCTAAGGTCTCAGAGATAAACTATAAGCTATAAGAGTAAAAACAACTAAGGAGCTCTTAGCTTAAGTATTCTCAGAACCGATCCAGTCTGCTAGACTACATAAAGGCTTTCACCGGCATCTAACAAGCAGACTGGCAGGTATATGAAGGAATCTAATTAGAACATAATCAAAAGCAGCCGGGCGAGGCTGGACCTAGTCTTAGCAAAGAGCTAGGTAAAATTAACTCCCTCATTACCAAACACAAAGAAACAGCAACTCAGCTGTGAGAAGTCAGAGTGTGTAATCGCGACGATCCTTGTGGCGATACACCCATGACAATATCTGACTGAACAGAATTAGTTTCGCAGCTATTCCTGCATTTACCGATAAACAAGTCAGTATATTGTGGATATTGCTTTTTTATTGTCATTATTTTCACCTGGTCTGCCTTAAGGGTTAAAATTTGGGCATTGACGTTTATTTGTAAGGAAGGGAGCTACCATACTACTATACATTCTTGGTTTCAAATCCTATGATATCCTTCTAAATACTTCCCTATATATATAACACATTTTTTCTGCTCTTTTGTGTTGCCCAGCGTCCCCTACATGATTAAGGCTTCATATATTATGTGCTTTTTTTTTCACCTGGTGTGTTTTTATCATTTATCTTTAATAAAAATTTAAATTTGGGGTCCATGGCTAGGCAATTCCTCGTGCCCGATTCATGTAATGTATCTTTTGCTCCTTTTGTACACTAAAAATACTTTATTTTTTTCAGAAAATGATTTTTTTTGCATATTCTGTAAGCTATAACTTTGTTCTTTATTTGCAACTTATACATAGCTTTTTACTCCACTTTTTGTGTGGCTATATGATGAGAAAACAGCATTTTGGAGGAATTTTTGGTTTATTTTTCTTACAAAGATCATCATATAGGTTAAATATTTTTTACATCTTGGCAATAGATATCAATTAAGATGAGTGTATCAATCTGTGGAGGATCAAGTTCGAGTGGAATTTACTGAAATTTGTGGTTCTATGTGGATTTGAATGCTATGTGATTTTCGAGGATCGCATAAATCTATGCGGATCTTAATGCTATGCGACTTTCGAGGATCACATGGATCGCCAGCCACCATTTTAATAAACTGTAAGGGGCAAGCAAATGGGAAAAAATTGTAATGATATGTGCCACGACCTAGCAACATATAGTGAGCTCTGAGACCTGGTTGTGGCCGGAAGCCCAAGTGAATAGTGAAGAACAAGCAGAAGAGGCTTCTTGGGCTGATACATATATTTTTGAACAACTGTGTAGGTGAACAATAGCAGAATAATGACATTTTTGCTGTGTGTTTTTTTTTCTTACCATGTATTCTTCCGGTTCAAGTTCCTTCTCTTTGAATCTGTTATTGTCCTAAATTGTCTGCCAATGCCACCAATGATATGATCAAGATATATTAATGAAGACAATCTGGTGTCTCTGAAGAACAACATGTTTGACTACTCACCTGCACGAAAAATATCTAACAGGATAATAGATGGCACCTTTACTTCTCCACCTGGGGTTTCAATATATGCTTCCTGAATTTGGGACACTAACAAACTTGGACTGTGGTCTTGGTGTTATCCAACAGCCCTCATGTGTATTTTGTCTTTTTTACAATTCCACAAAGTTTTTTTTTATTAGGGGTGGAAGGGTTGTCTCCCCTCTTTTTCCTTTTCCATTTGTTTCCATGATGCAACATGTGGCCTCATGGGGATTTATACACTTTTAGGCCGGCGTCACACTGGCGACAGAATCGGACGACTGCAATACGATGAAATCTCGCATTGCAGTCGGACCTATGTTAATCTATGGAGCAGCTCCCAGTATCAGATTTTTTGTGGTCCGTTTTAAACGTCCGAGTGCAATCGCAGCATGCTGCGATTGTCACCGATTGTGGGTCGACTATCGCCAATGCAAGTCTATGGGAGCGATCAAAAATCGGATTACAAACGGACCGCATGTGTGACTTGCGATTAAATCGCATCGGTGTCCTTTAGAAAAGCCGGCAATTCATCCCCGGCTATACTGTAAAATCACACTGACAGCTTTAATAAAGAATAGAAAGAATAGATATACACACATAGAATACATATATTATATATATATATTATATATATATATGTCATTGTGACACATACATATACATATATTTATAGTTCTTACACTTCTACATCCTGTAATAGCCGCTAATTCAATTGCCGGCTTTTGTGAAATCACAGAAGCCGACATGAAATGATACATTGTTTAGACACAGTTAACCATGTCATTTCCTGTATTTTGATATATGGTTTGAACTTACAATTACTTAAGTGTATGTGTGCCAAATTTCAGACATGTAGGGGTTAATTAAAGGTGTAAATTCGTTGAAAAAAAATGCGTGGGCTCCCGCTGTATTTTTTTTCCACCAGACAGACAAAGCCAGCGATTGGGGGCAGATAATAATAGCCTAGGGAGGGTACATATTTTTTGTGCCCCCCTGGCTACTAACATCTGCCCCCAGACACCCCAGAAAGGGCAAATCTATAATTAGATTTGCCCTTTCTGGTACTTTGCCCGTCTATTCCCATTGCCCTGTAGCGGTGGCGAATGGGTTAATAAGGGGTTAAAATGACCTTGCAATTGAAAGGTCACTTTAAGCCAGGTTAATAATTGAGAGCTGTCAATTAGACAACTATCAATTATTAATCCTATTGTATGAAAGAAAAATCAAACACACACAGTTTAATAAAAAATAAGTTTAATTAAATAATCACACAGTTTTTGACCATATTTTATTTACCTGCTAAAACCATTTCCTGTAATAAAAATAAAATAAAAAAGCAAAATTATTCTTACCAATCCGATGTACAGTCAGGTCCCACGGTGTAATCCATCAGAAAGGGTTAACAGGTTACAGTAAGCAGAGAGCTATAATGCTGTCTCCGAGCTATAACCTCCTGAATGAATAACTTCCTCTCCCAGCGAAAGGAGAGGAATAGATTCATGAATGGAGCTTAATTGATTTATTGCCACTTTCACTTCAGTGACCTGACCTAACGTGAAAGTGGGATAAAATCAATTAAGCTTCATTCATTAATCACATCCTCTCCTGTCGGCAGGAGATAAGCTCATTCGTTCAGGAGCTATCAGATGAGCACGCAGGATTACTTGCGCTGCTTATCTGATTGCTAGTTAACCCTTTGTGAAGGATTACATCGTGGGACGTGACAGATCACCAGATAGGTAAGAATAATGTTGTTTTATTATTTTATATTTATTTTAGAAGAACAAGGGCTTCGAACGGATTAAGAGTGAAATAAAAGATGGTCAAAAAAATGTGTTTTGATTTCATTAAAATTATTTATTCTTAAAGTGTGTTTGTGTTTTTTTATTTACTTCAATAGGATTAATAATTGATAGTTGTCTAATTGACAGCTCTCAATTATTAACCTGCCTTAAGGTCACCTTTCAATACTAAGGTGACATTAACGCCTTATTAACCCATTCGCCACCGCTACAGGGCAATGGGAATAGACGGGCAAAGTGCCAGAAAGGGCAAATCTAATTATAGATTTGCCCTTTCTGGGGTGTCTGGGGGCAGATGTTAGTAGCCAGGGGGGGCACAAAAAAAATGTACCCTCCCTAGGCTATTATTATCTGCCCCCACTCGCTTGCTTTGTCTGTCTGGTGGAGAAAATACAGCGGGAGCCCACGCATTTTTTTTCAACGAATTTACACCTTTAATTAACCCCTACATGTCTGAAATTTTGCACAAATACACTCATGTAATTGTAAGTTCAAACCATATATCAAAATACAGGAAATGACATGGTTAACTGTGTGGAAACAATGTATCATTTCATGTCGGCTTCTGTGATTTCACAAAAGCCGGCAATTGAATTAGCGGCTATTACAGTATGTAGAAGGCTAGGAACTATAAATATATATATATACATGTTACAATGACATATATATATATATATATATATATATGTATTCTATGTGTGTATATCTATTCTTTCTTTTGTGATTTAAATACTATTCTTTTGGATCCATTATATGTCAGTTTTGCAAGCCTGCGAGAAATTCTCGCAAGTCGGATGAAAATCGGATGTTACAAGGTACACACACATGCGACTAAATCGCATCTTTGAAGGAAAATCGGATGACAGAAGGATGTGTGATGTTTGCATTTTGATCCGACAATCGACCGACTAAAACGGTCAGATTTTTTGTAGTTGTGTGTGACGCCGGCCTTACACTGTTCCCCAGCAGTACAGTTTGTGTAATTACAAATGGTAGCTCGACATTTCTGCTTCTGTCTTGGTTTTCTTATTTCTTCAGACAGCAGGGCCCTGGTGTGACTAGTACTACTACTTCTATTCACACTAACAGAAATACACTTACAAATATAGTGTATACACACACTGCACACTCATAACTACTTCTATCCAGTATTTACTCCTATAAGCCCAATAAAATGTATGAAAGGAAACTAGCTGAAATATTTATGAGCACGTGTAGCCATTTGATTTGCAGTTTTTAAATGCACAGTCCAGCAACATATGAGAGGAGGAAAAAAGTGATTTGTATTTGAAAGTGTATGAAACTACATGTGAAATATATAAATCCCAATCTTTGCCAGAAATACGCCTGGGGTTGTGGTGCATGCCTGCCTACCTGCCAAGGCACATACATAAAAAGAATTTTAAAACTGTAGCAAAGACATAAAACTAATGTTCTATTTATCAAGAGTCAGATTCCTCTATGTCATGCTGCGCAGGAGTAAACAGAACGATCAGTGTGGGGTATAGGGCCATACTGTAATATGCTCCAGAACCTCAAAATCATTTTCTGTGCTAATTTTTATTCAGGAGAGATAGAAATATTTTTTCAATAATACATCATTTATTTCAGGTAATAAGTGTAATGAAATGTGATTTATTATCTTTTAGCAGTATAATTGTATTACCTGGCATATTTTTTTTAACTCGATAATGTTTTTCCATCTTTTGCATTTGGATTCCACAATATAAAAAAATGTGAATTTTTGTGTATATGTTGCGCCCCTGAGGGTCCAGTCGCCACAGAGGTACTGCACCTCATCCAGAGGTGTGGTATCCCACTCTCAGGTAAGGAGGGAGCACTACCCAGGACTCTAACACTCGCACCCAACACACACTAGTTCAGTCAGGGCACCTGGGCATACCCCAAGGGAGGAGGGTCTCATCTCGGGCTGGGTAGGAAAGGGTGTTGGGAGTGGGTGGAGAAGGTAGAGAAAGGGGGAGGAGCTTAGAGAGCAGGAACAACAGTGAGTTGTGAGGAGGAAGTGAAAGTGAGCAGACGTGCTGGCAAGGCGCTCCCTGTCAGAGGGAGCTAGAAAGAGCAAGCTAAGGGCTCATACTCACTTGCTGGAAAAAAAAACGGTCAGTTTTCAGGATGGTCCGATTATGTGCAATTGTCATGCGATTTGCATGCGATTTTTTATAGCACCATCTATTGCATTAGCGATTATCATGCCAAAATCGCATCAAATCGCAGCATGTTGCGATTTTTTTCTCACACCGATTTCGGCTGAGAAAAAAATCGCAAATGAGATGTCACCTATTGAATAACATTGGTCAGATTTGAATCAGATTTTTTATCGGCTGAATATCATCCATTTTCGGCTCAAGTGAGTATGAGCCCTAAAAAGGGTAGTCAGAAGGAAGCTCCCGGGAGGACAAAGGGATCCTAGGGGCACGGGAAGTGTGGAAGTCACCCGTGGGGCCCGATCCAGAAGTGGAGGGACCAGGTCGCAGTGGGGAACTGGCCCCCAAGACTAGTGGAGGACTTCAAGACTCATCTAGCAAGCCAAAGGCTGAGGTATCTGTCCGTGCCTTAGCCACATCCACAATTATTCGCCAAAAAGACAGCCATATAGGAGCAAGGGGATTCAGAGGACATCGCCCAACAAGGTCCGTGGCTGATGGCTTGGGACACTGATTGTGTAGTGCTGGGCTGAAGGGAGGAAGCCAGTGCAGTGAGATGGCCAGGAAGGAACATACTGAAGGGAGTCCTGGAAAGGTGTATCCTGATCTACCTGGGAGTTTGCTGGACCCCTCACCTGGAGGACATGGCACCAAGCGGGCATCTGTGTACACAAGAACTGTGTACACACCCTGCTGTGTCCTCTGAATCATTCCTGTGCCACCTGTCCTGCACCACACTCACCACCAACATCACCTTTAACATCCTAACTGCCCTGGGATACAGCTCGACCTGTGGAGAGCTTAACCATCTCTGCTGCCCTATCATCATCCCAAAGGATCTGCATTGCAGCGTCGGTCCCCTGACCGAACACCATGAGTGGTGTCATGAACATTTAACCCATTACATCATAAACTTTATTTCCCCTCTTTCATCATCATTTCCCATTTTATTGGATGCCCAGGGCCACAAACCGGGTCACTGCTGCCGTGACACTGCCCCTTTAAGAAGCGACCTGTTACTGAGTATCCCCACTGCCCTGGCGAGCGCTCCATATACATACAGTAAAATAATTTAGAAGATAAGTGCATAAAGCTGACTGATCTGATGCCTTAGCTGTAACCTTTAGAAAAGACACTGTAGTCAGATTGTGTTCACATTCCCGCCAGTGTGCCATCACATATGATAAGTTTTTGGAGCACATGCTGCATCTTAAACTGTTATTGTGTCCACCCAGCATCCCACATCAAGATAAAGGAGAGACATGTCCTCCAATAGTGATGGACGATAGGGCTTTTCTTATTGCAAAAGGATTGTATTGTACTTACAGGATCATATTTTTGTGGCTAGTGTATCTATGAGAAAATCATATGTAGGAACCCCAAGAATGAAAAATATATAAAATATAACTTTTATTAATTAAATGCTAAAAAAGGACACACAAAACATCACACATAATTTTAAAAAGTACACACTGAAATGACCCTGAAATGCAACCCTGCTCTGTATACTGCCTTGCCGCGGAGGTTGGCACCCTAAGATAGCCCACACGAGATTGGCGCCCCCGCTCAACGTAGGCTGACCCTAAGGTCCTATAATTGCCCTACCAACAGGTGAGCCTTATATCTCTCACAACAGATGAAGATACACCCATTATAGGTGGGAAAAGTGGCAGAATATACCTGATGATAACAGGTTAAGGGAGATCAGGTTGATATAATGCATCTTAATTGCATAGCAGAGATCCCTCAATACCAGAAATCTGAACGGCTGATCCCTGCATAACAGCACGTTATTTTAATAATCATACACAGCAATGGTGTCTTTTGCTCTTAATATGGATGAGACAACGTGTCCTGATTCTATGAGTGTAGTGTAACACTGAATAATAGTCAATAATAATCTAAGCAGACATATCAGTAGATGTTTAACAATAGTCTTGATATGCTGGTCACTAAATATGACCCTCACACACACTTCATAGGGACATCAGTCTCAAAAAATGGTCACAATCGACCTCATATTTCACCCATATATATAATAAAGAGTCTCATGACTGAGGGATACTCATCTAGCAAGTAGTTGAATTAGGCTAATGTACCAGGAGACAAGATAAGATGTTCCTCATTTTAGTCAGTACAATACACCCCCCCGCCTGAGAAGAGACACTCTGTGCTAGGAGCTAAACAGGGCCAAAAGGCAAAAATGGAGTTCTAAAGTGAAACTAGCATTTTATGTTCATGTTGTATTAACTGCCATATATGGTAATTCCGCTTCCTGCTTCAGGGGTGTATATAAATCCCTTTATAGCAATAAACCGCAGAGCTTATTGACGCATCCTTTGGTCTGTGTCTTATTCTCTCAGGTACCACATTCCGAGGAGGAAAGGTTAACGAGAAAACAGCGACGACACCTCCATACAGTATAATGGGCCCCAAATATTGCCCATAGAGTATAACAGGCACCACATAGTCTTCAATACTGTATGACGGGCCCAATATATTGCTCCATACAGTATAATGGGCCCCTATATTGATCCATACAGAAAAATAGGCTCCATATTATGCTCCATTCAGTATAATGGACCCCCTATATTGCTCCATACAGTATAATGGACCCCATATATTGCTCCATATAGTATAATGGGACCCATATATTGCTCCATACAGTATAACGGCCCCATATCATGCTCCATACAGTTTAATGGCCTCATATGTTGCGCCATACAGTATAATGGACCCTATGTAATGCTCCATACATTTAAAAAAAAATCAAATGCTCACCTCTCCCTCATTTCCCGCTGTTCTGGTCTTCATAGCATCTTCTGACTCTCTTCAATGCTCAGTGCATAGGGCGTGCTGTGGTGATGTCATCGCGCTCTCTGCCCTGAGACATCACAGAGAGTCAGAAGACGCTGAAGAGACCAGAGCAGCGGGAAATGGAGAAAGGTGAGCATTTGAGGGTGGGAGTGCTGCCAGTGATGACACCAGGCTCCCCTGACTCATAGGCCCCAAGGTGTGCCGGTGACCCTGACGGTGAGTTAGCCTCCCGTTGGTCCAGGGCCTCAGCACTTGTCCAGGTGCATTGGGTGGTGATGCCGGCCCTGAACTATCTATCTGTAAACCCTCCTAATGATTTTTAATCCCCAATACGGGCGTCCAAAAGAAGCTGGTGGCAAAATGCACGTCGAGGTGAGGGGATGCCTGGGCCTGCACCTCTTGGCAGTACTATTCAGGTAATGACCATTGCTATTAATTTTCTCTATATCTGACTGAACAGAATTAGTTTCGCAGCTATTCCTGCATTTACCGATAAACAAGTCAGTATATTGTGGATATTGCTTTTTTATTGTCATTATTTTCACCTGGTCTGCCTTAAGGGTTAAAATTTGGGCATTGACGTTTATTTGTAAGGAAGGGAGCTACCATACTACTATACATTCTTGGTTTCAAATCCTATGATATCCTTCTAAATACTTCCCTATATATATAACACATTTTTTCTGCTCTTTTGTGTTGCCAGCGTCCCCTACATGATTAAGGCTTCATATATTATGTGCTTTTTTTTCACCTGGTGTGTTTTTATCATTTATCTTTAATAAAAATTTAAATTTGGGGTCCATGGTTAGGCAATTCCTCGTGCCCGATTCATGTAATGTATCTTTTGCTCCTTTTGTACACTAAAAATACTTTTTTTTTTTCAGAAAATGATTTTTTTTGCATATTCTGTAAGCTATAACTTTGTTCTTTATTTGCAACTTATACATAGCTTTTTACTCCACTTTTTGTGTGGCTATATGATGAGAAAACAGCATTTTGGAGGAATTTTTGGTTTATTTTTCTTACAAAGATCATCATATAGGTTAAATATTTTTTACATCTTGGCAATAGATATCAATTAAGATGAGTGTATCAATTTGTGGAGGATCAAGTTCGAGTGGAATTTACTGAAATTTGTGGTTCTATGTGGATTTGAATGCTATGTGATTTTCGAGGATCGCATAAATCTATGCGGATCTTAATGCTATGCGACTTTCGAGGATCACATGGATCGCCAGCCACCATTTTAATAAACTGTAAGGGGCAAGCAAATGGGAAAAAATTGTAATGATATGTGCCACGACCTAGCAACATATAGTGAGCTCTGAGACCTGGTTGTGGCCGGAAGCCCAAGTGAATAGTGAAGAACAAGCAGAAGAGGCTTCTTGGGCTGATACATATATTTTTGAACAACTGTGTAGGTGAACAATAGCAGAATAATGACATTTTTGCTGTGTGTTTTTTTTTTCTTACCATGTATTCTTCCGGTTCAAGTTCCTTCTCTTTGAATCTGTTATTGTCCTAAATTGTCTGCTAATGCCACCAATGATATGATCAAGATATATTAATGAAGACAATCTGGTGTCTCTGAAGAACAACATGTTTGACTACTCACCTGCACGAAAAATATCTAACAGGATAATAGATGGCACCTTTACTTCTCCACCTGGGGTTTCAATATATGCTTCCTGAATTTGGGACACTAACAAACTTGGACTGTGGTCTTGGTGTTATCCAACAGCCCTCATGTGTATTTTGTCTTTTTTACAATTCCACAAAGTTTTTTTTTTATTAGGGGGTGGAAGGGTTGTCTCCCCTCTTTTTCCTTTTCCATTTGTTTCCATGATGCAACATGTGGCCTCATGGGGATTTATACACTTTTAGGCCGGCGTCACACTGGCGACAGAATCGGACGACTGCAATACGATGAAATCTCGCATTGCAGTCGGACCTATGTTAATCTATGGAGCAGCTCCCAGTATCAGATTTTTTGTGGTCCGTTTTAAACGTCCGAGTGCAATCGCAGCATGCTGCGATTGTCACCGATTGTGGGTCGACTATCGCCAATGCAAGTCTATGGGAGCGATCAAAAATCGGATTACAAACGGACCGCATGTGTGACTTGCGATTAAATCGCATCGGTGTCCTTTAGAAAAGCCGGCAATTCATCCCCGGCTATACTGTAAAATCACACTGACAGCTTTAATAAAGAATAGAAAGAATAGATATACACACATAGAATACATATATATATATGTATATATATATGTCATTGTGACACATACATATACATATATTTATAGTTCTTACACTTCTACATACTGTAATAGTATGAATGAAATCACAGAAGCCGACATGAAATGATACATTGTTTAGACACAGTTAACCATGTCATTTCCTGTATTTTGATATATGGTTTGAACTTAAAATTACTTAAGTGTATGTGTGCCAAATTTCAGACATGTAGGGGTTAATTAAAGGTGTAAATTCGTTGAAAAAAAATGCGTGGGCTCCCGCTGTATTTTTTTTCCACCAGACAGACAAAGCCAGCGAGTGGGGGCAGATAATAATAGCCTAGGGAGGGTACATATTTTTTGTGCCCCCCTGGCTACTAACATCTGCCCCCAGACACCCCAGAAAGGGCAAATCTATAATTAGATTTGCCCTTTCTGGTACTTTGCCCGTCTATTCCCATTGCCCTGTAGCGGTGGCGAATGGGTTAATAAGGGGTTAAAATGACCTTGCAATTGAAAGGTCACTTTAAGCCAGGTTAATAATTGAGAGCTGTCAATTAGACAACTATCAATTATTAATCCTATTGTATGAAAGAAAAATCAAACACACACAGTTTAATAAAAAATAAGTTTAATTAAATAATCACACAGTTTTTGACCATATTTTATTTACCTGCTAAAACCATTTCCTGTAATAAAAATAAAATAAAAAGCAAAATTATTCTTACCAATCCGATGTACAGTCAGGTCCCACGGTGTAATCCATCAGAAAGGGTTAACAGGTTACAGTAAGCAGAGAGCTATAATGCTGTCTCCGAGCTATAACCTCCTGAATGAATAACTTCCTCTCCCAGCGAAAGGAGAGGAATAGATTCATGAATGGAGCTTAATTGATTTATTGCCACTTTCACTTCAGTGACCTGACCTAACGTGAAAGTGGGATAAAATCAATTAAGCTTCATTCATTAATCACATCCTCTCCTGTCGGCAGGAGATAAGCTCATTCATTCAGGAGCTATCAGATGAGCACGCAGGATTACTTGCGCTGCTTATCTGATTGCTAGTTAACCCTTTGTGAAGGATTACATCGTGGGACGTGACAGATCGCCAGATAGGTAAGAATAATGTTGTTTTATTATTTTATATTTATTTTAGAAGAACAAGGGCTTCGAACGGATTAAGAGTGAAATAAAAGATGGTCAAAAAAATGTGTTTTGATTTCATTAAAATTATTTATTCTTAAAGTGTGTTTGTGTTTTTTTATTTACTTCAATAGGATTAATAATTGATAGTTGTCTAATTGACAGCTCTCAATTATTAACCTGCCTTAAGGTCACCTTTCAATACTAAGGTGACATTAATGCCTTATTAACCCATTCGCCACCGCTACAGGGCAATGGGAATAGACGGGCAAAGTGCCAGAAAGGGCAAATCTAATTATAGATTTGCCCTTTCTGGGGTGTCTGGGGGCAGATGTTAGTAGCCAGGGGGGCACAAAAAAATGTACCCTCCCTAGGCTATTATTATCTGCCCCCACTCGCTTGCTTTGTCTGTCTGGTGGAGAAAATACAGCGGGAGCCCACGCATTTTTTTTCAACGAATTTACACCTTTAATTAACCCCTACATGTCTGAAATTTTGCACAAATACACTCATGTAATTGTAAGTTCAAACCATATATCAAAATACAGGAAATGACATGGTTAACTGTGTGGAAACAATGTATCATTTCATGTCGGCTTCTGTGATTTCACAAAAGCCGGCAATTGAATTAGCGGCTATTACAGTATGTAGAAGGCTAGGAACTATAAATATATATATATATATATACATGTTACAATGACATTATATATTATATATATTATATATATATGTATTCTATGTGTGTATATCTATTCTTTCTTTTGTGATTTAAATACTATTCTTTTTGATCCATTATATGTCAGTTTTGCAAGCCTGCGAGAAATTCTCGCAAGTCGGATGAAAATCGGATGTTACAAGGTACACACACATGCGACTAAATCGCATCTTTGAAGGAAAATCGGATGCCAGAAGGATGTGTGATGTTTGCATTTTGATCCGACAATCGACCGACTAAAACGGTCAGATTTTTTGTAGTTGTGTGTGACGCCGGCCTTACACTGTTCCCCAGCAGTACAGTTTGTGTAATTACAAATGGTAGCTCGACATTTCTGCTTCTGTCTTGGTTTTCTTATTTCTTCAGACAGCAGGGCCCTGGTGTGACTAGTACTACTACTTCTATTCACACTAACAGAAATACACTTACAAATATAGTGTATACACACACTGCACACTCATAACTACTTCTATCCAGTATTTACTCCTATAAGCCCAATAAAATGTATGAAAGGAAACTAGCTGAAATATTTATGAGCACGTGTAGCCATTTGATTTGCAGTTTTTAAATGCACAGTCCAGCAACATATGAGAGGAGGAAAAAAGTGATTTGTATTTGAAAGTGTATGAAACTACATATGAAATATATAAATCCCAATCTTTGCCAGAAATACGCCTGGGGTTGTGGTGCATGCCTGCCTACCTGCCAAGGCACATACATAAAAAGAATTTTAAAACTGTAACAAAGACATAAAACTAATGTTCTATTTATCAAGAGTCAGATTCCTCTATGTCATGCTGCGCAGGAGTAAACAGAACGATCAGTGTGGGGTATAGGGCCATACTGTAATATGCTCCAGAACCTCAAAATCATTTTCTGTGCTAATTTTTATTCAGGAGAGATAGAAATATTTTTTCAATAATACATCATTTATTTCAGGTAATAAGTGTAATGAAATGTGATTTATTATCTTTTAGCAGTATAATTGTATTACCTGGCATATTTTTTTTAACTCGATAATGTTTTTCCATCTTTTGCATTTGGATTCCACAATATAAAAAAATGTGAATTTTTGTGTATATGTTGCGCCCCTGAGGGTCCAGTCGCCACAGAGGTACTGCACCTCATCCAGAGGTGTGGTATCCCACTCTCAGGTAAGGAGGGAGCACTACCCAGGACTCTAACACTCGCACCCAACACACACTAGTTCAGTCAGGGCACCTGGGCATACCCCAAGGGAGGAGGGCCTCATCTCGGGCTGGGTAGGAAAGGGTGTTGGGAGTGGGTGGAGAAGGTAGAGAAAGGGGGAGGAGCTTAGAGAGCAGGAACAACAGTGAGTTGTGAGGAGGAAGTGAAAGTGAGCAGACATGCTGGCAAGGCGCTCCCTGTCAGAGGGAGCTAGAAAGAGCAAGCTAAGGGCTCATACTCACTTGCTGGAAAAAAAAACGGTCAGTTTTCAGGATGGTCCGATTATGTGCAATTGTCATGCGATTTGCATGCGATTTTTTATAGCACCATCTATTGCATTAGCGATTATCATGCCAAAATCGCATCAAATCGCAGCATGTTGCGATTTTTTTCTCACACCGATTTCGGCTGAGAAAAAAATCGCAAATGAGATGTCACCTATTGAATAACATTGGTCAGATTTGAATCAGATTTTTTATCGGCTGAATATCATCCATTTTCGGCTCAAGTGAGTATGAGCCCTAAAAAGGGTAGTCAGAAGGAAGCTCCCGGGAGGACAGAAGGGATCCTAGGGGCACGGGAAGTGTGGAAGTCACCCGTGGGGCCCGAACCAGAAGTGGAGGGACCAGGTCGCAGTGGGGAACCGGCCCCCAAGACTAGTGGAGGACTTCAAGACTCAGCTAGCAAGCCAAAGGCTGAGGTATCTGTCCGTGCCTTAGCCACATCCACAATTATTCGCCAAAAAGGCAGCCATATAGGAGCAAGGGGATTCAGAGGACGTCACCCAACAAGGTCCGTGGCTGATGGCTTGGGACACTGATTGTGTAGTGCTGGGCTGAAGGGAGGAAGCCAGTGCAGTGAGATGGCCAGGAAGGAACATACTGAAGGGAGTCCTGGAAAGGTGTATCCTGATCTACCTGGGAGTTTGCTGGACCCCTCACCTGGAGGACATGGCACCAAGCGGGCATCTGTGTACACAAGAACTGTGTACACACCCTGCT
>JARQOD010000006.1:54003477-54111958 GCA_033576555.1 Oophaga sylvatica
AATGAAAACTGTGTTGTTGATTTTTTTATTAAATTAAAAAACTTTTATATGAACATTCACCCGTCCGGGTACATCAACAATTTAACTATTTACATACAGGGACCCTGTCCGGGTTATTTATAATTCTTTGGCAGGGGTGTTCCAGGTACCACCTGGTACTCTTCTGATGCTTGCCAAACATCCGAGACACCAAGGACCACCAGGACCTGATGACGTCGTGTGGCCTGTACAGTCAAGTCGTGACCCGCTATCTGTGTCTGTGTGGCCACCTCTTTCATCTCCCTCCGGGTCTGGACCCCTATGTCCTGGACTGAACGAACCCCAGGGGGCCTAACAGGCGCCGGGTACGGGCCAGCTATAGTTATCATGTCCATAGCTGGGGCTGCTGAGGAGACCACTGAGGGAGGCTGGGGAGATTTACGGCGTGAGGTGGGCACTTGTGCAGAGGCCTGGATGTGGGAGGCTGAAGGCTCCGAGGGTCTCACAGGTTCCTGACACTCTGGGGAGTAGGGGTCGCACCTGGTAACATTTAGGGCGTACCATCCATTGTAACCCCAGTGTCGGGTGTAAGTCACCAAGTCTCCTGGCAACAGGTCCCTCCCCGGGTGTCCTTCTGGGAGGTGAGTCTCCACGTCCCGCCGGGTCACAAAGACTTCTAAATAAAGTCCAGGCTCCTGGATGAAGCCCCAACCAGCTTTCAATTTAAAGCTCCGTACTGCACCCTTACGCCGCGGCTCCCTCAGGGTACCTTTATCTTTTCTCATCCGGTCCTTATCTGCCCGGTCCTTCTCGATGAGACGTTGGCGAAGCTTCTGGGATTCGCGCTGCTCCCTTTGTCGCTCTGCTTCCTTCTCCCAACGTCTCCACTCTTCCTCCTGACGCCGGTTGTAATTCTCCTCCAGCATCTCCATGTCTCCACCATCAAACTGCAGCTTACGTTGTCCGGTTTGTGGCAGCTCTCCTGGCGCCCCCCAGTCCTGGCGGCGCTCGCCTGCGGAGGAAGCAGCCGGCTCTGGAACAGATGACAGTCGGGGCTCCGGTACAGACAGGTAGACCTCTGGTGCCTGCGCGGCCTCCTCCATGAGGACGGGTGTCGCTTCTTCTGTCTCAGCGACGGGGGCAGACAGCGGGATCTGGGGTGCTGGCGGTGCAGAGTTTTTTGCAGGAACGGGTGCCTCCACTGCGACAACGTCAACCGGATCACATTGCAAGGGCTGGGATGCCCGCACGGACTCCTCTACTAGAACGGGTGCCTCACCTTCCGGTACAGACACTTCAGGTAAGAGGGATTGGCGCCGCTCCAAATTTAGTTTTAGGGCACGCCAGCTGGCTTCCATCCTGGTGACCTCCTCCCGGTGCCGGGCCAGGCCTCTTAGGGTATCCTCCGCTTCTTGCAGCGTAGGAGGGTTTCCAGGCCGGGTGCCCAACGGTGGTTCCGTGGTGATCGGGTCGCTTCCGTGGGGGGAGAGCTCTGACTGCTCCATCCCTTCACACTTCTGCTCGTGTCCATTAGCCATCTCTGCCAAGTCACATGTGTCATTAGCATCTGGAGAGGGCCCTCTTTTGTAGTGAGGCGGGACCTTCGTGTTAGTTTCGCACACTGAGGAGGATGAGGAGGCGGAACTCAAGAGCTGTGGGGCACGATCTTACATTGCAGTACCATTTAGAGTGGTCGGCCATCGTTTTCACGCCACTGAGTGAGTGTACACCCACGAAGAGCACGCCCTTCTTCTTCACCAGTGCCTCGTCGTGACACAGATATGGCGGAAAAATGGCAAATACATTCTCTGATGATTTTAGCAATTCTCAAGCACAAAACCAGTTCAATTCAGGCACACAGGACTCGCTTATAGCGAGCTACAGAATCCTGTTTGTGACGCCCAAGTTGAGTCGCACAGAGCCAGAGGTTTTGGGGGTACTCGGCACCGAGCCTGTCGACTTCTATGGGGTATGTCACGGCTTTACCGGCAATTGAATCAGAGTCTATTTTACTATGTAGAAGTGTATAAACTATAAATATATGTATATATATATGTCACAATGACATGTATAATATATATATGTATTCTATGTGTGTATATTTTGTGTTTACAATGAAAGAAAGGTTTTTTTTTGTTGCGATTTTTTGTTCCCATAGACTTACATTGGACTTCCGGTATCGGAATTGGATATTGACGATATTTAGTGATATCGGCGATACCATTTGATACGATATTTTTAGATATCGAGCAGTATCGCTCAACACTACTCTCCACACTGAAGCAAGTGACGACGAAAATCGTTCCTCCTCAGGAACCCCAGAAGAGCCCCCCCCATTGAAAGTACAAAACTGGGGGTGAAAACCATATGCCCCAAAAAATGGGGACTTACCAGTGGACTCGCTCCGCCTATTGTTAAGAGCGAACTCTGCCAGAGGCAAGAAAGAAGACCAGTCCTCTTGGTTCTCTGAGACAAAACACCGGAGATATGTCTCTAAGCTCTGATTCAGACGCTCTGTCTGACCATTGGTCTGCGGATGAAAAGCCGAAGAAAATGACAACTGCATCCCCCGACGAGAACAAAATGCCTTCCAGAATTTGGACACAAACTGAGACCCCCGATCCGACACCACATCGGAAGGCAACCCGTGAAGTCTCACAATCTCCCCAATGAACACCTGCGCCAGAGTTTTAGCATTAGGAAGAGCAGGAAGAGCAATAAAATGTGCCATTTTGCTGAACCTGTCAACTACAACTAGTATGACAGTTTTACCTGAAGACGGAGGGAGGTCCGTAATGAAGTCCATAGACAGATGGGTCCATGGACGCTCCGGGATTTTCAACGGTAAAAGGGCCCCAGACGGACGGGTATGTGGGGTCTTAGAGCGCGCACATACCCCACAGGACGCGACAAAAGTTACCACCTCTTTATTTAAGTTAGGCCACCAAAACCGGCGAGAAACGAGATCTACAGTTGCTTTACTCCCTGGGTGTCCTGCCAAAGCAGAATTATGATGTGCTCGATAACCTTTTGTCTTAACTGATCTGGAGCAAACAGTCTCCCTGGAGGTCCTACAGGGGTGTCCCCCTGAGCCTCCAATACCTCCTCCTCAAGCTCAGAGCATACAGCCGACACCACAACTCCCTCCTGAAGAATAGGAACCGGGTCATCCGTCTTCCCGGCCCCCGGGAAACTACGAGATAAGGCATCAGCCTTTACATTTTTTGACCCAGGACGATATGTGACGACAAAATTAAACCTGGTAAAAAACAACGACCATCTAGCTTGTCTGGAATTCAGACGTTTTGCAGACTCTAAATACAGCAGGTTCTTGTGATCAGTAATGACGGTGACCGGGTGGACTGCCCCCTCCAAAAAGTGATGCCACTCTTCAAAAGCCAACTTAATGGCCAAGAGTTCCCTATTGCCGACATCATAATTCCTCTCGGCGGACGACAATTTTTTAGAGAAGAAAGCGCACGGATGCCATTTACCAGGGGACGGACCTTAAGATAATACCGCACCCACTCCTACGTCAGATGCGTCTACCTCCACAATGAACGGTTGTGATGCATCAGGTTGGATGAGTATGGGTGCTGAAGCAAAACATTTTTTCAAGGAGGAAAATGCTTGACAAGCTTTGTCAGACCACCTAGAAAAATCCGTCCCTTTTTTTGTCATGTCAGTGAGAGGTTTGACAACGGATGAGAAATTACGAATAAATTTCCGGTAGTAGTTAGCAAACCCCAGGAAACGCTGCAGTGCTTTAAGATCCTCTGGCCGATCCCATTCAAGCACAGCCTTCACTTTCCCAGGGTCCATACGGAAACCGGAAGCTGACACCAGGAATCCTAAAAACTGAAGTTCTTGTACGGCGAATACACACTTCTCCCATTTGGCGTACAGTTTATTGTCTCGCAAGATCTGCAACACCTGTCTCACATGCTCCTGATGAGACACAAGATCCGGCGAGTAAATTAAGATGTCATCTAGATAAATGACAACAAACTGTCCCACTAGGTGGCAAAAGATGTCATTAACAAAATGTTGAAACACCGCCGGGGCAGTAGTCAGACCGAAAGGCATGACAAGGTTCTCATAATGTCCCTCCGGAGTGTTAAACGCCGTCTTCCACTCATCCCCCTCCTTTATCCTAATCAGATTATACGCCCTCCTGAGATCCAACTTAGAGAACCATTTGGCGCCCACAATCTGATTGAAGAGATCAGGAATAAGTGGGAGCGGATACGGATCTCGGACCGTAATCCGATTAAGCTCACGGAAATCCAGGCAAGGGCGTAGGCCTCCATCTTTTTTCTTCACAAAGAAGAACCCCGCGGCCACTGGGGAAGATGAAGGTCTAATATGCCCCTTGGCCAGACTTTCCGAAATATAATCCTTCATAGCTTGCCTCTCAGGACCAGAAAGGTTATATAACCTAGATTTTGGTAACTTAGCATCAGGAAGCAATTTTATAGCAGTCATACGCGCGATGAGGAGGTAATTCTTGACACCCTTCCTCTGAAAACACATCCTCAAAGTCCTCCAGAAAAGGAGGTAAGGTTCTAGGCACGACCGCACCGATGACCGTGTTTATGCAGTTACTATTGCAAAATTCACCCCACTGGCTTATCTCTCTGGATTGCCAATTAATAACTGGGTTATGTTTAGTTAACCAAGGAAGTCCCAACACAATAGGAGTGGGAAGGCCCTCCAACACATAACAAGACAATAGTTCTTTATGTATTGCCCCCACTCGAAGGTCTATGTTATGCACGGCTTGCACAAAGCTACCTTGACCGAGAGGCCTGGCGTCAATAGAGAATATAGGGATAGGTTTGGCCAATACACTCAGTTGCATACCTTGCACCTGGGCAAACCGAGCGTCCACCAGATTAGCCGCGGCCCCACTATCCAGAAGAACAGAAATCCTCTCAGTTCTCGTACCTACCACCACCTCCGCTGGTACGAGAAACTGAGACGGACTTGGGGACGAAATACATACTCCCAGATTGTCGTCCACCACACAACCTGGGATCAACAGTTTTCCGGCGACTCCTTGCTCAGCAAAGTACGGGATGGACACCCCCCAACACAATGTCCCTTTCTCCCGCAGAAGTAACACTTTCCTGTCTTGCGGCGCACCGCCGATCCCCTCCCTCGATACGATGTCCCTCCTAACTGCATAGGCTCCTCAGAACAAACCAGGGGAACCTCAATATAAGGGACTATAGTAGAAGGTGGAGTCCTCACAGGGGGCGGAGTTACCTCGCACCTCTCCCGAAGCCGTCTATCAATGCGAATAGCAAGGGCCATAGCGGCCTCCAGTGACGGGGGAGAATCATACTGAGCCAACACATCTTTTAATTTGTCAGATAATCCTTGACAAAACTGGCTCCTAAGAGCTGGGTCATTCCACTGAGTATCTGTGGCCCATCTACGGAACTCAGAAGAAAATTCCTCCGCCGGACGATCTCTCTGCTGTATCTTACGTAACTTCATTTCAGCAAGGGAGACTCGATCCGGGTCATCATATACCAGACCCAGGGCTGTAAAAAATCGATCTACTGACTGGAGAGCCGGGGAGTCCGGAGGAAGAGAGAACGCCCAGGATTGAGGGTCCCCTTGTAAGAGCGAGATGACAATTCCCACCCTCTGATCTTCACTCCCCGAAGACCGAGGCCGTAGCCGAAAATATAATTTACATGCCTCCCGGAAGGTAAAAAATTTGTCCCGCCCACCAGTGAACCTGTCCGGGAGAGCTACTTTAGGTTCAGATCTGGTTTGCTCCCGGGGGTACAAAACCTTGGACTTAACGTCCGTCAGCTCCATGGACAAACTCTGCAACTGCTGAGCTAACTGGGCTACTGGATCCATGGTAGCTGGGGAGAATCTTTTAAAGTGGCCGGTGAAAATGTCACGACGTATAACAGATATATTCTATGATAGTAACATATATCTAATGTGACAACATTCTATATTTCATATAATAGAAAATATCAATATGTATACATAGTATCTGCCAGCAATGTCTTACCTGACATAATATCCTATGTATTGTGGGTCTATACTGTGTACGTGTCACGCTGTCTCGGGATACAGGTGGACCGGGGTCTATGCTGACCCTGAACTGGGGTCCTGACTAGTCCCTCTACCTGGAGGTACTGTTAATGGTACAGAGGTCCAGGCCGCCAGCGTAACCCTGTCTCCTGTAGATCCCTGACCACTGTAATTTAGTCCTGAGAAGGACCCTGATTACCACCACAGGGAATGGGCAAGTCACAGCTTACACACAGTCTAAGACAAACGAGACAGACAAGGGGTAAAGAAAACACTGCCTTGCATACAAAACTTCCACTACAGAGGAACACAAAAGGTTAAGGAGATAAACAATAAGCGAGGAGAGGAAAAACCACAACAGGCACTCTTAGCTTAAGTCTTCTCAGAAACGATCCGCTCTGCTGGTCTGAATGAATGCTTTCACCGGCAACTTCCCCAGCAGACCAGCAGGTATATGAAGGAAGCTAATTAACAAAACATCAATCGCAGCTGGGCGAGGCTGGTCAGTCCAGCACCGAGAGAGAAAAATTAACTCCCTCAGTGCCGAAAAACACCCAGCACCAGAAACTCAGCTGTGCGAAGTCAGGGTGTGCAATCGCGACGATCTCCGCCGCGACACACCCGTGACAGTACCCCCCCTTCTACGAGGGCCTCTGGACCCTCAGGGCCTGGTCTATCTGGGTGAGTAGTGTGGAAGGCCCGAACCAATCGGTCTGCGTTAATATCCGACGCAGAAACCCACATCTTCTCCTCAGGACCATACCCCCTCCAATGAACAAGGTACTGAAGGGACCGGCGATTCAGACGTGAGTCAATGATCTTCGATACCTGAAACTCCAAATTACCATTGACCACCACTGGAGAAGGAGGTAGAGGTGACGGTATAACTGGTGCCACGTACCTCTTAAGCAACGATTTGTGGAACACATTGTGGATTTTAAACGTAGGAGGGAGGTCAAGACGGAAAGCCACCGGATTAATTATTGAACTGATCCTGTATGGCCCGATGAATCTGGGACCGAGTTTCCAGGAGGGAACCTTAAGTTTTATATTCTTGGTAGACAACCATACTAGATCGTTCACACTTAGGTCCGGACCAGACACTCTCCTCCTATCAGCCAAACGTTTGTATCGGTTCCCCATAGTGCTCAGATTATTAAGCACTCCTCTCCACACTGTAGCAAGTGACGACGAAAATCGTTCCTCCTCAGGAACCCCAGAAGAGCCCCCCCCATTGAAAGTACAAAACTGGGGGTGGAAAACCATATGCCCCAAAAAACGGGGACTTACCAGTGGACTCGCTCCGCCTATTGTTAAGAGCGAACTCTGCCAGAGGCAAGAAAGAAGACCAGTCCTCTTGGTTCTCTGAGACAAAACACCGGAGATATGTCTCTAAGCTCTGATTCAGACGCTCTGTCTGACCATTGGTCTGCGGATGAAAAGCCGAAGAAAATGACAACTGCATCCCCCGACGAGAACAAAATGCCTTCCAGAATTTGGACACAAACTGAGACCCCCGATCCGACACCACATCGGAAGGCAACCCGTGAAGTCTCACAATCTCCCCAATGAACACCTGCGCCAGAGTTTTAGCATTAGGAAGAGCAGGAAGAGCAATAAAATGTGCCATTTTGCTGAACCTGTCAACTACAACTAGTATGACAGTTTTACCTGAAGACGGAGGGAGGTCCGTAATGAAGTCCATAGACAGATGGGTCCATGGATGCTCCGGGATTTTCAACGGTAAAAGGGCCCCAGACGGACGGGTATGTGGGGTCTTAGAGCGCGCACATACCCCACAGGACGCGACAAAAGTTACCACCTCTTTATTTAAGTTAGGCCACCAAAACCGGCGAGAAACGAGATCTACAGTTGCTTTACTCCCTGGGTGTCCTGCCAAAGCAGAATTATGATGTGCCTCGATAACCTTTTGTCTTAACTGATCTGGAGCAAACAGTCTCCCTGGAGGTCCTACAGGGGCGTCCCCTGAGCCTCCAATACCTCCTCCTCAAGCTCAGAGCATACAGCCGACACCACAACTCCCTCCTGAAGAATAGGAACCGGGTCATCCGTCTTCCCGGCCCCCGGGAAACTACGAGATAAGGCATCAGCCTTTACATTTTTTGACCCAGGACGATATGTGACGACAAAATTAAACCTGGTAAAAAACAACGACCTCTAGCTTGTCTGGAATTCAGACGTTTTGCAGACTCTAAATACAGCAGGTTCTTGTGATCAGTAATGACGGTGACCGGGTGGACTGCCCCCTCCAAAAAGTGACGCCACTCTTCAAAAGCCAACTTAATGGCCAAGAGTTCCCTATTGCCGACATCATAATTCCTCTCGGCGGACGACAATTTTTTAGAGAAGAAAGCGCACGGATGCCATTTACCAGGGGACGGACCTTAAGATAATACCGCACCCACTCCTACGTCAGATGCGTCTACCTCCACAATGAACGGTTGTGATGCATCAGGTTGGATGAGTATGGGTGCTGAAGCAAAACATTTTTTCAAGGAGGAAAATGCTTGACAAGCTTTGTCAGACCACCTAGAAAAATCCGTCCCTTTTTTTGTCATGTCAGTGAGAGGTTTGACAACGGATGAGAAATTACGAATAAATTTCCGGTAGTAGTTAGCAAACCCCAGGAAACGCTGCAGTGCTTTAAGATCCTCTGGCCGATCCCATTCAAGCACAGCCTTCACTTTCCCAGGGTCCATACGGAAACCGGAAGCTGACACCAGGAATCCTAAAAACTGAAGTTCTTGTACGGCGAATACACACTTCTCCCATTTGGCGTACAGTTTATTGTCTCGCAAGATCTGCAACACCTGTCTCACATGCTCCTGATGAGACACAAGATCCGGCGAGTAAATTAAGATGTCATCTAGATAAATGACAACAAACTGTCCCACTAGGTGGCGAAAGATGTCATTAACAAAATGTTGAAACACCGCCGGGGCAGTAGTCAGACCGAAAGGCATGACAAGGTTCTCATAATGTCCCTCCGGAGTGTTAAACGCCGTCTTCCACTCATCCCCCTCCTTTATCCTAATCAGATTATACGCCCCCCTGAGATCCAACTTAGAGAACCATTTGGCGCCCACAATCTGATTGAAGAGATCAGGAATAAGTGGGAGCGGATACGGATCTCGGACCGTAATCCGATTAAGCTCACGGAAATCCAGGCAAGGGCGTAGGCCTCCATCTTTTTTCTTCACAAAGAAGAACCCCGCGGCCACTGGGGAAGATGAAGGTCTAATATGCCCCTTGGCCAGACTTTCCGAAATATAATCCTTCATAGCTTGCCTCTCAGGACCAGAAAGGTTATATAGCCTAGATTTTGGTAACTTAGCATCAGGAAGCAATTTTATAGCACAGTCATACGCGCGATGAGGAGGTAATTCTTGACACCCTTCCTCTGAAAACACATCCTCAAAGTCCTCCAGAAAAGGAGGTAAGGTTCTAGGCACGACCGCACCGATGACCGTGTTCATGCAGTTACTATTGCAAAATTCACCCCACTGGCTTATCTCTCTGGATTGCCAATTAATAACTGGGTTATGTTTAGTTAACCAAGGAAGTCCCAACACAATAGGAGTGGGAAGGCCCTCCAACACATAACAAGACAATAGTTCTTTATGTATTGCCCCCACTCGAAGGTCTATGTTATGCACGGCTTGCACAAAGCTACCTTGACCGAGAGGCCTGGCGTCAATAGAGAATATAGGGATAGGTTTGGCCAATACACTCAGTTGCATACCTTGCACCTGGGCAAACCGAGCGTCCACCAGATTAGCCGCGGCCCCACTATCCAGAAGAACAGAAATCCTCTCAGTTCTCGTACCTACCACCACCTCCGCTGGTACGAGAAACTGAGACGGACTTGGGGACGAAATACATACTCCCAGATTGTCGTCCACCACACAACCTGGGATCAACAGTTTTCCGGCAACTCCTTGCTCAGCAAAGTACGGGATGGACACCCCCCAACAAAATGTCCCTTTCTCCCACAGAAGTAACACTTTCCTGTCTTGCGGCGCACCGCCGATCCCCTCCCTCGAAACGATGTCCCTCCTAACTGCATAGGCTCCTCAGAACAAACCAGGGGAACCTCAATATAAGGGACTATAGTAGAAGGTGGAGTCCTCACAGGGGGCGGAGTTACCTCACACCTCTCCCGAAGCCATCTATCAATGCGAATAGCAAGGGCCATAGCGGCCTCCAGTGACGGGGGGAGAATCATACTGAGCCAACACATCTTTTAATTTGTCAGATAATCCTTGACAAAACTGGCTCCTAAGAGCTGGGTCATTCCACTGAGTATCTGTGGCCCATCTACGGAACTCAGAAGAAAATTCCTCCGCCGGACGATCTCCCTGCTGTATCTTACGTAACTTCATTTCAGCAAGGGAGACCCGATCCGGGTCATCATATACCAGACCCAGGGCTGTAAAAAATCGATCTACTGACTGGAGAGCCGGGGAGTCCGGAGGAAGAGAGAACGCCCAGGATTGAGGGTCCCCTTGTAAGAGCGAGATGACAATTCCCACCCTCTGATCTTCACTCCCCGAAGACCGAGGCCGTAACCGAAAATATAATTTACATGCCTCCCGGAAGGTAAAAAATTTGTCCCGCCCACCAGTGAACCTGTCCGGGAGAGCTACTTTAGGTTCAGATCTGGTATGCTCCCGGGGGTACAAAACCTTGGACTTAACGTCCGTCAGCTCCATGGACAAACTCTGCAACTGCTGAGCTAACTGGGCTACTGGATCCATGGTAGCTGGGGAGAATCTTTTAAAGTGGCCGGTGAAAATGTCACGACGTATAACAGATATATTCTATGATAGTAACATATATCTAATGTGACAACATTCTATATTTCATATAATAGAAAATATCAATATGTATACATAGTATCTGCCAGCAATGTCTTACCTGACATAATATCCTATGTATTGTGGGTCTATACTGTGTACGTGTCACGCTGTCTCAGGATAGAGGAGGACCGGGGTCTATGCTGACCCTGAACTGGGGTCCTGACTAGTCCCTCTACCTGGAGGTACTGTTAATGGTACAGAGGTCCAGGCCGCCAGCGTAACCCTGTCTCCTGTAGATCCCTGACCACTGTAATCTAGTCCTGAGAAGGACCCTGATTACCACCACAGGGAATGGGCAAGTCACAGCTTACACACAGTCTAAGACAAACGAGACAGACAAGGAGTAAAGAAAACACTGCCTTGCATACAAAACTTCCACTACAGAGGAACACAAAAGGTTAAGGAGATAAACAATAAGCGAGGAGAGGAAAAACCACAACAGGCACTCTTAGCTTTAGTCTTCTCAGAAACGATCCGCTCTGCTGGTCTGAATGAATGCTTTCACCGGCAACTTCCCCAGCAGACCAGCAGGTATATGAAGGAAGCTAATTAACAAAACATCAATCGCAGCTGGGCGAGGCTGGTTAGTCCAGCACCGAGAGAGAAAGAATTAACTCCCTCAGTGCCGAAAAACACCCAGCACCAGAAACTCAGCTGTGCGAAGTCAGGGTGTTCAATCGCGACGATCTCCGCCGCGACACACCCGTGACATATTGTTCAAGAGACGATAATCAATACACGGCCTTAATGAACCATCCTTTTTGGCCACAAAGAAAAAACCGGCACCCAAGGGTGAAGAGGATGGTCTGATATGACCCTTCTCCAATGACTCCTTGATATAAGACCGCATAGCGTCATGTTCAGGTACAGGCAAGTTAAAAAGACGACATTTAGGGAATTTACTACCAGGCACTAATTCAATAGCGCAGTCATAGCTCCTATGGGGGGGCAAGGATGCAGATTTACTTTCGCTAAACACATCAGAAAAATCAGTCAAAAAGTCAGGAACATCTTGAGCCTGGGGAGAGGCAGAAAAAACAGGAGTGTTGGTATTAACACATTGGCAGCCCCAACTGGTTACAGATACAGATTTCCAATCCAAAACAGGATTATGAGACTGTAACCAAGGGAAACCTAGTACAATAATGTCATGCAGATTATACAGCACCAAAAATTTGCAACTCTCCTGATGATCAGGTTCAACCCTCATTATCACCTGAGTAGAGAACTGGGGTTTATTCTCAGCCAAAGGGGTAGAATCAATCCCCAGTAGGGGAATAGACTTCCATAGGGGTATCAAGGGAATCCCACAACGTTTAGCAAAATCAAAATCCATCAGGTTAATAGCTGCTCCCGAATGAACAAAATCCTGAGCAGAAAATGTGGACAGGGAGCAAATCAGGGTAACAGTCAACAGAAATTTAGTCTGAACACTACCCAAGAAAACTGAGCGTGCAAAACGTCTTCCCCGCTTAGGGCAGACTGAAATAGCATGAGAGGCATCACCACTAGTAAAACATAACCCATTGCATTTTCGAAACTCATGACGCTGTGCCCCAGAAGCCACTCTATCACACTGCATGGGTTCAGAAGCTGGTTCACAAGGCAACACTATTCCACGCATACTTCTACGCTCACACAAACGTCTATCAATTTGAATCGCTAATGACATAGAATCATTGAGACCAGAGGGAGCAGGGAAACCCACCATAACATCTTTTACATTCTCTGACAGACCCTTCCGAAAAAGGGCTGCCAAAGCATCATCATTCCATTTGGTCAGGACTGCCCACTTTCGGAATTTCTGACAGTACAACTCAGCGTCCTCAAGCCCCTGATTTAATGCCAACAAGGTTTTTTCAGCTTGATCAGTGACATTAGGTTCATCGTACAATAACCCCAGAACCAGAAAAAATGCATCAACATTACTCAAAACAGGGTCCCCAGGTGTCAGGGAAAAAGCCCAATCCTGAGGATCGCCGCACAGGAGAGAGATGACAATTTGAACCTGCTGTGCTGCGTTCCCTGAGGACTTAGGTTTTAAGGCAAAAAACAACTTACAGTTATTTTTGAAATTTAGAAATTTAGCTCCATCCCACAAATAATAATAATAATAATAATAATAATAATAATCTTTATTTATATAGCGCCAACATATTCCGCAGCGCTTTACAGTTTAACAGTTTCAAAACACAAGTCATAGGTAACAACGTTAACAATACAATAATTAAAGCAAAATAAGCCGACCCTGCTCGTGAGAGCTTACAATCTACAATGAGGTGGGGGAGATACAAAGTACAGGTGTGTATATACAATGGTGCATTTACAATAATGGTCCAGCCATCTTGAGGAAGTGAGGCATGGATGGAGATAGTGAATGGGCTACACATACACACTTAAACATAGAACGACTTTGGTTAGTGAATGTGATAGGCCACTCTGAACAAATGTGTTTTGAGGGAGCTCCTGAAACCATGCAAATTGTGGATAGTCCTAATTTCTTGGGGTAGAGCATTCCAGAGGATTGGCGCAGCGCGGGAGAAGTCTTGGAGTCGGGAGTGGGAGGTACGGATTAGTGCAGAGGTTAGTCGAAAGTCGTTTGCAGAGCGCAGCAGTCGGTTAGGCCGATAGATAGAAATGAGGGAGGAGATGTAGGGGGGTGCTGCACTGTGGAGAGCTTTGTGGGTGAGAACCAGTACTTTGAATTGGATCCTATAATGAATGGGCAGCCAGTGTAAGGACTGACGAAGAGCGGACGCGTCCGAGTACCGATTAGCCAGATGGATGACCCTGGCTGCTGCATTAAGGATGGACTGGAGAGGGGATAGTCGAGTAATGGGGAGGCCAAGTAATAGAGCGTTGCAGTAGTCCAGGCGGGAGTGGATCAATGCTACAGTGAGGGTTTTTGTTGTTTCCATGGTGAGAAAAGGGCGGATTCTAGAGATGTTCTTTAGGTGTAGACGGCAAGAGCGGGCAAGAGATTGTATATGGGAGGTGAAGGAGAGATTGGTGTCAAACATAACACCCAGACAGCGAGCCTGCTGCCGGGGTGTTATTATGGTGCCGCCCACAGAGAGGAAAATGTCAGATTTAGGGAGGTTAGTAGACGGCGGGAGCAGAAGGAGTTCAGTCTTGGAGAGGTTAAGTTTCAGATAGAGAGCGGACATGATGTTGGAGACTGCGGACAGACAGTCGGTGGTGTTCTGTAGAACAGCGGGGGTAAGGTCGGGGGATGACGTGTATAGTTGTGTGTCATCGGCATAAAGATGGTACTGAAAGCCAAATCTGCTGATGGTCTGTCCAATTGGGGCCGTGTAGAGAGAGAAGAGAAGGGGGCCAAGGACTGAGCCCTGGGGTACACCGACAGTGAGAGGAAGAGGAGATGACGTGGAGCCAGAGAACGAAACACTGAAGGAGCGGTCAGAAAGATAGGAGAACCAGGAGAGAACAGTGTCCTTAATACCTAGTGACTGGAGCCTAGAGAGTAGGAGACGGTGGTCAACCGTGTCGAAAGCTGCAGAAAGGTCGAGAAGAATGAGCAGAGAGTGGTCGCCGTTACGTTTTGCTGTAAGAAGGTCATTGGTCACTTTGATGAGTGCAGTTTCAGTCGAATGTAGGGGGCGGAAGCCGGACTGTGAAGGGTCTAGGAGGGAGTAAGTGGAGAGGTAACGGGTGAGGCGGGAGTAGACTAGGCGCTCCAAAAGTTTAGAGATGAAGGGGAGATTGGAGACCGGTCTGTAGTTGTTTGTGCAGGAAGGGTCAAGAGCGGGTTTCTTTAGTAATGGAGTAATGATGGAGTGTTTGAAGGAGGATGGGAAAATGCCAGAGGAGAGTGAGAGATTAAAGATTGTAGTTAGGTGAGTTGTGACAACTGGAGAGAGAGACTGGAGGAGATGTGAGGGGATGGGGTCGGTAGTGCATGTAGTCGGACGAGAGGAAGAGAGGAGTCTGGAGACTTCTTCTTCTGTGATGGGATCAAATGTGGAAAGTGAGCCAGGGGAAATGCAGGGTGGGATGGGAGTCACAGCACTTGGTGGTTGAGAGCAGATTTCCTGACGGATAGTATCTATTTTTTCTATAAAGTGGGAGGCCAGGTCGTCAGCACAAATGTCTGTGATAGGGGCTTGTGCTTTTGGCCTGAGGAGGGAGTGAAAAGTGTCAAAAAGTTTCTTGGGGTTGTTGGCTAGTGAGGAGATCAGTGTGGTGAAGTAGGTCTGTTTGGCGAGGTGAAGGGCAGCATTATAAGTTAGTCAAAACTTATAATGCCAAAAACAAATCTGGCATGGGGATCTTGGGTTCCACAACTGGCAACCCAGCAAGATAGGTAGCAATGCTCCAAACCTCAGTGGCAAGCTGATCCACACGGCCAGACAACTGTGCAAACTCCATTGAGAAAAAAAAAAATCCTCCTCAGCCCCCAGAGAAAAAGAGGGAAAAAATGCAACAAACAGAAAAAAAAAATCTCTGACAACTCTGACAACCTTTTTTCTTTCCACACTATTTTTCCCTTCTGTGAGTACCATATAATTTTCAGTGTGGCCGGTGATACTGTTATATTTTAGTAGCTGAGATCTTTATTCACTTGATATATCAAGCATAGAGGAATGTTATGTTTTAGTAGCTGAGGAGAGCAGGCAAAAACGGCAATACACCAGAGAGGTTGGAATCTACTGGATTGCAGTACCCTGACTAACCACCACAACTAAAGGCAGCCGTGGAGCGTTCCTACGTTGGTCCTAGACACCTCGTCACAGCCTGAGAGGTTAACTACACCTAAAGATAGAAAGAGGAAAGCTATCTGCCCCTGAGCAGATCCCCAAAGAACATAGGAAGCCCCCAAACATGTAATGGCGGTTAGACAAGAGGAAATACAGACACAGACAGAAAATAGTATGAGCAAACGCTGGGGCCCAATCTGCCTAGACAGAAAAGGATAGGAAGGATACTTACTGCAATCCAAAAAAACCCTAAAAAAAACCAACACTACTAATTGCAAAAACACCTGAGATCACACGACCTCTACCACCTAAATTAGTTCTCTGGTGTAACAAAACTAAGCCGCAGCCACTGAAAAAACTGGAAAAGGCAAATGAACAAACAACAGTGGCTCCAGAGGAACCGATAGGAGACCAAGCCCCCCGTGGAGGGGAACCTGGCCAACCTCACAGAAATGCAGAGAAATATGCAAATGGCAAGCACAAAAAACAAAAAACAGAAAATATCTTATCTGAGAGCAGGAGAATAGGCAAGACTCAGAAAGCTTTCAAGTGAACCAGGAAACAACATTGAGACAAGAACAATTGATCACCGGCAACCATGATGGGAGGGAACCTCCCTTATATCCAGCCAGTCCGTGATTCCTGATTGCCAATAATCATTGAATGGTTCAGTACTGTTTGCAACCACCAGAGGGAGCTTCTGCTCAGAATTCATTTCTAAAACATTCACAACAGAGGAATAAAGTATCCGCATAGATAGCAGCAAAAAATGCGTTATCCATGCAAAACCATGCAAAACCCTTTAGCTGACAAAATATACTCTAAAAACTGTATGTCCTCGTTCATGAAGACACATTTCTCTAGTTTAGCAAATAAAGAATGCTCTCTAAGTCTCTGGAGGACCGAACAGACATGTTGGATGTGCGTCATAAGGTCAGAAGAATAAATCAGGATGTCATCCAAATAAACGACCACATATACACCACTGATGTCTCTGAAAATATCGTTCACAAAATTCGTTGCGTTTAACTCATGGTAATCAATGCAAGGTCTAAGACCACCATCTTTCTTTTCCACAAAAATGAACCCGGCCCCAACTGGTGAGGTGGATGGTCTAATAAACCCTTTTCGCAAACTGTCTGTTATGTAGTCTTTCATGGCCTGACGTTCTGGACCAGAGAGATTAAATTCTCCCCTTTGGGAGACGAGAATCCGGTATCAATTCTATGGGGCAATCGTACTCTCTGTGAGGGGGTAATATCTCTGATTCCAATATAGAAAAGACATCCTCATAATCTTTGAATGCATAAGGTACAAAGGGAGGTGTGACCTTAACTTGGTTCACTGATAGTGATATACAGTTATCCTGACACTCTGGGCTCCAGCGCACGATATCACCCATGTGCCAGTCTATGACTGGATTATGTTTGCGAAACCATGACATACCCAAAATAACTGCGGATGATAAATTATTGATAACCAAAAATTACACATGTTCAGCATGTAATGATCCCACTGACATTGATACTTCCTTAGTGACAAACTCCACTCCACCCTGGACGATAGGTGTGCCATTAATTGCAGTGGTTTTAATGGGGGCATTAAGCCTTAGCAGTGGTACGCCAAGATTCCTTGCTACCAAGAAGTCTATGAAATTCCCTTCTAAGCCACCATCTACATAAGCCTCGAAACACACAGATTTCTTAAGGTAGGACAAAGAAGTAGATAAAAAGACTTTGGCCGCATCAGCGGGCAATACCTGGGCACCTGTGCAGGCATGACCAGAGCTACCCAGGTGCTGACGTCCAGTGAGTGAAGACTTCTGATGTCCAGCATTTTCCCAGAGGTCTCCAGACTGTGGCTTGTGCAGCATGTTAGTACAAAATGATGGGAATGATCCTCCACAGGACTGAGAAATGAAGCATGGCACAGGTGCTTCAACAGCAGAATCAGCTCAGAGAAAGAGAGGAAAGGAAAAAAAAATTCAGGGAAAAGGTAAGGTATTGCTTTTATATATTCTGGATATATATAAAAACGGTTTGGGCCAGATATAATGTGACGTCCGTCCGCTGCAGGTCTGAACTGCAGGTAAGACAGCAGCCCGAGAAACCACGAGACCCTTTACCCCTATACAGGAAACTGGAATTACAGCGGAGCTCAAGGGGTAGCTGCCTATGAGAGCAGCGGACCGGAGCAGGAAGATCGAAAGGAAGGGAATAGAAAACGAGACCAAAAGCGTAGTCAGAAGTCAGAGTCAAAACCAGGAGGGCAGCAAAGGTACAAACTCAGCAGGCTGTAGAAGAGTCAGAATTCAGGCTAAGGTCAGAGTCAAAGTCGGGCGGGCAGCAAAGGTACAAAATCGGCAGGCTGTAGAAGGGTCAAAATCCAAGCGAAAGTCAGAGTCAAAACCGGGAGGGCAGCAAAGGTACAAAATTGGCAGGCTGTAGAAGGGTCAAAATCCAGGCTAAGGTCAGAGCCACAATAGCAAATAAACACTAGCACACTGGGGAAACCGAGACTATATCTGGCGGCCTGCAGGACAGGCTCCAAGGTATTTGAAGGACACGGCTACCTCTCACAGGCTCACAGCCTGATGACCTCATCCGGACCGCCCCCAGAACCAGGCCAGATGGCGATGCATGACTGGCACCAACCACTTCACCTCTGACAGAAGATTGAAGCCTGCACCCACCAGACGCCTGCGCAGGGACCCCTTCTCTTTCACAAACACAACCCACTGGAGAAACATGGCGATGCCCAGCGACAGAGGCCGGCGTCAAAGGAGTGGAACCATATGAGGATATAGCCCTCCTATCACCGGCACCACCAGCCGAAGGAGTCCGGCACCTCTCAGCGGCCGAGGCAGGAATACCAGCCATCGAGTCCAACGGCGACGTGACAGTGTCTTCCCTCTAATTTGTTACAATGTTTTGTCCAATTAGAAAAACAATATAATGCTTATTTGTGTTTTATATTGCCAGGTATCCCGCACTGAAAATAAAATGGACATCTTGTTACATGATATCAAAATACCGTATATACTCATGTATAAGCCGACCCGTGTATAAGCCGACCCCCCTAATTTTGCCACAAAAAACTTGGAAAACTTATTGACTCGCGTATAAGCCGGGTGTAATGGGTCTGGGAGGCGGAACCTCTGAGCTACTATACAAAGGGGCGTACCTTGTAAGAGAGCGGGTGGCGACCAGGGTGGACGGACAGGTGGTCACAGCAGATAAGCGAGGTAGTCTCTGGAAGAGTGGGCAGGAGGTCACGGCAAGTGACCGGGGCAGTCTCTGGATGAGTGGGTAGGAGGTCACGGCAAGTGACCGGGGCAGTCTCTGGGTGAGTGGGTAGGAGGTCACGGCAAGTGACCGGGGCAGTCTCTGGATGAGTGGGTAGGAGGTCACGGCAAGTGACCGGGGCAGTCTCTGGATGAGTGTAGATACGACCTGTGATGGCTGAGCCTCCAGGTAGGCTAGCAGGCAGGTAACGGATGAACGCTCCCAGGTGAGCGGGCAAGCAGGTAACAGATGAGCGCTCCCAGGTGAGCGGGCAGGCAGGTAACAGATGAGCGCTCCTAGGTGAGCGTGCGGGCAGGTAACAGATGAGCGCTCCCAGGTGAGCGTGCAGGCAGGCAACAGATGAGCGCTCCCAGGTGAGCGTGCAGGCAGGTAACAGATGAGCGCTCCCAGGTGAGCGTGCAGGCAGGTAACAGATGAGCGCTCCCAGGTGAGCGTGCAGGCAGGTAACAGATGAGCGCTCCCAGGTGAGCGTGCAGGCAGGTAACAGATGAGCGCTCCCAGGTGAGCGTGCAGGCAGGTAACAGATAGCGACAGACAGGTATCTGACAAGGACCCTGAGGACTGAAGCAGAGTAGTGAACTGTGCAACAACATTGCTCGGGCACCTCCATTTTGGAGGAGGGGCCTAATATAAGGTGAAGTCCTCCGGCCATTGGCCGGGGACTTCTTAGGACGACGCGCGCGGCCCCTTTAAGAGGGGGGGCAGCGCGCGCGCCCTAAGCACAGAGGCAGGAAAGGAGCGTGCACCTCCAGCAGAGCGGCAAGAGGACGCCGGACCTGTAGCAGAGGGGTGAGGGGAACAGCGTCCCTGCCTGGCAGAGGGCAGGGACGCCGACGCTACACCGGGTATATAAGTTGCCGTCCTGCTCTGTGCTTCCCCATCCAGCTCTGTGCGCCTCCATTCTCCTCTGTGCTCCCCTCCTCCTGCTCCATTATCCTGTCCTGCTCGTGCTTTCCATCCTCCCCCTGTCCTGCTCTGTGCTCTCCGTCCTCCCCCTGCTCTGCTCCGTGCTCTCCGTCCTCCCCCGTTCTGCTCCGTGCTCTCCGTCCTCCCCCCGTTCTGCTCCGTGCTCTCCGTCCTCCCCCGTTCTGCTCCGTGCTCTCCGTCCTCCCCCGCGTCCTGCTCCGTGCTCTCTGTCCTCCCCGTTCTGCTCCGTGCTCTCCGTCCTCCCCCCGTTCTGCTTCGTGCTCTCCGTCCTCCCCCCGTCCTGCTCCATGCTCCTTGTCCTCCTCCATGCTCCCCCCATCCTCCTCCATCATACTCACCCTCCCCGTGCCATCGCTGAACGCCCCGGCTGGCAATCCTGCGTTCTCCCCGGCTTCCTGCAGCTCTCCCCGGCTTCCTGCAGCTCTCCAGCGCTGAGCGGTTACGTAATACCGCTCATTAAGGCCATGAATATGGAGGTCACGCCCATGGGAGTGGCGTCGCGTCCATATTACATGACCTTAATGATCGGGTATTACGTCACCGCTCAGCGCTGGAGAGCTGCAGGAAGCCGGGGAGAGCTGCAGGAAGCAGGGGAGAACGCAGGATTGCAGGGATGTTCAGCGATGGCACGGGGAGGGTGAGTAATGATGTCCCAGCCACCGGCTCCTGCCGCCGCATCCCCTCCCCCGCTGGTTTCTGCCCTATGACTCGTGTATAAGCCGAGGGGGCATTTTCAGCACAAAAAAAAGTGCTGAAAATCTCGGCTTATACACGAGTATATACGGTAACTAGAATATAATACAGATACCATTTCCAAGAAAATACAACCCTCAGATGTCATATAAAACTTTATATGGAGTCTATTATTAATATTCTATACAATTGTGAAGAGTTTCATACTAGTATTCCTGTTTTCTGAAAGTAAATTGGCATTACCATGAGGTATCTGTGCAATGTTCATTACTCCTCAGAGTCCTGTAAACATCATCCTTTGTTTTTGCCAAAGTCTCTGTTGTTTAGGGTCATAGGCATTACCATGAGATAATGGGACCCATTCCAGAACATCTGCACTGTAATATATGTATATGTACATGAAGAATTGTATGTGTTTACAGCATTTTTACAGTTTATCACTGTACATTATTTTATATATATATATGTGTATATAGACTCTTTATATAGTATCCATTTATTATTTAGATTTTATCACCAATATACACCCCATCGTTTAATAGCTTCCTACAATTCCAGCTTTTTTTTACGCCGTTCTAGCATTACTTCCTTGAAATAAGTTCAAGTCAAGAAAACCTGCATATCCTTTACCTTTGCAGTTATTAGTAAGCTCATTCTGACAGTCTGTTTGGAAAGTTTGTAACTCCTCTGCGTTTTTCTGAGCTCCTTTTAGGTGATCTTTGACCACAGACCATACTAAATTTGAAAGTGCCGGGAAAATAATGAGACTGCAACAGGAAAACGGTGCAAAATTTTAAATGAAACCTAATTGAAAAAAAAATTTTATGCCCCAAATATATTTATTTACCGAAACAAATAAATTACCATATAAAATGGCCAACCTCTTTAAGCACATTGACAATTTAGCATTCTAAAGTTCATGACTTTTTTCTCCTTTGATCAACAAAACTTTACAAAGCCTTAACTTTAGCTGGACTAGCCGGCATTTGGTTAGATGATTTTACCATATCCATTCACTTTTTTTTTCTGATTTCCCCCTGTAGCTGGGGCTGGTAAGTTATCCCCAGCTGCAGAGAAATTATAGCCTGCAGGGTGCATAATGTGGTCTTTGCCTCCTAGGACACAGCAGCTCATGCACCATCCCTACACCCTGTAAAAAAACGAATGCTCCCTAATCTATGTACACAGTCCTGCTTCATGTGTATATAGAGGTTGAGAAGGTAAAGACTGTCATAAACCATGTCTATTTTTTCTCTGGGACATCTGGTGGAGTGTGCCAGCAGATCCCCATCCATCATCTAGTGAAAGCTACTTAGATTGTATTGACGTCAGAATGTCAGTGCAGAGATAAGAGTGGACTGCCAGGACATGTAAAGTCTATGGGCAGTCAAGAAGTAGTTAAAGAGAAGTATGTGGTCAAAGAGAGGGAGGAGTTTTCATGGCAATGGGGACACAGAGTATTTCTACTATGTAATTGCTTTATTAGGGGCTCATCCACTATTTTTGGTGGCACTGCACATAGACCTGTTTTAGGCATACTCTCTCCATATTCACTTTTAATATGATTTGGTGTTTGAAATCAATGATTTTAATTAGAAGTCAACTAATCAGAATTTGTGTACATGAGGAATACCATCATTTCTAGCTGTTATACAACTATTATCCCATATTCTGATCTCCTGTCTCTCTTTAGCAGACCCTCGGAAGCAGCAGAGGACATTATATAGGTATTCTAAACCCTATTGCTGTAAATCCAGCAATGGGGTAAAACCAACACTCAAAGGGAATCATCCATTTGATTAATTCTGCCCCTTTATCTCCTTAGCCTAGCCTACGAAACTCTTAAAATCAAGCTAGTCTGCCAGGGCCAGCACACTAATGGATCAGCTGTCTTTTTAAGTCTATAGAGAGTTGAAGGAGGAGCATAGTGAAAGACAGAGGCAGAAAAATTTTGCTGCATCTTATTTATTTTATGCTTTTTCAGCTGATTCATGCTTTCTTAACCTCAGGCAGCATGAATCAGAGACTGGCTTCTGTGCTCCAAGCATCTATATTTTACTCTGAAGCGCTGCAACAAAAGACATGAAGGTTGAAGGTGCAGCCTAGGTTGATGTGACTAGTCCAAGAGGAAGGTTTCTACTGCTTGATTAAACTGATAGGTCTCTTCCTAGACATCCACATAGGGAGAGACCTGTCAGTCTAGATAAGCAGAAGACAGTGGGCACCTGCCTCTTGGACTAACCAAGTCATCCCTGGTCACTCTCTAAACTATATTTTTCTCTGAAATGCCACAGATATAAAATATATGTATAGAATGTAGGAACCAGTCTCTGATTTATGAAGTTTGTGATTCAGGCAGCATGAATCAACTGACTGGTTTATTTTAATAAAAAGCAGCAGTAATATATTTCTGCCTTTCTCTTTCAGTCTGCTTCTCCCTCCTCTTTCCATTCCATTCTCCATAAACTTAAATTGGCAGCTGTAATGTGATCCATTAGTGCACTGGCAGTCTATCTTGTTTTTAAGAGTTCCGGAGGCAGGTAGGAGAGGATAAAGTGGCTTATAAGTGGAGAAAAAAAACACATTTCTCAGAGAAGAGGTATTTCAAAGTATATTATATTTACGGCTCACTCACACAAGCGTATACTCAGGATTAGCGCTGTCTATTTTATCGGATAGCACTCGGACCAATGGTAGGGGTAGTGCTGATGCCCAATTTTTTTCACTGAGAGAATATGTCAGTGAAAACCATCACAGCATGCCGCAATTTCACATTGAAATTGGAGGCCACTCACCCAGTCTTGGAAAACATATGACTCCAAGTGGATGACATCCGCGCACAGTCAGATTTCTGTGAACTTACAGAATGGAGAAGATGGAGAAATTTTAGTTCTCTGTCTTTTTCTCACAGTATGCTACGGTTCTCTCATCCGATAGATTCAGATCACACTATGTTGCCACTCGGATCAAATTCTGATTAGAGTCGCAACTGCATAATTGACCTGATTCTCTTGGATGAGAAAGTCTTCAGTCACGTGAGTGAGCCTTCACTTGTCCTATTAATTTGCACAAAGTTTTTTAAAACCAGAATGAACATTTAAAGTATACTGGATCCATCACTTATCCAGTAGTCATGTCTTTTTAATAGACAATTTGCAGTCTAGGAAAAGATATGGGATGTAATTCAAATATGTTTACTGACTCAGTAAGGTTATGGATGCATAATGCATCATTTCCTGCATTAGCACTAAGCAGTCACTTTATTTTCTGTCTTTCTTCTCACCATCCATACAAAACTGTGTCTCCTTGTATTCGTTTCTGTTTTTAGAACAAAGGATGGTAGTGTGGATTATTTTACACTTCGGTCTCGTCAAATCACCAGCACTTCATTCCTTCACAAGCACTTGGCAGATTTAAAATACTGTTGGGCTAAAGCCAATAATCTATTCTTTAATCACAGGCTTCCAAGAACCTGTCTCTTGGGCCTTTCTTCTTTTAAAGGTCAGTTGTTCAGAACTAAATTATACCACATGACACATTCACATGCAAATAAGTATCATTATATGCACATGACATCAATTGCAACCAAAGTTCTTATATGTATGTAAATTTCAGCTTCCAGAAATATGACCTCTTCAGTGTCTCAGAAGACCTACATTCTTAAGGACTGTACTAAACAGCACAATTGTTCAATTTCTTAAAATATTTTTAAGCAAAAATGTTACTATAAAGAAAAAAACTAACTTTACTAATATAAAGGAAAAAAAAACGTTATGGCAAATGAACAAACTTTTTATTATAATTCACTTTGTCATACATCTGAGATAAAGCAGGCAGACTTCTATCTTTTGGATGTTTTGCCAATCCTAGTCATTCAAGATGGGCATATTCATTCTAGTGGAATCAAGGTCTACTCAAATTTCATAAAAATCTGTATTTTTTAGAATACAGATTTTTTGTAATTCTTTATGCATAAATTGAAAACCTAATATATAAACAAAATGAACATATACCCTGCTATAAGTAAGTAAAACACACTAGTGCATGTAAATAACACAGGGTACTAAGTAAACATTGTTTATGATAAAAAAAAAATTGCAAAAACTATCCCAGCAACACCAAGATGTATCCTGGAAAAACCCCAAAGCCCAACAGGGAACATTCAATTTATGGTGAATAACTTTGGTTCAAATCAAATGTCCCAGTAAAATCCACACGATTTGGCAAAACTGTCAGATCCGCTCATCTCTGCTCCTGTCTATTGCATATCCTACGAGTCTTTGTGAAGATAAGAGTTAGTAAATAAAATATTTTTGCAAGCAAATTTTGCATTGGAACTAATCTATGTAAGGTTGGTTCCACGTACAGCTTGCTTTTTATTATAAATGGCATACAAATTGCCAATTTTAACAAATTTTCTTCACAGTTTGCTTATGTACTTTTCGACAGACTAATAGAAAAGGAATAAACCTGAAAGGGACAAAAAGCACAATAGGGTCTTATCTGGATAGACAGTGTGGAGGAAAATACACACTATCACGTTCACCTAATAAGGCTTTGTGCACAAAACCACTGAAAGAGGCTTAGGGCCCCGTCTTACATAGCGACACACCAGCGATCCCGACAACGATCAGGATCGCTGGTGTGTCACTACATGATCGCTGAGCTGCCAAACAGGCAGCTCAGGCAGCGATCAGGACAGCGACACTGCAGGTAACGTCGCCTAGTTACCCGCAGTGTACATTGGATACCAGCGCACTGATGCAGGGATCTGGTAACCAAGGTACACGTCGGGTTTCCAGGCGCTGCGCAGTGCCTGGACACCCGATGTGTACCTTGGTTACCAGCTCCCCTGCAGCAGCGAGCTGGTATCCAACGAACACGTCGGGTTTCCAGGCACAGCCCCGCACCTGGAAACCCGATGTGTACCTTGGTTACCAGGAGATCGCTGGTCTCCTGCCTGTCACACGCAGCGATGCGTGCTGGTCAGCGGGAGACCAGCGATCAAAAAAAAGTCCTGGCATTTCTGACACGACCAGCGATTCATAGCAGGGGCCTGATCGCTGGTACGTGTCAGACATAGCGAGATCGCTGCTGAGATTGCTGTTTAGCAGCGATCTCGCTAGCGATCTCGCTATGTGAGACGGGGCCCTTCGGCTGCTGTAGGCCCATGAGAAAGAAATCAAAGGTGCTAGAACGGTATGGGTTCACCTGTGCTGCCATCAGTTGATGATAAGAAGACAGAAATCCAAAAATCAATTGCTTTGCTTTTCAAAGTTTCAAATTTCTTTAACAGAACACATAGCTGGTGGCATACAAGTAGATATAGACATGCGGTTCAACTTTGAATCTCATGTCTATATATACTTGTATGCCATTGACTATGTGTATTACCCTGGTTTTTTCCTGATGAAGAAGTTTGAAACTTCAAAATGCATTGACCAATAAACCACAGCAATTGATTTTCAGATTCCTATCTTCCTATCATCAACTGACGGTAGTGCAGGTGAACCCATACCATTGTAGCACCTTTTCTGCCAGACTAATGAAAGTCATCATTTGAAAAGAAGTTGACTAATAGTCATTAAGCCATGAAGGATGTTTCATCAAATATTTATTCAATTTATTTTAGTTACTTATTGTTGGGATATGTTTGGTGCAACAACTCCATTCCTGTCTATAAGTGTTTAGTTGCTAGATTTGTATGCTGTTTATAAAGTTAGAAAAAAAAATTAGAGGCTCACACAGGGAGAGCATGTGACTGTATTTCCTGTTTTCCTGTGTCTGTGTATGAGAGAAGCAGCCTGCTGTAGATGCTGCACAGATAGAGACACACGGATGATTTATTCCTGATATATTAAGCTTATCATATATTGTTCCTGTTTGTTCCTGACTTGTCACATGCTTGGATAGTAAAATAAATAACAGCACCATTAATTCCTTAGCGTTTTCCAGACATCATTATCACCGTCTCCATTGTGGCTCACAATCTAAATTCCCCTTGGAATACCAAGATAAAACTCACAGAAACACAGGGAAAACATACAAACTCCTTGCAGATATTGTCCTCCATGTGATTGAACCCCAGACCCCAGTGCTGCAAATCAATAAGGCTAACCACTGAGCCACCATGCTGATCATTCTTAAACTGTTCCTAAAATTCCTGGAAAGTTTATTTATCATGGAATTGATCACATATAAGCTGTTTTAATGACTGTAATAGCCTTTCTAAAATGGACTAAAATATGTACTGCTATGTCCACAGAGCAGTCGTTCACTAAGTGATCGATCAATGGTTGATCATTTATCTACAGTGTGGAAAAAATTATTTAGTCAGCCACCAATTGTGCAAGTTCTCCCACTTAAAAAGATGAGAGAGGCCTGTACTTGACACCATAAGTAGGCCACAACTATGAGAGTCAAAATAAGAATACAAATCCAGAAATCACCTTGTCTGATTTGGCAAGATTTATTTTGCAAATTATGGTGGAAAATAAGTATTTAGTCACCTAAAAACATGGAAGATTTCTGGCTCTCACAGACCTGTAACTTCTTCTTTAAGAGGCTCCTCTGTCCTCCACTCATTACCTGTAGTAATGACACCTGTTTGAACTTATAATCAGTATAAAAGACACCTCTCCACAACCTCAAACAGTCACACTCCAAACTCCTCTATGGTGAAGACCAAAGAGCTGTTGAAGGACACCAGAAACAAAATTGTAGCCCTGCACCAGGCTGGGAAGACTGTATCTGCAATAGGCAAGCAGCTTCGTGTGATGAAATCAACTGTGGGAGCAATATTAAGAAAATGGAAGACATACAAGACCACTGATAATCTCCCTTGATCTGGGGCCTCACCCCGTGAGGTCAAAATGATCACAAGAACATTGAGCAAAAATCCAAGAACCACATGGGGGGACCTAGTGAATGACCTGCATATAGCTGGGACCACCGTAGCAAAGGCTACCATCAGTAACACACTACGCCATCAGGGACTCAGATCCTGCAGTGCAGACGTGTCCCACTGCTTAAGCCAGTACATGTCCAGGCCCGTCTGAAGTTTGCTAGAGAGCATTTGGATTATCCTGAAGAGTTTCGGGAGAATGTCATATGGTCTGATGAAACCAAAGTAGAACTGTTTGGTAGAAACAAAACTCGTCGTGTTTGGAGGAGACAAAATGCTGAGTTGCAACAAAAGAACATCATACTTACTGTGAAGCATGGGGGTGGCAACATCATGCTTTTGGGCTGTTTCTCTGCAAAGGGACCAGGATGACTGATTTGTGTTCATAAAAGAATGAATGGGGCCATGTATCGTGAGATTTTGAATCTAAACCTCCTTCCATCAGCAAGGGCATTGAAGATGAAACATGGAGGAGTTTTTCAGCATGATAATGATCCCAAGCAAACTGCCAGGGCAACAAAGGAGTGGCTTTGTAAGAAGCATATGAAGGTCCTGGAGTGGCCTAGCTAATCTCCAGATCTCAACCCCATAGAAAACATTTGGAGAGATTTGAAAGTCCGTGTTGTCCAGTGACAGGCCCAAAACATCACTGCTCTAGAGATCTGCATGGAAGAATGACCCAACATACCACCAACAGTGTGTGCCAACCTTGTGAAGACTTACAGAAAACGTTTGACTTCTGTCGTTGCCAGCAAAGGATATGTAACAAAATATTGAGATGAACTTTTGTTAATGACCAAATACTTATTTTCCCCCATAATTTGCAAAATAAATGTTGCCAAATCAGACAAGGTGATTTTCTGGGTTTGTTTTCTCATTCTCACTCTCATAGTTGTGGTCTACCTATGATGTCAATTACAGTCCTCTCTCATCTTTTAAGTGGGAGAACTTGCACAATTGGTGGCTGACTAAATACTTTTTTCCCCACTTTACCTTCTTCACTTTAATGTATTTTGCTACCTTTATGGTCCATTTACATGGGCAAATGTTCTGCCTTAAATATAGGAAAGATGTGTATCTTCGTACCGTATTAGCCAGTAGATAGAAAAATATGTAGACTTGAGAGTCCTCAGTGGTTCCCAACCACTGAGGACCCTCAAGTCTACATATTTTTCTGCCTTAAATAGTCACCAATGTGTGATAAAGCAATTTGATCAGAACTTGTTTTGCTCCAATAAATGGCACTGTAAACGGCTGAATGTTCTCTAGCCAGCAGCACATCCATAAGTGATACACTGCTTCTAAATTTGGACCCAACTGGATGATGAATATAATGTTCTAATTAGGTTTTTTACTAAAAGAATTATTATTATTATTATTATTTATTTCTATAGCACCATTGATTCCATGGTGCTGTACATGAGAAGGGGTTACATACAAATTACAGGTATCACTTACAGTAAACAAACTAACAATGACAGACTGATACAGAGGGGAGAGGACCCTGACCTTTCGGGCTTACATTCTACAGGATTGTGAGGCAGGAGACAGTAGGTCGGGGGGTTGCAGCAGTTCCGGTGTTGGTTGAGGCGATATCTCCGGTAGTGGTGAGGAGGCAGCGGGGTCATTGCAGGCTGTAGGCTTTCCTGAAGAGATGGGTTTTCAGGTTCCGTCTGAAGGATCCGAATGTGTTTGATAGTCGGACGTGTTGGGGCAAAGAATTCCAGAGGATGGGGGATATTCGGGAGAAGTCTTGGAGGCGGTTGGGTGAGGAGTGAATAAGTGTGGAGGAGAGAAGGAGGTCTTGGGAGGATCGGAGATTACGTGAGGGAAGATATCGGGAGATTAGTTCAGAGATATAAGGAGGAGACAGATTATAGATGGCCTTGTAGGTCAGTATTAATGTATATCTTCGTACCGTGTTAGCCAGTAGATAGAAAAATATTTAGAGTTGAGAGTCCTCAGTGGTTGATACCTTTTAATGGCTAACTGAAAAGATGGTAACAAATTGCAAGCTTTCGAGACTACTCAGGTCTCTTCATCAGGCTGAACTAATACAAAATCTGAAGAATCACATATTTATACACAAAAACACAGAATTACCTATTGCATTTTTTCTGTGTTTTTGTGTATAAATATGTGATTCTTCAGATTTTGTATTAGTTCAGCCTGATGAAGAGACCTGAGTAGTCTCGAAAGCTTGCAATTTGTTACCATCTTTTCAGTTAGCCATTAAAAGGTATCAACCACTGAGGACTCTCAACTCTAAATATTTTTTTAGGTCAGTATTAGTAATTTGAACTGGATACGCTGAGGGAATGGGAGCCAATGAAGAGATTTGCAGAGGGTAGAAGCGGAGGAGTAGCGAGGAGAGAGGTGAATTAGTCGTGCAGCAGAGTTAAGGATGGACTGGAGAGGTGCGAGGGTGTTAGCAGGGAGGCCAGAGAAAAGGGTGTTGCAGTAGTCGAGGCGGGAGATGATGAGGGCGTGCACAATCATTTTAGTAGATTGAGGGTTGAGGAAAGGACGGATTCTTGAAATATTTTTGAGCTGAAGGCGACAGGATGTAGAAAGAGCTTGGATGTGCGGTTTGAAGGACAGGGCAGAGTCAAGGGTTACTCCGAGGCAGCGGACTTCTGGTACGAGGGAAAGCGTGATGTCGTTAATTGTGATAGATAGGTCAGGTAAGGAAGATCTGTGGGATGGGGGAAAGATTATGAGTTCAGATTTGTCCACATTGAGTTTGAGGAAGCGGGAGGAGAAGAAGGAGGATATGGCTGATAGACACTCCGGGATTCTGGATAGCAGAGAGGTGATGTCTGGGCCAGAGAGGTAGATCTGAGTGTCATCAGCGTAAAGGTGGTACTGGAATCCGTGGGACTTTATGAGTTGCCCCAGGCCAAGTGTATAGATTGAGAAGAGTAGGGGTCCTAGAACAGAGCCTTGGGGGACTCCAACGGAGAGAGGGTGGGACGAGGAGGTAGTGTGTGAGTGGGAGACGCTGAATGTGCGGTTGGAAAGGTATGAGGAGATCCAGGATAGGGCGAGGTCCTTGACGCCAAAGGAGGAAAGAATCTGTAGTAGAAGGCAGTGGTCAACTGTGTCAAAAGCAGAGGACAGGTCAAGAAGCAGGAGTATAGAGTATTGTCCGTTCGCTTTGGCTGTAAGTAGGTCATTAGTAATTTTGGTCAGGGCTGTCTCAGTGGAGTGATGGGGGCGGAAACCAGATTGTAGAGTGTCAAAGAGCAAGTTAGAAGAGAAGTGGTAGGAAAGCTCAGCGTGGACATGCAGCTCCAGGAGTTTGGAAGCGAATGGGAGCAGCGATATTGGGCGATAGCTGGAAATAGCGGTTGGGTCGAGGGTTGGCTTTTTAAGGATAGGCGTGATTGTGGCATGCTTGAAAGCAGAAGGGAAGGTACCGGAAGTTAGTGATAGGTTGAAGAGGTGGGTTAGGGATGGAATAATAGTGGTGGTGAGGTTGGGGAGGAGGTGGGTTGGGATGAGGTCAAGTGCACAGGTTGTGAGATGCGATTTGGAGAGAAGACAATTAAGCTCCCTTTCAGTTATATTGGAGAGGGAGGTTATGGGGTTAGGGCATTGGTCTGGTATACAAAGGGGTTGTGGTGGTTGAACAATGAAGACTTGCCTTGTTTGGTCGATCTTATTTTTGAAGTGTGTGGCAAAGTCCTCAGCAGAGATGAGGGAGGTAGGAGGGGGCAGTGGTGGGCGGAGGAGGGAGTTAAAAGTTTTGAATAACTGTTTGGGGTTGTAGGATAGGGAAGATACGAGGGTTGTGAAGTAGGCCTGTTTAGCAGAGGTGAGGGCAGATTTGAAAGAGAGTGTTGCTTGTTTGAATGCAGTGAAGTCATCTTGCGAATTTGTTTTTTTCCAACGCCGCTCTGTAATCCTGGACACTTGCCGGAGCTTTTTAGTGGTGTTATTGTGCCAGGGTTGTCTGTTGGTACGTCGCACTCTGCCATGAACGAGAAGGGCGACCGTGTCAATAGCCGATGTGAGAGTGGCATTGTAGAAAGCAGTGGCACTGTCTGTATCGTGGAGTGAGGATATTGATGCCAGTGAAAGAATAGAGTCAGAGAGTGTGTGGATGTCTAGGTGTGCAAGGTGTCTGCGGAGGTGCACGTGTTGCTGGACGTGGGTGACAGGAGAGGAGGACAGGGATGAGAAAGTGAGTAGATGGTGGTCGGATAGAGGGAGAGGGGAGGTGGTGAAGTTAGATAGAGAGCAGAGGCGGGTGAAGACCAAGTCTAATGTATGACCATCCGTGTGGGTGGCTGAGGAGGACCACTGAGTAAGTCCAAAGGATGAAGTAAGGGACAGAAGTTTGGAGGCTGCTGACTGAAGGGTATCAGGGGGGATGTTGAAGTCACCCATGATGATGGTGGGGATGTCAGTGGAGAGAAAGTGAAGAAGCCAGGTAGTGAATTGGTCGATGAAGGCAGTGGTCGGGTCTGGAGGTCGGTATATGACGGCCACTTGGAGGTTGGAGGGAGAGTAGATGCGGACAGAGTGGACTTCAAAGGAGGGGAGGATTAGAGAGGGAAGAGGTGGGATTGGGTTAAAGTTGCAGTTAGAGGAAAGGAGAACACCCAATCCTCCACCATGTCTATTTCCAGGGCAAGGAGTGTGGGTGAATTGGAGGCCACCGTAACACAGCACAGCAGGGGAGGCTGTTATGTTTCGGTAGCTGAGGAGAGCAGGCAAAAAGGCAATACACCAGAGCAGTTGGAATCTATGAGATTGCAGTACCCTGACTAACCACCACAACTAGAGGCAGCCGTGGAGCGTTCCTACGTTGGTCCTAGACGCCTCGTCACAGCCTGAGAAACTAACTACACCTAAAGACAGAAACAGGAAAGCTATCTGCCCCGGAGCAGAACCCCAAAGATAATAGAAAGCCCCAAACATGTAATGGCGGTTAGACAAGAGGAAATACTGACACAGAAAGAAAATAGTATGAGCAAACGCTGGGGCCCAAACTATCTAAATAGAAAAGGATAGGAAGGGTACTTACTGCAATCCCAGAAAACCCTGAAAAGCACCAACTCTACTAATTTCAAAATCACCTGAGATCACACGACCTCTACCACCTAAATTAGTTCTCTGGTGTAACAAAATAAAAACAGCAGCCACTGAAAAAACTGGAAAAAGCAAAAGAACAAAACTCAGTGGCTGAACTAAACTGAGAGGGCAGAAGCCCCCGGAGGGGACCCTGAAGGCCCCCAAAGAAGTGCAGTACAAAATGCAAAAATATAGCAAAAACACAAAAGAAGCAAAAGTCTTATCTGTAAGCAGGAGATGCAGACACGACACAGCAGGCTACAAAGGAAACTGGAATGAAGGATTCAGACCAGAACAATTGATCACCGGCAACCCTGATGGGAAAATGACTCCCTTATATAAGACCAGTCAGTAACACCTGATTCCCAGTCCTCACAATCTTCACTAGCACCGCTTGTAACCACCAGAGGGAGCCTCTGCTCAGAACTCATCTCAAACCCATTCACAACAGTACCCCCCCTTGAGGAGGGGTCACCGAACCCTCATTTGAGCAACCAGGTCGGTCAGGATGAGTTCTATGATACGCACGGATAGGTCTCCTAGCATGGATGTCCGAAGCAAACACCCAAGAATTGTCTTCCTGACCATAACCTCTCCATTTAACCAAATACTGGAGTTTCCGTCTAGAAAAACGAGAATCCGATATTTTCTCAACCACATACTCCAGATTGCCCTCAACCAAAACAGGGTCAGGAGGCACAGCAGCAGGAACCACTGGCTCAACAAACCTCTTCAACAAGGACTTGTGGAACACGTTATGGATCTTAAATGTCCCTGGAAGAAGCAAACGAAAAGAAACAGGATTAATAATCTCCATGATCTTATAAGGTCCAATGAACCTAGGCTTAAATTTAGGAGATGCTACTCTCATAGGAATATTCTTTGAGGACAACCAGACCAAGTCCCCCACTTTAAACCGAGGACCATCAGTCCTATGCCGGTTAGCAAACCGCTGTGCCTTCTCCTGAGAGAGGGACAACCTCTCCACTACCTGGTCCCAAATCTGTTGCATACGCTCCACAACAGAGTCAACACCTGGACAGACAGAAGCCTCCGTCTGTCCTGAAGAAAATCGAGGGTGAAACCCAGAATTACAGAAAAACGGAGACATCAAAGTGGCAGAGCTAGCCCTATTATTAAGAGCAAACTCAGCCAAAGGCAAAAAAGAGACCCAGTCATCCTGATCAGCAGACACAAAGCATCTTAGATAAGTCTCCAATGTCTGGTTTGTTCTCTCAGTTTGACCATTGGTCTGAGGATGAAATGCCGAGGAGAAAGACAATTGAACACCCAGTTTAGAACAAAAAGTCCTCCAAAATCTGGAAACAAACTGGACTCCTCTGTCAGACACAATGTTCTCAGGAATGCCGTGTAAACGAACCACGTGCTGAAGGAACAACGGCACCAATTCAGAGGAGGAAGGCAACTTAGGTAATGGCACAAGATGTATCATTTTGGAAAACCTATCACAAATTACCCAGATGGTGGTCATTCTCTGAGAAACAGGAAGATCGGAAATGAAATCCATAGAGATATGGGTCCATGGTCTCTTGGGCACAGGCAATGGCATCAACAAACCACTAGAGCGAGAGCAAGGCTTGGAGCGAGAGCAAGTCCCGCAGGACTGCACAAATTCCCTGACATCACGAGACAAGGTAGGCCACCAAAAGGACCGACTAACCAAGTCTCTGGTACCAAAAATTCCGGATGCCCAGCCAATGCGGAACAATGAATCTCAGACATCACACTCTTTTTCCATTGGTCCGGGACAAACAATTTTCCAACAGGGCAGCGCTCGGGCCTATCCTCCTGACACCCCTCCAGAGCAAGTCTCAAATTGGGCGAGATGGCGGAAAGAACTACACCCTCTTTCAAAATAACAGAAGGATCAGATAACTCAGGAGAGTCCGCAAGGAAACTCCTCGAGAGGGCATCCGCCTTAACATTCTTAGTGCCAGGAAGAAAGGAAACCACAAAATTAAAACGTGTGAAAAACAAGGCCCACCTGGCCTGTCTAGGATTGAGTCGCTTGGCAGATTCCAGATAGACCAGATTCTTATGGTCCGTAAGGACCACCACCTGATGTTTGGCTCCCTCCAGCCAATGTCTCCACTCTTCAAAAGCCCACTTCATGGCCAACAACTCCCGATTACCCATGTCATAATTACGTTCAGTAGGAGAAAATTTTCGAGAGAAAAAGGCACAAGGGTTACTTTTAGAGGTCTCTGGATCTTTTTGGGACAAAACGGCACCTGCCCCAATTTCAGAGGCATCAACCTCCACCTGAAATGGCAGAGAAACATCAGGCTGCCGTAGAACAGGAGCAGAAGTGAATCTCTGCTTAAGTTCCTGAAATGCAGAGACTGCCTCAGGAGGCCAATTCACCACATCAGAACCCTTTCTGGTCAAATCAGTTAATGGTTTAACAATAACAGAGAAATTACCAATAAATTTACGATAAAAATTGGCAAAACCCAAAAATCTCTGAAGAGCCTTTAATGAAGTAGGTTGGACCCAATCACAGATGGCCTGAACCTTGACCGGGTCCATTTCAATAACAGATGGGGACAAAATAAATCCCAGAAATGAGATCCTCTGTACGCCAAAAAGACACTTTGATCCCTTCACATACAGAGCATTCTCTCTCAAAATCTGGAATACAGTTCGAACATGTTTCACATGAGAGTCCCAGTCATTAGAAAAAATCAAGATATCATCCAAATAAACAATCAGAAATTTATCCACAAAGTCCCTGAAAATGTCATTCATGAAGGACTGGAAGACGGAAGGAGCATTAGTGAGCCCAAAGGGCATCACTAGGTACTCAAAATGCCCTTCAGGGGTATTGAATGCCGTCTTCCATTCATCCCCGTGCTTAATGCGAATAAGGTTATACGCCCCCCTGAGGTCAAGCTTGGTAAACCAAGTAGCGTTTTTCACCCTGGAAAACAGGTCAGAAATCAAGGGTAACAGGTATTGATATTTCACAGTAATATTGTTCAAGAGACGATAATCAATACACGGCCTTAATGAACCATCTTTTTTGGCCACAAAGAAAAAACCGGCACCTAAGGGTGAAGAGGATGGTCTGATATGACCCTTCTCCAATGATTCCTTGATATAAGACCGCATAGCGTCATGTTCAGGAACAGACAAGTTAAAAAGGCGACCTTTAGGGAATTTACTACCCGGCACTAATTCAATAGCGCAGTCATAGCTCCTATGGGGAGGCAAGGATGCAGATTTACTTTCGCTAAACACATCAGAAAAATCAAACAAAAAGTCAGGAACATCCTGAGCCTGGGGGGAGGCAGAAAAAACAGGAGTGTTGGTATTAACACATTGGCAGCCCCAACTGGTTACAGACACAGATTTCCAATCCAAAACAGGATTATGAGACTGTAACCAAGGGAAACCCAGCACGATAATGTCATGCAGATTATATAGAACCAAAAATTTGCAGCACTCCTGGTGATCAGGTTCAACCCTCATTATCACCTGAGTAGAGAACTGAGGTTTATTCTCAGCCAAAGGGGTAGAATCGATCCCCAGTAGGGGAATAGACTTCTGTAGGGGTATCAAGGGAAACCCACAACGTTTAGCAAAATCATAATCCATCAGGTTAATAGCTGCTCCAGAATCAACGAAAGCCTGCGCAGAAAATGAGGACAGAGAGCATATCAGAGTGACAGTTAATAAAAACTTAGTCTGAACACTACCCAAGACAACTGAGCGTGCAAAACGTCTTCCCCGCTTAGGGCAGACTGAAATAGCATGAGAGGCATCACCACAGTAGAAACATAACCCATTGCGCCTTCGAAACTCATGACGCTGTGCCCCAGACACCACTCTATCACACTGCATGGGCTCAGAAGCTGGCTCACAAGGCAACACCATTCCACGCATACCTCTCCGCTCACGCAAACGTCTGTCAATTTGAATCGCTAATGACATAGAATCATTGAGACCAGAGGGGACAGGGAATCCCACCATAACATCCTTTACATTATCTGACAGACCCTTCCGGAAAAGGGCCGCCAAAGCGTCGTCATTCCATTTGGTCAGGACTGCCCACCTACGGAATCTCTGACAGTATAACTCAGCGTCATCAAGCCCCTGATTTAATGCCAACAAGGTTTTTTCAGCTTGATCAGTGACATTAGGCTCATCGTACAATAACCCCAAAGCCTGAAAAAATGCATCAACATCACTCAAAACAGGATCCCCAGGTATCAGGGAAAAAGCCCAATCCTGAGGATCGCCGCGCAGGAGAGAGATGATAATTTGAACCTGCTGCGCTGCGTTTCCTGAGGACTTAGATTTTAAGGCAAAAAACAATTTACAATTATTTTTGAAATTCTAAAACTTAGCTCGATCCCCCAAAAACAAATCTGGCATGGGAATCCTAGGTTCCACAACAGGCAACCTAGCAAGATATGCAGCAATACTCTGAACCTCAGTGGCAAGCTGATCCACACGGCCAGACAACCGTGCAAACTCCATTGGGAGAAAAGATCCTCCCCAGCACCCAGAGATACAGAGGGAAAAAAATGCAACAAACAGAAAAATATCTCTGACAACTCTGACAACCTTTTTTCTTTCACAATATTTTTCCCTTCTGTGAGTACCATACAATTTTCAATTTTTTAGGCCGGTGATACTGTTATGTTTCGGTAGCTGAGGAGAGCAGGCAAAAAGGCAATACACCAGAGCAGTTGGAATCTATGAGATTGCAGTACCCTGACTAACCACCACAACTAGAGGCAGCCGTGGAGCGTTCCTACGTTGGTCCTAGACGCCTCGTCACAGCCTGAGAAACTAACTACACCTAAAGACAGAAACAGGAAAGCTATCTGCCCCGGAGCAGAACCCCAAAGATAATAGAAAGCCCCCAAACATGTAATGGCGGTTAGACAAGAGGAAATACTGACACAGAAAGAAAATACTATGAGCAAACGCTGGGGCCCAAACTATCTAAATAGAAAAGGATAGGAAGGGTACTTACTGCAATCCCAGAAAACCCTGAAAAGCACCAACTCTACTAATTTCAAAATCACCTGAGATCACACGACCTCTACCACCTAAATTAGTTCTCTGGTGTAACAAAATAAAAACAGCAGCCACTGAAAAAACTGGAAAAAGCAAAAGAACAAAACTCAGTGGCTGAACTAAACTGAGAGGGCAGAAGCCCCGGAGGGGACCCTGAAGGCCCCCAAAGAAGTGCAGTACAAAATGCAAAAATATAGCAAAAACACAAAAGAAGCAAAAGTCTTATCTGTAAGCAGGAGATGCAGACACGACACAGCAGGCTACAAAGGAAACTGGAATGAAGGATTCAGACCAGAACAATTGATCACCGGCAACCCTGATGGGAAAATGACTCCCTTATATAAGACCAGTCAGTAACACCTGATTCCCAGTCCTCACAATCTTCACTAGCACCGCTTGTAACCACCAGAGGGAGCCTCTGCTCAGAACTCATCTCAAACCCATTCACAACAGGAGGCGGTGTCAGAGGGTGTCAGCCATGTTTCTGTGAGAGCGAGGAAAGCAAGATTGCGAGAGAGAAAGAGGTCATGAATCACATGAAGCTTATTGCAGATGGAGCGGGCATTCCAGAGTGCTCCAGAGAGAGGGAGCAGGGGTGTGGGTGTCAATGGCACGGGTTTTACGTTGGAAAGATTGCGGTAGTTCTTATTAGATAGGGAACGGTAGGAAGGAGTACTAATGGTGGGTATGAACTGTGGAGGTCCAGGATTTGGAGATATGTCACCAGCAGTGAGGAGGAGCAGAGAAAGGGAGAGCAGGTGGGAGAAGGAGAGAGGGAAGCTTGTTTTGTGTTTTATTAGGACAGATTTGAGGTTGAGGAGCAGGTCAGCAGAGGAGGTCAGGTGGGGAGGAAGGAGGGAAGGGGAGATGATTATTTGATTAGAGGGTGCTGGGGTTTGGGGATAGCAAAGGAGAGAGAGGATTAACGGAGCAAACACTGTGAAGGCATATGTAAACATGGTGAAAGAGTAAAGGTACTGCCACACTAAACAATCCCGCTAGCGATCACGATAACGACGCATACTAATGCGATCGCTAGCGGGATTGTTTCTATATCGCTAAGTGCGGCCACATTTAGCGATATAGTTAACGACGCTATTGTCACGCTGTATAGCAGATATATATATATGTGATGACAGTAATCTATATCAAAAGGGCAACATACAATATAACATGCGCATAGATATATGATAACATAGAATTACCTGACAGAAAGTCCAGTGGGTCAATACGGAATCCGTTATACGCTGTCTCGGCTAGAGGGTGACCGGGGTCTATGCTGACCCTAAACTGGGGTCCTAACTAATCCCTCTACCTGGAGGTACTGTTAAAGGTACAGAGGTCCAGGCCACCAGCGTAAACCCTGTCTCCTATCAATCCCTGCCAACTGTAATCTAGTCCTAAGAAGGACCCTGATTACCACCAAAGGGAATGAACAGGTAACGGTTAATGAACAGAAAGACATACAAGAAAGACAAGAAATAAAGTAAATAAAGTCTTACATATAACACTCACACACAGTAGGAACACCTAAGGTCTCAGAGATAAACTATAAGCTATAAGAGTAAAAACAACTAAGGAGCTCTTAGCTTAAGTATTCTCAGAACCGATCCAGTCTGCTAGACTACATGAATGCTTTCACCGGCATCTAACAAGCAGACTGGCAGGTATATGAAGGAATCTAATTAGAACATAATCAAAAGCAGCCGGGCGAGGCTGGACCTAGTCTTAGCAAAGAGCTAGGTAAAATTAACTCCCTCATTACCAAACACAAAGAAACAGCAACTCAGCTGTGAGAAGTCAGAGTGTGTAATCGCGACGATCCTTGTGGCGATACACCCATGACAGTACCCCCCCCTCTACGAGGGGACTCCGGACCCTCAGGGCCAGGTCTGCCCGGGTGAGTTGTGTGAAAGGTCCGAACCAATCGATCTGCGTTAACATCAGACGCAGGGACTCACGTCCTCTCCACAGGACCATACCCCCTCCAATGAACCAAGTACTGAAGGGATCGGCGACTGAGACGTGAGTCAATGATTTTCGACCCATGAAATTCCACGTTATCATTGACCACCACTGAAGGCGGAGGTAGAGGTGACGGTATGACTGGTGCCACATACTTTTTAAGTAATGACTTGTGAAACACATTATGAATTTTAAACGTAGGAGGGAGGTCCAGACGAAATGCCACAGGATTAATTATGGAACTGATCCTGTACGGCCCGATGAATCTGGGACCCAACCTCCAGGAGGAAACTTTAAGTTTTATATTCCTGGTAGACAACCAAACTAGATCGTTCACCTTCAGATCTAGACCAGAAACTCTCCCCCTATCAGCCATCCGTTTGTAACGGTTCCCCGTAACCTTCAATCTTAACCGATCTGGAACTATCAGTCTCCCTGGAAGTCCCACCGGGGCGTCCCCCTGAGCCCCCAATACCTCCCCCTCAAGCTCAGAGCATACAGCTGACACTACAACTCCCTCCTGAGGAATAGGAACCGGATCATCTGTCTTCCCGGCCCCTGGGAAAGTACGAGATAAGGCATCAGGAAGCAACTTTATTGAGCAGTCATATGCGCGATGAGGAGGTAACTCTTTACACCCCTCCTCTGAGAACATCTCCCCAAAGTCCTCCAGAAAAGGAGACAAAGTCCTAGGCACAACCGCACCGATGACCGTGCTCATGCAGTTATTCCTGCAAAATTCACCCCACTGGCTTATCTTTCCGGATTGCCAATCAATCACTGGGTTATGTTTAGCCAACCAAGGAAGTCCCAACACAATAGGAGTAGGTAGACCCTCCAACACATAACAAGACAATTGCTCTTTATGTCTTGCCCCTACTCGAAGATCTATGTTATGAACAGCTTGTACCAAGCTACCTTGACCGAGAGGTCTAGAATCAATAGAGACTATAGGGACCGGTTTGGCCAATACACTCAGTTGCATACCATGCACCTGGGCAAACCGAGCGTCCACCAGATTAGCCCCGGACCCACTATCAAGAAAAACAGAAATCCTCTCAGTTCTAGTACCAATCACCACCTCCGCAGGCACGAGAAACTGAGAGGGATTTGGGGACGAAATACACACTCCCAGGTTAACTCCTTTGCTCGAAGAGGCCCGGGATGGACACCCCCCAACAAAATGTCCCTCTCTCCCGCAAAAGAAACACCTTCTAGTCTTGCGGTGCACCGCCAATTCCTTCCTACAAAAAGATGTCCCTCCCAACTGCATGGGTTCCTCAGAACAGACCAGGGGAACCTCAGTATAAGGGACTTTAGTAGTAGGTGGAGTCATCACGGGAGGCGGAGTTACCTCGCGTCTTCCCCGAATTCGTCTATCCATGCGAATAGCGAGGGCCATAGCAGCCTCCAGTGATGGAGGAGAATCATACTGAGCCAACACATCTTTTAATTTGTCAGACAACCCTTGACAAAACTGGCTCCTAAGAGCTGGGTCATTCCACTGAGTATCTGTTGCCCATCTACGGAACTCAGAAGAATATTCCTCCGCTGGACGATTTCCTTGCCGTATTTTACGCAACTTTGTTTCAGCAAGGGAAACTCGATCCGGATCATCATATACCAGACCCAGGGCAGTAAAAAATCGATCCACTGACTGGAGATCTGGGGAGCCTGGAGGAATAGAGAACGCCAAGATTGAGGGTCCCTTGTAAGAGCGAGATAACAATTCCCACCCTCTGCTCTTCACTCCCAGATGACCGAGGCCGCAGCCGAAAGTACAATTTACATGCCTCCCGGAAAGTAAAAAATTTGTCCCGCCCACCAGTGAACCTGTCCGGGAGAGCAACCTTAGGTTCAGATCTGGTTTGCTCCGGGGGGAACAAAACCTTGGACTTAATGTCTGCAAACTCCATGGACAACCCCTGCAACTGCCGGGCCAGCTGGGCTACTGGATCCATGACAGCTGGAGAGAATCTTTTGTATGTCCGGTGAAAATGTCACGCTGTATAGCAGATATATATATATGTGATGACAGTAATCTATATCAAAAGGGCAACATACAATATAACATGCGCATAGATATATGATAACATAGAATTACCTGACAGAAAGTCCAGTGGGTCAATACGGAATCCGTTATACGCTGTCTCCGGATAGAGGGTGACCGGGGTCTATGCTGACCCTAAACTGGGGTCCTAACTAATCCCTCTACCTGGAGGTACTGTTAAAGGTACAGAGGTCCAGGCCACCAGCGTAAACCCTGTCTCCTATCAATCCCTGCCAACTGTAATCTAGTCCTAAGAAGGACCCTGATTACCACCAAAGGGAATGAACAGGTAACGGTTAATGAACAGAAAGACATACAAGAAAGACAAGAAATAAAGTAAATAAAGTCTTACATACAACACTCACACACAGTAGGAACACCTAAGGTCTCAGAGATAAACTATAAGCTATAAGAGTAAAAACAACTAAGGAGCTCTTAGCTTAAGTATTCTCAGAACCGATCCAGTCTGCTAGACTACATGAATGCTTTCACCGGCATCTAACAAGCAGACTGGCAGGTATATGAAGGAATCTAATTAGAACATAATCAAAAGCAGCCGGGCGAGGCTGGACCTAGTCTTAGCAAAGAGCTAGGTAAAATTAACTCCCTCATTACCAAACACAAAGAAACAGCAACTCAGCTGTGAGAAGTCAGAGTGTGTAATCGCGACGATCCTTGTGGCGATACACCCATGACAGCTATCGCCGTTAGCGATCTTCTTAACGACTTTAGCGGTACAAAAGTACCGCTAAATCGCTAAGAAAAGGTGCCACACTAGCGATATATACTTACCCAGCGGGAGCGCCGACGATAAAATAGGGTCCGGAGCGATTCCAGCGACGAGCGAGATCACAGCAGGAAGCTCGTCGCTGGAAGCTGCCGCACTGAACAACATCGCTAACGGGATCGCTAAATAGTGATGTTTTTTAGCGATCCCGTTAGCGATATTGTTCAGTGTGGCATACCCTTAAGATGGGTAATTAGAAAAGCCAGGTACAAGTAATTAGAAGTGCTTTCTCAGCAGACACACCCAAAAGAGACATAGTGTGGGGTCCTGACTCCTGCCGTGACTAACTGCCGTTGAAATAACTGCAGCTTCACTGTACTTTTGCTGCAGTGGTACTTCTGCTGCATGTGCGTGCCTGACCCCACACGCGTGCCCCCCTTAGACTGCTACTGAATATATAGGACTGAGTAGAGGATCAGGTGGGAGGAGTTGTGGGAGCTGCTTTGGGATAAATTAGCAGCTGGCCAGCACACCAGGGAAGCTTACACAATCAAAGGCACAAGGCCTGGCTGCATCCATATGCTGGTAACACCTTGCACCTGATAGCATCTCTACTGGCCCCAGCATGGCTATACAGCAGTAAGTATTGAATACAATGCAACAAATTAATTTAGCAAACATTCAGCAGCCACTGTTATATACCATTTAAAGGAAAAAGTTGCACAGTAGTAAAAGTCAGCCCACAGCAAGCAGAGGTTGTAGAGATTGTACCATTTAAAGGAAAAGTTGCACAGTAGTAAAAGTCAGACCACAGCAAGCAGAGGTTGTAGAGATTGTACCATTTAAAGGAAAAGTTGCACAGTAGTAAAAGTCAGACCACAGCAAGCAGAGGTTGTAGAGATTGTACCATTTAAAGGAAAAGTTGTACAGTAGTAAAAGTCAGACCACAGCAAGCAGAGGTTGTAGAGATTGTACCATTTAAAGGAAAAGTTGCACAGTAGTAAAAGTCAGACCACAGCAAGCAGAGGTTGTAGAGATTGTACCATTTAAAGGAAAAGTTGCACAGTAGTAAAAGTCAGACCACAGCAAGCAGAGGTTGTAGAGATTGTACCATTTAAAGGAAAAGTTGCACAGTAGTAAAAGTCAGACCACAGCAAGCAGAGGTTGTAGAGATTGTACCATTTAAAGGAAAAGTTGCACAGTAGTAAAAGTCAGACCACAGCAAGCAGAGGTGAGAGCAGAGCAAAGAATGAAAGAAATACATTCAGTAAGACCACTAATGTTTGATGACAATGTTGGTTTGATTTCTTTCATCAGCAGTTGATCTTGCAGTAAGAATATTTGAAATCTATTTATATGAACAACTGAACATATATGACTTATAACCTCAATGTGCAAATGTCTAATTTGTAAATGTTGTAATTCGTCTAGGAGTCTCATTTGAATTTAAATGGCAAAATTTATTTAATAATAAGAATCTTAATTTGTCCCACAGGATAAAATTTGACATGCCAACACATAATTTGTACTATATAAGTTAATAAAATGCATATATTACTTGGAAAGGCATGCAATCCTTATGGGTATTTATTTTGCTTGAAGCTATTGAACCTTCTTTAGTCATCCCAATCAATCAACATTTCATTAATCTCCCCCGAGAGTAGATTTCCATTTCATGAGTCAAGTACTGTATAGTGGTCCCTAAGAAATGTAGACATATAAGTAAGAACTCTGCTATACATTAATTGTGTGTTAATCACAAGTTCAACATGCATGTATGTACGACACAACATTTCTTTCAGATATTCTTCTATAATTTACACTTATACATACACTCCCTGACAGAAGTTATGTCGCTTATCCATGTTATGTAAATCAAAGCTTATAACCTGACGTTAAATTCATCCGTTGGTTTTATAAATTACTCTTTTGAAAGCTGAAACCCTCCCAAATTTGATTTAGGTTAAGAAAATAAATTGGCATCAATGCTGAAATATTGATCATTTAATGAACAGAGAATGGTCAGATTTTGGAAAGACAAAAGTTTTGTCGCCTGGTCATATAATGCACCCAATCCTATTTTACATCCTCACCTGTGCTCAGTAAATGATCGGTTAATTAGTGGGTGTGTATAAAAAGAAACCCAACACCCCAGACCTTCACTTGAACTGCAACTTGAGCTCTGACAACATGCCAAAAATCCACCCTGTGACCAAAGCCTTGATTATCAAGAGGCTGAAGACCAGATACACTGCAGAGGTGGCTGGCACCATTGGTGTGTCTCAGCGTCAAGTACAAAGAATTAGAAAAAGATTTGAAGAGACTGGAGATGTGTTTGACAAGCCCAGGTCCGGCAGACCCCGCAAGACAACTGTTCAGGAGGAATGTTTGTTGGTTAGAAAATCCAAAGCAAGCCCCTCTTCCACTGCAGCAGAGCTCCAACAGGCCTGGTCACCTCAAGGCTCTGTGTCAACTAGAACAGTTTGTAGGAGTCTGTCTCGAAATGGCCTCCATGGTCGAATCAGTGCCCAGAAGCCAGCACTAAACAAAAGGCAAATAAAAAACTGTGTGGCATTTGCAAAGTCCCACAGCCTGCTAAACAGATGGACGCTGGAAAAGTAGCAGAAGGTGGATTTCTCTGATGAATCTTCAGTAGAATTACACCACAGCCGCCGCAAATACTGCAGAAGACCTACTGGAGCCTATATGGATCCAAAATACACCCAGAAAACAGTTAAATTTGGTGGTGGAAAGATCATGGTCTGGTGTTACATTTAGTATGGGGTGTGCGAAACATTTGCAAAGTGGAAGGCAATATCAATAGCCTAAAATATCAAGAAGCATTAGCTACCTCTTACATTCCAAATCATAAAAGGGATCAAATTCTGCAGCAGGATGGTGCTGCATCACATACATCCATCTCTACAACAAAGTTCCTCCAGGCAAAAAAGATCAATGTGCTCAAGGACTGGCCAGCCCAGTCACCAGACATGAACATCATTGAGCATGTTTGGGGTAGGATGAAAGAGGAAGCTTGGAAGACAAAACCAAAGAATCTAGATGAACTCTGGGAGGCATGTAAGATTGCGTTATGTGCTATTCCTGATGACTTCATTAACAAATTGTATGAATCATTGTTGAACCGCATGGATGCAGTCCTTCAAGCTCATGGAAGTCACACAAAATAGTAAATATGACTCTAATAGCACCACAACTTCATTCACCAATGTTATGCAAAATATATTTGTATTTTAAGATAATTATTTGTTTGAATATCACATTACTTTCTGTGGGCGACAAAACTTTTGCCTTGCCAAAATCTGACCATTCTGTGTTCATTAAATGATCAATATTTCAGCATTGACGGCAATTTATTTTCTTAACCGAAACCAAATTTGGGAGGGTTTCAGCTTTCAAAAGAATGATTTATAAAACCAATGGATGAATTTAACGTCCGGTTATAAGCTTTGATTTACATAACATGGATAAGCGACATAACTTCTGTCAGGGAGTGTAACTGAAGCAATCAACTTTATGAACAGAAAGACAGGAGATTAAAAGGGCAAAATGTACCTTTGTTGTGTTGATCAATTTTTAATACTCACCTTTTCAATTTCTCTAAATAAATCAGACTTATTTGGATTGTCCAATTTTATCTATTGTTAGCCCCTAGGCTCAGTTATATGTAAAACCTAGAATAAAAATAATATATAAATACCCTACCTTAAGTTAATAAATAATAGTAAAACATGTAACAAATATAGGGTACTTAGTTGACACTATTTTGAACAAAAGAACGTAATGTCATCCCGCCATGATAAGATGTACCCAATTAGGATGGTCCCTAACTTTAGCAACTCACCTACTATGTGCTGGAGGGGGTGAAGGTGTCAGAGCAGTAAAAGCTAAATAGACAAGGAGTACAGCCCAAAGGGGAGTGCACATTTTTCCAAATGTGCCAAGTATTCAAAACTAAAGCTAAACTGTTGTGGAGCGTATGCAGCAGATTTGGGACCAGGTAGTGGAGAGGTTGTCCCTCTCTTAGGAGAAGGCCCAGCGGTTTGCCAACCGGCATAGGACTGATGGTCCTCGGTTTAAAGTTGGCTGGAGGGAGCCTCCCTTATATCAAGCCAGTCTGTGAATCCTGATTGCCAATCCTCATTGAATGGTTCAGTACTGTTTGTAACCACCAGAGGGAGCTTCTGCTCAGAATTCATTTACAAAACATTCACAACAGTAATCCTGTTTCCTTTCGTTTACTTCTTCCACGGACATTTAAGATCCATAACGTGTTCCACAAGTCCTTATTGAAGAGGTTTGTTGAGCCAGTGGTTTGGAGCGTATGCAGCAGATTTGGGACCAGGTAGTGGAGAGGTTGTCCCTCTCTCAGGAGAAGGCCCAGCGGTTTGCCAACCGGCATAGGACTGATGGTCCTCGGTTTAAAGTTGGCTGGAGGGAGCCTCCCTTATATCAAGCCAGTCTGTGAATCCTGATTGCCAATCCTCATTGAATGGTTCAGTACTGTTTGTAACCACCAGAGGGAGCTTCTGCTCAGAATTCATTTCCAAAACATTCACAACACTAAACCCAAAATCATGGGCCAGCATACCCATTGGTATAAGTACAATGAGCAGTTACCTGTTTGTGTAAGTACAATGTGTAGTTGCACATTCACATAATGGCCATTAACTGTAAAAACCTAGAATAAACCTATGGAAAAAAGGTGTACCCAATCAAGACGAGCTTTACCTACGCTTCCATAGTCTAGCACTATCTATCCACTACTGATGCAGCCTTTGATGATTGTGTTAGTGGCGATGCCATGTACAGCAGCCAATTACTACTGAGCTCAGCTCTTCAGCCGCTGTAGGCAACATGAACTGCTGAGCTGATTATTGCTGCTTGCTGTCAATGAGTTGTCACCACTGCAGCCAATCAACAAAGACTGGCAGTAAGGCAGTGATAGACCTGGGTAAAGTGTGTAAAGGTCAGTTTCTTATTTTATACATAATTGAGATTAAAGGAGCTAACCACTTTAGCCTACATTTTTAATTTTGCTTAGAGGCTGCTGAGAACTTGTGAAAGACCCTTCTAAGGAAAGATTGTAGGCAGACAGGTTCACAGGGAATATGTCAACTATATCTGTCGTAATAATTTTGTACTGATACATATTTTGCTATAAACTGTTTTTATTTCCTAATTGCAGATTTTTTAATTCCATTTTCCGTACATGTTATGAGGACAGACTTCTTTACACGAGTTACATCTTTAGATCTACTATATGGAGCACAGACAATAGTCTGAGGATGTTCGTTGACTTCTATGTGAGAGTTTTCTAGGCATGTTCTGTGATCTGTGCAGAGGTTGTTGTGCAGCGAAGGGAAAGGAGGAGCTGTGATTATCACCTAATATGAATGGTGCATCTCATGTTATCTATATATGGCAACTATTCATTGTAATCCCTCCTGTAATGATAATTAGATGACTGCTAAAAGAAAATTTCTGTAGAAAAAGAAGTGTCAGCGTATTATGAGGTTGAATAGATGGACTCGAAATGGCATTATTTTAGTATTTTTTTTAAATATACAGACTGATATGGAAAATTGAGACACATCACCAATGTTATTTTATTTTCTTTTGTTATATTTTTTACATAAAACTTTATTAACATTAAAATATGATTAATGCATTAAAACAGTAAGATATGACGGAGGTAATAAAACACCAGTGCCTTCTGACTTTGTTGGTAAAAAACAGACATTAAGCAGCAATATTTTAGAATACAACATTAAGTATAACTGAGAAGGAGGATATAAAATATGAATCGCTGAAAATCAAAGCAAAATCAGTAAATATAACACTATACAACTGAGTAACTTACAACAAAACTTATACTGTATGGCAGACCTGCCAGTAGATTTCATAATACAAATGGCATACAGTATTAAATAGACTTGTTGAGATTGATGTTTCTAGTTTGAAAATGTACACTAGAATGCATGAAAAACACTTTTTGAAAGTTTAAGCACAACCTCCAGGCACCTAGCATGATTGACAACTCCTCACTGACCCTCCCTTCTGCTGCTGTTGAGATTGTATGTTCATTACAAGATGCATCTGTTAGTTGGGTTAAAGGGGTGGACTGGCACATAAAATATATTTTATACATTTTTATCCTTAAATCCTGACTATTTTAGCAGTTTACTTTATTACACAACTCCCTACACTTTTACCTATCTAGATATTCCATAAATGTGTCATTTTTTTACTGTACTTCATTCTAAAGCAGGTCATCTATAGGGGGCAGTGTTGCCGTTACTCACTATTTTACTGCATCTCTGCCCCCTCTGAAGATGTCCTGGATCCTGGGTGATGGTCCCTGTGGGAGAGGTGAGTGAAGTGCCGGCACTCTGCTCCTATCTTCACAATCATAGCTTTTAAACTGTGAAAGATGTTAGCAGGGTGTGGCGATACAAGCAGTGAGTGACACCCGTGCCACCCCATAGTGTCTAGCATTGCCTTTAAATGAATTGTCATCATGGGACAGCATTGGTGTCACTCACTGCTTTTAGCACGTCCTCTAGAATGGTCAGCAGGGGGCAGCAATAGAAGCAGTGAGTGACACCTGCTCTGCCCCCTAGTGATGATTTGTTTGAGGGCAATGCTAAAAGCAATGAGTGCCCACTGAATTGTCATCATGGGACAGCACTAGTGTCACTCACTGTTTTTAGCACGTCCTCTAGAATGGTGTCAGCAGGGGGCGGCAATAGAAGCAGAGGGCAATGCTAAAAGCAATGAGTGCCCACTGATGACGATTTGTTGGATAACGGTGCTAGAAGCTGTGAGTCTGTGCTAGTGTCACTCAGTGCTTCTATTTCTGTCCCCTTTTGACATCTTTCACAGAATCTATAGCTGCGAAGGAGATATGAGCAGAGTGCCGGAGCTTCACTCACATCTCCCACAGCGCCCATCACTCAGGATCCGGGATATCTTCAGAGGGGGCAGTGAGGCAAGAAACTAGTGAGTAAGTGCAACACTGACCCATGATCACATCTTGATGCAAGAGAGCCGATGAACTCTACGGGGAGTGAGTGCAGCTCCAGCCTCCTGTGATGCTACGTTTGAGATGGCTCTGAAGCGAATTATAATAGGAAATATAGTAAAAAAATACACATTGATGGATTACATAAATAGGGAAAAGTGTAGGGTATTGTGTAATAAAGCAAATTACAGAAGTGGTTAGGGTATAAGAATAAATTGTTAGGAAATGCATTTTAAGTAACGGATCACTTATATTTCACCAATTCCAAATTACATTTGATCTCATGAATTCTCTCTTTAGATCAGCAGTACCCAGCTTCAATTAAAAGGTCTAATAAATAATGCATAAAGTTTATATTGTGAAATTGCGACATATCTGCTTTAAAATGGTGTAATGAAACTGATCTAAACAGAAGACAAATCTGTATTCAGCCAGTGTGGATGAACTTTATAAGTTTTGGAGACCATGGAAAAGTACATTTACATTGTTCAGAATATACATGGATGTAATACAGGGTAATACAGTTTGTTTTATGCTCTAGATATACAAGAACATAATAGTCAACAACCAGTTTGCTACACTAATATTTAGACTAGTGGATGACCTAATGCGTTAATCAGGTTGCTGGTATCACTTTTGTATTTAATAGATCACATTGAATCTAACTCTATGAAGACATTAGATGCGGATTCATATTGCCTGTGAGTTAGAGGATACAGTCATATTACCATTATGTTGCATACAAGTGTTTAATATACTATTATTTTCAGCAGTTTTCAAGTTCCACTGATCTCAGACATGTGTAATATAAGGACTCTGTTCTTTCAGAGCCTTCGCTTTCTAGCTCAATATTGAATTATAGGCGAGTAACCTTTAGCTTCAAATGGAGAATGGTTATTACAGCTATAGATGGAATATTATGTTTCTATTGCATGCATAACACATATACAATTTTCCCGTCACATAGATATTTTGCTGATGAAATCTATTACAAGCTATAGACTGTAACATCTGTAAATACAGAATATAGCCAGATAATATAAATGTAATCCCTGCTCCACGGGCAACCTAGGAATTTCAGACAACATCATTCCACAATCCTTATTACCCAACTGACTGTTTATATGTTCAAGAGACGACAGGGGGCATGCTGAAACACAGCTTGTGAATTAAATAATCTGTGGGTATGATCTGAGGGCAGCGCCATTCTTAAAATATAAACCAGGCGACCTGCATATAAACATTAAAATATACAAAAAATAGATATAATGTGCAATAACAAGACCTAACACATAGGAAATATACTGCAGGAGGTATTCATGAAAACTATAACATTGGCTTCTAGAAAGACATTTCTGTGTATTGAGTTGCTCTCTTTATACCTTTAGACAGATTCTCAAACACTGATAACTCCTTTTAGATCAGTAGAGATCTTTATTATTAATCTTCCACACATTTTAAGACGTTATGAGATCACCTGTTCTATTAGTTTGTTCCAGTAGTCACCATTTTAGATTCTTTACAGCTTGGATTAAAGATCAGCGGATTGATCTGTGGAGGATCAACTTGGGGTTGAATTTCTTGATTTTCACAGTTTCACGCAAATTAAAACAATTTGAGATTTAATTCGCGGTTTGCCATACAAAAAAATAAATCTTTCCCGACACCACTTTCCTCACTGTTGAAGAATCAGAAAGTGAGCTAATGTTATGTTGATTGGCAGTGTGGGCCTCCCATAAAGCCCTGCTGCTCTGACATATAGTGGATTATCATACTTTATACAGTGATGATCAGTACTAAGGCCATCACAGATCAGTGGTTCCAAGCAGAATCATTTTCCATCTCCAGAGTCACTGCTAAGTTTCTCTCTTCTGTATAGTGTAAGTTCTTATGGTCAGCAGGATCCTCTCTCTCAACTGTAGAGTGTAAGCTCTTATGGTCAGCGGGGTCCTCTCTGCTGTAAATGTAACTTATGTCACAGGTCCCTCTCTCACGTAAGTGTAAGTCTTATGGCAGGGTCCTCTCTCTCATCTGTAGAGTGTAAGCTCTTATGGTCAGCAGGGTCATCTCTCTCATCTGTAGAGTGTAAGCTCTTATGGTCAGCAGGGTCCACTCTCTCATCTATAGAGTGTAAGCTCTTATGGTCAGCAGGGTCTCTCACGTAAGTTAACTCTATGTCTCAGTCTCCTCATCTAGAGTGTAAGCTCTTATGGTCAGCAGGGTCCTCTCTCATTTGTAGAGTGTAAGCTCTTATGTCGCGGACCTCTCTCCAACTAGAGTTAAACCTATGGTCACGTCTCTCTCATCTGTAGAGTGTAAGCTCTTATGGTCAGCAGGGTCCTCTCTCATTTGTAGAGTGTAAGCTCTTATGGTCAGCAGGATCCTCTCTCTCAACTGTAAGTGAGCTTGGTCACAGATCCTCTCTCAACTTATGAGGTCTTGGTCAGCAGGGTCCTCTCTCTCATCTGTAGAGTGTAAGCTCTTATGGTCAGCAGGGTTATCTCTCTCATCTATAGAGTGTAAGCTCTTATGGTCAGCAGGGTCCTCTCTCATCTGTAGAGTGTAAGCTCTTATGGTCAGCAGGGTCCTCTCTCTCATCTGTAGACTGTAAGCTCTTATGGTCAACAGGGTCATCTCTCTCTCATCTGTAGAGTGTAAGCTCTCAGGGTCCGCAGGGTCCTCTCTCATCTGTAGAGTGTAAGCTCTTGCGGTCAGCAGGGTTCTCTCTCATCTGTAGAGTGTCAGCTCTTATGATATAGAGGGTCCTCTCTCTCTCTCTCATCTGTAGAATGTAAGCCTTTATGGTCATCAGGGTCCTTTCTCTCATCTCTAGAGTGTAAGCTCTTTAGGTCAGCAGGGTCATCTCTCTCATCTGTAGAGTGTAAACTCTTAAGGTCAGTAGGGTCCTCTATCTCTCATCTGTAGAGTGTAAGCTTTTATGGTCTGCAGGGTCCTCTCTTTCCTGTAGAGTGTGAGCTCTTATGGTCAGCAGGGTCCCCTCTCTCATCTATAGAGTGTAAGCGCTTATGGTCAGCAGGGTCCTCTCCCTTTTCTGTAGAGTGTAAGCTTTTATGGTCAGCAGGGTCCTCTCTCTCCTGTAGAGTGTAAGTTCTTATGGTCAGTGGTGTCCTCTCTCTCTTCTGTAGAGTGTAATCTCTTATGGTCAGCAGGGTCCTTTCTTTCTTCTGTAGAGTGTAAGCTCTTATGGTCAGCAGGGTTTTCTTTCTCGCTCTTTTCTCCCATGTGTATTTTCTGAGCATTTGTAAGCTTTACTGTATTGAGATTTGTGCAAATTTATTAGCCCTAAATCAAATTATTTGGAAAAAGTAGGCAAATTTGAATTTCAAAAGATCTGTTATCTCTTGGTGTGATACCTAGTTTGTGAAAAAGACTCCCTTCTATTAGCCAGAGAATAGAATCTCTCACAAAGGTCAGAGTTCATGCTAGTGGACCCAAATTGCGCATGTATTACAGATGGGTAAAATGTATGGCTAATTCAGCTGATGATTGAGGGTTTAGAAAAGCAGTACTGCAGTATTAGGCCGGTGTCAGACTCACCGTACAAAAATACGGAGTGTATTGTACGGCCGTATTACGCCAAAATGTTGCTGGCACAACAATCCGTATTTCATGCGTTTTCAGGGTGCGGCTGCGTATTTCGCGCATGTAAGCATCCGTATGCAATCCGTATGGCATCAGTACAGCGTATTTTTCTCGCAGCCTTGCAAAATGGACATTTAACGGTTTTTAGGCCTGAAACTCATTGAAATCATCTTGCGTATTTCTCGCAAGTCACAAGTCTGGTCCGTGTGTAATCCGTTGTTTTCTCGCACCCATAGACTTTCATTGGCGTACAACGGGCGTAATACGCGTACAATCGCAGCATGCTGCGGGTGACTCGCACCGTAAGATATGGCCGAGAAAAAAATGCATGATCAGAGCTGCCCCATAGAGAAATATTGGTCCGTGTGTAATGCGTGGCTTTCACGCCTCTCACTCGTCCGTATTCCTACCTAGTGTGACGCCGGCCTTATAGTACAAGCAATCAAACAATAGCAGGTTCATGTCCATTAGTGAGAAAAAAAGATATTAAAAAATAAATATAAATGTTTGAATCATTGATCTTTTCTCAATACAAAACAAAGAAATAAAACAATACAAAATAAGTATTCCAATATTCATAAAAGTCTGACTTATTCATATTTAAAACTATTCTAAAAATGGTAAATATCATAAAGCAATAAAGAAAAAGATGAAAATCCAGAATTTCTATTTTGTGGCTTCCTAAAAAATGTAAAAAAGCTTTCAGATTGTCATATACACCTCATCAATGGAAAAATAAAAAAAGTCACAGAAAATGCAGATATAAACCAATTTTTTTTTTTGCAAAGTTCAGAATTTTTTTTTAACACTGAACTATAAAACAATACACAAGTTTGTTTTCTCCATAATTGGATTGACATGGATGTGTTGCCAGATCATTTGTATTGCACACTGCACTCCATAAAAACAAAACCCTACAAAACAATGATGAAATTGTGTTATATTTCACTGCACTTGGAATTTATTCCCATTTTAAGTACCGTATATACCCATGTATAAGCCGAGATTTTCAGCCCATTTTTTAGGGCTGAAAGTCCCCCTCTCGGCGTATACGCGGGTCATATACGGGGGTCGGCGGGGGAGGGAGAGCGGGGGTGTCGGATTATACTCACCTCTCCGCCGGCGCGGTCTCTGCAGCCCCCCTGCTTCTCCCACGATCTCCGGCTCCTTCCTGCAGCGGTCACATGGCACCGCTCATTAAAGTCATGAATATGCACATATTCATGACTTTAATGAGCGGTACCATGTGACCGCTGTAGGAAGGAAGCGCTGCTGAGAGCGCCGGGAGAAGAGGAGAGGCTGCAGGGACGCGCGGCGGAGAGGTGAGTACAGCGATATTTACCTGTCTTCTCTCCACCGCTGTGCTGCGTCCTCGTCTGACTCCTCTGGCGGGGAATGATCAGCAGAGGGCGCGATGATGTCATTAGTGAGCGCCGCGCCCCCTGCCAGATCATTCACTGCCGAGGACCAGGAAGAGGACGCAGCGCTGCAGTGCAGAGAGGACAGGTAAATATCACAGGTGCCGGGGTTCTGAGTGAGCGGTGACGCCGGCACCTGTCCCCCATAGCGCGCCGGTGTCCCCGCCTGCTCAGGACCCCGGCACCTGGCCCCCAGCGACGAGAGGTGAGTATGTCATTTTTTTTATTTTTTTTGCAGCAGCATATGGGGCATAATCTGGAACATATGGGGGCATAATAATGGAGCATATGGGGCATAATATGGAGCATATGGGGCAATAAGCATGTGGAACATATGGGGGCATAAGCTTGGGAACATATGGGGGCATAATATGGAGCATATGGGGGCAAAATATGGAGCATATGGGGGCATAATATGGAGCATATGGGGGCATAAGCTGTGGAACATATGGGGGCATAATATGGAGCATATGGGGGCAAAATATGGAGCATATGGGGGCATAATATGGAGCATATGGGGGCATAAGCTGTGGAACATATGGGGGCATAATCTGGAGCATATAGGGCAAAATATGGAGCATATGGGGGCATAATATGGAGCATATGGGGCATAAACTGTGGAACATATGGGGGCATAATATGGAGCGTATGGGGGCATAAGCTGTGGAGCATATGGGGGCATAATCTGTGGATCATACAGAGGCATAATCTGTGGAATATATGGGGCATAATCTGGAGCATATGGGGGCATAATCTCTGAAGCATATTGGGCATAATCTGGAGCATATAGGGGCATAATCTGTGCAGCATATGGGGGCATAATCTGTGGAGCATCATATGGGGCATAATCATTTTTCACCCTAGGCTTATACGCGAGTCAATAACGTTTTCCCAGTTTTTTGTGGCAAAATTAGGGGGGTCGGCTTATACACGGGTCGGCTTATACATGAGTATATACGGTACATTGTATTGAAAATGAGCTGTGGCATTCAAAACTACAACTTTTTCTGCAAAAAGCAAGCCCTCATATGGCTATTTGATGAAAAAAAATGTTTTGGCTCTAAGAAGGAGGAATGTAAAAAACAAAAGTACAAGACCAAAATTGTCTGTAGCAGAAATGAGTTCTTGTAAATCTAGATAAAAAGCTACATGGCTATGTGTAAAGACTACGTAAAAATTAGCAAACCAGACTCTTGAGTAGTGTTGAGCATTCCGATACTGCAAATATCGGGTATCGGCCGATATTGGCTGTATCGGAATTCCGATTCCGAGTATCGATATTTTCGTCATATCGGATACCGGAATCGGAATGTCACTGTCAGTGTCCGTCGGTCGGGTCTGTCAGGAGTCAGCGGCACTTACCCGGCAGAAGATCTCCGGCGGTCACATCCTGGACTGCTTAATGGCCGCCATCATCTTCTCCCTGGCGGTCACATGCAGTTTCTCGCGATAACTGCAGTGACTGCTGGGTAATCGCGGCCGTAAAGCAGTCCGATGACGTCACCGCCGGAGAAGCAGGTAATCAGTAGGGTTGAGCATTCCGATACTGCAAATATCGGGTATCGGCCGATATTGGCTGTATCGGAATTCCGATTCCGAGTTCCGATATTTTCGTCATATCGGATACCGGAATCGGAATGTCACTGTCAGTGTCCGTCTGTCGGGTCTGTCAGGAGTCAGCGGCACTTACCCGGCAGAAGATCTCCGGCGGTCACGTCCTGGACTGCTTGATGGCCGCCATCCTCTTCTCCCTGGCGGTCACATGCAGTTTCTCGCGATAACTGCAGTGACTGCCGGGTAATCGCGGCCGTAAAGCAGTCCGATGACGTCACCGCCGGGAAAGCAGGTAATCAGCTGTGCTGCGCCGGGATGTCAGGCTCTGCCTGGCGTTCCGATGTAGCAGAGCTGGATCGTCGTGGGACTGTCGTTACTATGGACTGCGTCGGACAGGTGGTATACTGTTGGTTTGTTTTTTTTCTTTTTTTACAGGAGATCGATGGCGTCGCAGGAATGAGTGTATAATAAAATTAATGAAAACTGTGTTGTCTCTTTTATTTCATTAAAAGACTTTTTTCTTGCTGTGTCTTTTTTTTAAACATTTAAAAACTTTGGGATTAATAATGGATCGGTGTCTTATTGACGCCTCTCCATTATTAACCGGGCTTATTGTCACCGTGCAATCAACGGTGACATTAACCCCTTATTACCCCACTTGCCACCGCTACAGGGCAAGTGGGAAGAGCCGGGTAAAGTGCCACAATTGGCACATCTTTTGATGCGCCAAATGTGGGGCTGCTGCAGCCTGGTATTAGGCTGTTGAGGGCCAAAATCCATGGGCCTTGACAGTCTTTTAATACCAGGCCGCAGCAGTCTGCATTTTACTTGGCTGGTTAACAAAAATAGGGGGACCCCTACGCCGTTTTTTTTTTCGAGGGGATCCCCTATTTTTGTTAACCAGCCAAGCTAAGCAGACTGCTGTGGCCTGGTATTATCAGGCTGGCAAGGTCCATGGTATGGATCCTTACCAGCCTAAAAACCAGGCCTCAGCAGTCTGCTTCATCTGGCTGGTTAACAAAAATAGGGGGACCCCACGCCAATTTTTTTCGAGGGGATCCCCTATTTTTGTTAACCAGCCAAGATATGCAGACTGCTGTGGCCTGGTATTATCAGGCTGGCAAGGTCCATGGATCTTGGTCCTTACAGCCTGAAAAACCAGGCCTCAGCAGTCTGCTTCATCTGGCTGGTTAACAAAAATAGGGGGGACCCCACGCCAATTTTTTTCGAGGGGATCCCCTATTTTTGTTAACCAGCCAAGAAATGCAGACTGCTGTGGCCTGGTATTATCAGGCTGGCAAGGTCCATGGATCTTGGCTCCTTAACAGCCTGAAAAACCAGGCCTCAGCAGTCTGCTTCATCTGGCTGGTTAACAAAAATAGGGGGGACCCCACGCCAATTTTTTTCGACGGGATCCCCTATTTTTGTTAACCAGCCAAGATATGCAGACTGCTGTGGCCTGGTATTATCAGGCTGGCAAGGTCCATGGATCTTGGCTCCTTAACAGCCTGAAAAACCAGGCCTCAGCAGTCTGCTTCATCTGGCTGGTTAACAAAAATAGGGGGGACCCCACGCCAATTTTTTTCGACGGGATCCCCTATTTTTGTTAACCAGCAAAGATAAGCAGACTGCTGTGGCCTGGTATTATCAGGCTGGCAAGCAGGGTCGGACTGAGCCACCGGGACACCGGAGAAACCTCCGTTGGGCCCCAGCTCCTGCATGGTGGGCCCTGATTTGAAAGGATAGGTCGCGGGGCGGTGGCCCCGGGCCCCGCGCTCTGAGGGGGCCCACCCGGAGCTACGCTACAGTAACTGTATACAGTTACATTCTGCGGCAGAGCAGGGAGAATCGCTCTCCCTGCTCTGCCGCCCGGAAGCTATGGGGCCTGAACAGGCGGTGGGGGGGCCCGGTGCCAGCAGTGGGCCCCCCAACCGTCATCGGAGGGTCCGCTGTATCGGCATGGGTACGGTTGGGGCGAGGATATGGGTGTGATTAGCTGTGAAATGGGTGTGGTCGGGGCGTGGCTTAAAATTTGCAGCGGCGCGCTATGCGCGCCGCAGCCTTTGACCCTCTTTCCTGTCTTCAAAATTTGGGAGGTATGCTGTATGACCTCACTACAACTTCTGGCCATGCTCCTGATGAGCGCGACGGATGGTCTCCTGAGGGATCTCCTCCCACACCTGGACTAAAGCATCCACCAACTCCTGGACAGTCTGTGGTGCAACGTGGCATGGCCTAAAATTTGCTGCAGTAGGCACAGCGTGCCACAGCCTTTGTCCCTCTTTCCCTTCTTCAAAGGTTGGGAAGTATGATGGTGGGCCCCAAGAATAATTTTTCTCTGGTGGGCCCAAGGTACTCCAGTCCGACGCTGCTGGCAAGGTCCATGGATATTGGCTCCTTAACAGCCTTAAATACCATGCCTCAGCAGCAGGGGCGTACATAGAAATCATGGGGCCCCATAGCAAAAGTCTGAATGGCCCCCCCCCCAAAAAAAAAAAACCCAGAGCCATTGTAAATGTAAAGTGCCAGCACATTGAGGGGACACATTAAACAAAAAAATGTATTATGCCCACATAGATTGTGCCCCCATAGTTGCTCCATAGATCATGCCCCCATAGATTGTGCCCCCATAGATGCTCCATAGTATAGGCCCTTATGCTGCCGCAGCTGCTGCAACCAAAAAAAAAGACATACTCAGCTCTCGTCGCTGGGGGCCAGGTGCCCGTGTCCTGAGCAGGGGGTGACACCAGGTGCCGATGTCACCGCTCGCTCAGGGCCCCGGCACCTGAGATATTTACCTGTCCTCTCTCCACTGCTGAGCGCCGCTGTCTTCGGGGTCCTCCAGCAGTGAATGATCAGGCAGAGGGCGCGGCGCGCACTAACGACGTCATTGCCAGGGGCTGCTGGCCCACCGGGACGTGTCCCGGTGCGCCCTCGGAGTCGGCCGGCGCCTCCGAATCCGATCCGGGGTGGGCGCTCCATCCGCCGCAGTCTGGCACCCCCGCGCGGAGAGCGGTGTCAGCGCCGCCACTGGGCCCCCCCCGCCTGCTCAGGGCCCCGGCAGCAGCTGGCAACAATACTTACCTCTCCCGTGCCTCCGCTGCCGCAGCTCCAGGGGGCGCCGGCGCTTCCTCTCACAGCCGGCCGCTGAATGACGTCATCATTCAGCGGCCGGCTGTGGCACAGAGCGCGGGGACGCTGAACAGGTAAGACGTCTCTGTGTGTGTGTCTCTGTGTGTGTATGTAGTGCGGTGCTTTGTGTGTGTATGTATGTGTGTGTGTGTATGTATGTATGTGAGAGAGTGCTTGTGTGCTATCTGTGTGTGATGATGGGCAGGCATTGCTGATAATGGGGAGGCATTGATGATGGGGAGAAGATGATGATGGGCAGGCATTGCTGATAATGGGGAGGCATTGATGATGGGGAGAAGATGATGATGGGCAGGCATTGCTGATAATGGAGAGGCATTGATGATGGGGAGAAGATGATGATGGGCAGGCATTGCTGATAATGGGGAGGCATTGATGATGATGGGGAGAAGATGATGATAATGGGCAGGCATTGATGATGGGGAGAAGATGATGATGGGCAGACATTGATGATGATGGGGAGGAGATGATGATGGGGAGGCATTGATGATGATGGGGAGAAGATGATGATAATGGGCAGGCATTGATGATGGGGAGAAGATGATGATGGGCAGGCATTGCTGATAATGGGGAGGCATTGATGATGATGGGGAGAAGATGATGATAATGGGCAGGCATTGATGATGGGGAGAAGATGATGATTGGCAGACATTGATGATGATGATGGGGAGGAGATGATGATGGGCAGGCATTGCTGATAATGGGGAGGCATCGATGATGATGGGGAGAAGATGATGATAATGGGCAGGCATTGATGATAATGGGCAGGCATTGATGATGGGGAGAAGATGATGATGATGGGCAGGCATTGATGATGATGGGGAGGCAATCATGATGATAATGGGGAGTCTTTCCACAGCGCCCTTTCCTGAGCTGTAACAGTGCAGAACGCAGTACAGCACAGAGGAGAGCTCCATATTTTGTATGGAGCATTATATGGGGACCAGTATCCTGTATGGAGCATTATATCGGGGGTGACATCCTGCATGGGGTATTATATGGGTGATGAGGGGGAGACTGTGGTGCCCATAATATTGTATGGAGGACTGTACTGTCCGGTCTGTACTGTGCGCTGTGAGGATTTGGCGGGTTTTGAGCTATTGTACAATTTACAATAGATATCACTCATGTAATGGAAGAAGTGAAGTATTTGGCATTGTACTATACCCATATTTCTCTGCCGTATCTGTGCATCATGAATCGTGGTCTGTGTTAAAGGGGCCCACTGAGGCTCTTTCGCCCGGGGCCCATAAAAACCTGGAGCCGGCCCTGGACGGAGGACAAGGACCTGCGGCTGCGGTGACGCGAGAGGCGGGGCGGGGGAAGAGGCTGCGGGAGCAGTGGCGAGGGTCACATGACGGGAGTGGGCGGGGCTCCTGCGCTGTGCCCGTTGCCATGGAGAGACTTCTCCTGTGTGAGGGCGGGAAGCGCGAGGCGGCTGTGAGTCACCTCTGAGGAGCTGAACCCTGTAAAGCACAGTCAGGGGCTGTCTGTGTGAGGTCAGGTGTATTATAGAGGTGGGGGTCTTTGAAGTGTATATACTGTAGAGGTGCTTGGGGGGCTGTGAGATGTATATAGAGAGGTGCATCATGGGGGGTCTGTGAGATGTAAATACTGTAGAAGTGCATGGGTGGGGTCTGTGAGGTGTATATACTGTAGAGGTGCATGGGGGGCTGTGAGGTGTAGTATACACTGTAGAGGTGCATCATTCACCTCTACAGTGTATACACCTCACAGCCCCCGGCCCCATGCACCTCTACAGTATATACACGGTCTGTGAGGTGTATATACTGTAGAGGTGCATGGGGGGGCTGTGATGTATATAGAGGTGCATGGGGGGGGGGCTGTGAGGTGTATATAGAGGTGTACAGTGCCTACAAGTAGTATTCAACCCCCCTGCAGATTTAGCTGGTTTGATAAGATGCAAATAAGTTAGAGCCTTCAAACTGCAAACGAGAGTAGGATTTATTAACAGAAGCATAAATCTTACAAACCAAAAAGTTATGTTGCTCAGTTGAATTTTAATAAATTTTAAACATAAAAGTGTGGGTCAATTATTATACAACCCCTATGTTTAATATTTCGTGGAATAACCCTTGTTTGCAATTACAGCTAATAATCGTCTTTTATAAGACCTGATCAGGCCGGCATAGGTCTGTGGAGTTATCTTGGTCCACTCCTCCATGCAGATCTTCTCCAAGTTATCTAGGTTCTTTGGGTGTCTCATGTGGACTTTAATCTTGAGCTCCTTCCACAAGTTTTCAATTGGGTTAAGGTCAGGAGACGGACTAGGCCACTCCAACACCTTGACTTTTACCCTCTTGAACCAGGCCTTGGTTTTCTTGGCTGTGTGCTTTGGGTCGTTGTCTTTTTGGAAGATGAAATTACGACCCATCTTAAGATCCTTGATGGAGGAGCGGAGGTTCTTGGCCAAAATCTCCAGGTAGGCCGTGCTATCCATCCTCCCATGGATGCGGACCAGATGGCCAGGCCCCTTGGCTGAGAAACAGCCCCACAGCATGATGCTGCCACCACCATGCTTGACTGTAGGGATGGTATTCTTGGGGTCGTATGCAGTGCCATCCAGTCTCCAAACGTCACGTGTGTGGTTGGCACCAAAGATCTCGATCTTGGTCTCATCAGACCATAGAACCTTGAACCAGTCTGTCTCAGAGTCCTCCAAGTGATCATGAGCAAACTGTAGACGAGCCTTGACATGAAGCTTTGAAAGTAAAGGTACCTTACGGGCTCGTCTGGAACGGAGACCATTGCGGTGGAGTACGTTACTTATGGTATTGACTGAAACCAATGTCCCCACTGCCATGAGATCTTCCCGGAGCTCCTTCCTTGTTGTCCTTGGGTTAGCATTGACTCTTCGGACAAGCCTGGCCTCGGCACGGAGGAAACTTTCAAAGGCTGTCCAGGCCGTGGAAGGCTAACAGTAGTTCCATAAGCCTTCCACTTACGGATGATGCTCCCAACAGTGGAGACAGGTAGGCCCAACTCCTTGGAAAGGGTTTTGTACCCCTTGCCAGCCTTGTGACCCTCCACGATCTTGTCTCTGATGGCCTTGGAATGCTCCTTTGTCTTTCCCATGTTGACCATGTATGAGTGCTGTTCACAAGTTTGGGAGGGTCTTAAATAGTCAGAAAAGGCTGGCAAAAGAGATCATTAATCCACACATGTGAAGCTCATTATTCTTGGTGCCTGAACTACTTCTTAATACTTTAGGGGGACCAAACAGAATTCTTGTGGTTTGAGGGGTTGAATAATAAATGACACTCTGAATTAACTTTTAACGTTTTTTAAAAAAAAAAAAAAAATTATAAAAATTTTTTTTGCTGCAGTGCATTTCCCACTTCCAGGCTGATCTACAGTACAAATGTCACAATGCCAAGTTAATTCCGCATGTGTCAACCAGCTAAATCTGCAGGGGGTTGAATACTACTTGTAGGCACTGTATATACTGTAGAGGTGCATGTCCTTCACAAGAGCCGGTGGTTGGGGCAGAGAATAGGCGGGGGAAGGGGCGGAGAATGGGTTGGAGCATGGCGCCCTCATGACTATACTATCCACTGCCCTTTTCATAAGCCAGCACGCCCCTGGTCATCGCGCCCTCTGACCTGAACATTGCAGCAAGAGGACGCGAGCAACGGTGGAACGGGACAGGTAAATATCCCTTATACTCACCCTTCCACCGGTGCGGTCTCTGCAGCCCTTGCTCTTCTCCCGCGGTCTTCGCCGCCAGTGTTCAGCGGTCACGCAGGACCGCTCATTACAGTCATGAATATGTGCATATTCATGACTGTAATGAGCGGTACCACCTGACCGCTGAACACAGGCGTCGGAGACCGTGGGAGAAGAGCAGGGGCTGCAGAGACCGCACCAGGAGGGGTGAGTATATAGAAGAGCTGCGCTCCCCCTCCCCCGCCGACCCCCTGGTAGTACTGTGTCAGCACAGCTACCCGACCGTCGCGGGCCCCCTCACCTGTCCGGGCCCCATAGCAGCTGCATGGTCTGCTTCATTCACGGTACGCCACTGCTCAGCAGTCTGCTTCATCAGGCTGGTTAACAAAAATAGGGGGGACCCCACGTCATTTTTTTTTCGAAGGGAACCCCTATTTTTGTTAATCAGTTCCCTCTGACGTCACTGATTGTGTCCCTGGATGACCTGAAGTGAAAGTGGAAAGCAATCAATTAAGCTTTCCACTTCCTCTCCTGTCAGCCAGGAGAGGAGCTCATTCATTTGGGGGTTTACTGTGAGGCTGCAGCATTAGCTGCGGTCCCTGCAGTAATCATTAACCTTTCTGAAGGATTACACCGTGAGACCTGACTGTGCATGGGATAGGTAAGAATAATTTTGCTTTTTTATTTTATTTTTATTACAGGAAATGGTTTTTTGCAGTAAAATAAAAGATGGTCAAAAACATGTGTCTTTATTTCATTAAAATGATTTTTAATTAAAGTGTGTGTGTTTTTATTTTTATTTCATGCAATAGGATTAATAATTGATAGTTGTCTAATTGACAGCTCTCAATTATTAACCTGGCTTAAGGTCACCTTTCAATAGCAAGGTGGCTTTAACCCCATATTAACCCATTCGCCACCGCTACAGGGCAATGGGAATAGACGGGCAAAGTGCCAGAAAGGGCGAATCTAATTATAGATTTGTCTTTTCTGGGGTGTCTGGGGGCAGATGTTAGTAGCCAGGGGGGGCCAAAAATAATGGTCCCTTTCTGGGCTATTATTATCTGCCCCCCACTCGCTGGCTTTGTCTGTCTGGTTGCGAAAATAGGGCGGGAGCCCACGCATTTTTTTTCAACAATTTTACACCTCATATATATATATACATGTCATTGAATTTGTGACACATATATATATATATATATATTTATATTATATCATACACTTCTACATAGTATAATAGCCGCTAATTCAATTGCCGGCTTTTGTGAAAATGCAGAACCCGACATGAAATGACACTTGGTTTACATAGAGTTAACCATGTCATTTCAAGTTGTTTGATCTATTGTTTTCACTAACAATTACATCAGTCTATGTGTGCAAAATTTCACACCTGTAGGGGTTAATTAAAGGTGTAAATTCGTAGCAAAAAAGTCAGTTTTTTTACAACGAATTTACACCTTTAATTAACCCCTACAGGTGTGAAATTTTGCACACATAGACTGATGTAATTGTTAGTGCAAATCAGATATCAAACTACATGAAAAGACATGGTTAACTCTATGTAAACCAAGTGTCATTTCATGTCGGGTGCTTCTGTCTTTTCACAAAAGCCGGCTTTACCCGGCAATTGAATCAGAGGCTATTTTACTATGTAGAAGTGTATAAACTATAAATATATGTATATATATATGTCACAATGACATGTATATATATATATATATATGTATTCTATGTGTATTTATTTAGTGTTTACAAGGAAAGAAAGAGGTTTTTTTAGTTACGATATTTCTGTCCCATAGACTTACATTGGATTTCCGGTATCGGTATCGCCGATATTTTTTGGATATCGGCGATACCATTACGATACCGATACTTTTGGATATCGGAAAGTATCGCTCAACACTAGTAATCAGCTGTGCTGCGCCGGGATGTCAGGCTCTGCCTGGCATTCCGATGTAGCAGAGCTGGATCGTCGTGGGACCCTCATTACTATGGACTGCGTCGGACAGGTGGTATACTGTTGGTTTGTTTTTTTCCTTTTTTTACAGGAGATCGATGGCGTCGCAGGAATGAGAGAGTAATAAAAGAAATGAAAACTGTGTTGTCTCTTTTATTTCATTAAAAGACTTTTTTCTTGCTGTGTCTTTTTTTTAAACATTTAAAAATTTTGGGATTAATAATGGATCGGTGTCTTATTGACGCCTCTCCATTATTAACCGGGCTTATTGTCACCGTGCAATCAACGGTGACATTAACCCCTTATTACCCCGCTTGCCACCGCTACAGGGCAAGTGGGAAGAGCCGGGTAAAGTGCCACAATTGGCACATCTTTTGATGCGCCAAATGTGGGGCTGCTGTAGCCTGGTATTATCAGGCTGTTGAGGGCCAAAATCCATGGGCCTTGACAGTCTTTTAATACCAGGCCGCAGCAGTCTGCATTTTACTTGGCTGGTTAACAAAAATAGGGGGACCCCTACGCCGTTTTTTTTTTTGAGGGGATCCCCTATGTGATGAACGGGCACACGGTCCGCCACACGGTAGCCCGGGGTATCACGGCTTGTGATCCCACCGCTGCCACCAATATGTGATGAAACGGTGCACACACATGACGGCTGCTGCCGTCCGACCCGGTAAACTGCAGGGATTTATAATTATCCCACTTCCACTTAGCAACTTGCAGCTCTCTGGCGCCCCCCTTACCCTCAGGTCAGTCAGGGAACTGCACCTAGGATAACCAGTCGCCAGACGGGTCACTTGGATGTGTGCTGGCTATTGGGCACGCTGCAGTGAGGGAATTATAATTACTCCGAGCCGCAGCCGGGTAATACACTTATAATACCCGCTCCGTCACAGCCAACGCCACCCCATATGTCAACACTTTACACCCCTTCTTTTAAGCTGCCACCAGCTACGGTTTTTCTTACTGAACAATTTATCAAGAGGGTCCGTAGCAACCCCAAAACAGTAGCGTAGTGCTTCAGGCACGTGCAAATTCGTTTATAGAGCAGGAGAAACAAACTAATAAATTTATAGGTTTATTCCTTAAAAAGACAGGCAGTGCTTATACAATAATAAAAGGTGGAACAAACTGAGACAATATCGTTATGTACAAATGCAGTTATAAAATGAAATAGGATTAAGAATGAAAATCACTCACATGGTTGTTAGATCATTTACAGGCAAGCCAGGCCGGGGGGGGAAGGAGCCACACGTCATAGTTCATTTGCAGATCTCTTAGTCAGGACATCACAGCGAGGACTCTACAAGGGGGCTGAACTGCAAGACTTATACCTGGGGGCTGCTGACCTCACAAACGAGGATGGTTATTCTGGCCACCTCCCCCGGCTGCAAGCTATGGTTTGAGCTCTGCAATATCATAAGGTCCATAACTCAGCGGGGAACTCTAGCAGAATAATGGCAGACCTATCAATGATCTTGCTTTGAAATAATGGTTCAAATGAACCCAAACTTGGGTGACATAGCTCATGGGGCACCCAAGAATTCCATTTCTCGGGCTCTGTTGGAGTTACGGGTTCACCGGTACCACGGGAACGATGCCTGTCGGCGCATGGTTCAACACAGTGACGTTCGTGTTTCTGACGCAACTTCCCACCGTGTTATAAGCCAAAAGGATGAATTCTCCAAAATGGCTGCTATAGGACTTTTGCAGGGTTTGGGAAGACAAAGAAAAATTCCTGAGGTGGGAGGGATGAGAGATAGAGTGAGCTGCAGAGAGAAGGAGGGAGGGGTAACTTTGCCCTGTGCTTGCAAACGGTGGGGGTTGTAGTTCTAGCAACAGCACAAGACATGAAGCTCCAGTATCATCACACCTCCCCCCTTTAGAGGGCGCTACGGAGGCATGACCTGTCGGTAATCCGACATGCGCACCTCAGCGGGTTCGCCACGTCGTGATAACCCATCAGCATTCCCATGTTCGCTGCCTTTCTTGTGTTGTACGGCAAAATCATACTGCTGCAGGGCAAGGCTCCAGCGTAGCAACCTACCATTGGTTCCGGACACTGTGTGCAGCCAGCTCAGAGGGTTGTGGTCGGTGACCACCTTGAAGGTGCGCCCGTACAGGTAGGGCTGCAAACGTTGCAGTGCCCAGACCATGGCCAGGCACTCCTTCTCGATGGTGGAGTATGCCACTTCCCTTGGCAGAAGTTTCCGGCTCAGGTACAACACGGGGTGCTCCTGGTCCCCCGAATCAACCTGGCTGAGTACAGCACCGAGGCCAAATTCGCTTGCGTCAGTCTGTACCAGGAAGGGCCGACTGCTGTCGACGGCTCTCAACACTGGAGAGCTGCACAGGGCTGTTTTCAAAGCTCGGAATGCCGCCTCACAGCCATCTGTCCAGTTGACTGTTTGGGTAGACCGCCCTTGGTGAGGTCCGTCAAGGGTTTTGCAATGGCGCTATAGTTCGGTATGAAACGCCTATAGTACCCTGCAGTGCCCAGGAAGGACTTCACCTGCTTTTTGGTCCTGGGGGTGGGCCAGGACACGATCGCGTCCACTTTCTCGGGCTCTGGACTCATGGAACCCCCGCCTACCCGGTGCCCCAGGTAGTGGACCTCCCTCATGCCCATCTGGCATTTTCCCGGCTTGATGGTCAGACCTGCCTGGTGAATACGCTTGAGCACCTCCTGGAGATGCTAAAGGTGTTCTTCCCAGGTGGAACTGACGACGGCAATGTCGTCCAGGTACGCCACAGCGTACTCCTCCAGTCCCTGAAGCAGGTGGTTGACCATCCGCTGAAAAGTGGCAGGGGCATTCTTCATGCCGAAAGGCATGACCGTGGACTCGTACAGTCCAAAAGGGGTCATAAAGGCAGATTTCTCCTGCGCCGCAGGGCTCAGGGGAATCTGCCAGTATCCCCGGCTCAGATCCATGATGGATATGTACTTGGCATTCGCCAACCGCTCCAGCAGATCCTCGATGCGTGGCATTGGGTGCGCATCAGAGGTAGTGATGGCGTTGAGCCCCCTGTAGTCCACGCAGAACCGGGTGCTCCGATCCTTTTTTGGCACGAGAACTACAAGTGAGGCCCACGTGCTTTTGGACGGCCGGATCACCCCCAGCTGCAACATCTCCTGGATCTCCTGGCGCATAATCTGCTGCACTTCCTCAGAGATCCGATAAGGTGTCCGCCGTAACGGGGCGCGATTCCCGGTGTCCACCTCGTGGACCGCCAACTTGGTCCTTCCGGGTCGGTTTGTGAACTCGGCCCGGAAGGGTTCCAGGGTGGTCAGCAACTGCAACCGCTGGGAGACGGTTAGCGAGGCATTTACCTCCATGTCCTCAATGGACCCATTGGCCTGGGCTTGGGCCAGCATGTCCAGGAGGGGATCCTCTTCCCCGTCCTCGGGCAGATTGCAGACCGGTAGGACGCAGGCTTCACGTTCGTGATGGGCCTTCATCATGTTGACGTGAAAGGCCTTGCGCCTACCCGAGTGTGGTCAAGCGTGACCACGTAGGTGGCTGGGTTGAGCTGTTGGTGCACGACGTACGGGCCTTCCCAGGCTGCCTGAAGCTTATCCTTTGGTACGGGGACCAGCACCCACACCTTTTGACCCACCTGGTAGGTCCGCTCCCGAGCGTTCTGGTGGTACCAGTGCTTCTGGTCAGCCTGAGCCTGCGTCATGTTGTCATGCACCAACTGCGTCAAGGTCTGCATCTTGTCGCGGAAGCGCATGACATAATCCACGATGGACACTTCCGTGGGGTTTGGCTCATCTTCCCAGGATTCTCTTATCAACCCAAGGGGTCCCCGAACTCGCCTACCATACAGGAGCTTGAAGGGGGAGAACCCCGTCGAGGCCTGCGGGACTTCTCTGTAGGCAAATAGCAGGTGTGGGAGGTACCGCTCCCAATCGCGTCCCTGGGTCTCAACCAGCATGCGGAGCATCTGTTTTAGGGTACCGTTAAAGCGCTCACACAAACCATTGGTCTGTGGGTGATACGCACTCGATACCATACGCGTCACCTGCATTTTGCTGCAGAGAGCCTTCATTAGGCGAGACATAAATTGGGTCCCTTGATCGGTAAGCATCTCCCTGGGAAATCCTACCCGTGAAAAGATGGTCACCAGTGCATCCGCCACCTTATCTGCCCTAGTTGAGGACAGAGCTACTGCCTCCGGGTACCGGGTAGCGTAGTCTACCACAGTAAGGATGTATTGCTTTCCAGAGCTGCTGGGGACGGCCAGCGGGCCCACAATGTCCACCGCGATCCTCTGGAAAGGCTCCTCTATCACTGGCAACGGGATCAGGGGAGCCTTAAGAGCAGGCCCCGCCTTCCCCACTCTTTGACAGGTGATACAGGAGCGGCAGTAGTTAGTCACATCTGTCCCCATCTTGGGCCAATAGAAGTGTTGAGACAGTCGTGCCTTAGTTTTGCTGATCCCCAAGTGTCCAGCGAGTGGAATCTCATGGGCAATCCTCAAAAACTCACCTCGGAACTGGTGCGGGACGACCAGCTGTTTTTCCCTCAACCACTCCTTTTGGGAATCTCCGGGTACTGTCTCCCGGTACAACCTTCCTCGTTCCCAGAACACCCTCTCCTTATCAGTCACGGAGGTGGGCGTCTCGGCGAGGTGCCTCAAGTTCTCCAGGCTCGCATCTGAGTGCAGAGCGGCTTGGAACTCCTGGCTGGAGGCAGCCAGAAGTGACGTCAGGGTTCCTTCCTCACTGGGACCCTCTGGGACCGGCTCTGGGTCCACCTCTGGTTCAGTCTCTCCTGTAGCGGAGGAGGGTCCAGATGGCAGGGCGCTACCTGCGATCCGGGCACTCTGACTGCGGGTGACAGCAGCTACATATGCAGTCTCCCCGGGGATTTCTATAGACCCATCAGCCTGCGCTGCTATGGGCTCTACCTCCCCATCCACCCCCAACACTTCAGGAGCAGTGCTACTTATGGGCCAGTTACCTTCCTCGGTGGCACTGGTCAGTGTCATGGCGTCACCTTCCTCCCGGTTCCCATGCACCTCCCGATTTCCTTGAGCACTGTCGCTTGCTCCTGCTAGGGGTTCCTCAGCCGTCTCACTCCGCAGAGCGACGGGACTGAACGCTCCTGTACCTGTGGACACATCTACCACTTCAGAGAAAGGGTTAACAGATTCAGATGGCACAGATACATCACTATCAACATCATTCCTAGGGAAAGAAAGGTTATCAGTTGCATCATCACTTCGCAAAGCATTAGCAGGTAACACAATCAGTTTCCCATCATCATCAACATCATGGTTAACGTTAACCTTATCATCAGATTGGGAAGGGGTGTCAGGGACATAGTACGCCACCATCCTCCCCAGAAGTATCAAAAGAGAGAATCAGGGCGGGAACATGCAAGCTGAAACTCCTTTTGACTGAGGCATGATAGCTGCAGCAAGACAGACACAGCAAAAGATGAGCTGTCCCGCATCTCAAAACTGAGTATAAGCCTGCGGCACAGGAGAGCACACCCAAGTGAACCTTACAGGAGCGTGTGCCGCAGAGCCACACAAAGCGCGAATATAAGTAAACAAGGGAGGAATACATCTGTTGTGCGAAAGCAGCGAGTGGAGGATGTTGATCCACATACTCAAGACTCATTCTAACAGAACGGCGATGACATAAAATTAAGGTAATGTATATTAAGGTAGAGGGCCTTCTAGCCGGAAGACGACTAACAAAGATTATCTAACAGGACCTTTTGACATGGCGTGAATACATGATGTGCATGGATTTAATGATAACCGAAGTAGAGTAATCACAACGGTGAGGAAAAAGAATTACATTGTCATGTGATGCACGGAAAGATTAGTATGTCTATAGAGTTACTGTGAGCACTACAATTTGGTAACGGATTGAATATCACAGTGTAGGTGGCTAAATTATAAGGAAAGGTGGGAGATTTTGGTAGTTAGGGTGTGTCACACTACAACATGGGGCACAGGTTTTCTGATCATGGACAGCTGAACCAATTACACATAATTCATACGTACGTTATGGGCAAGCATTGTTGAAATTAATAATTGAGACTGAATAGATGAATAGGTTGTAATTTTGATTAGTTGGAGTAAATGATTGTGTTCGAATTCGTGTATGGATATAGAGAAGCAGTCACTGTTTGTTTAAGATATATGTGGTGGTGGTGGTGGAGTAATTCTATTGTGAGGCTCAGTGACAAGAGTGGAGCATTACACATTAGACACAGTCACAATTTTTTGTGTGGTTACGTATAAATTGGGGAGAGTATTTCTAATAAGACCATATGTAGTGTGTGAGATGTGACAATAACAAGCAATTGATTACAAAATGGAAATTATTATTCATACAACACTGTGAATGGTGGTGTAGATGTAAGTAGTGTGCGTTAGATACTTCGTGAAGGTTCTTCTGACTTGGTTGGTGACTATATTAATGCGAGGCAGGTGATGGAGTATCAGATAACAACACACAGTGATCTATACATTTAGCATGTTGACTGAGTAGGTATGAAGGGCTACATATAATTGATGCGGATAGATCTCGTTTGAGTGATTATGATGTTACCGGTGAGCAGTTGTAGTAGAATGAATGTGTTCGCGATGTGTTGTACAGATCACATTGATTACAGAGAGTGGTGGGTGGGGGTTCTAGTAAAATAAGTTCAGATGACATTGTGAGGTGACTAATAACATTTGAGTGGGGGGTCATGGGTGATCTATGGGAGGATGGAGACGACATACACTGGGATGGAATGTGTCTGTTACACACATGATGATTTTACATACTATATTGGTGTTGTAGTGTGTTAGGTGTATACACGTTGCTTAATCTGTATTTCACACATATCGTGTTGTTAGTCATGAGCGTCGACACATCTCTTTAGGAGATAGGTGTTGTGTGTTACACACGATGTGTGTGGGGTGTGTTAGGTTGTGGCACTAGTGATGACGGGGATGTTTCTGTAGCTAGGGAGGTAGTAGGGCAAGATAAGAGATTCGATTGTGGGTGTGTGTGTGGTGGCAAGATAGAGTGGGCGTTGGTGGGAGGAGTCACACAAAGAGGATTCTCAAGGATAGGAGCGTTCATAGACACAAGGGCATGAGGGTTGATGGATGATCTGACAGTAGGTGGGTGTTTACGCGATGAAGAGAAGGATTTACATGAAGATCTGGATATAGTGTGTGTGTTAGTGAATGGTTTGAGATATATTTGGTTTTGTGATACTACTATAATTTGAAGTAGAGAATGAGTGTCTTATTTGTCTGAGATGACTGCTAGGAGGATGGTGTGTGGTTGGGGGAAATCTACTTGGTTAACTGGACTCTGGTGAGCGGGGTGAGGGTTGTGATAGGGAGGGATACTTTGTGGATTCGTATTATAGTGACGTCTTGATGTACTATATAGATTGAGCGGGGATAATAATAAAACTAATTTTTATAGAGAGTGTACGTCCTGAGATTTTGGGTGGAAAATATGGTTGAACAGAGGGTAGGAGTGGAAGGTGATCATTATGTATGTACACGTTGGTATTACGCGCAAGTGGTTTTAGGGAGTAGTTGTGGCACAGGAGGGGTGAGAAGGCTGGTTTCTATGTTACAGTGATAATTTTGGGGTGGTTGTTTATGTATAGGGAGTGTAGTTGATTATATCATGTATAGACTTAATCATACTGATATTCTTGAATGTTTTATGTGTTTTTTATCGAGTACTAAGGATTTGTGATTTTAGTGAGACTTTTACAGGGTATGGTCTTTGGTCTTAGTCTGTTGGAGGTTGTAGGTCATCTCATTCTGTGGACACTCTAGTTAGTGTATACGAAAGATGATAACCACGAACAGACATATGTCTTTATTTTGTGTCACAATGTAATCACAGCGTGATGGTTGGTTGTTGTGGGAGGTGGAAGGCGTGGGAGATATGGGGATTGTGATTGGGTTGTGCTATTTATGAGAGAGTGTGGTTCTAGGATTATGTCCTGTGTGTACTTATTTTTTTGTTTTCAAGTGTTGCACTGTAGAGTTTTTGATGGGTGGTTCAGACAGCAGATCTGGAGGGCACACATGTGACGTAGGCGTTTAGTATTGACGTTTAGGTTTTGTTGATTTGTGATTGTAGTGATAGTTGATAGTGCACGCTTTGCATCGATTCATGATGCTATGATGATGGGTTTCAATCATATGAGGGGTTAGAGTTATTATGGTGACGCTACATGTGAGGGTAGGGAGAGAGGACAGTAAGCATACGTAGGATACTGGGCGGATACTGAGAGTGGAAGTGTTATGATAGGGTGTATTATCTGTAGTAGGTTGAAGTCATTTTATGAGTGGTGTTTGTGTGGATTGTGGAACAGGGGTTTGGACAGGGGGTGCTGCATTAGGGATTTTTTGATTGATGTTTAGTGTGATTTACAGCAGTGCGATGAGTAACATGGAAAAGAGGAGAAGGCATAGAGAGATGTGTGAGCGGGTCACAAAGTTACGCAAGGCTGAGTGGGGGACACAAAGTAGGAACAGAGAAAGGATGACACAATTTGTGAGGATATCTGAATATCGACATTGATGACATGTGGCAATAGATGTTGATCTTATTGTTGGGTGTAGTACGAGAGAGAATGGGGCGATAGGGACGTGTCGTCGTAGTGATGAGATATGATAGAGTGGTGTGGAAATTTGTGGTGGGAGAGGGTAGGGGTAGAGATAAATGAGTAGTTTATGGGTGAGTGTGAGAAGTGTATAGCGTAGAAATGTGGTAGGTGTATTGTGAGATGATTGATGCGAGTCATTTATACGGTCAAATATACACATAGTCTTTGATAAGTGGCTAGGTGTGTAATAGATTCTTCTTCTAAGGGGTTGAGTGTTAGTGTGCACAAACAAAGTTACGTCTTCTTTGACACGTGTATCAGATGTCGGCGGTGCATGATGTCCTATACGTCAGAGTTAGCGACTTAGCATATAGACACAGTTTAATGTTGTTTTCTCATGAACATCAAGTCAGCAGGTGTGAATGCACATGAGGACCAGTGGGTGCTTTGATGTGGGAATATGAGTTAAGAAATATTGATGGGGATTTGTATAAAAGTGCAAATGATGAATACACCGATGGGGGGTGAATATGGCTGCATTCACTGCATAGAGGTATCTTCACGTGGAGGGTCTGAGTCTTGGGGTATTGCATATGTTTGGTGACACTTGCAGGGGCACTATCTGTTATATTCTCAAGGGAGTAGGACAAGCCATAATATGTGGATACTGGTAGATCTTTTATGTGTGGACACACTGAGGTGACATTATAGTAGCCAGAGACTTTTGTTTATGTTAAATTTAAAAGGTAAATACGGTGATGTTGTATGATGTAGAGTTAGGAAGATGGTATGATGGGGGGGGACACTATAGTGGCGAGTAGTATACACACACACACAACAGTAGAGATCCTTGCATACGCTAAAGGGGTGAATGACAGATTTATAGCACGGTTATTGGGAGCGTGCGACAGACATTAAGGTCGGTGTGACGCTTCAAGGTGTGGGACACTAGGAAATATGAAAACACACGCTACTCTGCAGACGCGCCGGAGGGAGGAACTAGGTGAGGAGGAGTGATGGTATTGGGATGTGAATATGAGAGTGTAAGAAGTCTCGAGGTACACTTAAAGTTGGTGGGTTTACATAAAACTATACTATGATCAATCGAGAGGATATTTAGTATTATGATAATTTACTCTTACTTCATGGGTGGTGGATGGGTGGATAGATTAAATGGTGGTGGTAGCGGGGTGTGGGATTGTTGGGATTGGGTGTTTTTTTATTTATAAATTTTGTTTGGGGAAGGGTTGGGGGTTTGTTTTTGTATTATATGGGAGTATTTTTTGGGTGAATTTTTGTTTTTGAAATTGGGGGGTGTAGATAAGGGTTGAATGGTTTTTTTTTTAGTATGGGGTTATGTTTTGTTTGGGTTTATTTTTGGTGGAAGATAGGTTGGAAATGAATGGGTTAAAGGAGATGGTTTTTTTTGTTTTTTATTATTTTTAAATTAGGGGGTATGTTGGGAGAATAAGTTGATGGGAGGAGTGTTGGGTGGGGTTTAGGATGGGTATTTGGTTATGAATTAGGTTTTAGTATGTTTTGTAGGAGGGTGAAAGGATGATGGTAGTGATGGTATATGAGTTGGTAGGATTGGATAGGTTGGTGATGGAAAATGGGATAGGAGGTGGAAAAAGTGTTAGGAGGGTAGGATGTGTGATAATAGGGATTAATGTGTTTTTGGAGATATGGGGGATGAGGGTTAGATGGTTGGATAGGATAGATGATGGTTTAGGGAGGTATGTGTGGGGGAGGTGGGGGGGATGGGGGGTATGTGGAATGTAGGATTGGGTTGGATGTTTGTGTTGTTAGTGGGGGGGTAGGTGTTAGTTTGGGGGATTTTGGTGGGATGGGGTGGGGGGGGAAAATATTGGGAATGGGTGGTGTAAGTGGGTTGGGGGGGGATGTGTTTGTGGTTGAGGGTGGGGTAGGGGATGGGGTTTGTATGGGGGGTGTAAGAGATAATATTTTTTTGGGGGGTTGAGGAAAAAAATGAGGTTGATGGAGAAATATGGGGGGTTGTGATTTGGGAGGTTTTTATAAGATGGGATGTTGAATTGGTATGATAGAGTATGGATATTTTTGGGTGTAATTGGAGGGGTTGTGTGGGGGTTTGGGTTGGATGGGGGGGGATGTATAGGGTGTTGTGGTTAAGGGGTGGGGGTTGGTGTTTTGGTAAAATGGGATGTTTATGTGATATGGGATGTTTGTTGTGTGTGGATTATGTTTTTTAATTGGGGTTGTGTGAGGAATGGGAGGTGGGTATATTGATTTATGATTAAGGTGGGTTGAAGGGTGGGATGGGAAGTAGGGGGGTTTTTTTTTGTGGGAAAATGGTAAGAATGGTTTTTGTAGGAGGGGGTATTTTATTTGTGTGTGTGGTGGGGGAAGTGTGTGGGTTTTTTGTGTTGTTATGTATGTATAATGTATGTGGTTAGTGGTGTATATTTAGTTAAGTGTAGAATTTGTTTGATATTTTTTTTGTATTGAGTGTAAATATGTGTGTTTATGTTTTTGGATTTATGAATTGTGGGGTAATTTTTGATGATTTAGAGTATTATATGTATATTAATATGGATAAGACATATTCATAAGATGATGAATATCTAGTTATACAAAACAGGAAAATGAATATGAAATTGGTAAAAACTAAATGTATTAAATATTGCATTATTAATGTGTACTGGTTGTGTAGTAATATGTGATTCTTAAGATTTTGTTATTAGTATTAGAATGATGTAGAGATCATGAGTTGTATGAGAATGATTGATATTGTTACCATCTTTTAAGTAAGCAATTAAAAGGTATCAAACACTGAGGACTCTCATTGTCTAAATATTTTTTATATCTAATGAAAGAAAGTTTGGAAAACGTAAGTTAAATAATACAATGTCAGAGTAATAACTACGCCATACACCACATGAGAATGCCACAATAAAAACAAAGGACTTTATTTGGTGTGTGTTTTACTGACCCATATGACTATTGGGTGTAGTAATGAGAGGCTTCTTATAGATGCCTCTCTATTACTCACTGCTGGGCTTGAATGTCACAAGAAAATAGAAAGATGACATCAACATCACAAATATGAACCCCACTTTTCACACCATAGGGCAATTAGGAAGAGCTGGGCAAAGCGCCAATATCCATGGCCCCTTACCAACACCAAGCTGTCTGCTTTAGCTTGTCTGGTTGTCAAAAGTGGGGGGCGCCACACTGTTTTTTTAAATTTATTTAAATAATTTAAAAAAATGGCGTGCTGTCAGTTTTGTCATGCTGGTTATCAAAAAATATAAAAACCTCACAACATTTAAAAAAAAAATTATGTATTTATAGCGCAAGTGCAAGCTGATCTATACTCCCATCAGCCTCACCTGCCTTCGCTTTTATTAGTGGCAGCAGACCTAGGCTTACGAGAGTAGTACTCACATCAGCCAGTGCCTCTGTGACCGGAGGTAAACTGCTGCTGCACTGACAGGCGGTAATAATCTTACCACCGACTATAGCTGCCAGTGTTCCTCGTGCTGTCATGCAGATGACAGCGTGGGAAACACCTGATGTTCAGGGTGACAAACTCAAACAGTAACATGGATTTCCTAGAGAAGTCCATTTTCAGGGTCTGTGCCCGAACAACAGGTGTTCGGTACGGACCCTGAACATTACTGCTGCTGGGGCAGCATGGTCACGTCTTCTTCCTCTGAACTTCACACATCACTAGAATGACCTTTGCTCTAAGGGGGGTCTTATACCTTATCATCCCTCACAACGTCTTCCACTGACTCCTCAATTCAGCCCTCTTTGCTGGTCTGCACACTTCAGAAAGATTCTGCAGTTGGCAACTGAGTTTCCTCATCATCTGATATGTGCTGTGGTGGACTAGCACTCTTACGTACTCATCCTTCAGCATAACAAGCGGTTTGGCATCAGTGTATTCAGTCGCTACTACTTCTGGGACAGGGCCAGGTGGATGGTCACATAACCCTAACCAGCAGAGTCATTAAAAAGCAGAACAGACTAATGCATGACTTGGAGCTCAGACTGCTTGGCTGATTTGCAGATTTGCATGGGAGTGATGTGGAAGCTGGATTACCATGGTCCTCAGGTTTCAATTGTGCATGTTTTGCAGTGGACCGGGTGGAAGACATGTGAGGGAACTGCGTGGGCAGTGATATTCAGGCTAAGGCTGGGGTCACACACAACGACAAAAAATCGGTCCGTTTTAGACGGTCGATTGTCGGATCAAAATGCAAACATCACACATGCTTCTGTCATCCGATTTTCCTTCAAAGATGCGATTTAGTCGCATGTGTGTGTACCTTGTAACATCCGATTTTCATCCGACTTGCGAGATTTTCTCGCAGGCTTGCAAAACTGACATATAATGGATCCAAAAGAATAGTATTTCAATCACAAAACAAAGAATAGATATATACACATAGAACACATATATATATATATATATACATGTCATTGTGACATGTATATATACATATATTTATAGTTCCTAGACTTCTACATACTGTTATAGCCGCTAATTCAATTGCCGGCTTCTGTGAAATCACAGAAGCCGACATGAAATGATACATTGTTTCCACACAGTTAACCATGTCATTTCCTGTATTTTGATATTTGTTTAGAACTTACAATTACATGAGTGTATTTGTGCAAAATTTCAGTCATGTAGGGGTTAATTAAAGGTGTAATTTCGTTGAAAAAAAATGCGTGGGCTCCCGCTGTATTTTCTCCACCAGACAGACAAAGCAAAGTGAGTGGGGGCAGATAATAACAGCCTAGGGAGGGTACATTTTTTGTGCCCCCCCTGGCTACTAACATCTGCCCCCAGACACCCCAGAAAGGGCAAATCTATAATTAGATTCGCCCTTTCTGGCACTTTGCCCGTCTATTCCCATTGCCCTGTAGCGGTGGCGAATGGGTTAATAATCTCACCTTACTGTCACCTTAGTATTGAAAGGTGACCTTAAGGCAGGTTAATAATTGAAAGCTGTCAATTAGACAACTATCAATTATTAATCCTATTGAAGTAAATTAAAAAAACACAGACACATTAATAAAAATTAATTTTAATGAAATAAAAACACATTTTTTTGACCATATTTTATTTTACACTTAATCCGTGCGAAGCCATTGATCTCCTAAAATAAAGAAAAAAAAATAAAAAAACATTATTCTTACCTATTCCGCTGATCTGTCACGTCCCACGCTGTAATCCTTCACAAAGGGTTAACTAGCTTTGAGCCAAGCAGTGCAAGTAATCCTGCATGCTCAGCTCAAAGCTCCTGAATGAATAAGTTCCTCTCCTGGCGACAGGAGAGGATGTGTTTCATGAATGAAGCTTAATTGATTGTGTCCACTTTCCCTTTAGGTTAGGTCACTAAAGTTAAATTGCCAATAAATCAATTAAGCTCCATTTATGAATCACTTCCTCTACTTTCTGTGGTAGAGGAACTTATTCATTCAGGGGTGTTACAGCTAGCAGTCAGCGTTAGCTCTCTGCTAATAACTGTAACCTCTTAACCCTTTCTGATAGATTACAGCGTGGGACCTGACTGTACATCGGATTGGTAAGTATAATTTTGCTTTTTTATTTTATTTTTATTACAGGAAATGGTTTTAGCAGGAAAATAAAATATGGTCAAAAACTGTGTGATTATTTCATTAAACTTATTTTTTATTAAACTGTGTGTGTTTGATTTTTCTTTCATACAATAGGATTAATAATTGATAGTTGTCTAATTGACAGCTCTCAATTATTAACCTGCCTTAAGGTCACCTTTCAATACTAAGGTGACAGTAAGGTGAGATTATTAACCCATTCGCCACCGCTACAGGGCAATGGGAATAGACGGGCAAAGTGCCAGAAAGGACGAATCTAATTATAGATTTGCCCTTTCTGGGGTGCCTGGGGCAGATGTTAGTAGCCAGGGGGGGGCACAAAAAATGTACCCTCCCTAGGCTGTTATTATCTGCCCCCACTCGCTTTGCTTTGTCTGTCTGGTGGAGAAAATACAGCGGGAGCCCACGCATTTTTTTTCAACGAAATTACACCTTTAATTAACCCCTACATGTCTGAAATTTTGCACAAATATACTTATGTAATTGTAAGTTTAAAACATATATCAAAATACTTGAAATTACATGGTTAACTGTGTCAAAACAATGTATCATTTCATGTCGGCTTCTGGGATTTCACTAAAGCCGGCAATTGAATTAGCGGCTAGTACAGTATGTAGAAGTCTAGGAACTATAAATATATATATATATATATATGTCACAATGACATATAATATATATATATATATATATATGTGGATTCTATGTGTGGATATGTATTGATTCGATTCTTTATTAAAGCTGTCAGTGTGCTTTTACAGTATAGGCAGGGATGAATTGCCGGCTTTTCTAAAGGACACTGATGCGATTTAATCGCAAGTCACACAGTGCGGTCCGTTTGTAATCCAATTTTTCATCGCTCCCATAGACTTGCATTGGCGATAGTCGACCCACAATCGGTGACAATCGCAGCATGCTGCGATTGCACTCGGACGTTTAAAACGGACCACAAAAAATCTGATACTGGGAGCTGCTCCATAGATTAACATAGGTCCGACTGCAATGCGATATTTCATCGCATTGCAGTCGTCCGATTTAGTCGCCAGTGTGACTTCAGCCTAACACCCTGTTACCTGTGTGCACCAGAGGAAAGTGTTGTATTTGGGCATGTAACAGGTACAGGATGACCATGTCCTCTCCCTGCAGCAGCTACACCAGCACCACCAAAGCTACATTCACATCCTCTATTTGATGCTCTCCTCATATTTGGAAATGTTTTTTTTGTACATTACTTGAGAGATGGTGGAAGAGTAGATTTATTTATTTGCCACACGACGAGAAAACACAGCGGTCCTAAAAAAAGTATTTATTTTGCCTATAAATGGCAACGAGATGGATGATGCCAATTATCTATTTCTCAGATGACTATAAACACAGCGGTCGTCAAAAATTATTTATTTGGTCTACAAATGGCAACAAGACAACTGATGCCAATATTTATATGCAACCCCAATTGAAAACACAGAGCGGCTTAAAGGAACAGTACTCCCACACGCCGGGAGGTGCAGTGTACACACAATGGTCCAGAAAAATTATTTATTTTGCCTACAAATGGCAACGAGATTGCTGATGCCAATTCTTTATTTCTCAAACTACTAGAAAACACATAGCGGTCCTGAAAAATTATTTCTATGGCCTACAAATGACAATCACTTATTTCTCACATTACTAGAAAACACACAGCAGTCCAGAAAAATTATTTATTTGGTCTACAAATGGCAACAAGACAGCTGATGCCAATTATTTGTTTGCAACAACATTCAAAACCACACAGTGGCTAGCAGAACAGTACTCCCACAGGTGGGGGGTTGCAGACTACAAACAGCGCTCCAGAAAAATTATTATTTTGGGCTACAAATGGCAACAAAATGGCCAATGCCAAATATTTATTTGCAACAATACTAGAAAACACACAGTGACTTAAAGGGAATCTGTCACCCCATTTGTCCACTATCAGGGGCTTATCTACAGCATTCTGGAATGCTGTAGATAAGCCCCCGATGTGACCAGAAAGAGAATAAAAACGAGTTAGATTATACTCACTCAGGGGCAATCAGGGTCTGCAGGGGCTGGCTGACACTTTTCAGCCTGGGGGGCAATCACAAGGCTGCGGCCCTCCAGTTGCTGTGCTTTTGCCCTGCTTATCTCTGGCTGCTGCATTAAAGCAGCAGAGATAACAGGCATTAAAAACAGGCTGGTACATAAATATGGGAACAGAACGAGCTTGCTGCATATATATGGGAGCAGAACCAAGCTTGTTGCCTACATAGATACTGTAACAGAAACAAGCGGACTACATAGGCCCTCTAAGTAGGCACGAACCAAGATTTCTACATAGAGAAGGGAACTGAAAGGAGCTTACTAAAGAGATATGAGAGCAGAACCGAGCTTACTAAAGAGATATAGGAGCAGAACCAAGCTTACTACAGAGATATTGGAGCACAACTGAGCTTACTACAGAGATAGGAGCAGAACCGAGCTTACTACAGAGATATTGGAGCGGAACCGAGCATACTACAGAGATATGGGAGCAGAACAGAGCTTACTCCAGAGATATGGGAGCAGAACAGAGCTCATTGCAGAGATATAGGAGCAGAACCGAGCTTACTACAGAGATATGGGAGCAGAACCAAGCTTACTCCAGAGATATAGGAGCAGAACCGAGCTTACCACAGAGATATGGGAGCAGAACAGAGCTTACTACAGAGATATGCGAGCAGAACCGAGCTTACTCCAAAGATATGGGAGCAAAACTGAGCTTACCACAGAGATATTGAAGCAGAACTGAGCTTACTACAGAGATATAGGAGCAGAACCAAGTTTACTACAGAGATATTGGAGCAGAACCAAGCTTACTACAGAGATATGGGAGCAGAACAGAGCTTACTCCAAGGATATGGGAGCAGAACTGAGTTTACCACAGAGATATGGGAGCAGAACTGAGCTTACCACAGAGATATGGGAGCAGAACTGAGCTTACTACAGAGATATGGGAGCAGAACTGAGCTTACTACAGAGATATGGGAGCAGAATTGAGCTTACCACAGAGATATGAGAGCAGAACTGAGCTTACTACTGAAATATGGGAGCAGAACTGAGCTTACTACAGAGATATGGGAGCAGAACCGAGCTTACTACAGAGATATGGGAGCAGAACAGAGCTTACTCCAGAGTATATGGGAGCAGAACCAAGCTTACTCCAAAGATATGGGAGCAGAACCAAGCTTACTACAGAGATATGGGAGCAGAACCAAGCTTACTACAGAGATATAGGAGCAGAACCGAGCTTACTACAGACTACATAGGCGAACTACATAGGCCCTCTACGTAGGCACGAACCAAGATTTCTACATGAGAAGGGAACTGAAAGGAGCTTACTAAAGAGATATGAGAGCAGAACCGAGCTTACTAAAGAGATATAGGAGCAGAACCAAGCTTACTACAGAGATATTGGAGCAGAACTGAACTTACTACAGAGATATAGGAGCAAGAACGGAGCTTACTACAGAGATATGGGAGCAGAACCAAGCTTACTCCAGAGATATAGGAGCAGAACCGAGCTTACCACAGAGATATGGAGCAGAACAGAGCTTACTACAGAGATATGCGAGCAGAACCGAGCTTACTCCAAAGATATGGGAGCAGAACTGAGCTTACCACAGAGATATAGGAGCAGAACCAAGCTTACTACAGAGATATTGGAGCAGAACCGAGCTTACTACAGAGATATGGGAGCAGAACAGAGCTTACTACAGAGATGTGGGAGCAGAACAGAGCTTACTCCAGAGATATGGCAGCAGAACCAAGCTTACTCCAGAGATATTTGGAGCAGAACCAAGCTTACGACAGAATATGGGAGCAGAACAAAGCTTACTACAGAGATATAGGAGCAGAACCAAGCTTACTACAGAGACATGGGAGCAGAACAGAGCTTACACAGAGATATTGGAGCAGAACTGAGCTTACTACAGAGATATAGGAGCAGAACCAAGCTTACTACAGAGAATTGGAGCAGAACCGAGCTTACTACAGAGATATGGCAGCAGAACAGAGCTTACTACAGAGATGTGGGAGCAGAACAGAGCTTACTCCAGATATATGGCAGCAGAACCAAGCTTACCACAGAGATATGGAGCAGAACCGAGCTTACTACAGAGATATGGGAGCAGAACAGAGCTCATTGCAGAGATATAGGAGCAGAACCGAGCTTACACAGAGATATGGGAGCAGAACCAAGCTTACTCCAGAGATATAGGAGCAGAACCGAGCTTACCACAGAGATATGGGAGCAGAACAGAGCTTACTACAGAGATATGCGAGCAGAACCGAGCTTACTCAAAGATATGGGGAGAGCAGAACTGAGCTTACCACAGAGATATGGAGCAGAACTGAGCTTACTACAGAGATATGGAGCAGAACAGATTACTACAGAGATATGGGCAGAACCGAGCTTACTACAGAGATATGGGAGCAGAACAGAGCTTACTACAGAGATTGGGAGCAGAACAAGCTTACTCCAGAGATATGGCAGCAGAACCAAGCTTACTCCAGAGATATGGGAGCAGAACCAAGCTTACGACAGAATATAGGGAGCAGAACAGAGCTTACTACAGAGATATAGGAGCAGAACCAAGCTTACTACAGAGACATGGAGCAGAACAGAGCTTACTACAGAGATATGGGAGCAGAACCGTGCTTACTCCAGATATATGAGAGCAGAACTGAGCTTAGTGCAGAGATATGGGAGCAGAACGAGCTTACTACAGAGATATGGAAGCAGAACAGAGCTTACTCAAGATATGGGAGCAGAACTGAGCTTACCACAGAGATATGGGAACAGACGAGCTTACCATTACCACAGAGGTATGGGAGCAGAACGAGCTTACTACAGAGATATGGGAGCAGAACCGAGCTTACCAAGAGATATGGAGCAGACGAGTACACAGGATATGAGCAATAGCTTACACAGAGATATGGAGCAGAACTGAGCTTACTCACAGAGATATGGAGCAGAACGAGCTTACTACAGAGATATGGGAGCAGAAACTGAGCTTACTACAGAGATATGGAGCAGAACAAGCTTACTACAGAGATTGGGAGCAGAACGAGCTTCATCAGAGATATGGAGCAGAACAAGCTTACTACAGAGATATGGAGCAGAACGAGCTTACTACTAGAGATATGGGACAAGAACAGAGCTACCACAGAGATATGGAGCAGAACGAGCTTACTACAGAGATAGGAGCAGAACCGAGCTTACTACAAGAGATATGGAGCAGAACCGAGCTTACTACAGAGATATGGAGCAGACAGAGTACTAGAGTTAGCAAACGAGTACTATAGGAGCAGAACCAGCTTACACAGAGATAGGGAGCAGAACCGAGCTTACTACAGAGATATGGGAGCAGAACAGAGCTACTCAGAGATATAGGAGCAAAACCGAGCTTACTGCAGAGATAATGGAGAGAACAATGCTACCAGGATTGGCAAGACTTACACAGAGCTATGGGAGCAACAGAGCTTACTACAGAGATATGCGACGAACCGAGCTTACTCAGAGTCTATATGGGAGCAGATGAGTTACACAGAGTAATGGACGTGAACTGAGCTTCTAGAGATATTGGAGCAGATCCCGAGTTACTATAGAGATATGGAGCTAGAATCCATGCTTACTAGCAGAGTTATGGGACAGGAACAATTCATCAGAGATTGGGCTGAACAAGCTTACTCAGAGTTGGCCAGATCCAGCTTCCTCAGGCTATGGGGCGAACCAAGCTTACGACAGAAATATGGGCAAACTTTAGCTTTCTCCAGATTCTAGGGCAGCTTCAGATGGCAGCCTACCGAGGGGCTAGAACCGCTACTCAGATTAGTAGCACTGGCTGTAGATTTGTAGACGAGATTACGTAAGACTTTCCAGTTATTGGGCAGACTGAGCTTACCGAATATTGTCGTACTGCTTTACCCAGAGATATTGGTAGCAGAACGGGCTTACTACAGAGATATTGGAGCAGATTACCGACTTACCGAGATATGGGCGAATGACTTACCACAGGGATATGGGCAGAACTGAGCTTAATACAGATATCGAGCTGACCGTATTTACCAGATATGGAGCAGAACTGAGCTTTCTACTATAGCTTCTCGTCTAGACAGAACGATTATCGAATATAGGCAGACCAAGCTTACTGCAGAGATATGGGAGCAGAACTGAGCTTACTAAGAGATATGGGAAAGAATAGAGCTTACTCCAGAGATATGGGAGCAGAACCGAGCTTACTACATAGAGAGGGGAACAGAGCATACTACAGAAATATAGCAGCAGAACTGAGCTTACTACAGAGATATGGGAGCAGAACGAGCTTACTATAGAGCTATGAGAGCAGAACACGAGCTTACTACAGAGCTATGGGAGCAGAACAGAGCTTACTACAGAGATATGGGAGCAAAACCGAGCTTACTGCAGAGATAACGGACATGTAGACACATGGTACGGCAGGGGTATTGCTAGAGTCCTTAAAGAGCAAGGGCCCAAGCCCCAAAGTGCATGTCTCCCCATACGACCAACCAGTAGGCATTATACACTGGAGCTCTGTATATAGTTTCAGTGTACAGGTAATACAGTGATCTGTTGTGAATGGGTTTGAGATGAGTTCTGAGCAGAGGCTCCCTCTGGTGGTTACAAGCGGTACTAGTGAGGATTGTGAGGACTGGGAATCAGGTGTTACTGATTGGTCTTATATAAGGGAGTCATTTTCCCATCAGGGTTGCCGGTGATCAATTGTTCTGGTCTGAATCCTTCTTTCCAGTTTCCCTTGTAGCCTGCTGTGTCGTGTCTGCATCTCCTGCTATCAGATAAGACAATTTCTTATTTTGTGTTTTTGCTATATTTTTGCATTTTGTCCTGCACTTCTGTGGGGGCCTTCAGGGTCCCCTCCGGGGGCTTTTGCCCTCTCAGTTTAGTCCAGCCACTGTGTTTTGTACTTTTGCTTTTTCCAGTTTTTTTTCAGTGGCTGCTATTTTGTTTTTGTTACACCAGAGAACTAATTTAGGTGGTAGAGGTCGTGTGATCTCAGGTGATTTTGAAATTAGTAGTGTTGGTGTTTTTTCAGGGTTTTCTGAGATTGCAGTAAGTACCCTTCCTATCCTTTTCTATTTAGATAGTTTGGGCCCCAGCGTTTGCTCTTACTATTTTCTTTCTGTGTCAGTATTTCATCTTGTCTAACCGCCATTACATGTTTGGGGGCTTTCTATTATCTTTGGGGTTCTGCTCCGGGGCAGATAGCTTTCCTATTTCTATCTTTAGGTGTAGTTAGTTTCTCAGGCTGTGACGAGGCGTCTAGGACCAACGTAGGAACGCTCCACGGCTGCCTCTAGTTGCGGTGGTTAGTCAGGGTACTGCAATCTCATAGATTCCAACTGCTCTGGTGTATTTCCTTTTTTACCTGCACTCCTCAGCTACCGTAACATAACAGTGATCACCAGTGATATACACAGGAGCTCTGTATATAGTGTATAGTGTACAGGTAATACAGTGATCACCAGTGACATTATATACAGGAGCTCTGTATATAGTGTACAGTGAACAGGTAATAGATGTTATAGTGTCAGTGTACAGGTAACACACTGACTCACCAGTGATGTCTCTAGCTGAAGTCCCTCATCTTTGCTTTTCTTTTTCATGCAGCGCAGACCATCATCATTTCTTCCAGCCAGGACTCTTCTCTGCATAAAATAACCCATGTTACTTAGAGCCCTTCTTCCAGAGCACATTCCCACCTTTTTCACTTTCTTCTACACTACACATCTGAATACAGATGTGCACCCACCATTAATATATAATTGGTTATTATGCAATCCACCATTCCAAATATAAATTATAATTCACCACTGCGCCCCCACCAACTATAAATAGCCATTTTCCCCACCTAATAAATATATACATTAATTAGCACCTGTACTCTTCCCCCAATTCATTACCAGTCACTGCATCCTCAACGTCCTCCACTATGTGCCTCCCACTCCCCGATTCATTATATTTACATGCCCTTCCACCCCAATTCATTGTCATGTCTTCTCTCTCTTGCACCCCCACCCTCAATTCATTATTAACTGCTCTCCCCCACATTCAGTACATCATTTACTCCCACCACCCTGGAAATTCATCATTATTTGCTCTCCCCAGGTCCTTATTTGCTCTTCCCTTCCCCACCTTCAATTCAATTGCTGTCCCCTGTCCCTCACTTCATCATTCACTGTCCCCCATTCTCCCCCACTTCATCATGTGCAGTCCCCTTTCGTTCATGTGCAGTTCCCTGTCCCCTCCCTCACAACATTTGCAGCCCCTCCATCATTTGCAGCACCCTCTCCATCATTTGTAGCACCCCTCCATCATTTGTAGCACCTCTTCCACCATTTGCAGCCCCCTTTTATCATTTGCAGCACCCCTCCAACATCTCCATCATTTGTAGCACCCCTTCCATTATTTGCAGCCCCCTTTTATCATTTGCAGCACCCCCTCCACCATTTGTAGCACCCCCTCCATCATTGGCAGCCCCCCTTCATCATCTCCATCATTGGCAGCCCCCTCCATCATTTGCATCCCCTTTATCATTTGCAGCCCCTTCCATCATTTGCAGCACCCCCTCCATCACTGGCAGCCCCACTTTCATCATTTGCTATCCCCCTCCATCATTGGCAGCCCCCTCCATCATTTGCAGCCCCCATCCATCATTGGCAGCCCACTCCATCATTTGCAGCACCACCTGCATCATTGGTAGCCCCCTCCATCATTTGCATCCCCTTTATCATTGGCAGCCCTCCCTCCATCATTGGCAGCCCCCTCCATAATTTTCAGCCCCCCTCCATCATTGGCAGCCCCCTCCATCATTTGCAGCACCACCTGCATCATTGGCAGCCCCCCTTTTTCATTTGCAGCCCCCTCCATCATATGTACAACCCCCCTCCATCATTGGCAGCGTCCCCTTCCATCATTTACAGCACCCCTTCCATCATATGTAGCACCCCCCTCCATCATATGCAACACCCCCTCCATCATTGGCAGCCCCTTCCATCATATGTAGCACCCCCTGCATCATATGTAGCACCCCCCTCCATCATATGTAGCACCCCTCTCCATCATATGCAGCCCCCTACATCATTTGTAGCACCCCCTCCATCATTGGCAGCCCCCCATCATATGTAGCACCCCCTCCATCATTGACAGCACCCTCCATCATTTACAGCACCCCCTCCATTATATGTAGCACCCCCCTCCATCATTGGCAGCACCCCCTCCATCATTTACAGCACCTCTTCCATCATATGTAGCAACCCCCTCCATCATATGTAGCACCCCGCTCCATCATATGTAGCACCCCTCAATCATTGGCACCACCCCTCCATCATTTACAGCACCCCCTCCATCATATGCAGGGAGCCCATACATTCTAGCTACAACTAAGCAGGAGCTGCGCAGCCAGACAACTAGCTGCATGCAGCTCAGAGAAAGCTCTCGGCCCCAGCACGCCTGAGGGAGCGGCCTGGGGGGCAATTGCCTCCCTGCCACACAGCCCAGCCCGCCCCTGCGGGTCTGGGACCTTTCCCGGCACCTGCGCACTGAAGTACTCTGCTCTGCCCACAACAGGGCAGAGCAGTGCGCCTGTGTGGAGCCGCGACAGGAAACAAAGAAGAGGAAGTCTTCGCTACAAGATGGGAGGCGCCAGACCGCGACTCTCTCCGGACCCGGACCGCCCCTGCGTGAGTATAATCTAACTTGTTTTTCTTCTCTTTCAAGTCACATTTTGGGCTTATCTACAGCATTCCAGAATGCTGTAGATAAGCCCCTGATGGCAGTGGCCGCAGCTTATACTCGAAAAATGGGGTGACAGATTCCCTTTAAAGGAACAGTACTCCCAAAGGTGGGGGATGCAGAGTACACACAGTCTTCAAAAAAATATTATAAATGTGGCCTACAAATGGTAACATAATGGCTGATACAAATTATTTATTTTCAACACTGCTAAAAAACAGAGAGTGATCCAGAAAAAGAATTTAGTTGGCCTACAAATGACAAAGAGAAGGCTGATGCCAATAATTTATTTCTCATGCTACCAGAAAACACACAGCAGTCCTGAGAAATTATTTCTTAGCCTACAAATGGCAATGAGATGGCTGATGACTAATATTTATTATTATTTATTATTATAGCGCCATTTAATCCATGGCGCTATACATGTGAGGTGGGGTGTTATGATTTGGTAGCTGAGGAGAGCAGGCAAAAAAGGCAATACACCAGAGAGGTTGGAATCTATTGAATTGCAGTACCCTGACTAACCACCACAACTAAAGGCAGCCGTGGAGCGTACCTACGTTGGTCCTAGACGCCTCGTCACAGCCTGAGAAGCTAACTTCACCTAAAGATAGAAAGAGGAAAACTATCTGCCCCGGAGCAGATCCCCAAAGAACATAGGAAGCCCCAAACATGTAATGGCGGTTAGACAAGAGGAAATACAGACACAGACAGAAAATAGTATGAGCAAACGTTGGGGCCCAATCTTCCTAGACAGAAAAGGATAGGAAGGTCACTTAAGGCTGGGTCTCACATAGCGATACACCAGCGATCCCGACAACGATCAGGATCGCTGGTGTATCGCTATATTATCGCTGCTGAGCTGCCAAACAGGCAGCTCAGGGCAGCGATCAGCACAAGGACACTGCGGGTAAACATCGCTAGTTACCCGCAGTGTACCTTGGATACCAGCGCCCTGATGCAGGGAGCTGGTAACCAAGGTACACATCGGGTTTCCAGGCGCTGCACGGTGCCTGGAAACCCGCTGTGTACCTTGGATACCAGCTCCCTGCTTCAGGGAGCTGGTATCCAAGGTACACAGCGGGTTTCTAGGCACAGCCCCGCGCCTGGAAACCCGCTGTGTACCTTGGTGACCACCGGATCGCTGGTCTCCCGCCTGTCACACGCAGCGATGCGTGCCTGTCAGCGGGAGACCAGCGATCAAAAAAATGTCCAGACATTTCAGCGACGATCAGCGATACCCGGTAGGGGGGCTGATCGTCGCTGAATGTCACACACAGCGATATCGCTGGTGAGCTCGCTGCCGCGTCACAAAACTAGTGACTCAGCAGCGATCTCGCTAGCGAGATCGTTGTGTGAGACGGGCCCTTTACTGCAATCCGAAAAACCCTAAAAAAATACCAACACACTAATTGCAAAAACGCCTGAGATCACACGACCTCTACCACCTAAATTAGTTCTCTGGTGTAATAAAACTAAGCCGCAGCCACAGAAAAAACTGGAAAAGGCAAATGAACTAACAACTGGCTGAACTAAACTGAGAGGAGCACAAGCCCCCGGAGGGGACCTGGCAGACCCCCACAGAAGTGCAGGACAAAATGCAAAAAGCAAGCACAAAAAACTAAAAGAAGAAAATGTCTTATCTGTTAGCAAAAGATGCAGGCACGAAACAGCAAGCTCCAAAGTGAACCAGGAACAAAAGTTGAGACCAGAACAATTGACCACCGGCAACCCTGATGGGAGGGAACCTCCCTTATATAAGACCAGTCAGTAACACCTGATCGCCAATCTTCACAATCTTCATTGAGTAGTTCAGTACTATTTGTAACCACCAGAGGGAGCTTCTGCTCAGAATTCATTTCTAGCACATTCACAACAGTGGGGTATACATAATAAATACAAGTACAGTAACCTTAGACAATACAAGTTACGACTGGTACAGTAGGAGAGAGGACACTGCCCGTGAGGGCTCACAATCTACAAGGGATGGGTGAGGATACAGTAGGCGAGGGTAGAGCAGGTCGTGCAGCGGTTTGGTGGATCTGTGGTTACTGCAGGTTGTAGGCTTGTCAGAAGAGGTAGGTCTTCAGGTTCTTTTTGAAGGTTTCCATGGTAGGCGAGAGTCTGATATGTTGTGGTAGAGAGTTCCAGAGTAGGGGGGATGCGTGGGAGAAATCTTGTATGCGATTGTGGAAAGAGGAGATAAGAGGGGAGTAGAGAAGGAGATCTTGTGAGGATCGGAGGTTGCGTGCAGGTAGGTACCGGGAGACGAGGTCACAGATGTATGGAGGACACAGGTTGTGGATGGCTTTATATGTCGTGATTAGGGTTTTGAACTGGAGTCTTTGTGTAATGGGGAGCCAGTGCAGGGATTGACAGAGGGAAGAGGCTGGGGAATAGAGGGGGGACAGGTGGATTAGTCAGGCAGCAGAGTTTAGAATAGATTGGAGGGGTGCAAGAGTGTTAGAGGGGAGGCCACAGAGCAGGAGATTGCAGTATTCGAGGCGGGAAATGATGAGGGCATGGACTAGGGTTTTTGCAGATTCTTGGTTGAGGAATGTACGGATACGTGAGATATTTTTGAGTTGAAGTCGGCAGGAGGTGGAGAGGGCTTGGATATGTGGTTTAAAAGAGAGATCAGTGTCAAGGATAACCCCGAGGCAGCGAGCTTGTGGGACTCGAGAGAGTGGGAAAGTCGTTTACATTAATTGATAGGTCCATTGGAGGGATTGTGTGAGATGGGGGAAAGATGATGAAATCTGTTTATTTCTCAGATTACTAGAAAACACACAGTAGTCCTGAAAAAGTATTTATTTATAATGGCAGCAAGACCTCTGATGCCAATAATTTATTTCTCAAGCTACTAGAAAACACGCAGATATCATGAAAAATTATTTATTTGGCTTACAAATAGCAACGAGATGGCTGATGCCAATTTTTTATTTCTCAGACTACTTGAAAACACACAAAGGTCCTGAAAAATTATTTCTTTGGCCTACAATTGGCAATGAGGCAGCTGAGGCCAATTACTTATATCTCAGACTACTAGAAAACACACAGCAGACCTGAAAAATGATTTATTTGGCTTACAAATTGCAACAAGATGGCTGATGCCAATTATTTGTTTGCAAACTTGGTAGAAAACACATGGCAGCTTAAAGGAACAGTATTCCAACAGGAGGCTGGGCTCAAAGTGCATACAGTGGCTTAAAGAGCAGTATTCCCACAGGAGGATGCATGTATTCTGCCCCCACCAGTGAGAGTACTGACCTTTAAGCTGCTGTGTATACGTTGCACCCCTTGTGTGAGTGCTGTCCTATAAGCCACTGTGTGAACTCTTCACCCATATCTATGGGAGTACTGTCCTTTAAGCCATTGTGTGTACTCTTCACCCCCTGCCTGTGAGAGTACTGACCATTAGGCTGCTGTGTGTACTCTGTACCCACTCGCCTGTGGGAGTACTGTCCTTTAAGCTGCTGTATGAACCCTGCACTCCCTTCTGCCTGTGGGAGTACTATTCTTTTAAGCTGCCTTGGGTTTTCTAGTAGTCTTTGAAATAAACAATTGGCATTATCAATCTCGCTGCCATTTCTAAGCCCAAAAATAAATTTTCGGTACTAGTGTGTGTATTTTAGTAGTCTGGGAAATAAATTATTGGCATCAGACGTCTATAGTTGCCATTTCTAGGCCAAAGAAAAAAATTTAATGACCGCTGTGTGTTTTCTAGTAGTGTGGCAAATACTGTACATAAATTTCAGCAGCAGCCTTTTCTTCCCATTTGTAAGCCAAATAAATAATTTTACTGTACTGCTGTGAGTATGCTAGTAGTGTGTGTAAAAAATGATTGTACTCTGCAGAAATGTTTTGCTAGTAGTGTGTGTAAAAATATTTTTACTCTGCAGCATTTGTTTGCATGTACTCTATGTAAAATATTATTGTACTCTGCAGCATTTTTTGTGTGTAGTGTGTGCAAAAAATGATTGCACTCTATAGCATTTTTTAGTGATACTCCCCTGCCTCTGGGAGTACTGTGCCAAAAAGTATCTGTGTACTGTGCCAAATAGCCTTTGTGTGTACTGTGCATAAATGCCTTTCTGTGTACTTTGCAGCTGTGTCTGTGTGAGTAGCGTGTCTAAAAAAAATTATACAGTACCACACACTGCCCACACTTTCTGACCAGATAAGGAGACGGTAGACGAAGTGGTGGAAAAGGAGGCAACATGGATAGCTAAAAGTCTAGGGGCCAGCCTCAATGCTTTTGCACCCTGTTCCCTCTTTTGCTGTGCAGCTGGGGCAGCGTGACCACCACCTCTTCCTCCAAACTGCCCACATCGCTCAGATGGCCTTGACCCCAAGTGGGGTCTAGGACCTCTTCAACCCTCGTCACATCATCACTTCTCTCCAGTCTGTAACTTTGCTACCCTACTAATTTAAATCTGTCCTTGTAACTCCTCCACTTCGTCCCTCTGCAAATCCCATTCCTTGCCTCCCGATTCCACAACGCATTCTCTTAAAGCTACTAACACTGACCTACAAAGGCATCTATAATTTGTCTTCCTCATATATCTCTGAACTAATCTCCCGATATCTCCCATCACATAATCTCTGATACTCTCATGACCTTTTTCTCTCGTTTACAATTATACATTTCTATCCAATCGCCTGCAAGATTTCGCCTGAGTGTCCCCCATCATGTAGAATTCTGTGGCCCAACACATCTGATTATTCTCTACTCTCGAGCTTGGAAACCAATCTCTTCAGAACAGCTTACAGCCTGAAATGACCCCCCTGCTACCTCACCAACACCAGAGCTATTGCAACCTCCAAACCTACTGTCCTCTTCGCCATTATCCTGTAGAATGTAAGGCCGCAAGGGTAGGGTCCTCTCCCCTCTGTACCTGTCTGTCAATTTTAGTTTGTTTATTGCAATTTCTATTTGTGTTTTGCATGGAACCCTTCCTCGAGAGGCTGCCACGAGAGGTGGTGAGTTATCCTTCAATGGAAGTATTCAAACAGAGGCTGGACAGACATCTGTCTGGGATGATTTAGTGAATCCTGCTTTGAGCAGGGGTTGGACCAGATGACCCAAGAGGTCCCTTCCAACTCTACCATTCTATGATTCTATGTAAAGCATCATGGAATCAATGGTGCTCTTAAAATAAATAAAAATAACCCCTGCATGATGTTCCACCAAGTCTTCAACCCTGCCATCCTCGCGGGTGTGCACACAGCAGGAAGCTGCAGCAGTTGGCACCTGTGTTTCGTCATCAGTATCATCAGAATTCTGCTGCGGTGGTCCATTTGCATTACCCCTCCTATGCACTCATCCTCCAACATAACAAGTGGTTGGACATCAGTGCACTCAATTTCTTAGAATTCTGGGGCAAGGTGTTTCATTTGGGCGTGTAGCAGACGGCTACGAGGAGTGTCCATTAAAGATTTCCCCTAGCCCATTTCTATTTATCACAGGACGCTGAAACTGCACATATGTAATGATATAAGTCTCTATAGGTTAGGTGCCAATTTGCAACTCAGAACTGATAACGGTCTTGATTTTACAGGTGCTGAAGTGGTGTGATATTTGATAATGGACCCAGTGGAATACAGGGCAGTCATCAAGTTCCTTTACTTGAAAGGCCGCACACCAAAGGAGATGTTCGATGAGATGAAATAGGTTTATGGTGATGATTCCCCATCATATGATGTAGTCAAGAACTGGCATTGTCAATCCAAATGTGGTCATACTTCACTCTGCTATTGATGAACACACCATCTCCAGCAAGTGGAAAATCGCCGCGTAACTATTCGCCACCTAGCTCAAAATGTCAAGATTAGTGTGGAGTCCATGGAAAAAATCATCCAAGACCATCTTCACATGCATAAGGTATCTGCTTGCTGGGTTCTCCGGCTGTTCACAACTTTCCAGAAGCAGGAAAGAGTCGAATGCTCTCAGGCTCTATTGATGATCACATAGGATGAAAGCTGGGTCCATCACTATGATCCTGAGACTAATGTCCAGTCGATGCAATAGAAGCATCATGACGACACACTGCCTCAAAAGAAGGCACGTGCCCAACCCTCGGCAGGCAAGGTCATGCTCACAGTATTTTGTGACCAGCACGGAGTAGTATTGATTGATTTCCTAGCAAATGGTACCATGATCACTGGGGTATACTTTGCTTCACTGCTGCAGAAATTGTGAGAGGCCATCAAAACCAAGAGACATGGCATGCTCACCAAAAATGTCCACCTTCTGCAAGACAATGCACCAGTTCACAACTCAAATGTTGCCCAAAATGGAAGCATGCTCCTGTGGCTTTGAAATTCTACCGCATCCTCCTTATTCACCTAAACTCGCACCATCGGACTTCCACCTCTTTCCAACAATGCAGTTATTTTTGAAGGTCAAGCATTTTCCAGATGATAAGACTCTGATTTACGAAGTCACAAAGTGGCTTTGGGAGCAACCTGTCGATTTCAACAAGCAAGGTGTTTATACAAGTAGTTGCTTAAAGAGATGGGAGAAGTGTGTGTCCCTAGGTGGCATCTATGTAGAGAAGGATTAATAACTGTGCCAAGTTTCATTGCTCTCAGTCCACAGGAAATGGGTCAGGGGAAATCTTTAATGAATACCCGTCGTACATTTCCTATTTGATGCTCTCCTCATTATTTTCAATCCCAAAAATTGCAAAGTATTAAACAGCCTTTATGCAGAGAGAGCATGGCTAGCAGATTATTACACTGCTTGTTTTCAGAGTACGCCCCAAATAATCAATAAAAAAAATGGTTGGCTACCTCCTCCTCATACTCTTCTTCCATCTACACCGCCACCTCCTCCTCAAACTCTTGCTCCACTTGGACCTCCGCTTCCTGGTTCACAATTATAAGTTTTCTTTTTTATATTCTGTTATTTTAAGTAATTTCCTTATCCACATTTGCTTGCAGGGTACTTGTCATGCTCTTACCCCTATTTAGCTTCCTTTTTTATCCCCCTAGTTCTTGCTTTGGCCATTATACAGCACCGAAGTTCGGGTCCCCATTGACTTCCACTGGGTTGGACCCAAACCAAACTTTTTTCTGTATATTTGGTGAACTCGTTGAACATGACCATCCACGGGTCCACTCGTCACAAGTCACAGCAGTTCACAATACTGCAAATCCTCCATTTGCCCTGAAAAGATGAGTATGGCACTTGAGGACTGCTATGTCTATATCCACCTCCTTTCAAACTCTTTAACACAAGCACAGAATGAATAGTGTCAAAGTGACCTCACTATCAAAATGTATGGTGACTAATGATGTGCGAGCGTGCTTGTATAAGGTGTTATCCAAGCATGATCATGTGCTAATAGAGTATCTTCAGCATGCTCGAATAATATCTTCGGTGTCTCTGTGGCTGCATGTCTCATGGCTGTTCAACAGCCGCAACACATGCAGGGATTGCCTAACAAACAGGAAATCCCTGCATGTGTTGCAGTTGTCGAACAACCGCTAGACATGCAGCCATGGTGACTCGAACATAGTATTCAAGCACGCCGAAGATACTCTATTGGCACACAAGCTTGCTCGGATAACACCTTATACAAGCATGCTCGCACATCACTAATGGTAACCCATACAATCTGACTTTTCATGTATTTTTTAATTAAAGTGGTACAAAATTGTCCCTCTTAAGCCCTTCTATTGCACTGTAGATAGCTGTCAGCTGAACAGTGGTTCAGCTGATCGTTGGACTAAGGGCTCATGCTCACTTGCGATGAAATCGGACAAATTCAATCCGATAAAAAATTGGATTGAATTCGGACCAATGTTAATCTATGATGGTGTGTTCATCTGCAATTTTTTTTCCAGCCTGGAGTGGATCACGATCGGGCTGCAAAAAAATCGCAGCATGCTGCGATTGTCATTAAAAATCGGATCGCATCCAGCAATAGAAGTCAATGGGTGCGATAAAAAAATCGGAGCACAGCTGTGGAGAAGGTGGAGAAATTAATTTCTCCATCTCCTCCATTGCCGGGGTCAGCATAAAAATCGCACAGCACTCGCATAGTACGATTGCTGTGCGATTTTTATGCTGACCCCGGCAATGGAGGAGATGGAGAAATTCATTTCTCCACCTTCTCCACAGCTGTGCTCCGATCCGCTCTGTGAGAGAGGCTTGGAGCACACTCGCATGATACTCGGCTCCTGCTCGCAGCAGAGCAGGAGCCGAGGATCATTAGCATTTTGCATCTGATGCTCTTGCATCGGATGCCATACGCTAGTATGACCCCGGCCTAACAGCTATTTTACCTGTCTCTCCCATACACAGTGTTTTCAATGAGAGATTTGAAGCCAGATATATCTGGTGTTGGGCCGGTGGCTTATCTCTTAGAGAATAATCTATCAGGGAACAAATGAGTAACCCCCATATTAAGTAAACTGTTAATTGAACTCATTGATATGCATGAGTTTGGCTGACTTTAATCTAAAGTGTATGAGGGCCTTTAGTCAGACCAGATCAGGTAGATTGTTCTGTGTAGAATATTTGACTAAAACTGACATTGTCGCTGTTAGAAGTAACAACATGCTGCTGTGACCAAGATGAGGAATGTGCCATATATTCCACAATACCCTCCACTTTATCAGCACTAATATGCTTGCCAAAGGGTAAGTACAGTCATGGCCAAAAGTTTTGAGAATGAAAACAAATATTATATTTTCACATGATCTGCTGCCCTCTGGTTTTTATGTGTTTGACAGATGTTTTTATCACAGACAGAAATATAATAATTGCAAACATATGAGTAACAAAAGCTTATATTGACAGTTAGAATGAGTTAATGCAGCAAGTCAATATTTGCAGTGTTGACCCTTCTTCTTCAGGACCTCTGCAATTCTCCCTGGCATGCTCTCAATCAACTTCTGGACCAAATCCTGACTGATAGCAGTCCATTCTTGCACAATCAATGCTTTCATTTTGTCAGAATTTTAGGTTTTTGTTTGTCCACCCGTCTCTTGATGATTGACCACAAGTTCTCAATGGGATTAAGATCTGGGGAGTTTCCAGGCCATGGACCCAAAATCTCTATGTTTTGTTCCCTGATCCATTTAGTTATCACCTTTGCTTTATGGCAAGGTGCTCCATCATGCTGGAAAAGGCATTGTTGATCGCCAAACTGGTCTTGGAGGGTTGGGAGAAGTTGCTCTTGGAAGACATTCTGGTACCATTCTTTATTCATGGCTGTGTTCTTAGGCAAGACTGTGAGAGAGCCGATTCCCTTGGCTGAGAAGCAACCCCACACATGAATGGTTTCAGGATGCTTAACAGTTGGCATGAGACAAAACTGGTAGTAGCGCTCACCTTGTCTTCTCCGAATGAGGCATTTTCCTGATGTCCCAAACAATCGAAAAGGGGATTCATCAGAGAAAATAACTTTACCCCAGTCCTCAGCAGTCCACTGCCTGTACCTTTTGCAGAATATCAGTTTGTCCATGATGTTTTTTCAGGAGAGAAGTGGCTTCTTTGCTGCCCTCCTTGAAACCAGGCCTTGCTCCAAGTGTCTCCGCCTCACAGTGCGTGCAGATGCACTCACACCTGCCTGCTGCCATTCCTGAGCAAGCTCTGCACTGCTGGTAGCCCAATCCCACAGCTGAAACACTTTTAAGAGACGGTACTGGCGCTTGCTGGTCTTTCTTGGGCGCCCTGGAGCCTTTTTGGCAACAATGGAACCTCTCTCCTTGAAGTTCTTGATGATGCGATAGATTGTTGACTGAGGTGCAATCTTTCTAGCTGCGATACTCTTCCCTGTTAGGCCATTTTTGTGCATTGCAATGATGACTGCACGTGTTTCTTTAGAGATAACCATGGTTAACAGAAGAGAAACAATGATGCCAAGCACCAGCCTCCTTTTAAAGTGTCCAGTGGTGTCATTCTTACTTAATCATGACAGATTGATCTCCAGCCATGTCCTCATCAACATCCACACCTGTGTTAATGGAGCAAACACTGAAAAGAGGTTAGCTGGTCCTTTTAAGGCAGGGCTGCAATGATGTTGAAATGGGTTTTGGGGGATAAAGTTCATTTTCTAGCCAAATATTGACTTTGCAAGTAATTGCTGTTAAGCTGATCACTCTTTATAACATTCTGGAGTATATGCAAATTGCCATTAGAAAAAGGGAAGCAGTAGACTTTGTAAAAATTAATATTTGTGTCATTCTCAAAACTTTTGGCCATGACTGTAAGCAAATTGTGACCAGCGTGCAATAACATTACTGCTGAATGGCTGAAACTACTGGTTTCAATGGTACTTCTGTCCTGCTAGTAACTTCCATATTCTTAGTCATGATATGGGGATTTTTTTTGTACAGCAATAAAATTATTTTTTTTATTTTTTCAAACCCAATTATTCAGTCTCTGCCAAAAAGGACTTAACAAGAAATGCTATCTGTGCATAAGGCAGGATGGGCAGCAAGCCGCAGTATAGGTGTGGTGTGTATGGTTGTCAAATTTGTTCACACAAACAGACAAGTTGAATTAAATTATAATACTGAACTCATCGGAGACCTGAGGGACTAAACTGTAGCTCCCTAAGTCTCCAATATCTGGATAGAAGGCATTTCTGTCTGATATCATAAAACAAATTTTGATAACTTTCATAAGATGGCACATTGATGAATAGTACAATTATTGACAGCCAATTATTGCAAAAAAATCACAAAGTATAGAACCACAGTATACATGTGCATAGTAGCGAATAAGCTGCTGTTCGGTCAAAAGCGGAGTAGGGTGGGCCCTCTCTCTGCTATTTGAATGTCTTTATTCCAGCCCCCTATTCTCAGACGGGAGAATTCCAGGGCTGTATGAATATAGTGTACAGACATTACCGAGGAGCAGTTGAATGGATCTCATAAAGGAACATTACGTGGACATTGAAACAGAATGATTCTTGTGAGTGAAGGAAGCAAAATAAAGTAATTAAGTATATTTTTATATTTTATAAAATTTCATAACTTTTCAATGCCTGGAGGATAATTTAACCCCTTTCTGACATCGGGCGTACATTTACGTCGATGTCGGACTCCCTCCCTTTGATGCGTTCTCCGGCGGTGAGCCCACATCTTTCTCGGCACATATCAGCTTTTTTGAACAGCTGACATGTGCCAGAACAGCCACGGATGGAATCACAATCCACCCGTGTCTATTAACCCGGTAAATGCCACTGTCAAACTCTAACAGCTGCATTTAACGCACGCCATCGGGCCGGAAATCCGCCCATCAGTGACCCATCACATGATCGCGGGTCACCGATAGGTTGTCATGACAACCAGAGGTCTCCAGGAGGCCTCTATGGTTGTCACTGCCTGATTGCTATGAGCGCTGCCCAGTGGTCGGCGCTCATAGCAAGTGAGGTGTTCTGCTACACAAATAATAAATCTAAATTCCTTTTCAGTATCTCTTTGGAATGTGGGAGGAAAAAGGAGTACCTGAAGGAAACCCACACAAACACGGGGAGAACATACAAACTCCTTGCAGATGATGTCCTTGGTGGGATTTGAACCCAGGACTCCAGCGCTGCAAGTCTGAGCCACTGTGCTGCCCATACAGGTGATCTGATCATCGCCTGTATGTAGCAGAGCCAATCGGGTTATGGCAGCTTCTAGTCTCCCATGGAGACTATTGAAGCATGCCAAAAGTAAAAGAAAAACTGTTTTTAAAGAAATAAAAAAAATAAAAAATATAAAAGTCCAAATCACACCCCTTTATCTCCATTCAAAATAAAACAATAAAAAAACTCAAACATACACATATTTGGTATCGCCGCATTCAGAATCACCCTATCAATAAAAAAGGAATAACCTGATCGCTAAACGGTGTAGAGAGAAAAAAGTCAAAAGGCCAGAATTACGTTTTTTTTGGTCGCCACGACATTGCATTAAAATGCAATAATGGGCGATCAAAAGATTGTATCTGCACCAAAATGGTATAATTAAAAACGGCAGCTTGGCACACAGAAAATAAGCCCTCACTCAACCCAAGATCATGAAAAATGGCAAAGCTATCGGTATCGAAAAATGACGCAATTTTTTTTTTTAACAAAGCTTGGAATTTTTTTCACCACTTAGATAAAAAACAACCTAGACATGTTTGGTGTCTCTGAACTTGTAATGAGCTGGAGAATCATAATGGCAGGTCAGTTTTAGCATTTAATGAACATGATGAAAAAAAACAAAAAACAAGTGTAGGATTGCACTTTTTTGCAATTTCACTGCACTGAATTTTATTTCCTGTTTTCCAGTACATGATATGTTAAAACCAATAGTTTGTTCAAAAGTACAACCCGTCCAGCAAAAAACAAGCCCTCACATGGCCATATTGACGGAAAAATAAAAAAGGCATGGCTCTGGGAATAAGGGGAGCGAAAAACGAAAGCGCAAAAACGAAAAAAGCTCTAGTCATGAAGGGGTTAAAAAAAGTTCAGTTACTCTTTAATAGTAATAAATCATAGTTACTATTTGCACCGTAGACTGAGTAACTGTGCATCCCTTCATATACAGCCATATAAGGATCACAACTGTGTGGTACCAATCATATCACTACCATGCTAAGCAGAGAATTATATTCTCCGGGATCTGCCAACCTAAAATAGTTTCTACTCATTTTGATGAATTTGTGTGGGTCATCATATCCAATAGATGCATACATCATATAAATATTTCGTATGAATGCATTTCTCTGTATTACTGGATGCCAAAAATTGTTTTTTATACTCTATTTTTCATTTTTGATTTTTATAGAAAAAAAACTCGCATCATCCTTCAGTAATGTTCCTTGGCATGCTACTTAAGGGAATTGCCTAGATATTTTCGCAGTTTCACTTTCAAATGTAAACTAAAGTCGGGAAATTTCATTCTGATCATGATTTGGCTAAATGCGATTATTAAACTTTACTAGCACATCAACAAGTTCTGTGAGCTCATAAAATTCTCCGACCTTGGGTAATGAAGATGAAATATTGATATCCAGTGAAATATGATTATTGCCTCTATGTTGTGATTCTTTGTAAGATTTTATCTTATTAAACAGTACGAGATCATTAGTACTTTATTGCTACAGCAGCAGGACACAGGTTGAAAACGGTATTCTGTGCAAAGTAACCATCTTCCCAAATTCTTTCTGAGGTTGGTTTCTGACAAACAAAATAGATGACTGCATCTACCCAGTCTTTGAAGCTTGAGGCAACGAATGGAAAAATTATTTAAAAATATTTAATCATTTGAAGCAGGGGCAACTGTGTTTTAATTAGCTGGTCCCCGGGCCATTGGCTGGCTGTAGGCTTTCTCAAACAAGCACACAAAATGCACCGAATGGCTGTTTGCAAGCCTAAGGGTCAGGCTTGAGATGAAACAGATAAGATAATTGGTTTTAATGAAAACCAGAAGGTTGGGGCTTTCTTGTTTGAGCCTGGATTTGAAATGTGCGTGTGGAAGAGAGGCTTAATTCAAACCAGCCCTAAACTAGGCCAGTTTCTTAGTGACTTTGATATTGTTTGAAGTTTGAAAAGTGTTTGCCACACCACTGGCATGCTGGGATGGGCCTCCCCAGCCACCTTAATTACTAATGCTTTATTGCTGACTTTACTACACAGGAAAGGAGTCATTATATGTTCCATCAACTCCAACTCTTCTAAGATTGGAGGAAAGGGCCAGGTTAAAGGCCACTGTAGGAAGGCAAAAGCTCTAGTTTGAAGCAGAAAGATCGCTTACCAGTTTTATATTTCAACATTTAGGGGAAGTACCTCCAACAAGAGGGTTCATTTTGCTTCTTCATGTGTATAAATACAAATAAAGAAAGTGTATATACATTTATTTTTATACATATACCCTCCTCAACATCAGCATTGAAATTGTAACATCAAGAAGGAAAAGTCATGGATTTATGAAAATCACAAGATCAATAGACTTGTTCATGATAGGCAAAAGATGAAAAAATGCAAACAAAATGTTGAAAAGATTTTGATTTATTCAATATTTAGAACTACATGCAGGAATACCTGCACTTACACGCCTTGGCTGTAATCTATGACGTTATTAACGGTTGTCCAAGGAATGTTCTGACATACTGATTGCACTTGGGAAAATCATCAAAATCTGCTGCTGGCAGCTCCCTTTCCAATTGCAGACCAATTAAATCCCAGATGTGAATGATGAGAGACAAGTGCGGAGATGCTGTAGGCCATGGTAGCACATTTAGGCCACACATGCTGCTCACTGTAGTATAACCATCTTGCAACCTGGTGTTGTTGGGTTAAAATACAAATCTTGGGACACTTTGAAAAATGGCAGAATATTTCTCAAACAGCCATTAGTAACCTCATTAACAGAAGCCAAAACATGTAACTGCAAGATTTTATCCACGTGGTGCTCATACTCGATGCTCAATAAAGTGAGATGTTTTGAAAACTTTGTTTGCATGTTTTTATTATTTGCTTATTATTAACATGTCTATCCTTCCTGTGATTTGTATAACTCCTCAAATTTTCTTTCCAAAGTGCCTATATATTTGATAAAAACAATGTGGAAGCCAGTATTGTTAAACCTACACTTGGCTGATTCATCAAAGTGTTCACATCAGATTTCTGGTGAAAAACACTTCAAAAAGTCACAAAATTTATGTGGAAAGTGAAGTTGTGTAAAAATGTTGTGAAATTTGGCATTTTCACATCAGTTCTGGTCAGTCATGTTAAATTGGGCAGAGCGCGGACAGAACGGGGCATCACTGCGACTGTCCGCTGAATTCTTCATAAGAGACGCCACTTTAGTGGGGTAACGTTCGCCAGAGATGTTACTCCAGTTCCTAGAGTACCATTTCTGGTGAGACACACAGAGACACCCGCCATTGAGAAAATGTAACATATTCTTAATTAATCCCGTGCATCGTACCCCACCATGCTTCTTCAATAAGACTGGTGTGGACAACATCAGTCAATAAATGAATCATCACCCATATTCTTTATTATAAGTCTAGATTTTCAAAGTCCAGCATTGTGTCTTTAGTGTCCATGTAGAACCACAAGTCTCAAGAGTAGAGTTGAGCGATACTTTCCGATATCCAAAAGTATCGGAATCTGAATGGTATCGCCGATACCATTAAAATATCGGCGATACCCGATACCGATACCGGAAATCCAATGTAAGTCTATGGGAACAAAATATCGTAACTAAAAAAAACCCATTCTTTCCTTGTAAACACTAAATATACACACATAGAATACATATATATATATATATACATGTCATTGTGACATATATATATATATACATATATTTATAGTTTATACACTTCTACATAGTAAAATAGCCTCTGATTCAATTGCCGGGTAAAGCCGGCTTTTGTGAAAAGACAGAAGCACCCAACATGAAATGACACTTGGTTTACATAGAGTTAACCATGTCTTTTCATGTAGTTTGATATCTGATTTGCACAAACAATTACATGAGTGGCTGTGTGCAAAATTTCACACCTGTAGGGTTTAATTAAAGGTATAAATTCGTTGTAAAAAAACCCGGACTTTTTTGCTACGAATTTACACCTTTAATTAACCCCTACAGGTGTGAAATTTTGCATACTTACACTCATGTAATTGTTTGTGCAAATCAGATATCAAACTACATGAAAAGACATGGTTAACTCATATGTAAACCAAGTGTCATTTCATGTCGGGTTCTGCATTTTCACAAAAGCCGGCAATTGAATTAGCGGCTATTATACTATGTAGAAGTGTATGAACTATAAATATATATATATATGTGTCACAAATTCAATGACATGTATATATATATATCAGGTGTAAAATTGCTGAAAAAAAAATGCGTGGGCTCCCGCCCTATTTTCGCAACCAGACAGACAAAGCCAGTAAGTGGGGGCAGATAATAATAGCCCAGAGAGGGACCATTATTTTTGCCCCCCCCCCCTGGCTACTAACATCTGCCCCCAGACACCCCAGAAAAGACAAATCTATAATTTGATTCGCCCTTTCTGGCACTTTGCCCGTCTTTTCCCATTGCCCTGTAGCGGTGGCGAATGGGTTAATATGGGGTTAAAGCCACCTTGCTATTGAAAGGTGACCTTAAGCCAGGTTAATAATTGAGAGCTGTCAATTAGACAACTATCAATTATTAATCCTATTGCATGAAATAAAAATAAAACACACACACTTTAATTAAAAATCATTTTAATGAAATAAAGACACATGTTTTTGACCATCTTTTATTTTACTGCAAAAACCATTTCCTGTAATAAAAATAAAATAAAAAAGCAAAATTATTCTTACCTATCCCATGCACAGTCAGGTCCCACGATGTAATCCTTCAGAAAGGGTTAATGTTTACTGCAGGGACCGCAGCTAATGCTGCAGCCTCACAGTAAACCCCAAAATGAATGAGTTCCTCTCCTGGCTGACAGGAGAGTAAAGGCTGGGTCTCACATAACGATACACCAGCGATCCCGACAACGATATGCACTTGTCAGGATCGCTGGTGTATCGCTACATGATCGCTGCTGAGCTGTCAAACAGGCAGCTCAGGCAGCGATCTGGGACAGCGACACTGCGGGTAACATCGCTTAAGGGCCCGTCTCACATAGCGATATCGCTACCGAGATCGCTGCTGAGTCACTAGTTTTGTGACGCAGCAGCGAGCTCACCAGCGATATCGCTGTGTGTGACATTCAGCGACGATCAGCCCCCCTGCCGGGTATCGCTGATCGTCGCTGAAATGTCAGGACCTTTTTTTGATCGCTGGTTTCCCGCTGACAGGCACGCATCGCTACGTGTGACAGGCGGGAGACCAGCGATCCGCTGGTAACCAAGGTACACAGCGGGTTTCCAGGCGCGGGGCTGTGCCTAGAAACCCGCTGTGTACCTTGGATACCAGCGCCCTGATGCAGGGGAGCTGGTATCCAAGGTACACAGCGGGTTTCCAGGCACCGCGCAGCGCTTGGAAACCCGCTGTGTACCTTGGATACCAGCTCCCTGCATCAGGGCGCTGGTATCCAAGGTACACTGCGGGTAACTAAGCGATGTTACCCGCAGTGTCGCTGTCCCAGATCGCGCCTGAGCTGCCTGTTTGGCAGCTCAGCAGCGATCATGTAGCGATACACCAGCGATCCTGACAAGTGCATATCGTTGTCGGGATCGCTGGTGTATCGTTATGTGAGACCCAGCCTTTAGTTACCCGCAGTGTACGTTGGATACCAGCGCCCTGATGCAGGGAGCTGGTAACCAAAGTACACAGCGGTTTCCAAGCGCTGCGCGGTGCCTGGAAACCCGCTGTGTACCTTGGATACCAGCTCCCTGCATCAGGGCGCTGGTATCCAAGGTACACAGCGGGTTTCTAGGCACAGCCCCGCGCCTGGAAACCCGCTGTGTACCTTGGTTACCAGCGGATCGCTGGTCTCCCGCCTGTCACACGCAGCGATGCGTGCCTGTCAGCGGGAAACCAGCGATCAAAAAAAGGTCCTGACATTTCAGCGACGATCAGCGATACCCGGCAGGGGGGCTGATCGTCGCTGAATGTCACACACAGCGATATCGCTGGTGAGCTCGCTGCTGCGTCACAAAACTAGTGACTCAGCAGCGATCTCGGTAGCGATATCGCTATGTGAGACGGGCCCTTAAGTGGAAAGCTTAATTGATTGCTTTCCACTTTCACTTCAGGTCAGCCAGGGACACAATCAGTGACGTCAGAGGGAACTGATTAACAAAAATAGGGGTTCCCTTCGAAAAAAAAATGGCGTGGGGTCCCCCCTATTTTTGTTAACCAGCCAGATGAAGCAGACCGCTGAGGCCTGGATTTTCAGGCTGTTAAGGAGCCAAGATCCATGGACCTTGCCAGCCTGATAATACCAGGCCACAGCAGTCTGCATATCTTGGCTGATTAACAAAAATAGGGGATCCCCTTGAAAAAAATTGGCGTGGGGTCCCCCCTATTTTTGTTAACCAGCCAGATGAAGCAGACCGCTGAGGCCTGGATTTTCAGGCTGTTAAGGAGCCAAGATCCATGGACCTTGCCAGCCTGATAATACCAGGCCACAGCAGTCTGCATATCTTGGCTGATTAACAAAAATAGGGGACCCCCTTGAAAAAAATTGACGTGGGGTCCCCCCTATTTTTGTTAACCAGCCAGATGAAGCAGACCGCTGAGGCCTGGATTTTCAGCCTGTTAAGGAGCCAAGATCCATGGACCTTGCCAGCCTGATAATACCAGGCCACAGCAGTCTGCATATCTTGGCTGATTAACAAAAATAGGGGATCCCCTCGAAAAAAATTGGCGTGGGGTCCCCCCTATTTTTGTTAACCAGCCAGATGAAGCAGACCGCTGAGGCCTGGTTTTTCAGGCTGGTAAGGATCCAATATCCATGGACCTTGCCAGCCTGATAATACCAGGCCACAGCAGTCTGCTTAGCTTGGCTGGTTAACAAAAATAGGGTGTGATGATACTGGAGCTTCATGTCTTGTGCTGTTGCTAGAACTACAACCCCCACCGTTTGCAAGCACAGGGCAAAGTTACCCCTCCCTCCTTCTCTCTGCAGCTCACTCTATCTCTCATCCCTCCCACCTCAGGAATTTTTCTTTGTCTTCCCAAACCCTGCAAAAGTCCTATAGCAGCCATTTTGGAGAATTCATCCTTTTGGCTTATAACACGGTGGGAAGTTGCGTCAGAAACACGAACGTCACTGTGTTGAACCATGCGCCGACGGGCATCGTTCCCGTGGTACCGGTGAACCTGTAACTCCAACAGAGCCCGAGAAATGGAATTCTCGGGTGCCCCATGAGCTATGTCACCCAAGTTTGGGTTCATTTGAACCATTATTTCAAAGCAAGATCATTGATAGGTCTGCCATTATTCTGCTAGAGTTCCCCGCTGAGTTATGGACCTTATGATATTGCAGAGCTCAAACCATAGCTTGCAGCCGGGGGAGGTGGCCAGAATAACCATCCTCGTTTGTGAGGTCAGCAGCCCCCAGGTATAAGTCTTGCAGTTCAGCCCCCCTTGTAGAGTCCTCGCTGTGATGTCCTGACTAAGAGATCTGCAAATGAACTATGACGTGTGGCTCCTTCCCCCCCCCCGGCCTGGCTTGCCTGTAAATGATCTAACAACCATGTGAGTGATTTTCATTCTTAATCCTATTTCATTTTATAACTGCATTTGTACATAACGATATTGTCTCAGTTTGTTCCACCTTTTATTATTGTATAAGCACTGCCTGTCTTTTTAAGGAATAAACCTATAAATTTATTAGTTTGTTTCTCCTGCTCTATAAACGAATTTGCACGTGCCTGAAGCACTACGCTACTGTTTTGGGTTGCTACGGACCCTCTTGATAAATTGTTCAGTAAGAAAAACCGTAGCTGGTGGCAGCTTAAAAGAAGGGGTGTAAAGTGTTGACATATGGGGTGGCGTTGGCAGTGACGGAGCGGGTATTATAAGTGTATTACCCGGCTGCGGCTCGGAGTAATTATAATTCCCTCACTGCAGCGTGCCCAATAGCCAGCACACATCCAAGTGACCCGTCTGGCGACTGATTATCCTAGGTGCAGTTCCCTGACTGACCTGAGGGTAAGGGGGGCGCCAGAGAGCTGCAAGTTGCTAAGTGGAAGTGGGATAATTATAAATCCCTGCAGTTTACCGGGTCGGACGGCAGCAGCCGTCGTGTGTGTG
>JARQOD010000006.1:54112058-54202512 GCA_033576555.1 Oophaga sylvatica
GTAAGCCTAGGTCTGCTGCCACTAATAAAAGCGAAGGCAGGTGAGGCTGATGGGAGTATAGATCAGCTTGCACTTGCGCTATAAATACATAATTTTTTTTTTAAATGTTGTGAGGTTTTTATATTTTTTGATAACCAGCATGACAAACTGACAGCACGCCATTTTTTTAAATTATTTAAATAAATTTAAAAAAACAGTGTGGCGCCCCCCACTTTTGACAACCAGACAAGCTAAAGCAGACAGCTTGGTGTTGGTAAGGGGCCATGGATATTGGCGCTTTGCCCAGCTCTTCCTACTTGCCCTATGGTGGTGAAAAGTGGGGTTCATATTTGTGAAGTTGATGTCATCTTTCTATTTTCATGTGACATCAAGCCCAGCAGTGAGTAATAGAGAGGCATCTATAAGAAGCCTCTCCATTACTAACCCAATAGTCATATGGTCAGTAAAAACACCCCAAATAAAGTCCTTTGTTTTTCTTGTGGCATTCTCATGTGGTGTATGGCCGAGGGTTGTACTCCTGACAGGGTATGATGTATCTTACGGTGGCCAAACTTTCTGTCAGGAGATAGAAAAATATTTAGACTTGAGAGTCCTCAGTGGTTGATACCTTTTAATGGCTAACTGAAAAGATGGTAACAAATTGCAAGCTTTCGAGACTACTCAGGTCTCTTCATCAGGCGAAGACTAATACAAAATCTGAAGAATCACATATTTATACACAACAGGACTCAGGAATAATGCAATAGGTAAGACAAGTGACGTGATTACCTATTGCATTATTCCTGTGTCCTGTTGTGTATAAATATGTGATTCTTCAGATTTTGTATTAGTCTTGCCTGATGAAGAGACCTGAGTAGTCTCGAAAGCTTGCAATTTGTTACCATCTTTTCAGTTAGCCATTAAAAGGTATCAACCACTGAGGACTCTCAAGTCTAAATATTTTTCTATCTACTGGCTAACACGGTACGAAGATACACATCTTTCCTATGTCAGGAGATAAGTCTTTTCTTCTCAAATTACACACACACAGGAAACTCCACAATACAATGTTTGAAACAGAAGTATTTTTACTGGAGGTAATGGGGCAAATTATTATTTACAAACAGCAGGAAACTGAAATACAGGATTACACTCACGGTTGATGATTGCTGTGTACCTACAGACAGGCAGATCTTAATAACATCTGGTTTTATTATGTCTGAATATCTCTTCTTCAGCACTGTGCTCTGTTTCTGCCCTGAGGTAATTCTTCCTCCTTAACCTACAAAATGGCTTCCTCTTCTCAAGATGTCTGACCACCCACTGCCACTTCAAATTTAAAACTATCTCCCAAGACTTGGCTCCTCCCCTTCTATGTGACTGTAGAGCTGCAGTAATTGGCTAACTGCACTGAGGTGTTTTTCCAGAACCTTCTGCATATTAACACAAAGCTGGGTCACCTGATCAAGCCTGGGAGGGGAAGATTAACCCTTTTTTTGTGCTGCCTGTCAGCAGGTCTCACAATGTATTTAAAATGCACAGTCCACATAAAGATTCACAATATTTATATGAAAACACACTACACATCCGGTATCCCATAGAAATGGCCACTTTGTGGGACACCACATAAAAATGCACATCATTTTGCAAATTTAGTTAAATGTAACAAACATAGTTATACTCATCTTATGCCCATTCCATTGAAGTCCTGGCCTCCTGTAAAAACTGAAAAAAATAAGCAAAAATACTCATGTAAGAAAGTTCTCATGATGAGCTGCAGTGAATTCACTGAGTTCAGCACTGCACTGTGAGACTTTTTCTCATGGTGCAAGTGGTGATCTCATTGAAGTCACCGCAGTTCATAGGCGCGGCACTCACTGACGTGAACTGGGAATGCAACCTCAGTGACCTGCAGTAATCTCGATGATGTCACTGCTAGTCACTGATGCAGGGCTCACAGCAGCTCATTCTCTGTAGTTTTCAGTCTGGATGGTCACATCTTGTCACTGCCCAGGTTTAAAATCAATTATCGCAGACATGGATTACGGCATGAGACAATATGTCAAACAGGTGGGCTATATTGTTGTTTTTTATTTTTTTTACATGAGACCAGGGCTTCAATGGAATGGGCATTAAGTGAGGAATTTTTTTGTTTATTATTTTAAGGTTACATGAGACCAGGGCTTCTATGTAATGGATGTAAGGTGAGTATAACTGTGCTTGTTATTTTTAGATAAATTTGTAGAACTGTGTGTATTTTTATTTCAAATAAAGGACTTTATTCTGGGTGTTTTTTATTTACAATATGACTATGACTCTCCAGTACTAACTCCTGGGCTTGATATCACCTGAAAATACAAAGGTGACATCAACCCCACAAATAGATTTTTTTACCTCCGGTCACAGTTGCTGGCTCACATTGTCATCTGACAGCAAGGAAACCCAAGCTCTCTGACCCCCAGTAATAATTTTACCACCGATCAGAGGCGGCGTTTGCCACACTGTTATGCAGTGTGGCAAACAACAGATGTTCGGGCACCCAATAATCTGAATAGGGTACGGGTTTGGGTTCTGTTACTATTCTGGTACCTGAACAGAACTTTTTTTTAACTGTTTGGCCTGCCACACCAGGAAGTCTCTTGCCCCTGCAATTATCATTCCCCTCTTCAACTACTAACTCAGCTGCTCCATTGCTACCCCTGCCAGAGGCTTTTGCAGTTTCTTATGACTAAGGCCAGAGTCACACTAGCGTTAAATATGGACGGGTGCTATGCGATAAAACATCGCATAGCACTCGGACCAGTATTAATCTATGGGGCAGCTCCCATCACCGTTTTTTTTCTCGGCCATATTCTACGTGCGAGTGAAATCACAGCATGCTGCGATTGTCACCGACACTTGGCCGAGTCTCGGCGCACTCGCACCCATATAAGTCTATGGGTGCGAGTAACAGCGCACATCACTTGGATATCATCCGAGTGCTGTGCGATATATGCCGACGTCGGCAATGGAGGAGATATAAATTACTTTCTCTGCCTCCTCTGCAGCTTTGCTTTGATCCGCTTTGTGCAAGAGGCTCGGAGCACACTCGCAAGACACTCGGCTCCCGCACACAGCAGAGCAGGAGCCGAGGGTCATTAGTATATCGCATCCGATGCTCTCGTATCAGATGCCATATGCAAGTGTGACCCCGGCATAATACAGGAAATATTGACCTCATATTTCTACATAGAGTTTAGAAGGATTCAGCTAGTCAGTTTTTAATCACGTGATGTTATAGGCCTAATGAAAAAGAGAAGTATTAGTTGGGTAGAAAGTAAAATGAGCAATTGTAAGTACACAGTGCTATACAATATGATGACTGCAATATATTTAGAAAAACTTTGAACTTAGCATCCTTTAAAGTCATGCAATACTAGTCTAACACAATTTTCACTACATAATTTTGCTGTTCACTATATAATTTTAGTTACATAGTTTTGATTAATTTGCTTTTATTCAAAGATATAGAAAATGTGAGAAATAAAGAAAACAGCAATAATTATTAATCTCCTCTTGCTTGGTTGTACTATTACTGAGGCAGATGTATGGATTAATTATATTTCCATAGTAATCCTTATTAGCCATCATTCATACTTCACGTTTTTTTTTGCATAAGAAATAAAGAGACTGTTTTTTATCAGTATTCTGCATCCGATTATTATTCATTTTTAGTCCACGTGTCTGTTTCATCATCACTTTGGCATCTATTTTTCTCACGCTAAAAAAACAAAAAGTTTCCAAGCTTCTTTTACTAATTAACAAAAATGCAGACAGCACTCAGAGGATACACTGATGGCATCCAAGCGCTATCTCTTTTTTTGGACTGACCAATTCACTTGAATGCACGAGTTTGATCCACAATTCAGATCAACAACAGACATGTTTACTGTCTGGAAAAATAAATAAAATGAAGAAGACATGTCTATTTTTCATTCGATTTGACTATATATTATAAGTAGTGTTGAGCGATACTGCTCGATATCTAAAAATATCGTATCGAAATGGTATCGCCGATATCACTAAATATCGTCGATATCCGATTCCGATACCGGAAGTCCAATGTAAGTCTATGGGAACAAAAAATCGCAACAAAAAAAAACCTTTCTTTCGTTGTAAACACAAAATATACACACATAGAATACATATATATATATATATATACATGTCATTGTGACATATATATATACATATATTTATAGTTTATACACTTCTACATAGTAAAATAGACTCTGATTCAATTGCCGGGTAAAGCCGTGACATACCCCATAGAAGTCGACGGGCTCGGTGCCGAGTACCCCCAAAACCTCTTGCTCTGTGCGACTCAACTTGGGCGTCACGAACAGGATTCTGTAGCTCGCTATAAGCGAGTCCTGTGTGCCTGAATTGAACTGGTTTTGTGCTTGAGAATTGCTAAAATCATCAGAGAATGTATTTGCCATTTTTCCGCCATATCTGCGTCACGACGAGGCACTGGTGAAGAAGAAGGGCGTGCTCTTCGTGGGTGTACACTCACTCAGTGGCGTGAAAACGATGGCCGACCACTCTAAATGGTACTGCAATGTAAGATCGTGCCCCACAGCTCTTGAGTTCCGCCTCCTCATCCTCCTCATTGTGCGGAAACTAACACGAAGGTCCCGCCTCACTACAAAAGAGGGACCCTCTCCAGATGCTAATGACACATGTGACTTGGCAGAGATGGCTAATGGACACGAGCAGAAGTGTGAAGGGATGGAGCAGTCAGAGCTCTCCCCCACGGAAGCGACCCGATCGCCACGGAACCACCGTTGGGCACCCGGCCTGGAAACCCTCCTACGCTGCAAGAAGCGGAGGATACCCTAAGAGGCCTGGCCCGGCACCGGGAGGAGGTCGCCAGGATGGAAGCCAGCTGGCGTGCCCTAAAACTAAACTTGGAGCGGCGCCAATCCCTCTTACCTGAAGTGTCTGTACCGGAAGGTGAGGCACCCGTTCTAGTAGAGGAGTCCGTGCGGGCATCCCAGCCCTTGCAATGTGATCCGGTTGACGTTGTCGCAGTGGAGGCACCCTGTAAGGTTCTGTGTACATGTTCCTGAAACTCAGTTTGTTCGTCAGCCATTTTACTTTCTGTCTTGCTGCAGCTATCTTGCCCTCAGTCAAAATGGAGTTTCCAGCTTGCATGTTCCCGCCCTGATTCTCTCCTTTTGCTTCTTAAGCAGCCACAGCTGAGCAATCAGTGCTTCAGAATCTAGCCTGCAGTGAACCTGTGACCTGACTCCTAAAGCCTTGGACCTTGTACTCCAGCTATTCCTACTGAGGAAATCTGAAGCACTTGTAGACTCTGGAACCCTGCTCTTTGAAAGACCCACGTTTGCATGGACTTACGGTAACAGAGAAGAAGATCCTGAACCTGTTGTGGAGAGTGATTGCTGAGCTTAGATTACTCTGGCCTGCTGTGTCTCCTGCTTCTGTGTCTGCAAACTGTGTGACTATTTTTGCCAACTTGTATGAAGTAATACAAGACTTTCTATATCAAACTTGTGTCTCATGTATTTTCATCGCACCCAAGCACAAGACGCTATATGAACTGTACTACATACATTACAAGATTCTGAAGCCAAAACGTTAGTGTCTGCTGGGTCTGGAAAGGCTGTGTCTGCTGTAACTGTGGATATCGGATGTCCGGTTGTACTTTCTGTGATGACAGTGGTTGTGACTTCTCACAACCATTCCAGGTGAGCAATTCCCTTAAGTGTTTTTTTTTTCTGCAGTGTTACCACAGGTAAACACTATTGTTTTTTTTTTTTCTTTTCTCTTTTTTGTCTGCTGTAACTGTGGATATCAGATGTCCGGGTGAACTTTCTGTGATGATAGTGGTTGTGACTTCTCACAACCATTCCAGTACTCCTGTCTTAAAAGATCTGGAAAATGGAGGCCCGCATAAAGGAACTTTGCGGAGTGACTGATAATATCCTTGCAGATTTGCAGAATATAAAGACCCGTTTTTCAAGCCTACAGGACCTCACTAATCACAATTTGCAAGTGTTTGGACAGACTGCCCAGGATTTGCGAGCCAGGATTGAGGTTCTAGAAGAGCGAGTCCAGGCTCCTGCCGTAGCCCCGAGTTCTGGGATTCCCAAGTTGCCCCCTTTTCGTTTTGGCGGTGAACGTGAGAAATTCAGGGGATTTATTAATCAATGCAATCTTTTTTTTTCTGCACATGCTTCACAATTTCCCACTGAACGATCTAAGGTGCTTACTATAATTATGTTGCTTACCAACAAGGCTTTGATGTGGGCAAACCCTCTGATTGAGACTGAGGATGATTGTTTGAATCACCTTGATGCTTTTATTTCAGCCATGGGGCAGGTGTTTGATGACCCCAATCGAGGTGCAACAGCTGAAGCAGCCATGTTAGCTTTGCGCCAAGGTAAGCACTCGGTAGCTGAATATGCCTTGGATTTCAGGAGATGGGCCCTTGATACCACCTGGGACAGTTCCGCCAAAAAATCTATTTTTCGAAAAGGGTTATCTCCACTGATTAAGGATGAACTTGCTCGTGCCGACCCTCCCACTGCGTTAGGTGACTTTATTAACTACTGCATCCGTATTGATACTCGTCTGACTGAACGCAGGCAAGAGAGATGGTTCGAAAGCAATCGTACTAACCTTTTCCTACCTTCCTCTCCAGCTAAGGAACCTTTGAGTAGGATTACACGGGAACCTGAACCTGAACCCATGCAGGTAGACTCTTTACAACGACGGGTTAGTGATGCACGCAAGGAACATCGTTTTAAGGAGAATCTATGTTTCTATTGTGGTAAGTCAGGGCACTTCATTATAAACTGCCCCAGCCGTTCTCGTAAGACTACTGCAGCACTCATTCATTGTGAGTGTTGCGAGAGGGGATCTGTCAGGTCCGAGCCTCAGGCTCCAGAGAGATCTGCAGCAACAGATCTTGATTTCTCGGACTTAAACTCCGTTACGTCTGAGGACGTTGACTGTGTAAACGCTGCCATTTTTCAAGTTTCCTCAGCGGTGTCCCAGCTGAGTTGTAAGAAAAACAATTCTCATTGCTTTCTTTCCATCAAACTCTGGGTTGACTCAGCTTGGGTGTCTAGCTCTGCTATGATCGACTCAGGGGCAAGTGGAAATTTTATGGATGTCTCCTTTGCTCTGAAACAGGGGATACGTTCAGTGAAGAAGGCTACTCCAGTACAGATGGAAACTGTGGATGGCTCCCTGCTGACCTCTGGACCAGTGGATCAGGAAACAGAGCCTTTGAGGGTTCTTATGGGTAAAGATCATCAAGAGAAACTGTCCTTTATGCTTATCTCTTCTCCCCACTTTCCCATTATTCTAGGGCTACCATGGCTGCAGGCTCAGAATCCTACCATTAACTGGGAGACCAAGGAATTACACTTTCCAGAGAAACAGATGAGTCCAAAAGTTTCAGCTTGCTCTGTTCCTAAAGGAACCATGTCAGTCCCTGAACTACCAGCTGTATACCAGGACTATGTGGATTTATGTGACAAGAAGAACGCTGACCAGCTTCCTCCTCACCGTCCATATGATTGTCCAATTGAATTATTGCCTGGAGCAGAGATACTGTAAGGTTCTATGTATATATTCCTGAAACTCAGTTTGTTCGTCAGCCATTTTACTTTCTGTCTTGCTGCAGCTATCTTGCCCTCAGTCAAAATGGAGTTTCCAGCTTGCATGTTCCCGCCCTGATTCTCTCCTTTGCTTCTTAAGCAGCCACAGCTGAGCAATCAGTGCTTCAGAATCTAGCCTGCAGTGAACCTGTGACTTGACTCCTGTAAGCCTTGGACCTTGTACTCCAGCTATTCCTACTGAGGAACTCTGAAGCACTTGTGGACTCTGAACCCTGCTCTTTGAAAGACCCACGTTTGCATGGACTTACGGTAACAGAGAAGAAGATCCTGAATCTGTATTGGAGAGTGATTGCTGAGCTTGGATTACTCTGGCCTGCTGTATCTCCTGTTTCTGTGTCTGCAAACTGTGTGACTATTTCTGCCAACTTGTATGAAGTAATACAGGACTTTTCTATATCAAACCTGTGACTCCTGTGTTTTCATCGCACCCAAGCACAAGACGCTATATGAACTGTACTACATACAGTCATGGCCAAAAGTTTTGAGAATGACACAAATATTATATTTTCACATGATCTGCTGCCCTCTGGTTTTTATGTGTGTTTGACAGATGTTTTTATCACAGACAGAAATATAATAATTGCAAACATATGAGTAACAAAAGCTTATATTGACAGTTAGAATGAGTTAATGCAGTAAGTCAATATTTGCAGTGTTGACCCTTCTTCTTCAGGACCTCTGCAATTCTCCCTGGCATGCTCTCAATCAACTTCTGGACCAAATCCTGACTGATAGCAGTCCATTCTTGCACAATCAATGCTTTCATTTTGTCAGAATTTTTAGGTTTTTGTTTGTCCACCCGTCTCTTGATGATTGACCACAAGTTCTCAATGGGATTAAGATCTGGGGAGTTTCCAGGCCATGGACCCAAAATCTCTATGTTTTGTTCCCTGAGCCATTTAGTTATCACCTTTGCTTTATGGCAAGGTGCTCCATCATGCTGGAAAAGGCATTGTTGATCGCCAAACTGCTCTTGGAGGGTTGGGAGAAGTTGCTCTTGGAGGACATTCTGGTACCATTCTTTATTCATAGCTGTGTTTTTAGGCAAGACTGTGAGAGAGCCGATTCCCTTGGCTGAGAAGCAACCCCACACATGAATGGTTTCAGGATGCTTAACAGTTGGCATGAGACAAGACTGGTGGTAGCGCTCACCTTGTCTTCTCCGAATGAGGCGTTTTCCTGATGTCCCAAACAATCGAAAAGGGGATTCATCAGAGAAAATAACTTTACCCCAGTCCTCAGCAGTCCACTGCCTGTACCTTTTGCAGAATATCAGTCTGTCCATGATGTTTTTTCTGGAGAGAAGTGGCTTCTTTGCTGCCCTCCTTGAGACCAGGCCTTGCTCCAAGAGTCTACGCCTCACAGTGGTGCAGATGCACTCACACCTGCCTGCTGCCATTCCTGAGCAAGCTCTGCACTGCTGGTAGCCCGATCCCGCAGCTGAAACACTTTTAAGAGACGGTCCTGGAGCTTGCTGGTCTTTCTTGGGCGCCCTGAAGCCTTTTTGGCAACAATGGAACCTCTCTCCTTCAAGTTCTTGATGATGCGATAGATTGTTGACTGAGGTGTAATCTTTCTAGCTGCGATACTCTTCCCTGTTAGGCCATTTTTGTGCATTGCAATGATGACTGCATGTGTTTCTTTAGAGATAACCATGGTTAACAGAAGAGAAACAATGATGCCAAGCACCAGCCTCCTTTTAAAGTGTCCAGTGGTGTCATTCTTACTTAATCATGACAGATTGATCTCCAGCCATGTCCTCATCAACACTCACACCTGTGTTAATGGAGCAATCACTGAAAAGAGGTTAGCTGGTCCTTTTAAGGCAGGGCTGCAATGATGTTGAAATGTGTTTTGGTGGATAAAGTTAATTTTCTAGCCAAATATTGACTTTGCAAGTAATTGCTGTTAAGCTGATCACTCTTTATAACATTCTGGAGTATATGCAAATTGCCATTAGAAAAAGTGAAGCAGTAGACTTTGTAAAAATTAATATTTGTGTCATTCTCAAAACTTTTGGCCATGACTGTACATTACAAGATTCTGAAGCCAAAACGTTAGTGTCTGCTGGGTCTGGAAGGCTGTGTCTGCTGTACTGTGGATATCAGACGTTCGGTTGTACTTTCTGTGATGACAGTGGTTGTGACTTCTCACAACCATTCCAGGTGAGCAATTCCCTTAAGTTTTTTCTTTTTGCAGTGTTACCACAGGTAAACACTATTGTTTTTTTTTTTTCTCCTTTCTTTTCTCTTTTTTGTCTGCTGTAACTCTGGATATCAGATGTCTGGTTGAAACTTTCTGTGATGATAGTGGTTGTGACTTCTCACAACCATTCCAGGTGAGCAGTTCCCTTAATTTTTTTTTCTCTCTGCAGTGTTGCCACAGGTGAACACTATTGTTTTTTTTCTCTCCTCTTCTTCCAGTAATCCTGTCTTAAAAGATCTGGAAAATGGAGGCCCGCATAAAGGAACTTTGCGGAGTGACTGATAATATCCTTGCAGATTTGCAGAATATAAAGACCCGTTTTACAAATCTACAGGACCTCAATAATCACAATTTGCAAGTGGTTGGACAGACTGCCCAGGATTTGCGAGCCAGGATTGAGGTTCTAGAGGGGCGAGTCCAGGCTCCTGCCGTAGCCCCGAGTGCTGGGATTCCCAAGTTGCCCCCTTTTCGTTTTGGCGGTGAACGTGAGAAATTCAGGGGATTTATTAATCAATGCAATCTTTTTTTTTCTGCACATGCTTCACAATTTCCCACTGAACGATCTAAGGTGCTTACTATAATTATGTTGCTTACCAACAAGGCTTTAATGTGGGCAAACCCTCTGATTGAGACTGAGGATGATTGTTTGAATCACCTTGATGATTTTATTTCAGCCATGGGGCAGGTGTTTGATGACCCCAATCGAGGTGCAACAGCTGAAGCAGCCATGTTAGCTTTGCGCCAAGGTAAGCACTCGGTAGCTGAATATGCCTTGGATTTCAGGAGATGGGCCCTTGATACCACCTGGGACAGTTCCGCCAAAAAATCTATTTTTCGAAAGGGGTTATCTCCACTGATTAAGGATGAACTTGCTCGTGCCGACCCTCCCACTGCGTTAGGTGACTTTATTAACTACTGCATCCGTATTGATACTCGTCTGACTGAACGCAGGCAAGAGAGATGGTTCGAAAGCAATCGTACTAACCTTTTCCTACCTTCCTCTCCAGCTAAGGAACCTTTGAGTAGGATTACACGGGAACCTGAACCTGAACCCATGCAGGTAGACTCTTTACAACGACGGGTTAGTGATGCACGCAAGGAACATCGTTTTAAGGAGAATCTATGTTTCTATTGTGGTAAGTCAGGGCACTTCATTATAAACTGCCCCAGCCGTTCTCGTAAGACTACTGCAGCACTCATTCATTGTGAGTGTTGCGAGAGGGGATCTGTCAGGTCCGAGCCTCAGGCTCCAGAGAGATCTGCAGCAACAGATCTTGATTTCTCGGACTTAAACTCCGTTACGTCTGAGGACGTTGACTGTGTAAACGCTGCCATTTTTCAAGTTTCCTCAGCGGTGTCCCAGCTGAGTTGTAAGAAAAACAATTCTCATTGCTTTCTTTCCATCAAACTCTGGGTTGACTCAGCTTGGGTGTCTAGCTCTGCTATGATCGACTCAGGGGCAAGTGGAAATTTTATGGATGTCTCCTTTGCTCTGAAACAGGGAATACGTTCAGTGAAGAAGGCTACTCCAGTACAGATGGAAACTGTGGATGGCTCCCTGCTGACCTCTGGACCAGTGGATCAGGAAACAGAGCCTTTGAGGGTTCTTATGGGTAAAGATCATCAAGAGAAACTGTCCTTTATGCTTATCTCTTCTCCCCACTTTCCCATTATTCTAGGGCTACCATGGCTGCAGGCTCAGAATCCTACCATTAACTGGGAGACCAAGGAATTACACTTTCCAGAGAAACAGATGAGTCCAAAAGTTTCAGCTTGCTCTGTTCCTAAAGGAATCATGTCAGTCCCTGAACTACCAGCTGTATACCAGGACTATGTGGATTTATGTGACAAGAAGAACGCTGACCAGCTTCCTCCTCACCGTCCATATGATTGTCCAATTGAATTATTGCCTGGAGCAGAGATACCTTTTGGTAAGATCTACCCCCTGGCGGGGCCCGAGCTAAAGGCTTTAAAGGATTACATAGATGAAAATCTAGCCAAGGGCTTCATACGCCCCTCTTCATCTCCTGCAGGTGCACCCATCTTCTTTGTAAAGAAGAAAGATGGATCTCTGAGACCATGCGTAGACTATAGGGAACTCAATAAGGTTACTATTAGAAACCGTTATCCATTGCCTTTAATCCCTGAGTTATTGGAGAGAGTGCGACATGCCAAAATTTTTTCTAAACTAGATCTTCGTGGGGCCTATAACTTAGTCCGTATTAGACCTGGGGATGAATGGAAGACTGCATTCAGGTCACGCTATGGACACTTTGAATATCTAGTTATGCCTTTTGTCTGAGTACCGCCCCAGCCACTTTCCAACACTTGGTGTATGACATCTTCAGGGATCTCCTAGATACATTCGTGGTAATTTATTTGGATGATATTCTAATTTTTTCTAACTCCACAGAGGAACATCATGGACATGTGAGAATGGTCTTGGAACGTCTAAGACAAAATCATCTTTACATCAAGCTTGAAAAGTGTGAATTCCATAGGACCGAAATTCAATTTCTGGGGTATGTACTGTCTACACAAGGAATTAGTATGGATGGAAGCAAAACCCAAGCCATCAAGGATTGGCCAAGTCCTAGAAATGTGAAGGAGGTACAGCGCTTCATCGGGTTTGCCAACTTCTATAGACGTTTCATTAGAAATTTCTCTGAGGTAGTGTCACCTATCACTCAACTTACCCGGAAAGAGTCTAGGTTTTCCTGGACTCCCCAAGCCCAGGAAGCATTTTCCCGTCTAAAAGATAAATTTACCACTGCACCTATCCTAGTACATCCCAACCCCGAGCTTGCCTTCATAATAGAGGTGGATGCTTCAGACTGTGCCGTTGGAGCTATACTCTCTCAGAGAACAGGTGAGAAGAATGTCTTGCATCCCTGTGCCTTCTTTTCCCAGCAGTTGTCTTCGGCTGAGAGGAACTACGATGTGGGCAATAGAGAGTTGTTGGCCATTATTGCCGCCTTCAAAAAATGGAGACACCTTCTTCAGGGAGCTGCACAGCAAATAGTCGTCCTGACAGACCATCGTAACCTTGAGTTTATCAGGTCGGCTAAGTGCCTGACTCCTCGCCAGGCTCGCTGGAATCTTTTCTTAAACCAATTTAATTTTATCATTTCTTATAGACCAGGATCGCGCAATGGAAAGGCTGATGCACTCTCTAGGATTTACTCAGCAGAGACACGTCCAATTACTCCTCCTAAGACTATTCTTCCTGACTCTAGATTCCTAGGAGTAATTCATAATCAAGACCTACTTAAGGACATCAAGGAAGCATACCATGCGGATTCCTTTTTGGCACAACCCCCAAGGGACGTAAATCTTGTCTTTAAGAATGGTGTGTGGATTCAGGGACAACGCCTGTATATTCCTGAAACAGTCAGATTGAGAGTATTGCAACTCATTCACGATTCCAAGATAGCTGGGCATAGAGGAATTCTAAAGACACAGGAATTTCTCTCTCGTTTCTTTTGGTGGCCCACTTGCAGGAAGGATGTTTTAAACTATGTCACTTCATGTGAAGTCTATGCAAGATGCAAAACACCTCGCTCCTCACCAACTGGTCTGTTACAGCCTCTTCCCACCCCGTCCCGCCCGTGGGGATCCATTTCTATGGACTTCATTGTGGAGTTACCAACCTCTCAAGGGAAGAACACCATTCTAGTGGTGGTTGACCGTCTAACAAAGGCAGCTCATTTTATCCCTTGTGTCGGCTTACCCACTGCAAAACAGACATCAGATTTGATGATTAAAGATGTGTTTCGCTTACATGGAGTACCGGATGAGGTTATTTCGGATCGAGGGGTGCAATTCACTTCTAGGTTTTGGCAAAATTTCTGTGCAGCATTGGACATTAAAGTAAACCTTTCTTCTGCTTTTCATCCCCAGACTAATGGACAGACCGAACGAACCAATCAAACCCTGGAGCAGTATCTCCGCTGCTTTATCTGCCACCTACAGGATGATTGGGTGGATCTACTTCCATTAGCTGAGTTCTCGTATAACAACTCTCAGAGTGCCTCCACTAAGCAGTCTCCTTTTTACTCTAATCTAGGTTATCATCCTAACATTCTACCACGATTTCCCATAGAAACGCCTTTACCAGCAGTGGCTGAAAGAATCACGTCTTTACAGAAGAATATGGATCTTCTAAAGGAGAATCTGGAATCGGCTCAGGAAAGGTACAAGAAAGCAGCAGATAAATTTCGTAAACCTGCACCAGCTTTCAAGGTAGGAGACTTGGTCTGGCTGTCAACCAGAAATCTTAAGTTAAGGATTCCATCATCTAAGTTGGGACATAAGTACATTGGACCCTATAAAATCAGTAAAATTATAAGTGCCGTTGCTTGTCGTCTTCAACTGCCCAGAACTATGAGAATTCACCCTGTCTTTCATGTATCCCTACTAAAGGCTGCGACACCCAATACGTTTCCTGGACGTTCTTCTCCTTGCCCTGACCCAGTGCTAGTCGATGGTCAGGAAGAATTTGTGGTGGAAAGGATTTTAGATTCCAGGTTGCATAGAAATCAGTTACAATATCTGATTAAATGGCAGGGCTACCCAGTGGAGGACAACTCATGGGAACCAGTCAATAACGTTAATGCTCCTCGCTTGCTCCGTCAGTTTCATCAGAGGTACCCACACAAGCCTGGCCTGAGGTCATCCGGAGGTTGTCCCTAAGGGGGGAGTAATGTAAGGTTCTATGTATATATTCCTGAAACTCAGTTTGTTCGTCAGCCATTTTACTTTCTGTCTTGCTGCAGCTATCTTGCCCTCAGTCAAAATGGAGTTTCCAGCTTGCATGTTCCCACCCTGATTCTCTCCTTTTGCTTCTTAAGCAGCCACAGCTGAGCAATCAGTGCTTCAGAATCTAGCCTGCAGTGAACCTGTGACCTGACTCCTAAAGCCTTGGACCTTGTACTCCAGCTATTCCTACTGAGGAACTCTGAAGCACTTGTGGACTCTGGAACCCTGCTCTTTGAAAGACCCACGTTTGCATGGACTTACGGTAACAGAGAAGAAGATCCTGAACCTGTTGTGGAGAGTGATTGCTGAGCTTAGATTACTCTGGCCTGCTGTGTCTCCTGCTTCTGTGTCTGCAAACTGTGTGACTATTTTTGCCAACTTGTATGAAGTAATACAAGACTTTCTATATCAAACCTGTGTCTCATGTATTTTCATCGCACCCAAGCACAAGACGCTATATGAACTGTACTACATACATTACACACCCGTTCCTGCAAAAACCTCTGCACCGACAGCACCCCAGATCCCGCTGTCTGCCCCCGTCGCTGAGACAGAAGAAGCGACACCCGTCCTCATGGAGGAGGCCGCGCAGGCACCAGAGGTCTACCAGTCTGTACCGGAGCCCCGACTGTCATCTGTTCCAGAGCCGGCTGCTTCCTCCGCAGGTGAGTGCCGCCAGGACTGGGGGGCACCAGGAGAGGTGCCGCAAACCGGACATCATAAGCTGCAGTTTGATGGTGGAGACGTGGAGATGCTGGAGGAGAATTACAACCGACGTCAGGAGGAAGAGTGGAGACGTTAGGAGAAGGAAGCAGAGCGTCAAAGGGAGCAGCGCGAATCCCAGAAGCTTCGCCAACGTCACATCGAGAAGGACCGGGCAGATAAGGACCGGATGAGAAAAGATAAAGGTACCCTGAGGGAGCCGCGGCGTAAGGGTGCAGTACGGAGCTTTAAATTGAAAGGTGGTTGGGGCTTCATCCAGGAGCCTGGACTTTATTTAGAAGTCTTTGTGACCCGGCGGGACGTGGAGACTCACCTCCCAGAAGGACACCCGGGGAGGGACCTGTTGCCAGGAGACTTGGTGACTTACACCCGACACTGGGGTTACAATGGATGGTACGCCCTAAATGTTACCAGGTGCGACCCCTACTCCCCAGAGTGTCAGGAACCTGTGAGACCCTCGGAGCCTTCAGCCTCCCACATCCAGGCCTCTGCACAAGTGCCCACCCTACGCCGTAAATCTCCCCAGCCTCCCTCAGTGGTCTCCTCAGCAGCCCCAGCTATGGACATGATAACTATAGCTGGCCCGTACCCGGCGCCTGTTAGGCCCCCTGGGGTTCGTTCAGTCCGGGACATAGGGGTCCAGACCCGGAAGGAGATGAAAGAGGTGGCCACACAGACCCAGATAGCGGGTCACGACTTGACTGTACAGGCCACACGACGTCATCAGGTCCTAGTGGTCCTTGGTGTCTCGGATGTTTGGCAAGCATCAGAAGAGTACCAGGTGGTACCTGGAACACCCCTGCCAAAGAATTATAAATAACCCGGACAGGGTCCCTGTATGTAAATAGTTAAATTGTTGATGTACCCGGACGGGTGAATGTTCATATAAAAGTTTTTTAATTTAATAAAAAAAACAACAACACAGTTTTCATTACTTTTATTACAGTCTCATCCTGCGACGCCATCGATCTCCTGTAAAAAAATGAAAAAAAAAAACAGCAGTATACCACCTGTCCGACGCAGTCCATAGTAACGAGTGTCCCACGACGATCCAGCTCTACTACATCCGAATGACAGGCAGAGCCTGTCATCCCGGCGCAGCACAGCTGATTACCTGCTTCCCCGGCGGTGACGTCATCGGACTGACTGCTTTACGGCCGGGATTACCCAGCAGTCACTGCAGTTATCGCGAAAAACTGCATGTGACCGCCAGGGAGAAGATAATGGCGGCCATCAAGCAGTCCAGGACGTGACCGCCGGAGATCTTCTGCCAGGTAAGTGCCGCTGACTCCTGACAGACCCGACCGACGGACACTCACAGTGACAGTGACAAATCCGATTCCGGTATTCGATATGACGAAAATATCGGTATTCGGAATCGAAAGGTCGATACAGCTAATATCGGCCGATATCCGATATTTGCAGTATCGTATCGCTCAACACTAATTATAAGTGAAAAACAAAGATAGAAAATGTACTAGAAAGGCAGACATCAGAATGAGATCTTAGTCAATATGTACAGTAGGTCTTACATTTGGTAACATGCAATATAGTTGCTTCACATGGCCCATCAGGGGTTAATATTAATCAGAAGCTGTCTCATGTGCTGATGCTTGGTCATATGGGAGTGAGAGGAGGTTTCCGTGATCTCTAAACTGTGAAATATTTCCTTCCATAAGGCTGCAAGTGCTTTGACTTTAGTGAGCAGCAGCACAAGATAAACTACACCACATGTAGATGAAAAGCGCAGGGATTTAACAGTAAGGCTGTCTAAATTCATTCCAGACTGTCTCTATGTTTACAGAGCTCCCTCAACAGCTCCTGCACATCTTGAAGACTGATTTTATATAAAGTTACGCTAATCAAGTTAGTCATCATTGTCTCCAGCATAAACAGCAGAATATACAGTAAAATACACAGAAAATACTTTGATGTGTCACCTTGAAAAAATTTGCTTTTTACAGGATTAGGGTTAAGACTAACCGAGGTGTTGTTTGCAATGGCATTACATTGTGACATATGGGGTATACAGCAGTAATGCAATATGGCCTGTACTATCAGATCAGGACACCAGCTGCATCTTCCTTCCCTAAGGGCTGATAGTGAACGCGGCAGAGTCCAAAGCATGAAGCCCACATGACGATACACTGAACCGGTACTGCGCCTTAAGCTCTATGTACTGCTTTTAAGGCTCTGATAGACTCTGCTGAATCTTGGAAACCACTTTATGGACTCATTCACACAACTATAAAAATTGGGCGAGTGCTAGCCATCATTTTGAAGGATAGCACTCATCACCGTGTTATTCTATAGGGCTGTGCGCATTTCTGATTTTTTCCTCTGATCGAGTCGGGCTGAGGAACAAGTTGCAGCATGCTCAAATTACAACTGATAATCGTATTGCACTTGACTATTCAAGTCTCCGCAGAAAAACTCGGACTGCACTCGAATTACATCTGAGTGCAGTCCGAGTTTCACAGACAAACTGAATGGAGAGGATAGAGAATTTTTTTCTCCTCATCCAACAAAATCGGTTCCCACTCCCATCAAATTCTGATCAGAAATTAATTAGAGTGTGATTATCATAATCAGATTTTCTCACATAGGCCGGGATCACACATGTGAAGAAATCGTCCGACACTTCCATGTGAAATCCCAGCTCTGGCACCGGCACTCGGGAGTGGAGCGAGCGGCTGCATATAACTACATGCAGCCGCGCATTCCACTTCCGAGTGGCAGCGCCAGAGCTGGGATTTCACATGCGAGCATCAGCCGATTTCCTCACATGTGTGATCCCGGCCATAAGGGAAAAAACTAGGGTTAATTAACAAATATATATATGTACACTTTTATATATTATAAAATTATTTTTTAATATTATTATTATTTCAGTAATACCAGAATGAGGGCTTGTTTTTCTAGGACAAGTATTTTCTTAATTGCATCATTTTATTTACAGATTTTTTTGTGGGTTAGAATGAAAAAAATAGCAATTCTGCAATTGTTACATGTTAATTTTATTTTTCCCAAGTAAATTACTGTAGTTATTTGATGGTTCAGTACTTTAAGAAAAATTGGTTTTTGTTGCTACATTTAAAGGACTTGATTTGATTTTTTGCTGAGCGAGTTATAGCGATTATCATTTTAGGGCACATGACTTTTCAATCACTTTTTATTCCATTTTTTAAGGGAAAGTGGTGCCACAAAAGACATCAGTTGATCAACTGGATTTTTGGACTTTGATGAATGCAACAATATCAATATTTCTTTATTTAGCAAATGGAGGAAGCAGGTGATTTAGATTTTATCTTTGTGTTTTTATTTATTTTTTTATGTACCGTATATACTCGTGTATAAGCCGAGATTTTCAGCACCTTTTTTCGTGCTGAAAATGCCCCCTCGGCTTATACACGAGTCATAGGGCAGAAACCAGCAGGGGAGGGGATGCCGCGGCAGGAGCCGGTGGCTGGGATCATACTCACCCTCCCCGTGCCATCGCTGAGGGTCCCTGCAATCCTGCGCTCTCCCAGTCTTCTTGCAGCTCTCCAGCACTGAGCGGTGATGTAATACCGCTCATTAAGGTCATGTAATATGGACGCGACGCCACTCCCATGGGCGTGGCCTCCATATTCATGGCCTTAATGAGCGGTATTACATCACCGCTCAGTGCTGGAGAGCTGCAAGAAGACTGGGAGAGCGCAGGATTGCAGGGACGCTCAGCGATGGCACGGGGAGGGGTGAGTATGATGGAGGAGAGGACAAGGAGCACGAGCAGGACGGGGGGGAGAACGGTGGACGGGGGAAGCATAGAGGAGGACGGGGGAAGCATGGAGCAGGAGGGGGGGAGAACGGTGGACGGGGAAGCATGGAGGAGGACGGGGGAAGCTGGAGCAGGACGGGGGAAGCATGGAGCAGGAGGGGGGGGAGATCGGTGGACGGGGGAAGCTGGAGCAGGACGGGGGAAGCATGGAGCAGGAGGGGAGGGGAGATCGGTGGACGGGGAAGCTGGAGCAGGACGGGGGAAGCATGGAGCAGGAGGGGGGGGAGATCGGTGGACGGGGGAAGCTGGAGCAGGACGGGGGAAGCTGGAGCAGGACGGGGGAAGCATGGAGCAGGAGGGGAGGGGAGATCGGTGGACGGGGGAAGCTGGAGCAGGATGGGGGAAGCATGGAGCAGGAGGGGGAGAGATCGGTGGACGGGGAAGCTGGAGCAGGACGAGGGAAGCTGGAGCAGGACGGGGAAGCATGGAGCAGGAGGGGGGGAGATCGGTGGACGGGGAAGCTGGAGCAGGACGGGGGAGGCATGGAGCAGGAGGGGGGGAGATCGGTGGACGGGGGAAGCATGGAGGAGGACAATGAGCACGGAGCAGGACGGGGGAGGATGGAGGGCACAGAGGAGCACGGAGCAGGAGGGGGAGTACAGAGGAGAATGGGGGAGCACAGAGCTGGATGGGGAGCAAGGAGCAGGACGGGGGCAGCACAGAGCAGGAGGGCAGTTTATACACCCGGCTTATACATGAGTCAATAATTTTTCCCAGTTTTTTGTGGCAAAATTAGGGGGGTTGGCTTATACATGGGTCGGCTTATACACGAGTATATACGGTAATCTGAATTCAGCATTTTTTTTTACTATCCTTAATGGACTCCAACCTGTAGTTGCTTGATCGCTCATACTATACCCACAATTAATGGGTGTTTCAATTTGATAAATGCCCTATTATTCAGAAGGCCCCCAGCTGCCATGTCAAATTACAAGCAGCTCGTATTTATATAAAAGGTGTTGGCAATGAGGCCATTTCTATGGGGATCAGGTTCAGGTTTAAGTTTAGTTACAGTTCTAGCACCTAAACCGAATATTGGCCTAAAGTTCGGTCAAACCCGAGGAACCTGAACTTCCACGGTTTCGCTCATCCCTACCCATGGTCAGTCACAGGATCACCTCGTTTCATGCAGGGATCAGTCCTGATTTAAATTGTCAATATACCAGAAATTCCAAAACTTTGCTTCTGTATTTTCTCTAAATCCTCCCATGGTTGCAATTGGCCATAAAGTTACTCTATTTGGACAAGGACTAAGGGTAAGAGGACTAAGGGTTCATTCAGACGTCAGTTTTTCGTGTATGAGATTTCTCTTTGTTTTTTAAGGATAGAACCTTTACTTATTATAGTCTATGGGGCTGTTCACATGTCTCTGTATTTTGTGCACCAAATGTCAGATTTCAATCTGAGTCTTGGTTCAGTGTTGCTAATGCAAGTCTATGGTCCTGTAAAAAAATCAATGACATCTGAATGAGCCTTAAGGGCAGCAGTGAAATCAATATATCATTATTAGATGTGTAAAAATGTATTTTTTCTTGTGTAATGTCAACAAAGAATATTACATGATGAATATTCCCTTTTTCTGGAAGAATAAAAAAAAGACTGAGACTTAGCAATTGTTTTTCTTGTTGTAGAACACTGGAAGATTTCCAAGCCAAAGAAAACTTTATTAGTTATTCGCATTTCTAGAAAGGGTATTGAGGCATTTGTATAGAGAAAAATAAGCATTTTAATTGTGTTTAAATAGGAAAGATATACTCTAATGTAAAATCATTTTACAATATGTCCTGGGATCCATTACGGAGATTGTTGTGAAAGCTGCTATTAGGTCATCTTCTACAAATGACCCTACAATAAAAATAATGAGGAAAGAAAACAATTATGCAATGCACAAAGCAACAGGGTGCAGCTCTGTGTATCTGTTACAATTTGGACATGCTCCAGGGCAAAATATTAACACGTTTTAAGCTGGTTAAAAAATATATATTTGTATGTGTCAAAAAACATCTAAATATATATATATGTATATATATATATATATATATTACATATATATAAATAATATATTATCTATATATATATATATATATATATATATATATGTATCTCTCTCTCTCTCTCTATATATATATATATATAGGAGAGGCGTGTTGGAGTATCAATGCTATGCAAAAAGTGCAATTGTTGTTATATATATATATATATATACCGGTATATATATATATCTCTCTCTCTCTCTCTCTCTATATATATTGTAGCCTTCCGGGGGGTTTAGCTCTAGGATCGCTGTCTGGGTAGACAGAATGGCACGGAAACAGTTCATTCAGACAGCAGTTTGGTGAAAACTGGCCGCAACCAGTTTTATTTAAAGTCCACAGCACACAGATAAAAACAAAGCATAAACAAAAGACCTGGCTTGTCTAGCCTCTAATTACACTTAGATAGATGGCCCTCTCTATCCGGGACCCAGACTCTACCAGTCTGTGCCCAAAACAACACATATGATATATGTTACCAGTATGGAGTTTCACAGACACTTCTCCTTGTGTCTGAAGGCACCTTTGAGAGAGATCCACTCCTATTCAGCCGCTATTCACACGGACCCGCACTGAGACCACTCCTGTGTCCGGGGTCCTTCCTGCACCCAGACTGAGATAGCTCACACTCCTCTGGAGACTGCTTCCTTGTGCCAGGACACCTCCCTGTGTCCGGGCTAAAGACAGCTCCCACACTCTTGGAGACACCTTCTGTGCCTGGACCCCTTGTCCAGACTGAATGAGCTCTCTGACTGTGCTCCCAAGCACCTACTTCTGGCTTCCTAATCAACACCTGAGTGGATTCAGGTCTGAGCTGCAAGCGTGTACTGAATGGCAGGTGTAGTGACCTTTCTTTACCACCAGGTTTACAAAGCCACACATTTCACTCATACCAGTCAGCAAGGTACTTAGGTGAAATATACACCTCATTCACCACATATTCCTTCACTGTCTCACATATCCCCCCCTCTTCTCCAGACCGGAGGGCTGGTCATCCAGACCGGAGGGCTGGTCAACAATCCTAAAGAGACAGTGAACTCCGGACCAGTTATGTCCAACACCAAGTTCATCTTCACCATTGTCATCTGTATCTTCACTTAAAGCAACCGCACTACGCTGTACCGTCCCAGGCCTATGCTCTCTGCGGGCCTCGGGTGTCCTGCACGGTTTCAGCTTGACTTTAGTGCCAGCCTCAGTCTCGGTATAGTGGCTCACCAGATAAGTACGACCAGGCACGTCAGAACAGCTCTGCTGATTCTTCCTCAGAAACTTTCGTACCTCCTGTTTTTGGGGCACTGACCCTGTGTCACCAACTGTCACAGGAGGTATAGGGGTTTTCTCTAATTCCCCCTGAACTTTCTTTAGCACATCTACTTTCTTAAATATCAGCTGATTCATAAATTCTATCTCACAGAACCCAAGCGCCTCTGTCATGGTCTCTGACCATTCCGAGCCACACTGTTCAAACGATTGGCACTGTAGAGGGAGATGATCGTTTTTCTTGGTCGGTACACATAATTTATCCTCTTCTGGTAAAGGCTCACTTTGCATAAGACTCAGAGCTCTTACTTCTTTCTCCAGGAGATCCTCATGGCTACGCATCTTCTCCTGTAGTTGTTGGACGTCCTTTACGTCTTCGGCCCCTTCTTCAGGCTCTTCTGGTAGGACATGCTCAGGAGCCCTACCATCAGTCTTCTTTTCCACCACGTTCTGCATCCCATCTGAGCTCCCGTGTATCGGCAGCGGCAACGGAGCGACACATCGCCCCTCCCACTCACTGGGACGTGGTTCAAGTGTAGACTCCATGAAAATGCGCCTGAGCTCACCAAGGCCAACCCGAGGTCTCAAAATCTCATCTTGGGATTTATCCAGATCCTTTGGGTCGCTCGGGAACTCCGATGGCGCACCGGGCGCCGAACTTCCGGCCCGAGCTTCGCGAGTCGCAGCCACGGATCCGGACAGTACACCGTCCACGCCGCTGTCTCCGGCAGAAACATATTCCGGGGCAGAGTCATTCCCCACATCTTCAGTCTTGTTCCTCACAGCTTCACTTGAGACATCAGCCTCTGGTGAGGCACCTGGCCTGGTGTCCACCACTTCCATGGCTTTCTCCACCTCTGCAGCATCACCTTCAGAGTCCTTGGCCTGATGCAGATCCACACCATACATTGATAACTTCTCATCCTCAACAGCATCCACTTGTGCTGTGTTCAGTTTCAGAGTCCTGTCTTTCACCTTAGTCTTCGCCAGGGAACCGGCCAACTGTACAACATCTTCAGATGCCATCCTCCGTCCGACTGCAAGGTCAGCCTCAGCCTTCCTCTCAGGACTCTCAATCTCCTCTGCTACCATGCCTTCCTCACTTGCACTGGTTGCTTTACTGTCATCAGATGACTCACTATCACCACCACTATCCCTGTCTGACCCCCTTTTCTCAGCCACATCTGGCTCACTTCCAGGGTTAGACACTTCATTTTCATTCACATCCGGCTCACTGTCAGGGTTATGCAATTCATTCTCATTCACATCTTGATCTGGAACCTTAGTTAACATGTCATCCACAACATTAACTTCACCATCTGGTCCCTGGTTTCCCTCAGGTGGTCCCTCAAGTATGTGACTATGTGACAACCCCAGCACTATACTTCCATATAGCTCAGATACCAGGAGCTGATTAACGACCTCTCCCTGGACTTCAGTGTCCCTATACAATAGGTTATTGTTCATGGCAGCATGAGGAAACCTCTCCTCAGAGCCAGGCTCTTGGAGAACCTCATTCAGAACAATTACATTTTCCTGTGCCGTTTTAAGAGTGGGGTCTCGCACCGGCTCACTCCCAAAATTGTCACAGGAGCCAGGCAGGTCAGGGACACTCGGTTCCCGAGAACCACCATCCTCGTCTCCCAACATCACCTGCAAAGAAATGTCATCTTTATCACGGTCATCATCAGTATCATCACTATTATGATTAGCATTATCATCATTATCAATATTAGCATCCTCATCATGGTCATCATCATTATCATGATCATCATTATCATTATCAATATTATCATGGTCATCATCATTATCACATAAGTTTAACGGCCCACTAGCATTGTGTTCCGCCCCTCGGGACTGCGCACCCTCAGTAGGAGCTTCATCACACTGTCCATCAGAAACATTTTTCCCCCAGAGATCCTTAGACCGGGGAAAGTCATTACCCAATATAACGGGGTGCACCAGGGTCTTCACTACCCCCACTTCATATGAAACCTCCCCGAGTTTGGGGACCAAGTCCACGGCAGTCTCTGGGTAGACTTTGGTGTCTTCATGGATGTACACCACACTCAGGTGCTTATCAGGGATGAAGTCCCTATCACTCAGGCTGTCACATACGGAAGTCACTGGACTCTCTGAGTCCAAGAGGGCCTGTGCTGGGCAGTCACTTACAACCACCGGGGACCCCTGTGGTCCAGTCTCTTCGGCTGAGGTGGACACACACACAGGCTCTGCGCAGGGAGAGAGGGATCTGCCAACATCACAACACATAGGCTCCCCCTCTGTTGGACAGTTGGCTGCAATTTCACGCCAGCTCCAACACTGTCCATCACACTCTCCCACCCCATGTCCCCTCGGGCCTGAATCCGCTTATCAGCATACCCCATGTCCCCAACAGCTGGAACGCTCTTACCGGGAGAGTTCAGCGTCCGGGAACTCTGAAGTGACGTCCGCTCAGACGGCTGGTCACGGAGGCAGTCTTTGGGGCCAAAGTACCTTTCTCTCTGTACCTCAGGAGGAAGTGCTCGGGTGTAGCGGTCCACTGTCACCTTTTCGACCCTTTGGGCAGTGTTGCTGACGGCAGACTCCCAACTGTATCTCCAGTCATGACTCTCCTGGCACGGGCTGCAACCGTAACACCCAGCCGGGTAAGAATCGCCGCTTTCAACTTGGCATAGTCTTCGCTGTCCTGCTTGCTCAGGTCAGCCCAGACTTTTTGGGGTTCCCCAATCAGATAGGGTACGACCGCCATGGCCCATTCAGATAGTGGCAGATTCTCCTTCTCTGCCAGTCTCTCAAACCTAGTAAGATATACCTCCACATCATCACGAGGTGTCATTTTTCTCAAGGACCGTCTTACTGCCTTCTTTATAGCGGACAACACCGGTGCCTTCACAACATTACTTCGGGACGCGGCACCGAAATCCTTTTTTGGTGCTGTCATCTGCTCAACAAATAACCGGTTATTCTCCTGCTGCTGCAGGAATTGCTGCTGGGCCTGCTGCATGCGCTGCTGGTGCTGCAGGCGCTGCTGCTCCATGCTCTGCTGCATGCTTCGCTGGGCCTGCACCAGGTACTCAATGAGCTCCTCCATACTGCCGGACTCATCTGTCTCAATCACAGCAGTCTTATGTTGCACATTAACTTGCGCCATTTGTTCAAACAGCGCCTCCATGCTGTCATCCATGCTGTCAGACTTCTCTGTCTTCACAACTGTAGACTTCACTCAAGACATACACACTACACAGCTTTTTTTCCACAGAAAAATTCAGCCTTGCTGTGCAAATACTTTTTTTTTTTTTTTTTTCCTTTGCAAAGTCTATTAAGGCTACTGTCTCTTTAAGACTGCTCCACAAACTTTTCTTTTGCTGCTGCACATTCCACAGTCATTTTCACAACAAGTTCAGCTTTGCTGTGCATACATTTTCTCTCTGCAGACCCTATCAGGGCCACTGTCTCTCCAAGACTGCTCCAAACAGACGTTTCTGCTGACACACACTTTTTTTTTTTTTTTTCTCTGTTGCTATTTCAATAGACTTCACCTTTAATGCTGTCTCTCGCCACTGTGCTGCATGCACACTCCAGCACTAACTGTATCAGGCCCTGCGCTGCCCCAGCATTCTCCGCCAATTGTAGCCTTCCGGGGGGTTTAGCTCTAGGATCGCTGTCTGGGTAGACAGAATGGCACGGAAACAGTTCATTCAGACAGCAGTTTGGTGAAAACTGGCCGCAACCAGTTTTATTAAAGTCCACAGCACACAGATAAAAACAAAGCATAAACAAAAGACCTGGGCTTGTCTAGCCTCTAATTACACTTAGATAGATGGCCCTCTCTATCCGGGACCCAGACTCTACCAGTCTGTGCCCAAAACAACACATATGATATATGTTACCAGTATGGAGTTTCACAGACACTCCTCCTTGTGTCTGAAGGCACCTTTGAGAGAGATCCACTCCTATTCAGCCGCTATTCACACGGACCCGCACCGAGACCACTCCTGTGTCCGGGGTCCTTCCTGCACCCAGACTGAGATAGCTCACACTCCTCTGGAGACTGCTTCCTTGTGCCAGGACACCTCCCTGTGTCCGGGCTAAAGACAGCTCCCACACTCTTGGAGACACCTTCTGTGCCTGGACCCCTTGTCCAGACTGAATGAGCTCTCTGACTGTGCTCCCAAGCACCTACTTCTGGCTTCCTAATCAACACCTGAGTGGATTCAGGTCTGAGCTGCAAGCGTGTACTGAATGGCAGGTGTAGTGACCTTTCTTTACCACCAGGTTTACAAAGCCACACATTTCGCTCATACCAGTCAGCAAGGTACTTAGGTGAAATATACACCTCATTCACCACATATTCCTTCACTGTCTCACAATATATATATATATATATATATATATATATATATATATATATATATATAGGAGAGGCGTGTTGGAGTATCAATGCTATGCAAAAAGTGCAATTGTTGTTTTATATATATATATATATATATATATATACACAGTATATATAACAACAATTGCACTTTTTGCATAGCATTGATACTCCAACACTCCTATGTGGGTAGAGGCTCTAGCTTGACCTGACTTTACTGTTTGCATTTCTTTGCTTTATATGTAGAAGCACTACAGTTCACTATTTCGAAGGTACAGATGTGGCCAACAGCAAGCCAACCGCCACAGCGTGAAGCTTGCTACATCTGCTAGAATAGCACATCTGCTATACACACGAAGAATAGAGGTAGTAGCTTAGCACAACTTTACTACCTGCATAGAGCAACAGTTCAATGAGAATTGGATAGTCATGGCGGCACATTATTCAAATAGATGCAGTGCACCACCTGCATAGATGGTTCTTGCTACATCTCTAAAAATATGAAGATAATCTTAGAACTAGTGCACCTTGGGTAAAGGTATGCAGATTAGCTCTCCTCCAGAAGGCATTAATCAGTTTTGAAAATCTCATCTTCATACCTTTTCACATGGAGCATTGCCTGTAATATGTCCTATGACAACAGATCCTAGTTTCAGAGGCTGATCTTTAATAGATTAGCTCTAGGATAAGAGTCCGTTTTCATGGATCAACCAACAGACTGCAATAAGCGATCTGTAATATATCGCTCAGGCTCAAAGGATGCTTCTCAGTAGGACGAAGTACCACGAAACCCTGAGAATGCTGATAAGAGATCATTTCACCCTATGACTGTGAGTTTTACTCACTCATAAAGTGATTGGCTCCTGTTTCCATGACAAGAAAATTTTTAAATGAGCGTTTTTAAGGGCAGGTGCAGACGAGCGTGTATTCCATCATCTGAGGCAAATGGGTTGATTATGCAAATCACACTCTGATCAAACTCTGTCCAGAGTTTGATCTGAGTATCAGCTGAGTATGATCAGATTCTCTTGGATAAGGAGAAGATGGAGAAAAAAAATTATCTGTCTTCTCCATTGTGTCAGTCTGTGGAAATCGGACAGCACTCAATTGCCATCTGAGTGCAGTTAAATGGTTTCCAAGCACTCATTGACTTGCATGGCCAAGTGCATTCTGAATATAGGATCAAACTCCAGCATGCAGCAATTTTTTTTCCTCAGACTGGCATGGCCCAAGAGAAAAATCTGTCATGTGCATGGTCCCATAGAATAACATTGGCCTGAGTGTAATCCGATGTCTTTAGTGTGGAACGAAAATACGGTCATGTGCACGAGTCCTAAGAAATGCTCGTTCACGATTACATGACAGTGTAAATCTAGCTCCTAAATTGATTTAGAAGAGATGAGCGAACACCGTCGGCTCCCTCCTTAATCGGCAAGCTACAGCGCTTAGGCCGGAGTCACATTGGCGACAAAATCGGACTACTGCAATGCGATGAAATATCGCATTGCAGTCGGACCAATGTTAATCTATGGAGCAGCTCCCAGTATCCGATTTTTTGTGGTCCGTTTTAAACATCCGAGTGCAATCGCAGCATGCTGCAATTGTCACCGATTGTGGGTCGACTATCGCCAATGCAAGTCTATGGGAGCGATGAAAAATCGGATTACAAACGGACCGCACATGTGACTTGCGATTAAATCGCACCGGTGTCCTTTAGAAAAACCGGCAATTCATCCCCGGCTATACTGTAAAATCACACTGACAGCTTTAATAAAGAATAGAATCAATACATATACACACATAGAATACATATATATATATATATATATATATATATATATATATATATATATGTCATTGTGACATATATATACATATATTTATAGTTCATACACTTCTACATACTGTAATAGCCGCTAATTCAATTACCGCCTTTTGTGAAACTACAGAACCCGACATGAAATGACACATGGTTTACATACAGTTAACCATGTCATTTCATGTAGTTTGATATATGGTTTAGAACATAAATTCCCTCTAAAACTAAATTTTATTGATAATCGTAAAAACACCAACCCAGTGAAAAGGTAAAATACAATTACCAAAGATAAATATCTATACTGATTCCGTGGCCTATATATACTCCTATATGATCCTACCTGACCGTGGGGGTTGGCACCACTAGAGATTCGACTTGGCGCCCCCACTCAGCGTAGGCTAGCCCTCACTGCCCTGTTGTACCCTACACTATAGGTAGGAAAACAATATGTGGATAGGCAGGGTGAAGTGAGTCTTTGAACTAGGCACACGTAAAATTAAAAAGAAGACACTTGTACCCCTAGATAAGATGATATACAATATATTTGGGAAATAATAATAAGTTCCATAGGGCAAAAGGATATACCCCCAATTGTCCTTATACCATATTATGAATTGGTCCCGTAGAGAAATTACTGGCCAAAAGTAAAGAGGACAAGTAGTATACAACAATTCATTAGAAAGATATCAGCATTAAATTGTGCTGGTCATATAATAAATCATTCATAGAGCATGACATATTGTTGTCTTAGCGCCCCATATATTTGATCCCATAGGGGGTAACTTATCGTGTCTTCAATAGCCCCGACGCGTTTCCCCGTCAATCTGAACGGTTCATCAGGAGGTCTTCAAATGATACAGATCGGCTGCCATAATGGATGATGGTGCACCGCCGTACCGTCTCAGGTGGACTTAGAATCATAGAATCATAGAATCATAGAATCATAGAATGGTAGAGTTGGAAGGGACCTCCTGGGTCATCTGGTCCAACCCCCTGCTCAAAGCAGGATTCTCTAAATCATCCCAGACAGATGTCTATCCAGCCTCTGTTTGAAGACTTCCATTGAAGGAGAACTCACCACCTCTTGTGGCAGCCTGTTCCACTCATTGATCACCCTAACTGTCAAAAAGTTTTTTCTAATATCTAATCTGTGTCTCCTCCCATTCAGTTTCATCCCATTGAATAACCACCCCTTGTCAATACCACGATTGGTCCGCCCACATAATTACGGGCACGTGTACCGGGTTAACCCATAGGCCACTCACCGCTTTATTAATGTACGTCAGACGCCATCGCTCCCCACGATGTCCCAGCGTGGTGTATAGGTCTCACCGAGTACTTCCGGGAACAGTCTGCGTCTCAGTCACTAAAGCGCACACGTCACTTCCGCCCTGGTCAGTCTCCGAATGCTGATGTCATATCCGCCCCGCCCAGAATACTGTTGCGTTCCACTTAGTGGAACGCAAATAAACAGAAAGTAATGCGGCGTTTGTTATACATAATCTACCTGCAAACAGATTAAATGGTCAGACCAGTAGTCAGGCATATTGATTCAAAAAGCAGGTAGAATGATAGGCTTAAAAATCGTGTCGGAACATATTGCTGCCATCTGGCAGTATGGTGCTTATTATACACTTAGTCACCGATATATTTGGCAAACTCTGAAAAAAATGTGTACAGATTTATTAGTAGCAGGAGAGTTGTATAAAGCTGTGGCCAGGGCATAATAACTAATTGAAAATATAAGAAAAACCCCTATGTAGGGTGATAAAGATATCAAAACAACCTTCATAGGTTACGACATATAGCATGTCAATTTTATGGGTGTATAAATATAAACGATCGTCTCTCCATCATAAGAAATCCAGAACACAGGGTACCAGTCAAGTAAAATTATTCTCCTTTTTTAGATAAAGCATGCGTATGATATATACTCATTTAGACCTTTTGGAGACAAGGACTGCAGCCTAAAGGTCCACTCAGCCTCACGTTTTAGGATCATTTTGTCATGATCCCCCCCTCTTGCTTTGGGTTTAATTAATTCTATCATTGTAAAAGTAATTTCTGATAGGTGGCCTGAGTGGACACTATTCATGTGGTGAGATATCGGTGTGTCTTTTTTGTTCTTGATGTCATTACAATGCTCACCCACTCTTGTTCTTAATTCTCTTTTTGTTTTTCCAACGTAGTCCAGGGGGCAGGTACAGGTAGCTTTGTAAACCACCCCCGTGGATCTACAGTTACCAAAGTCCCTAATGGTAAACCTTTTGCCGTTAGCCGAGCTACAGAATGTTTTAGTTTGATTCATCATATTGCATCTTGAACACTTTCCACATTTAAAAAATCCTAAAGGTCTCCTGTCCAACCAAGTGTCTGTCCTTGAGGGTCTTTGATACAGGCTGTGGACAAGACGGTCCCCTATTGAACGTCCTCTCCTATATGTGATACTCGGTTTTGAGGGTAGGAATTTACTCACATTGGGGTCTGCTGTAAGAATTCCCCAGTGTTCAAGATGCAATATGATGAATCAAACTAAAACATTCTGTAGCTCGGCTAACGGCATATAATTAGATTCGCCCTTTCTGGCACTTTGCCCGTCTATTCCCATTGCCCTGTAGCGGTGGCGAATGGGTTAATAATGGGTTAAAGCCACCTTGCAATTGAAAGGTGACTTTAAGCCAGGTTAATAATTGAGAGTTGTCAATTTGACAACTCTCAATTATTAATCCTATTGTATGAAAGGAAAAAAACACACACAAATTAATTATTAATCCTTTTAATTAAATAAAGACACAGTTTTGGACCATATTTTATTGCTCAGCTGTAATCCCCTGAATGAATCAGTTCCTCTCCCGGCGACAGGAGAGGAAGTGATTAGTGTGTGAAGCTTAATTGATTGCTTCCCACTTTCACTTCAGGTCAGGTCAGGGTGACCTGACCTGAAGTGAAAGTGGGAAGAAATCAGTTAAGCTTCACACATTAATCACTTCCTCTCCTTTCGGCGGGAGAGGAACTTATTCATTCAGGGGGTAACAGCTCAGCAGGCAGCATTAGCTGCCTGCTAGATGTAACCTGTTAACCCTTTCTGATGGATTACAGCGTGGGACCTGACTGTGCATCGGATAGGTAAGAATCATTTTGCTTTTTTATTTTATTTTTATTACAGGAAATGGTTTTAGCAGGAAAATAAAAGATGGTCAAAAACTGTTTGCTTATTTCAATAAAATGATTTTTTATTAATGTGTGTGTGATTGATTTTTCTTTCATACAATAGGATTAATAATTGATAGTTGTCTAATTGACAGCTCTCAATTATTAATCTGGCTTAAAGTCACCTTTCAATTGCAAGGTGGCTTTAACCCCTTATTAACCCATTCGCCACCGCTACAGGGCAATGGGAATAGACGGGCAAAGTGCCAGAAAGGGCGAATCTAATAATAGATTTGCCTTTTCTGGGGTGTCTGGGGGAAGATGTTAGTAGCCGGGGGGCACTCAATAAATGCACCCTCCCTGGGCTATTATTATTTGCCCCCACTCGCTTGCTTTGTCTGTCTGGTGGAGAAAATACAGCGGGAGCCCACGCATTTTTTTTCAACGAATTTACACCTTTAATTAACCCTACATGTCTGCAATTTTGCACACATACACTCATGTAATTGTAAGTTAAAACCATATTTCAAACTACATGAAATGACATGGTTAACTGTATGTAAACCATGTGTCACTTCATGTCGGGCCTGTAGTTTCACAAAAGCAGCAATTGAATTAGCGGCTATTACAGTATGTAGAAGTCTAGGAACTATAAATATATGTATATATATATGTGACACTGACATGTGTATATAATATATATATATATATGTGTTCTATGTGTATATATCTCTTCTTTCTTTTGTGATTTAAATACTATTCATTTGGATCCATTATAAGTCCATTTTGCAAGCCTGCAAGAAAATCTCGCAAGTTGGATGTAAATCGGATGTTTCAACTACGGTCAGATGCGACTAAATCGCATCTTTCCAGGAAAATCGGATGCCAGACGGATGACTGTTCATGACATTTTGGTGCGATAATCGACCGACTAAAATGGTCCAATTTTTTGTCGTTGTGTGTGACTCCGGCCTTACCGAAGAAGCTGCATCAGAACCCGGATAACTGGAGCGTCCCGATGAACAGCTGTTCGGTGCCGCAGCTGCATTTGTCGTGGCTGTGTGACGGTCATAACACACAGGCTCTCCATGCGGCACCGAACAGCTGATTATCGGAAGCGCTCCAGATATCCGGGTTCTGATGCAGCTTCTTCGGTATGTGCATTTTAAAAAATTGAAACATCTTAGGCAATTTTTATGAGAATAATTTAAACTTATTCTTGTTATGACCAGATATAGATTTGCTCCACTTTATTTTGTCAGTTTTCAGAAATCCCTTTAGACATTGGTGGCATCATTCCTTCCTCAAGGCCATGCTCAATTCTCCTCACACTATTTAAAAAGTGTCAAGAAGGCATAAAAGTCACAGATTGTAGTGCAAATACGATGTGAATCAGATGTGTGACTTTAAGCTAGAGAACCTTCACAATGATTATAAATCTCCGTGTATGTATAATCATGTATCGCTTTGTCATATACAATGTATTGCATTGTTTAAGCTAAGTTTATTTTATATGAACAAGAATATATTACTGTATACTCTTATGTAATATTAATGAATGGTTGTTAAGAAAGTGAGTATGATAAGAGACATTAGGAATATAACTATGTGGTCTTAAAAGCATCAGACAATATTGAGCTACTATTATAGTGTGTAACATCAAAGAACATCTAATGTGGCTCTAATGATGGATTAATCTCTATTTGTATTAAATAAACCCTTCCATGAAGTATTTTGTAATAAATCTGTCTATATGTGCCCGTACTGTAGTGTGAGTGTGTTAATATATTCACCTACCATCTCCTCTGAGATCCAGCGCTTTTCTGCTCCTCTTCTCAGTGACATCACTGCTCTGCACACTCTCGGGGTCACACAGCGCTGCAACCGGGAAGTAGCTTTACACTGTAAGCCTATGGAACATCAGAACAAGGCTCCATAGGCTTACATTGTGAAAGAGACTTTCAGGTCATACACAGAGCATAGAGGGAACCGAATAGTCTCAAGAGGGGTGACGTCTCTGGTTAGAACACCCAAACAGCTCTGGACACCGGAGAAGACGATGGTAAGTGAGTATATTAAAACATACACACTACACTACAATACATATACACAGATTTATTACAAAAAAACTCTTCATGTTAATGCTTAAGGACTGCCTGAGGACAACAATTTATTTTTCAGGGTTCATTTCAGTCCGGTAAGAAATGTCCCATCCGCCTCTTTCTCTGTTTAGATTTTGGTCCTTTGGAATTCTAATCATTGTAACTTTTGATGACGGACCATTGGTTTGTACGTTTAATACAATGGTGCTTACCATGAAGATACAAATAAAACCAGGTGCATTGTCCGACTTCTGATAAAACAGCATTGAAAACACATTTTCCCATTGATTTATGATATTATCCTCGATTCATCCTTGTATATAAGCTGATATATCCCTACAAAGATTATAGTCTGCTATCAGACATGTCAGTGGTTAATTGGGATTTCCATCCTACTGTACTCAACTATGTAACCACCATCACACTGCTATAGATGCGCCTTACAAAAGTCTGGAGCATCAGCAATACTTGTAACTCCTGCTAATATTTATTATACTTGTGACATGTTGCCGCCATGTAATATTTTTATGGATCTTTTTTTTTGGGAAATCTGCAGTTTTTTGTCACAATTTTCAAACAATCAAGATACGCAATTGAACACTAACAGCTCACAACTATAGTAAAATTGACTGTTAAAAGTTGTCTTATTTTGCAAGCAATGTATCGATAGTACAGGACAGGTACACTTGAGGCATGTGATGGGTGTATTCTCTCTTTCATAATGTGAATTTCATGCAATTTTTTTTAATTTTTGTTTGGTCATTGATAAAATATATATATATATATATATATATATATATATATATATATATACATACATTTCTCATTTATTTTCCTCCCATGGACTAAGCTAAAATATTTTATAAAATTAATCAAAATAGGATATATTAATATGCATGAAACAAATATATAGTAGACTTACAGTCAGACAGGTTCACTGTGATGTAAAGCTGAGAGGGTTAATTTGGCATGGAAAGGGTTCGGTTTTTAGTAGCAGTCAGGAATAGATGGATGGGACCTGCTGCTCCCATATCTCCACCTTTGGGTGTGGTATGGTCTATATAAAGTACTTAGGCTGTCTCATTAGTATCTGTGTGTGCAAGGTAAAAAAATCTTGCTTGTGTGGCTCAGTCTCTACTAGAAGGACTGACGTCTAAACAGGAGAGACCGTGCTATATATGAACTTGTTTATTTTCTGTTTTGGTTTTGTTAATAATTTTGTACCTAGAAGAGTCTGTTTTGCTTTGTTAACCTGGATGGTTTACAGACATTTAATAAAACACACATTTGTTTTGAACCAAAGAATCGGGTCCATGTGTGTTCACCAGCGTCTACCAGAGAGCTGATCCCTTACAATATATATATATATTAGTTTTTGGGAGGTATGATTTTAGCAATGGCTAAAGAGATAGTGAGAAATGTAGATGTAAACCAGGAGACATGTATTTGGAGAAAATGAACCTTTCTGTAAAGTACACTAGGGACTTAGTACATGCTGTTTCATAATTGTTTTCTATAATGATACATTAATTGCAAAAATAAATTTAAATGCATATATTTAAAAGAAACTGTTGTTTAAAATTGAATATTTCTAATATCTCTTTTTGTTTTTAACTCCGCCACCTGGCAGAATCCTCTCAGCCCTCATTAAAGCCTTAAGGTGAACCTATCAGCAGTTTTGGCCAATATAAGATATGGTCATCACCTTTCAGGGCTTATCTACAACATTCTATAATGCTGTATATAAGTCCCCGATCCGACCGCCGGCGCCTCCCATCTTCTTATGATCACTGCCCTCCTTCTTGCTTCTTGTAGATGACACGACCCTGCATTATCCACACAGTCTCCTTGGCACTGCAGTCCTACGCAGGTGTATTTATCTGTCCTGTTGAGGGCAGAGCAAAGTACTGCAGTGTGCAGGTAGTGGAAAAGGTCAAAGCGCCCCGGCACCTGCGCACTGCAGTACTTTGCGCTGCCCTTATCGGGGCAGAGAAGTACGCCTGCACAGAAGCATGATGTCAAGGAGACTGTGTGGATGATGCAGGATTGTGTCATCCACACGAAGCAAGAAGGAGGGCAACAATTGTAAGAAGATGGGAGGCGCCGGGCCAAAAAGAGTGACACCCATCGGACCCGAACACCCTTGTAGGTGAGTATAATTAAAGTTATTTTTCTTCTCTTACAGGTCGGATTGGGGGCTTATATGCAGTATTGTAAAATGCTGAGTATAAGCCCTGAAAGGCGATGGCCGTATCTTATATCGACCAAAACTGCTGACAGATTCCCTTGAAGTCCCAGCAGAATCCTCCTGGCCCTCATCAAAGCCGCAAGTCCCAGAAGAAACCTCCCGACCCTTATCAAAGCCGGAATTCACAGCCAGTGTGAGAAACTCAAGGATGTTCAGCACAAGTGGTAACAATCTAAAAATGCAGTAAGGACTGGACAGGTATAACAGGGGGGCAGAGAAGTTAGCAGAAAGGTGAGTATATAGATTTTTATTATTTGTTAACATTTTGATAGTCTACTACAATTTGGGGTTGAAAGGAAACCTGTCAGCAGGATTTCATCACCCAAGGTATATGTGCATGTAACTCTTTCAAAGACCAGTCTAACAATACCTTTAAAGGGCCAGACCGTTCCTCCGTTAAAGTGAAACCAGTATTTGGATCGATAAGCAAGTGAGGCTGAAGGGCTATTCCATAATTCTTCACTCACGTTCTCTTCCCCAACTAGCACTGCCTCCTCCTGATTGATTGACAGCCTCTTTGCTGTGTTAATTGAGGTAAAGGAGTTGTCAGTCAAGCAGGATGAGGTAGTGCTGGGCAGGGAATAGAGTTTGAATGATAGAGGCTTCAGATCTTCAGCTCCGTTTGATAATCAATTTAAATGCTGATTTTTCAGTAATGGAGGAACAGACTAGTCATCTAAAGGTATTGCTGGATTTGGTTTTGCAAGAAATGCACACATGAATGAATAGTCTGGTGTGTGAAATCTTGCTGGCAGATTCCTTTTAAAACAAAATGGCAATAAAAATGAAGCGGACTACGATTCTGTTGTATGTTCACTGTATGCAATAATTCTTTGTATTAAACAATATTTCATAAAGCAACCTGACAAGCTGTAACAACTATATACAGTTATTATATTGGGTAGGTTCACAAAGTTTAACTTTGTCCCAGGCTCCAGCAACAGATTTGAAATTCCATTGACTATGAATCAAATCCAGATACTTCCCAGTTATAAGAAAATTCCCAGTTAGAAGTAACCATTAATAATTGTAGTTCTTGTATAAAGAACTTTTCTCTTTATATCAATGCATAACTTGGAAGTTAATTACCTTTATTGGAAATAATTTTCATTGGAATATCATCAATTATAAAATTAAAATATGTTTTTCATAGGTCAAACCCTTAAATTATGCAGTGAATACAAAGTGTTTCCAGAGACGGAAAACTGTGCAGTCAAAACTGATGAATAGGATTTACACTTAAGAATGACACTGGACTCAGAAAAGACTTGTGTAAATGCTAATGGATGAATCTGAAGTTTGGAAAAGTTATTCAGATGAGGCATATGGAAAAGCTTTTGAAATAGTAGATGGTTGAGATTAGTATCAAACAGAAGGGAGAGAAAATCAGTAAAAATGTATTATTTTCGTGGCTCACTGCTAAGCAATATTTTCTATCAGTACTGAAATTCTTGATTCCAGTGTGACCAAGGGCAATATTAGAATTATGATAGCATTTTCTGCTAGTTAAAGGGGTTGGGAGAGTCGATGCACAAACAGCAAAGTAGTTGGCTAAGCTATTGAAATTAAAAGTCAGCCAGCCCCTTCACACACAAGTCTGATGTAACAGCACAAGGACTACAGTCCTGTCGGAAGTAGAGCTTTCAAACCTGGGACTGAAGCTGAAAGGCAAACATCAGGGCACGAGGGTATGAAAAAAATCTTCTGCGTTTCATCAAGAAAAAATGGACAATTTTCATCTGTATGTCGGATGACGATGGTATTACTCACCCTGCTTCTATCACTGCCCCCTGATAATGTCTCATATAAGAGAAAGAGAGAGCGGTGTTAAAAACAGGGACTGTGTCAGCGACCACTAAAAGCTGTTGATGGCTGCTGAAGCTTCGGTCACTTCTCCATCACCTTTAAACAGGAACTCATCAGGTTATGGTGGTGGCAGAAGGCATATTAAGTGACCACAGCGTCACCCCATAATGACGTTCTGAGCCCTCTCAAGCGAAATGTTGCTGAAAATAAAGAAAAAAATGACGGATGCAGGGATAAGCATTGCGCACACGATCGTCGTCGGGTATCAGCTGATTCACAGCATTTAGCAGGCATGCAGAGGGAGGGAGCCCCATCTGCACTCTGATTGGCATCCCAGTGGGGCCAATTGTTGCCATGGTGACCTGATGACGACATCCAGGTCAACAGGCACTAGCAAGATAGTTGAAAGATAGTTGATCATGCATGGTGCATGATCTAACTAACTGATGTCTGCAGGGCTGACAGGCTGTAAAGCATTGCAATGAAAACATTAACTCGTCCCTCAAAAAACAAGCTGTAACATGACTCTCAAAAAAATATGAAAAAATTCTAGCTCCCAAAAATCTGGCTATGCAAAAACTTGCATGAAAAAGACACAAATCTGGTATCGCTGTAATCGCACCGACTCGAAGAATAAAGTTGTTCAATCACTTATACAGCATGAGAAACAGCATAAAAATAAAATAAAACCAATTCTTTAATGATGTTGATTTGTTAATTCTGCCTCCCAAAGATCGCTTTAAGGCTCGATGCACATGTACCCTGCGCTCTACACTGATCGCTTACACCGGAGTTTCTGTGTAAATCTCTGACATATGGATTACTTACCAATCAATATTGCTGGCCAGGAGGTTGAGATTGTTGAGAGCTACAAATATTTGGGGGTTCACCTTGACAGTAAACTTGATTGGAGGTGTCATACAGAAAAGGTTTACAAGAAGGGAATGAGCAGACTGTACTTTCTGCGGAAGCTCAGGTAGTTCAATGTGTGCAGTAAAATGCTGGAGATGTTCTACCAGTCCGTTGTAGCAAGCGCCATCTTTTTTGCTATCATTTGCTGGGGCAGTAGTGTGCGAGTAGCTGACGCTAATAAGCTCAACAAACTTATCAAGAAGGCAAGTGCAGCTGTTGGCCTCCATCTTGACTCTTTTGAGGAGTGTCATGGTCTGCTGAGTTTCTGGGATTAGGTGGTTTTAGGGTTAACCGGGATGGCCTCACTCTGGGATTCTGGGAGGCTTTTTATAGCCTCATTGTGGGGCCATCCTCTGTCGCTTATACTCTGACCCTTGGCCGAGTGTGTGTGACCCTGTTGTGCTTGTGCCAGTGCTTTGTGCCTGTGCTACGTTCTGTTTGTCTGGTTCTGATTTGGCTGTGTCCCTGTTTTGAGTTTTGCCTGTCCCTTTTGTACTCTGCTGCCCTCTACGTGTATGACCCTTGGCTACGTTCTGACTCCGCTCTGCCTGCTCCTCTTGTACTTCGTCGCTCTCTACGTGTATGACCCTTGGCTACGTTCTGACTTCGCTCTGCCTGCTCCTCTTGTACTTCGTCGCCCTCTATGTGTATGACCCCTTGGCTACGTTCTGATTATCCGTTCGGTATATGCCCCTTGGTAACTGTGTCCCGTAGTTACCCTTCTAGGAGTTTTCCTTCACCTCATAGCTCTCTGGAGCTTAGGCCACGCCCACTAGCAGTCACGTGCCTGCAGGTCCTTTGCTCTGAAGCATTCTCTATCTGCTACTGCTGACTCTGAGAGACGTGTGGCCGGCTCCGCCCACTAGCAGTCACATGTGGAAGGTCCTGTTACTGAGAAACACACGTCATCTCTGCTGCGGCTCTGCTACAGGTATCTTTGGGCATAGTTTGTTCACTAAGGACACACGCACTGGCTCAGTGAGCAAGTGCAGTGCGGTGTCCCTGACAAGGAGTTATTGGAGGATAGAATTCAGAAGAAGTGTAGGGCTATAATGAACAATAATACACACCCCCTATATGAGCTGTTCTTGAAGCAGAAGAGCACATTCAGCAGCCGTCTAATCCTATTAAGGTGCAAGAAAGAGAAATTCAGGAAATCGTTTGTACCTACTGCTATGGGGATGTATAATAATTTCCTAAGGGTGGTAGAAAATAATGACTGATGGCTGGTGTACTAATGTCAATTAACATATATACCTAAACTACACACTTTTATTTATTATGTAATGTTGGTACACCTGTGCAAGATTTGTGTCCTAATATTTTATGTACTGCTGTTTGTATTGCTGCTGTAATACTGTAATTTCCCCCCGGGATCAATAAAGTGTATCGTATCGTATCGTATGTACAGTTTCTGGCCTATGATCGGGTAGTGAGCACCATTTTAGGCATGCATAAAATTGACGTCGGCCACAGTTTGGTGCACCTCTATAAAGAATGACAACGCTGGACAGAGGCCAGAAGGAGTCTAGGTTAACTGTAAAGCCTCATTATAGCGAACGGCTCCCTCGGAGGTTTCATCTAAATCATGTCCTTTGGAGATTTAGATGGAAACTCCGATGGAAATGCTCAGCATAGAGCACCGGATAAATGTGATCCCAATTGTTATGTAAAATGTTCCTAAGAAAAGCTTCAAATCAATCCACAAAAAAGGTAAGTCCCCACTCATGTCCATCATCTATTAATGGAAATATAGGGGACTTCCACATTATTGGTAGTATGAAGGCTCTGGAAAAGCCAAATGGCTTCTCGCCCCCAAAATGTATCAAGCGAATGTGGAGCTCTGAAAAACAAGTGACCCTTTCCTTTCTGAACCCCACAATGTGCCTAAGCCACATTTAGCATCCACATGTTTGGCATTTTTTGTAGTGATGAGAACTGACCTAATTTACGGGTGCGTGTCTCCAGAAGCATGAGCTGGGTACAATGTACTGGTCAATGAAACAGACTGATCACTACAACACACTGGTCACTACAACAGCAGTTTGCAATTTTCATTCAGCAACATCCACTACTGCTTATTTCTGGAAAACATCCATGGAGTCAAAATCGTCACTACACCTCTAGATAAATTCCCACAGAAGTATAATTTCCAAAATGGGGTCACTTGAAGAGGAATTCTGCTCTTCTAGCACTCAGGGGTTCTGTTTAAGGAGTCCGCAAACTATTCTAGGAAAATCTGCACTCCAGGTGGCATATAGCGCTTTGTTCCTCCTGAGTTTCAATAACATTAATCTATTTTTGGTGATTCCTGTGTTTCCATCATATTTTTTTCATTGTGTTGTTATGTCATTTTTCACATGCTACAAGTTGATCCTAATCATTGGGTAGTGACAATAGAATGCAGTACATCTTAGTGCTTACAGCCTATATTCTGTTTTTACAGTCTTGAACACCGTGAAAATCCAGCTTTCTCTATTGCCCATCCAGCCTAGTGACATTGTGCCCCTCCAGCCTGGTGCACAGTGAAAAACCAGCCTTGTGTATTGTGCTTGTACAGCCTAGTGCACAGTGCACTACCAGCCTTTTGCATTGTGCCTGTCCTGCTACAATACCAAAAGAACCCAAAGCAGCCAAAATGTCCCATAAAAAAAACTTTTATTCATCAACATTAAAAATAGCAGGATAAGTGAATGGTACAAAATAAGGGACCAATAATTCAGACCAATAATATGCATACTAGAAAAAGGATCAGGTCATGTTCACATATACATATGTATAAGTACAAGTGCCTCCTAATGGTTCACTGCAATTATCTATCATAGTGGCTTAGTGCACAAGAATATATATAACTCTACTACAAGTAGCGCCTTAGCAGGAACAATTGTTACCTCAACAGATGTATGTCCTGGTATATGGAACACAAGCCCGATCCACCCCGACGCGCGTTTCGGAGCGCAGCTCCTTCCTCAGGGGTATGAGGAGAACTCACAATTGCACGCTTAATATACCCACAACATAAAGCCAGCTGGACCCATCTCCAATAAGCGGCGACATTGCACAGCTTGCAATATAATTAAATAATCAGTTACCTAATTGTGTGGCGCACATTACCGCCATTACCACAGTGCCTGCGGCGCACACTACTGCCGCTACCACACACGTCCATCCCGACGGCGGCGTCCGGAACTACGTGGGGCCCCACGTGACCGGACGGCGTTACGTCAGAGAAGGAAACGCCGCGGCAGCGGCAGAGCATGCAGCGCATACGCACATACAAAAAGGGACGCATAAGCGTCCATATTACCTACTGGCATCACCGTACATCGTATAGTAATATTATATGGGCTCCATACAGTCGCCACCTAGATGGGTCAAACTGACATAGGATACTACCAACAAACGCCATTAAAACAAATTGTAACACACAAACGATTGGACAAAAAATAACATATCAACAAAAAGGCATGAAACAAAATAATACAATTCTGTCAAAATATCATAATGCAAAATAATAATAATACCAACAAAAGACAAAAAATATGAACAAAGTAATAATACAATAAACATACTAGACAAAACACAAATTTATACCAAACAATAATAAAATAAAATAACAAACAAATACGACAAAGACAAAAACGCAATCATATATCATAAATACATAGTTTATATGCATATAAAAATCATACGTCTTATGTTGAGGGATGTCAATGGTCATTCTGTCGAGATCTTCTCCTCTCCAAGTTGTATACAAATATACCACGAATCACATAATTCTCTAATAATAAAATAAACAAAGTTAAAATCACATATCAATAATCCGAATAATCAATGGGCAGAGATGGAAATCAAAGAAAGGACGCAAAAGACAGATTTTCATTGAGGCCCTTTGGACAAATAGTTTGCAAAGTCCAGATCCATTTCGTTTCGAGCTGGCCTAGTCTTTTAGTCAAATTGCCACCTCTGATGTTAATGGCAAGCATGTCAATGCCCCGCACCTTCAAAAGGGCACCATCACACTGATGGAACTCATAGAAGTGCCTGGGCAGTGTTTTGAGAGTAGATGCGTCCGTGCAGCCCGATGCCGCCTGTATACCCAACACATGTTCGCGGATGCGAACTTTCAGCTGTCTAGATGTTAATCCGACATATATTAATCCGCATGGACATGTGGCATAATAAATCACATATCTAGATGTACACGTGATCCGATGTTTAATTTCAAAATTTTTTGAACCATCGGAGCTAGCGAACATGTTGCTACGCTCTATGTTGGGACAGGCGACACACCTGCCGCACGGAACACATCCCCTGGCACTAGGAATAGAATCAAGAAACGTAGATCCCGAATGCGAGTAATGGCTTGTAACCAACATATCTCGCAGGTTCCTCGCTCTTCGGAACGTGATGAGAGGACGATCCGGGAGGAACTTTTTCAAAATTGGATCAACCATTAGGATCGGCCATGCTTTTGCAAGGGCTGTTCGTACCAACCCGTGTTGTGGATTGTAGGATGTCACAAATCTAGACTCACCATGCCTAATCGCCTTACGACCTGCATTGTCATACAAGAGGCCATTACGATTGGTGTACTTAGCACGATGGTATGCCTTCTTTAACGACCGTCTGCTATACCCTCGAGCGAGGAAACGAGATTTCAATTCCTCCGCTCTACGTATAAAATCTCCCTCTGTTGAGCAAATACGACGCAGACGAAGGAATTGTCCTACCGGAATACCCCTCAGCATATGTCTTGGATGACATGATGATGCATGTAGTAGTGTATTCGATGCAGTTGTTTTGCGGAATATGTCAGTCTGAATGCACCCTGTTTCATCTCTACATATAGATACGTCCAGAAAGTCCATCTTATTTTTGTCCCACACCAGGGTAAGTCTAATGTTCAAATCATTGTCATTCAAACATGAGACAAACTGCGAGAGGTCGATGGAGTTGCCATGCCAAACGAAAAAGATATCGTCAATGTAGCGTGCCCAAAATAGGACACGCTCCACAGACCCCAATCCGTCAGACATGAAGAGATCCCTCTCCCACAGCCCCAGGAACAGATTGGCATAGGAGGGCGCAAACCTTTTTCCCACAGAAGAGGAGCAGGAGGCAGTGAGAATATTGGAGGAGTTGGCGTTAGAGCACAGTGAAGGAGGTAAGATCCCTCCATCTATTCGTCCGAGATCAAAAAAATTTCCCTCTTTTACTTCCTGCCCCAGTATAGACATGTTTGTTCGAGTGGTGACTGAGGAGCTTAATGGAATACCCACCCATACAGGTGTGGACAACCTGTCTAAACAGGAACGATATAGATTGCAGTTCCTAAAAAATTTGTCTGATGTGGTAATAAAGCCAGCTGATAAAGGTGGGAATGTCGTTGTGTGGCCCAGACAAATGTATGAGAGAGAAGCATTTAAACAACTGAATAATCCTATGTGTTATAGGAAATTGACATATAATCCTCTCTCTGCATTTATGGGTAAATTAGACACTATACTTAAAAGGGCCACAGACAACGACATCATCACCAATGAGCTGGCTGTGGCGTTGACCATTAAAGAACCAACTATTGCCACATTATACTTATTACCTAAGATACATAAAGACCTAAAGTCACCACCGGGCAGGCCTATTGTATCTGGAGAGGAAATTATCTCGAAAATGTTAATAGATGGATCGAGTACTACCTACAGCCACTGGTGTCTAGCCTTCCCTCGTTCCTCAAAGATACAGGAGACTTGCTGCGGAAGGTCGATGGACTATGCCTTGAGGATGATACTCTAGTGGCATCCTGTGATGTAGAGTCCCTTTACACGAGTATTCGCCACTCTGATGGCCTAAGAGCGGTTGAATTTTTTCTTACCACTTCTACACTATCGGTAGGTTTAAGGGACCTCATCTTGGAGCTTCTGGAGTTCACCCTCACACACAATATTTTTGTGTTCAAGGGATCTTTCTACCTGCAGCTCCGGGGTACAGCCATGGGTGCGGCCTTTGCACCCTCCTATGCCAATCTGTTCCTGGGGCTGTGGGAGAGGGATCTCTTCATGTCTGACGGATTGGGGTCTGTGGAGCGTGTCCTATTTTGGGCACGCTACATTGACAATATCTTTTTCGTTTGTCATGGCAACTCCATCGCCCTCTCGCAGTTTGTCTCATGTTTGAATGACAATGATTTGAACATTAGACTTACCCTGGTGTGGGACAAAAATAAGATGGACTTTCTGGACGTATCTATATGTAGAGATGAAACAGGGTGCATTCAGACGGACATATTCCGCAAAACAACTGCATCGAATACACTACTACATGCATCATCATGTCATCCAAGACATATGCTGAGGGGTATTCCGGTAGGACAATTCCTTCGTCTGCGTCGTATTTGCTCAACAGAGGAGATTTTATACGTAGAGCGGAGGAATTGAAATCTCGTTTCCTCGCTCGAGGGTATAGCAGACGGTCGTTAAAGAAGGCATACCATCGTGCTAAGTACACCAATCGTAATGGCCTCTTGTATGACAATGCAGGTCGTAAGGCGATTAGGCATGGTGAGTCTAGATTTGTGACATCCTACAATCCACAACACGGGTTGGTACGAACAGCCCTTGCAAAAGCATGGCCGATCCTAATGGTTGATCCAATTTTGAAAAAGTTCCTCCCGGATCGTCCTCTCATCACGTTCCGAAGAGCGAGGAACCTGCGAGATATGTTGGTTACAAGCCATTACTCGCATTCGGGATCTACGTTTCTTGATTCTATTCCTAGTGCCAGGGGATGTGTTCCGTGCGGCAGGTGTGTCGCCTGTCCCAACATAGAGCGTAGCAACATGTTCGCTAGCTCCGATGGTTCAAAAAATTTTGAAATTAAACATCGGATCACGTGTACATCTAGATATGTGATTTATTATGCCACATGTCCATGCGGATTAATATATGTCGGATTAACATCTAGACAGCTGAAAGTTCGCATCCGCGAACATGTGTTGGGTATACAGGCGGCATCGTGCTGCACGGACGCATCTACTCTCAAAACACTGCCCAGGCACTTCTATGAGTTCCATCAGTGTGATGGTGCCCTTTTGAAGGTGCGGGGCATTGACATGCTTGCCATTAACATCAGAGGTGGCAATTTGACTAAAAGACTAGGCCAGCTCGAAACGAAATGGATCTGGACTTTGCAAACTATTTGTCCAAAGGGCCTCAATGAAAATCTGTCTTTTGCGTCCTTTCTTTGATTTCCATCTCTGCCCATTGATTATTCGGATTATTGATATGTGATTTTAACTTTGTTTATTTTATTATTAGAGAATTATGTGATTCGTGGTATATTTGTATACAACTTGGAGAGGAGAAGATCTCGACAGAATGACCATTGACATCCCTCAACATAAGACATATGATTTTTATATGCATATAAACTATGTATTTATGATATATGATTGCGTTTTTGTCTTTGTCGTATTTGTTTGTTATTTTATTTTATTATTGTTTGGTATAAATTTGTGTTTTGTCTAGTATGTTTATTGTATTATTACTTTGTTCATATTTTTTGTCTTTTGTTGGTATTATTATTATTTTGCATTATGATATTTTGACAGAATTGTATTATTTTGTTTCATGCCTTTTTGTTATTTTTTGTCCAATCGTTTGTGTGTTACAATTTGTTTTAATGGCGTTTGTTGGTAGTATCCTATGTCAGTTTGACCCATCTAGGTGGCGACTGTATGGAGCCCATATAATATTACTATACGATGTACGGTGATGCCAGTAGGTAATATGGACGCTTATGCGTCCCTTTTTGTATGTGCGCATGCGCTGCATGCTCTGCCGCTGCCGCGGCGTTTCCTTCTCTGACGTAACGCCGTCCGGTCACGTGGGGCCCCACGTAGTTCCGGACGCCGCCGTCGGGGATGGACGTGTGTGGTAGCGGCAGTAGTGTGCGCCGCAGGCACTGTGGTAATGGCGGTAATGTGCGCCACACAATTAGGTAACTGATTATTTAATTATATTGCAAGCTGTGCAATGTCGCCGCTTATTGGAGATGGGTCCAGCTGGCTTTATGTTGTGGGTATATTAAGCGTGCAATTGTGAGTTCTCCTCATACCCCCTGAGGAAGGAGCTGCGCTCCGAAACGCGCGTCGGTGTGGATCGGGGTTGTGTTCCATATACCAGGACATACATCTGTTGAGGTAACAATTGTTCCTGCTAAGGCGCTACTTGTAGTAGAGTTATATACATTCTTGTGCACTAAGCCACTATGATAGATAATTGCAGTGAACCATTAGGAGGCACTTGTACTTATACATATGTATATGTGAACATGACCTGATCCTTTTTCTAGTATGCATATCATTGGTCTGAATTATTGGTCCCTTATTTTGTACCATTCACTTATCCTGCTATTTTTAATGTTGATGAATAAAAGTTTTTTTATGGGACATTTTGGCTGCTTTCGGTTCTTTTGGTATTGTAGCTTGGCTTGTTGCAGTTTCCCATAGTCCTATTCACCATATATATTATATATATATATATAATAACATCATTACATTGTGGGTATTGGTGATGTTGTCCTTCCATACTTTGTTACATTGTGCCTGTCCTGCCTGGTGCACAGTCCACTTACAGTGTGCTGTATAGTGCCCATACAGCCTAGTCCACTTATAGCATGTCTCCTGGATTCACAGCTGAGCGGTCCCATCATGCCACTGCACAGTCATGCAATCCAGGTGAAGCAGAGTTGGCTTCTTCGTGGGACAAATGGATTATCGCCAGACATGTGAGGAATATGCTGTTTTATTATTTATAATTTTACAGTAATAAATAGATGAAAGAATGTAGGGAATGTTTATTTAAAAAAGGAGTCTGTTTATATTTCAAATAAAAGACTTTTTCCAGTGTCTGTGTTTTTATTAAATTTGACTATGGGGTTAGCAATGAGGGTGTCTTATAGACGCCTTTGCATTACTAACCTGTGGGCTTAATGTCAGCTGACATTACATAACTGACATCAACCCCACAAATTTTACCCCTCTTGCCACCGCACTAGGGCACGTAGAAAGAGACGGGCAAAGCGCTAGAACTGGCTCATCTAATAGATGCGCCTTTTCTGGGGTGGTTGCGGGCTTCTCTTTTTAGGCTGAGGAGGGGCAATCAATTTGGCCCCTTCCCAATCTGAGAATACCAGTCTCAAGCTGTCTGCTTTTTTTTGTCTGGTTGTAAAATATGGAGGTGACCCCACGCTGTTTTTTTTAATAATTAAAAAACCGGTGTGTGGACCCCTCTATTTTTGATAACCTGCTAAGAAAACGCTGACAAATTTTGCCTTTGCTGGTTAGCAAAAATAGTGGGGACCTTCCACCTTTTTTTCTTTTATTTATTTATTGCACAGGTACTGTCTGATGAATACTCTCAGCAGCGAGAGCAGGCATACGATGATATCAGCGAGACCAGGCGTACGATGATGAGACTATATATGTTAGGGATTGAGTTCCCACTGCTGCACAAGGGGAATCTCGAGCCATCCCTGCTGCGGTCTCCCATCCGTCTCGGGCTACAGTGGAGCTTGTTCAGCAGAGACGTCGTTCCCAGCGTCTCTCCCAGTCTAATACTGTGCAGAGGATGACTGCTGCCTCCCCAGGTCCTGCCATTGTAACCAGTGCAGGTCAGCGGCAAGCAGACGTAGTTGGGAGTAAGTCCTGTGTGTTCCCTTCTGAGCATGCTCAGGGTAAGATCTCTCATAGGAGATCAGGGTTCACATCGTCGGGTACTGCAGCGACTCCCATTGGTCCTCCAGGAAGGTCCTGAGGCTGCTTTAGTTCTGGAGCAGCTTTCCCATTGGTCCTTTTCTAGAAGGTCCTGTAGCTGCTACTATAAAAGGTGTGCATGACCGCACTGCGGCGCGCTAGTATCAAATCTGTTTCGTGCTTGCACCAGTGTGGTCATGTATGCATGTGGTTAGGTCTGGCTGAAATAAGCCCCTAGAATACTGGCACCTCCGGTGAGGAGATTGTATGCACGTGATCAGGGCTCAGCTGAAAACGCCATTAGAATACCGGCTACTCCGGTGAGGAGATTAATGCTTGTTTTCTGATTGCATGACCACAGACTGCTATCAGCTTAGCAGTCATCTGTGTCCCCTGTGAGTCTAACAGGACACAGTCTTTGTCACAGCGGATCTGTGAATTAACAGAGTCTGCTTATATCGCCATATAGCGCTACAGTATTTTAGTTAGCGACTCTGTGGAATAAGAGTTTGCCCATACCGCCATATAGTGCTACGGCGTTTACATCTGCGACTCTGCGGGATAACAGAGTTCGCTCATACTGCCTATTTGCGCCATCTTGCTAGCAGCTGGCTCTGCCTGCACGGTGGACCCCGGGCTGCGAATGCACCTCTCCTTAATATCTATTAGGTGCGTTCTGCAGGCCCTTAACAATATATGACAGTGTGGGAACCACAGCTCTCTGACTGATGATAACCGCTGATCAGAGCTGGTGTTTCTCGTGCTGTCACACCAGATTTTCCGTCTGCCGAACCCAAACAGTAACATGGACTTCAGGGAGAAGTTCCTGTTTGAGGTCCAAGCACAGACACTAGTTATTCACTACAGACCCCGAACATTACCGCTTTGGTTCGCCCATCCCTAATTATAACAAAACAAAAATAGTCAAGTAGTTGTGAAGGCTGGTACACAGATAAACAGCAACTAAGGCTGCATACAGCTAAACTAAAGGTAAAGGCAGTCCTCAACTTGCATAATAAATGTGACAATTCATTGTGTATTGTCACTATTAGAAATGAGGGAATAAGTTCCAGTAGAATTAAATTCACTCTATGTTTGCAATGTGATTCTTTGCAGATTCAGCATAATGATAGCCGCAGGCTGCCATTTTTCTGAATCGTAAAAATCATCAATATGTAAAAAAATAAAAAACAATCCTTATACTCACCACTCCTCTCTAAACCCTCCGCTCCCCAGCACCACGTACAGTGGGGAAAATAAGTGATATTGATTGCGTGTGTGGACAGGTGTATTTTATACAGGTAACGACTAACGAGTTCAAACATGTGAAATTAATACAGGTAATGAATGCAGAGTAAGCGGGCTTCTTAAAGAAAATCTAACAGGTCTGTGAGGGCCAGGATTCTTGCTGGTTGGTAGGTGATCAAATACTTATTTCATGCAATAAAATGCTATTAAATTATTTAAAAATCCTACAATGTGATTTTCTGGCTTTTATCTTTAGATTCTCTCTCACAGTTGAAGTGAATGTACAGTATGATAAAAAATGCAGACCTCTCCATTCTTTGTAGGTGGGAAAACTTGCAAAAACGTCAGAGTATTAAATACTTTTCCCACCGTAAGGCATTATGGTATACGCTGCAACCTTTGTGGAAGTATGCACAGAGCTCTCTCGGGTTCTGGAGAGATCCAAGCACATATTAATGAACATTAAATTACCATAGAATAATCCTGATAGTGGTCTACCGGTTACATAATAGGCATGATCAGAGTGCAAAAAGTTTAAAAGTTTATAGTATACCCAAAACCTTTCTGGATTACATTTAGTAAATAGTGTTCCAGTAGTACTAAGTTAAATGGAGTGGGGATTAATTAATTTTGTCAAATGCGGGATAACTGACCTGGAAAATATTTAAAAGTTTGGGAATTTAACAAAAGAATAATATTTTCTATTTATTTATAATACACAATGCTCTACTTCAATTTATGATTCATAATCATTTGTAGGTCCAAATATTTAAACATGCAAATATTTATGCAGTTGCTTATTCAGTATTTAATAGCCTATAAAATATTGACCCTAAAAAAATTGTGGTTTCTTGGAAACATACATGACTAATATAATGGAGGAAAATATCCTATTTCAGAACACCATAAAAATGTTTACTGTTATGTTACTCACCACACCCAAAATATAATCACTCATGACAATATGACCAAAATGTGATTTAAAGCCTGGGAACAGAGAAGCCTGTGAACACAGTGCTAAATCAGCAGAGGGGTATTTAGAAAGAAATGTACCTCAAGAAAGATTGGATATCAAAATATCCTTTAATTAAAAGATTTATTTTTTCTGAAAATTCACCCTTAATTTAAGATATTTTATTCTAAAAGATCTTATGTATCAATTGACAGCAGGATTAACAGTGGAAAGTAGAAAAGAAGGAAGATTAGATATAGAATAGTGGGACAAAATTAAAAGTTAGCGCTTTAGCATACAGCATTATAGTATGTACATGTAAGCACTCCATGTACCACGGTATGGTACCTAAAAGAAGGGCAAAGTGAATCAAATTTTAAAATAACATTTGAAGATTAGCCAGTTGGTTAGAAGACTTTACTATTTTTCTACAGAAAAGCAGAGTGATACAACCTGATTCATGGTTGAAAAATAGTTGAATCTTGCAAAAAATAACTGTCTGATAACTTTTGAACAGCCCATAAACATGACCTGTTAAGATTCTGGTGTAGCACTGCTGGAATCCAGTGGCCAGAGGAATAAGGAACAGCAAGTGTTAATAGAAGTCCTTGGATATAGCAAAGGAGTTGAAGGGAACAATCTGGAGGTAAATAAGAACAGTTTGGGTAAAGGCTGGGTCTCACATAGCGATACACCAGTGATCCCGACAACGATCAGGATCGCTGGTGTATCGCTATATTATCGCTGCTGAGCTGCCAAACAGGCAGCTCAGGGCAGCGATCAGCACAAGGACACTGCGGGTAAACATCGCTAGTTACCCGCAGTGTACCTTGGATACCAGTGCCCTGATGCAGGGAGCTGGTAACCAAGGTACACGTCGGGTTTCCAGGCGCTGCGCGGTGCCTGGAAACCCGCTGTGTACCTTGGATACCAGCTCCCTGCAGCAGGGCGCTGGTATCCAAGGTACACAGCGGGTTTCTAGGCACAGCCCCGTGCCTGGAAACCCGCTGTGTACCTTGGTTACCAGCGGATCGCTGGTCTCCCGCCTGTCACACGCAGCGATGCGTGCCTGTCAGCGGGAGACCAGCGATCAAAAAAATGTCCAGACATTTCAGCGACGATCAGCGATACCCGGCAGGGGGGCTGATCGTCGCTGAATGTCACACACAGCGATATCGCTGGTGAGCTTGCTGCTGCGTCACAAAACTAGTGACTCAGCACCGATCTCGCTAGCGATATCGCTATGTGAGACGGGCCCTTAATACAGTTTAGTAGCTGGAGATAGAAACTAGACTAACAGACACAATACTCAAGCAATGTACTCCCATCTTCAAAATCCCATCCCAATATGTTGTAGGTGTAATAATAATAATATAAGCAAATACCTTCAATTAGAAATGTAGTATCGTTTTTCTGATTCGCTCATCATGTGCAGGCACTGCAGGACCTTATGTATCCATGGTTATGACCACTGATATAGTGACAGTTATAAGTCTTTCTTGGTCACTAGTAGAGGAAGGTCTTTAGTGGTGGCGCGCTCGCCGTCTTGCAGGCACAGTGCTGGTACAGGTACATCGATGATTGGTAGGGTTCAGAGTCTGTGCTTTGAAACTTCATTGGTGAACTTAATCAGAACTGTTTCAAGATCAAACTGATGACAAAAATTAAAAAGAATTTTTGGATATAAAAATAGAGATTCAATTAAATTGTCATATACAAACCAATGTGTTTCGAAAATAAACTTGGATAACGCTTTGATACATGCAACCCCTTATCATACATTTTCTAACCATTCGTGCTGTACCTACAGGACAGTTTTTAAGTATGAGACATTTTTGCTCTACCGATGTTGTTTTTGAGGATCAGGCTCAGGACCTTGGAGACAGCTTCCGTTAACATGGGTATAGCAATAGGAACATCTGGAAAGGCTAGTATCATGGTCGTTAAACTCCACACAACCAATTACTTTGTAACCCTCAGGTGAAACTCATGAAAAATCCACCACTCAGATTAATCTCCACATTCAACAGTTGGTGGTCTGAGATACCCCAGATTTTACACAAACATTGGCCTGTTCTACAAACAAAAACCCATTTTGAATCGGATTCTGCGAGACTGCCCATTGTTGGCGGCCAGGAGAATCTGAAGGACATTCTAGTCAGAAGCCACTATGTGGCCAGTCCCCTTAATATGTTTGGTTCTGGTAGGCAGAGATGTGCCTGCTACCCATGCGGTTCATGTGCAGCATGCAAAAATATCAAACACACAATGATTTTTACCTCTGCAGATGGAGGGAGGGACTTTCATATTACTTGCCAAATTTCATACAGTACTAGTCATGTGCTATATCTTGCCTTATGAATGTGTAATCTTGCCTATGTAGCACTTACATCACTAGAATTTCAGGTCTGTGCAAGGGAACATATCAGGAATATTAGGACACAAAGGGATAGTGAGGATATCATGACCTCAAAACCATCATCAGACACTTCAAGCTGTGCCACAACTGTAATCCCAACAATTTAAAAAATAAAGGTATTGATGAGGAATTAGAGGTGTGGATTACAAGTGAATATTGCCAAAGCTTGAATGCCACTGGATTGTCACCCTGGACACAATGACTCCACGTGTCTTAAGTTAAGATTTATTCTATTTTTATAATAATCTCATTCTCTCTGGATTTTAATTGTGTGCATTATTTTTTTTTATTTTGTTTCTTTTATATTTGTGATCTATTATCTGGGACATCGTCTTTCTTCCCTTACTTACTGTTGTACCTCCAGATCTGTCTTCATTCTGCATCATGCGGATGTCCTGCTTTTTGCGCTGCTTTATCTGCGGCAGCATATGCATTATTTGTTTGTACTGTTATCACCTTTTGTATTTATATTTATTATTATTATGATACTAGTTGAAGAGCCCGGGCATAGTAACTAACTACGGTTAGTTATAACAAATTATAATGATTATATCTTGTAAGGATGTGGTCTCGCTGGTGTGCGACCGGAGGTAAGCAGGAGGGCGACTCTTCCAGGTTCTTTAAGCAAGTTTATTAGAACTTCAAAAACTTGCTGTAAAACAGAAAACAAAACAGCCTTCTCTGGCACAAAGTAACAAAACAGATATAAAGTCCTGGTACTCTAACTGAGCACTCTTTCAGCAACCAGACTGGAGGTCTCCTCAGAACTCCCACACTGGAGGTTTCCACCCCTCCAGCCACTCTCACCTGTGGTCAGCAGCAGGCTCACTTATATACACCAGACATTCAGTTAACACAGAGCACATGAAAGGTCACATGGCAGTGACCTCATCACAGGTCCTCAAACCACATACAAAGGTATAGTGAAGTCTTACTATCACTACATACCTCCCCCCTCTGCCTAAAGCCGTGGGCTTGGCACATTTCATTCACCGACTAGAAACTCCTTTCAGTCGTCTCCACAATCAGCCGGTCTGTCACAGTTTGCCTTAGGTCACTGAGTCCTGATCTAATTGAGGTGTCACTGCCTCTAGCTCTCATTTCAGGCCATCTATGTTCTGTCTTAGGTTAACTTCGATGACTTTCATTCTGCAGCGAACCTCTGCGCCTCTCTATACTGTGGGTTGAAGGTGACTGCCTTTTTTTTCTCAACTCTTGCAGCTGTCTGTTGGTCTGCTTCTTCTCAAGTTTTAGCTGCTCTATTCTTCCCTGGTTCACCTCCAAGAGCATCCGGATCTTCCCAAGGCTTTCCACCAACGCCCTCCGACTTGAAGGTTTTCTTGTTGGCTCCCGACATCTCTGCTTCTCGTGGAGGTATTGTAGTGGCATAGCTCTTATGTCCGCCTCCCGCTTCACTGTAACTTTCCGGGTGTGGCCATCTGGGTGGTGGTTCCCTTGCTGGCTTTCTTTCGCCGTCGAGGCCTCTTCTTTGGTCGACCTCTTCAGTTCACTCTCTTCCCGTACGCACGGACCGGGAGAGCGCAACCGTTCGATTTCCTGGTCTGTCGTGGATTCCCGGAGCTGTGCGTTAGCTTCCTTCTCTATCTGGAGTTTTTGGAGAATTTTCTCTTGCTCCTCTGCCCAGCATCGGTGCTCTTCTTCTCTCCGTAGAAGTTCCTGCTGATGCTTCTCCTGGGCCTCTCTGAGCATCTCCGTATCTTTCACTAGGACTTGGTTCGCCGTCAGGCACGCTGATAGTTGACCTTGGACTTTAGAGAGTTCTTTCTCCAGGTCCTTCATTCATTGCTCAATCTCTTGTCCCCGTATCTTTTCTCGCATGACTGTCTCTTTAAGCAGCTCTATCTCATGGCCGTGCTCTCTTTTATCCAGTACATGTGGCACCATCCTTCTCCCTTTTTTTCTCTTCTTAGAGAGCATAGGCTGTCTGGCCTTCCTGCAGCCCTGCGGTGAGGAGAAGGTCTGCGACTTGTACCTGACTCCACCTTGCTGCACTCGCTTTCACTTGCGGTTAAGTTACAGTCTGCATAGGAGTCATTCCCACTCCCTCTGTCATCTTGGAACGGCAAGTCCCCACTTAACCAGGTGTCGGCCCCTATTCCTGGGGCGACCCAGTTTTCTGCGGACCTATATTTGGTCACCCCAAAGTCCTCACTTTGGTCTGAGCCACCCTTTCTTACGGCTACCAGGCACTGGGTATCTTTGACTTTAGGGGTGGCTACCTCTGTTTTACCCACCACACTATCAGCAACCACTACAGCCTCCTGCAGGGGTGGGCCTCTCTTAGAGTCATTCTGGTTCCCTTCTGAGCAATTAGCCAGTGCTTCATCCCACACCTCCCAAAACCGTTTACAATCCTGGCCTATTATTATAGGATATGGTAAGTCTGGGACTACAGGGACATCATGGGTAGAAATAATAGTGTCCGTCTCAATGATTACCCTGGTTACCTGATACTTCCTAGTGACCCCATGAACACAAGGGACTTCCATCTTCTTTCCAGGAATCAGATAGACAGGGAGTGTGTCGCTCAGCAGAGTCACCTGGCTTCCTGAGTCTAGAAGTCCACTCACATACTCTCCATTCACTATTAGAGAATAGTTCAGTGCCCCCCGGTCAGATGTAAAGTCAGTACACCATTCGCGACATACACTGTTCAAACCCTGAACCCGGCAACAGTTCCTCGGCTCATCCGCCGCCACCTCTTTTCTCCTCATTGACTCAGATTGAGACTCCGCCCCTTCTGAGTGTGGTAGTAGTTTGTTAGGGTTTACTGGTTCCCCATTCTCGCTAGGGACCTCAGAACCCTTTCTCCACAGATCCCAAAACAGACAGAAATCCCAGCCTATAATTATAGGACGCACCAAGTCCCGAACGACGCCGACTTCATGGGACTCAGTGCCATGCGTCGTTTCAATGTCCACTCTGGCCATAGGGTAGTCCTTTACATCACCATGTATGCATTGAACACCAACCTTTTTCCCTGGTAGTATGTGGAGAGGAAAAGTGGCCCTAATCAGGGTCACTAAGCTCCCAGAGTCTAGCAGCGCCGTTACTGCTTCACCGTTCACCTTCACGGGACATACTTGAGGACCCTGATTGGGAAACGGGTTTCCACTGCAGGCTGGATATGCATACCATGAAATACGGTGTCCTATGCTGCAGTCCATCTGCTCAGTGGTCTGCCGGCACCGGGCAGCTATATGTCCTGGCTCGCGGCACCTTCAACAAATAATATCACCCGTAGTGACCTTGGGCACCACCTCCCCCCGCCATTTTGACCTTGGGCTCCCCACCCCTTTTTGGGACTCTGTCCCCTGTTGGGCCCGCCAGTACGGAATAGGCTGCTTCCCCAAGGCACCTTCCATTCCCTGGTACCTCTCAACCAGTCCGACCAGTTCATCAGCATTCCGGGGATCACCCTGGGCAACCCAAGACTGTAGGGGCTTTGGCAGAGAGTGCACAAACCGATCCATGACGACTCTTTCTACCATCTGTGCCGGCGTAGCGGACTCTGGCTGTAGCCATTTCTGGACCAGGTGCAGTAAGTCAAACATTTGGGAGCGAGGTGGTTTGTCCCGGTGATAAGCCCAGCGGTGCACTCTCTGTGCCCTGACAGTCATTGTTACCCCCATACGTGCGAGGATCTCTACCTTTAGCTTAGGATATTCCTGAGCGTCCTGCACAGTCAAATCGTAATACGCCTTCTGGGGTTCACCTGTCAGGTATGGGGCCAATACCTCTGCCCACTGCCCTGGGGGAAGTCTTTCTCTTTCAGCAACCCTCTCAAATACAGTCAGGAAGGCTTCCACATCATCCCCGGGGGTCATTTTTTGTAATGTGCGTCTTACTGCCTTTCTGACGTGGTGTCATCAGCCAGACCTGGGGTTGGGGCGCTCGTCCTGCCCTGGATGGCGGTTGTCAAAAGCTGCATCTGCTGCCGATGCTCCTGCTGCATCTGCTGCAAGAACATCCTGTTGGCTTCTTGCTGCTGTTCCTGTGCCTGTTGCTGCTGTACCTGTGCCTGGACCAAGTGTTTCATCAGGTCCTCCATTTTCTCCGGCAATGCTGGCTGGGTTGCTATAGCCTTGACCCACGACATGCAGTAACCAGTCTCACTTCTCTGCTGGGAACGCTGCCCGCATTTACGCCACCAATTGTAAGGATGTGGTCTCGCTGGTGTGCGACCGGAGGTAAGCAGGAGGGCGACTCTTCCAGGTTCTTTAAGCAAGTTTATTAGAACTTCATAAACTTGCTGTAAAACAGAAAACAAAACAGCCTTCTCTGGCACAAAGTAACAAAACAGATATAAAGTCCTGGTACTCTAACTGAGCACTCTTTCAGCAACCAGACGGGAGGTCTCCTCAGAACTCCCACACTGGAGGTTTCCACCCCTCCAGCCACTCTCACCTGTGGTCAGCAGCAGGCTCACTTATATACACCAGACATTCAGTTAACACAGAGCACATGACAGGTCACATGGCAGTGACCTCATCACAGGTCCTCAAACCACATACAAAGGTATAGTGAAGTCTTACTATCACTACAATCTCTATATATAAAGCTGAGTGTATAGCCCGCCCACTCCGCATAGTAACATTCACTATAATATCCCACACAATCACGTCAGCCAGAGCCACCGGACTACTACCCCTAATATCCCACATCATCCTGTCAGCCAGAGCTACTGGACTACTAATATCCCACATCATCCCGTCAGCCAGAGCCACCGGACTACTACCCCTAATATCCCACATCATCCTGTCAGCCAGAGCTACTGGACTACTACCCCTAATATCCCACATTGTCCAGTCAGCCAGAGCCACCGGACAACTAATATCCCACATCATGCTGTCAAAGCCACCAGACTAATACCCCTAATATCCCACATCATCCAGTCAGCCAGAGCCACCGGACTACTACCCCTAATATCCCACATCATCCCATCAGCCGGAGCCACCGGACTACTCCCCCTAATATCCCACATTATCCCATCAGCCAGAGCCACCGTACTACTATCCCTAATATCCCACATCATCCCGTCAGCCAGAGCCACCGGACTACTACCCCTAATATTCCACATCGTCTTGCCAGCCAGAGCCACCGGACAACTACCACTAATATACCACATCGTCCCGTCAGGCAGAGCCACCGGACTACTACCCCTAATATCCCACATCATCCCGTCAGCCAGAGCCACCAGACTACTAATATCTCACATCATCCTGCCAGAACCACCGGACTACTACCCCTAATATCCCACATCATTCCATCAGCCAGAGCCACCAGACTACTACCCCTAATATCCCACATCATCCTAGCAGCCAGAGCCACCGGACTACTCCACCAAATATCCCACGTCATCCTGTCAGCCAGAGCCACCAGACTACTACCCCTAATATCCCACATCATCCCATCAGCCAGAGCCACCAGACTACTACTCCTAATATCCCACATCATCCCATCAGCCAGAGCCACCGGACTACTACCCTTAATATCCCACATCATCCCGTCAGCCAGAGCCACCGGACTACTTCCCCCTAATATCCCACATCATCCTGTCAGCCAGAGCCACCAGACTACTACCCCTAATATCCCACATCATCCCGTCAGCCAGAGCCACCAGACTACTACCCCTAATATCCCACATCATCCCATCAGCCAGAGCCACCGGACTACTACCCTTAATATCCTACATCATCCCGTCAGCCAGAGCCACCGGACTACTAATATCCCACATCATCCTGTCAGAGCCACCGGACTACTACCCCTAATATCCCACATCATTCCATCAGCCACAGCCACCCGACTACTCCCCCTAATATCCCACATCATCCCATAACTTCCATACTGGGGATCCCTTTAAGAGAGACCTGGCATCAGAACCAAAGTGCTGGATGGATTTGCCCTGACTTCCATACCAATGATCCCTTTATTAGAAGCCTGGGGTGAGAATCAGAGCGCAGAGTGGATTAGCCCTTACTTCCGTACCGGGGATCCCTTTAATAGGGAAGATGTGCCTATGGGATGGATGATGTGTAATGGGGATATGGGAACAGGAGCGGGTGATTCATTTCTGTCATGTGCGCTCTGCTTCTGTCTGGGGGGCAGACAATGGCTGGGAGCTTATGTTCCCGGGATGCTAGATTTCTCCCAGCTGGTCAGTGTCAGCTGAGGTGTTGTCGTGGAGTGAGAAAACTGTTGCTCATAGCAGCCAATCACAGCTCAGCTTCTATGAAACAGCTCTGGTGAAATTAAAGATGCTTAGGGATTGGTTGCAAGGAAAACTGTTGCTCATAGCAACCAATCACAGCTCAGCTTCTTTTAAACAGCTCTGGTTAAATGTAAGATACTCCGTGATTGGTTGGTGATACACACATACACACATTCAATTTTATATATATAGATTGTGATTACATTATCTATTGTGTTAGATTTTCATATTGGTCATTATCATTTATAAACCTTTTTCCTTAGTTTTCTTATTTTCCCTATATCTTTGAAACTTTTTTTTGTGCTCACTTTTTTTAACTTTTTCCATCATTTTTTCACATTCACATAACGTACATTTGTGTCAAAGTGATGTCAATGTGAATAAGGGTTGACCAGGACCAGGTTCCAACAGTAAAATGTGGTGGTAGTGTGATAGTCTGGGGCTGTTTTGCTGCTTCAGGATTTGGAAAACTTGCTGTGGTAAATGGAACCATGAATTTTGCTGTCTACTAAAAAATCCTGAAGGAGAATGTCCGGCCATCTGTTCCTGACCTCAAGTTGAAGCGCACTTGGGTTATACAGCAGGACAACGATCTAAAACACACCAGCAAGTCCACCTCTGAATGCCTTAAGAAAAACAAAATGAGTACTAAGCTGTCTGTTTAAAACTGCATTGTCCATCAGAATCCACAAAAAAGATTATGATCAAAATGAATATGTTTTGCTGCTTTTCTAGTGTCTCTCAATAGAGAAGTTGTAAAAAGATATTCTTTATACATTTCAATAGCGAAATATATGACATATTGCAATAACCACTAGACCACACTAGAGAAATGTTTGTTAACACATTGACTCTGCCAATACATATAATTACATAGAAGAAGCATATACCGCATACTTCATGCCAATTTGCTGAATAACTGATAACCATTCAAAGCTAAAAATGCAACATTACAATTAAGCAGAGGGGTATGGTGTTATGTGGATGACACAGCAGCAACATGGTAACAAATTTAGTAAAATTAATCAACAAGATGCATAACAAGATTCATGTCATGTTATGGCCAGCATATTCAGTATGTACTGCAAAATATTAAGAACAAATGTTAAGTATAAATCTGAAATACATTTTTGCCCATTTTCATACTGCCACAAAACAAATAAATTTGTACTTCCAAAAAAATCTATGTATGTAAATAAAATTAGGCATATTCCTCAACCTAATCATGACCACATTAACTAATGTGCATTAAAATAGATTCATTTGATATTACGTAACAAAAAACTGAATGTTTTAATAAAGAAAGCTAATCAACAAGCTTTACTGTGTCGGCACTTCCGGCTCAATCACAGCCATGTCAAGTATTAGCATGGCTGTGATTGGCCGTCACACTGTGTAAAAATTAAAAAAAAAGACATGAGGTCTAGTCTATATTTGATAACCAGCATAGACAAAAATGACAGCTGTGGGATGCAGCCCCCAGCTGTCAGCTTTTTCTTGGTTGGTTATAAAAAATAACGGCATGGGGTCCCCCCTACTTTTGATAATCAGCCAAGCTAAAGCAGACAGGTGGGGGCTGGTATGCTCAGACTAGGATATTGGCCCTCACCAGCCTAAAAAAAGCAGCCCGCAGCTGCCCCAGAAAAGGCCCATACATTAGATGGGCCAATTCTGGTGTTTTGCCCAGCTCTTCCCATTTGTCCTTTTGTGATGGCAAGTAGAGTAATAGTTGTGGGTTGATGTTAGTTGTTTTATGTTCACTGACCTCAAGCTCAGGGGTTAGCAATTGAGAGGCATCTATAAGACACCTCCATTACTAACCTCACAGTCAAATAGTAATAATTCTTGCCAGTATGAGAACACCAGCCCCCAGCTGTCTGATTTAGCTTGGCTGATTATAAAAAATGGGACAGATTTATTTAAATCATTTTAAAAAATGGCATGGGGACCCTTCTATTTTTGGCAACCAGCCAAGACAAATCTCATAGCTGAAGTCTGCAACCTGCAGCTGTCAGCTTTACCTGCACTGGTTATCAAGAAAATAGAGGAAACCAAGTAATTTTTTTCTTTTATTTATTGAATAAATACATGAACAGTAAGATACACATGCACTGCACTAATTATCTCACTGACATATTTATCACTATGGACAGGCACCAGCTGGTGAATACTCTCATGAGCTTCACCTGCTCTCGCTGCTATCAAAATAGTATTCTCATCAGCTGACACCTGTGACTGGCGGTAACCTTTTCACCGCTGGTCACATCTGCTTGCTCACACACTGTCATCCGTGTGACAGCATGGGAACTGCAGCCATTAGACCGGCGGTAACTTGAAGGGTTATCACCTATCAGAGTCGGTGTTTCTTGCGCTGTCACACAGATGACAGCATGGGAAACATTAGATGTTTGGGCCCCAATTCATTTGAATGGTGTTCAGGGTTCGGATTCGAGTTCGGATACCATTCTGGTACCCGAACTGAACTTTTTTCTAAGTATGGCCGAACCCAACGGACTCGAATATCCACAGGTCCTCCCATCACTAATCATATGGCATCTTTGATTGTTTTTTTCCTGCCCAGAAAAAAGCACATTTGTCATATTATTTTGTCACTATTAAGCCAGCACTTTGTGGTAACTGATATAAATCTGACATTCACGCTTCATAGACCTTACAGTCTAGACCTTTGAATTCCAAATCATTGGAAATATTTATTCAAAAACCCTTTTGACTGGAAATAGAAATAACAGAATCTCAGGACCATAGTGCGCCAAATAAAGAGATTTATTATATTATGATGGCAAAATTAGCACAATTTTTAAAATATGCAACCAAATATGAAACATGAGCAAATATAGTTTAATTAAAAGTATGCTATAAAATGTGCAAATCTCAACATTACTTGACTCTGGAAAAATCAGCAAGTGAAATTCCACATCAAACGATGGTCTGGATGAAAAAGATGGTTACAGGAAAGAGAAAGGAAAGCAATATAGTAGTAATAGAGTAGAACATCCAACACGTGTAGTCTTCTGTATGATCTGTAATATCACTTGAATTTTAATTTGTATTACTGTTTTAATCAACTAGGACATTTGTGTGCAAATAATTTAGCCAGATATAGAGATGATATTGTAATTATTAGAATTAAGCATCGGAAGAGTAACAAAATGCACTGCATTGGCAGATACATTTTTGTGGCCAGTTTTGTTTTTGTTTAACCCATTTTACACTGGAAAATTCTTCTTCAATTAGAAAAATATGGAAGAAAAAAAGCCAACACAACTAGAGATGGGTGGCTCATCCAAAATCCACATTTGCCTGTTTGTATGGCTTTTCCCAAGAAATTCGATTTGCGGAGAGAGAATTTATGCTCCCCTAATTTTAATGTCCTTTATTATTCTAGACACCAGAGCATAACAAACCTAATATGTAAGAAGTGATAAAAATCCTTATATTCACCTCACCACTTACCTCTCTGGCCCCTTCGCTATTCACCATCACCCATCCAGTCCACGTAGCATCTTCTGATCAGTATCAACAGCAGTGAAATCACTGGCCTTTGGTTGCTAAGCCGAGACTTCTGGGGTTTGCTAGGCTCAGAAAGGTTCTGTGTAGGTGCCCGCAAAGTTCATGACACACATGGTGAGTAGAGAGGTGAGTAAACAAATTTTTTCATATCTTTTAACATTTTAATGTCCTTTTGTTGTCTCAAAAAATGACAGCCATGGTCCACCTTTTGCTGAATCCACGCAGAAGCAAATTACAAAAATCAGTATTTTGACATATGCAGATTTTTAGAAATTCAAGTACAATTCAATTCCACTCGAATTTACTCGTTTATCCTTAAACACAACATTGACCATTTTGGTGATTAGTGGGTTGACTTACAGTACTAAAAATCTAAATATTCTTTTCAAACTTAAGTTATTGAGTCTCCTTCATATATCTAATGATAACTGTATGACTTAGTGATTTAGTATGTTGAAAAATCTAACAAATTATATATTTTCACTAAACAAGCTTCAGCATATGTGAAGGATCTGATTAAGGTATCTGGCATGACTTCAGAACTATTTCTAAATATTGAATATGGTTGAATTTTAACATCTGGGATTGTTATAAATTTTTACTACAATTAACAAGCCATGCATAATCTACCAACACATCATTTTGTATGTGAGTTCATATTCTTTTGATTTTGAGGAAAGAAAATATAGAGAAATACAGTAGGGACTCAAATAGTGAGAAATATATCTATTCTGCATAAATGTTCTTCTCCCAAAAATAGATAGTAAAAAAGATTCAGGTATTGGTCTTTTCTTTTCATTTAGAAGTTATGAAATATTGATTAAAGAGGTACAATAGATATATGGGACATAAGATTGGTTCAAGATTCAGAGTTAAATTGAGAGATTCATATTGTGGAGAATCAAGGAATAATTATTTTGACCAGCAGTAGAGATATCACTATCAATATGATTTTTTCACGATGCAAAAGTAATTTGCACAATGGAAAAACCTTAATCCATCCATTAAGTAATTAAATACATTCTATAACTTTCCTGTCTCTATGAAAGATTAATTTTTTTCTTACTCTGTGAGCCTACTGAAAGAATTACTTGGGGGATCTGAATTTTCTCTGATCTGAGCAGTAAGGTGGTAGTGTATTACGGTTGTGCTCCCACCATTCATCATATTGACACGATGGCTTTCTAAAATATTAAGGTGCCTCAACTACCTGAAGCCCTTCACCTACTATTACACCAAGTAGTAGGAAGGATTGAAAATAAATATTGATCTTGATATAATATCTGAATTGATTCTATTTCATTCTTTTGAGCTACTTTTGTTTTTTTTTTCACTAACAATGTTAGAAATCAAATTGAGGCTGCGCAACTTAAACTTTCAAATGTTTTCCTCTGCAAAGTCCCTGCCTCGGGGAAAGGAATTTGTGGATTTTAGGATGTGTTGAAAAACTCAGCATATTAAATCATATCCAGGTTGTCCATTTTGGGGGGCTTCTATTTGCACACCAAGGGCAGATACTTTGAATGGCTTCATCTATGGATTAGTCATTGCCTTCACGTTTCCACTGTACTAAGATCAAAGAAAAATAAACCTGGAAACAAAGTGAAGCCTGAATGGAGTGTGGAGATTTAGGGATCATGGGAAATTTTTCTGAGCTTCTCTGGCAGGCCATTGCAGATCTGTTCAATTTCAGTAACAAACTTCTCTATTCTGACTTTGTACTTTCTACTTTGTAGTTTTGCTTTTCTGCTCTGGGCACAGACGCTGTATAGATTTCTCACAATAACAGGATATTAAATTCCAGAACCTCCCCATCTTTAAAATAGCAGCACATTATGAATGCAACTCTTTCTTTTTAATGTGTTCCGCTAGGAGAAATATTTTCTTACATGTGTTCAGCATTTTTTTATTGCTATTCATTCAGTCAACAATTTGTGTTCATGCTTATTTGTATTTATTGAATACTTTTAGGCCTGAATGTATATTTTGGCAGACTGAAACAATTTCATTTAGAAATGATTGGTAAATGGTTTCTAATCATTTGAATGTATTTTATGTCCATGAATTTTTACAGTTGGCCACAGTACATTTTTGAGTCTCAAATAAAATTTACTAATATTTTTTCTAAAATTTCAATTAATCGATCCTCATCAGAATAAAATATGAAATTTATTAAATCTTTTCTCATCAGAGTAAACAGCACTTGCCTTTTCATTAAAGGGGTATTCCAGCCTACAACGATGATCATGTTTACCAGCTAGATTATAAGTTTTAAATCAGTGGGGGTAGCTCATTAATAGTTTGACCAGGAGAATTATGTCCCTTATTTTGTCCCATGGATCTTCTATGGCCAGACGATCACAGGCAGGAAGAGTTGAATGGATGGGACAGTCATGCATGTGCATCTTTTGGTGCTGCATTAGGTTATTAACGTCACTATGAGAAAGAGTAACAAGGAAAAACAACATGTCTATAGCAAGGTCAAAATATTATTAATCAATAATCATATGTACAATATAAAATGACCAAGCAGACCGGACTAAATAAGAATAAGGGATAGTCAGTATCAATTAAACTGAAAAAAAGGGGAGGGACAAGGAAAAAGCCGACCAGAAAATCCCAATATATTAATAATAATATAATCTTTATTAAATACACATAATAGTAGCTGGTAACATTTGAATAAAAATATTTTTTTTTATTAAAAACATGAACAATGACGTTTATGTTTTTAATACAAAAAAAAATACAAGGAAACTGATAAATAATAGTAATATATACACACACTATTTCCATATAAAATTAATATTATAAATAATGGGATAAAGTGCAGAGCACAAAAACATTTTTATACTAAATTATAATACTGCCAAGTAAGACAGTTTACAAAGTGATGTACTGTGCAACTGTAAAATCAATTAATTTTATAGATTATAGTGCTATCATTATAAATTCGAACATAAATAATACCATAAAGTGCAGAGTGCAAAAGATAGCCATAATAATAACTACAGAGCGTGGATCGCTCCTTCAACGGTATTAGTAGAAGGCAGTATGTGTATATACCAAAAATAGTGAGCAAAAGCCAAACGCGCGTAGGGGTGGACGCCACGTGGACTTAGGAGCCTGCTCTTTATGTAAGCTTTTGCTTTTAGGATATATTTATAATTTCTCAACGCCGTTATGTTGGCATAAGCACTATTTTTTAATTACGCGATGCCATAGACCTAATGAAAAAGAAGAATTTACTGGGTAGTAAGGCAAAATAAGAAATTGTAAGTACACAGTGCTATTTAATATAATGGATTCAATATATTAAAGGATAAAAACTTTGATGAGAGTGCGTCATTAAGTAAACACTAACTGATAGAATCATAGAATGTTAGAGTTGGAAGGGATCTCCTGGATCATCGTGTCCAACCCCCTGCTCAATGCAGGATTCACTAAACCATCTCAGACGGATGTTTGTCTAGCCTCTGTTTGACGACTTCCAATGAAGGAGATCTCACCACCTCTCCTTGCAGCTTGTTCCACTCATTGATCACCCTCACTGTCAAAACATTTTTTTTCTAATATCTAATCTGTATCTTAAAAAAAAGATTAAGAGACAATTTTTAGTGATGAGTGAATCTGTAATAATTTTAATTTGGTAGTTTGCATTAATATGGCTTTGCTAGTATAGTTTTACATATCAAAACAAATCACAAAAACAAATTGGGTGAATCTGAATTTTTTTGTAAAATTTATGGCAAATGTGTCAATCATATGAACATCACATAGAAAAAAATTACCGAATTTGATTTACTAATTTTAAATATTGAATTACGAGGACAAATAACATACGACAGTTTATACAGTAGAGTAATAGATGTTTCTATATCAAAGTCAACACATCTGCATTGTGAAATCATACAACACTGTGTGAATAGTAAATTTACATATTTGTGATGTAATTAATCAATGATAATGACTGACTTTCCCCAAGAGAATGAACACCATAACTAAGAAAAGCTTTGTTATTTCTTAACATATATTATGTGCCTTAGCAGAATTAATAGTAAATCCATGAAGTGACATTCATAAATGCAATATTTATTGTCGGCAATGAAAGGTATAAATTGTGTAATGCGTGCAGTGTCAATTCTTCAGAAAAACTTTTCTTGAGAAAGCATATCTCAAAATTGGTTTCAGCTGAGTTTTGAAAAAGAGCCTCTTTTCTACCAAAGTCTAGAGCTAACTGCTTCATATATCTTCTACAGATGATCAAAGCACATTCTACAGTTTGTCCTAGAGAGCAATATTAACAAGATGGATAGCTATAAGTCACAGTCAAGATAAAAAAAATCTTCTCCAGCCTCATATTTTAGCTCACAGCTTAATGTTCTTGCATTTAAAGGCATCAGATAAAATCCCAGCAATAGAGGCATTGACGTATCATCCTAATTTTTACATTTATGTTAAGAAGTATTTTACTTTTATTTTAACCCATGACTGCTGGTTATTTTTTTGCATCTAATCACAACTAAGGAACTATAACGAACTCAAGATTACGTTTTTGGAGATCAATGCATGTACCATGTCGGGTAAATACTTTTTTTGGGGATTTTAAGAATGACTCTTATGATTAGTATGTCAGTTATTGCCTGCAAATAGAGTGAAAAGGAATAATAGGAAGCTGTCGACCATGAGCAGAAATACCAGTAATGAAGAAATATATACAAGGTAAAATAATGTTTTGCTACTGTGATAAATATCATTCTAAATTTCTGTGACCCCTTTTGGATAAAGTGGATAGCTATGGATGAAGTAGGTGTAATCTCAGCAGTCATCTCCAAAATGAAGAAAAATCCTGTTTGTGGACAGCACTGTTTTGGCTCCTTATCAGTACAGAACCCGGTACAAATCAAATGGATTTTCAATGTAAGTACATCAGCCTCATTAAGTCTAAAAAATCTAAATCGCATAAACAGTTTGCAATGTGAAATCTGTTGGCTAGAGATGAATGAATATTTTTTGGATTCGAATTCTGCAGCTTTGCCAAATTTTTCTGAAAGTTTGATCAGCGACAAATTGCAAGTATTCCAAATGCCCTGAGGTCTTCTAGGACTGTATCTAACTCATGTTAAGATATTAAGCGCAAACACACTCTTAGTAATATCAAGGTGCCCTCAAACTACTGTATATACTCGTGTTTTAGCCGAGATTTTCAGCACATTTTTTTGTGCTGAAAATGCCCCCCTCGCTTAGACACGAGTCATTGTGCAGAAACCAGCGGGGAGGGGGTGCGGCGTCAGGAGCCGGTGGCTGGGACATCATAACCCTCCTGTGCAATCGCTGAACATCCCCTGCAATCCTCCGTTGTCCCGGCTTCCTGCAGCTCCCCTGTGCTGAGCGGTCATATGGTACCGCTCATTAAGGTCATGAAATATGGATGTGACTCCAATCCCATAGGCATGGCATCCATATTCATGGCCTCAATGAGCAGTACCACATGCTCCCCCATCCTGCTCCATGCTCCCCCATCCTGCTTTGTGCTCCCCCAGTCCTCCTCTGTGCTCCCCCAGTCCTCATCTGTGCTCCCCCGCCCTCCTCTGTGCTCCCCCAGTCCTCATCTGTGCTCCCCCGTCCTGCTCTGTGCTCCCCCCTCCCTCCTCTGTGCTCCCCATCCTCCTCTGTGCTCCCCCATCCTCCTCTGTGCTCCCTGTCCTCCTCTGTGCTCCCTGTCCTCCTCTGTGCTCCCTGTCCTCCTCTGTGCTCCCTGTCCTCCTCTGTGCTCCCCCGTCATGCTCCGTGCTTCTCCCATCCTGCTCGACAATACTTCACCCTCCTGTGCAATTGCTGAACGTCCCCTGCAATCCTACGTTGTCCCGGCTTCCTGCAGCTTTCCTGTGCTGAGCGGTCACGTGGTACCGCTCATTAAGGCCATGAATATGGATGCCACGCCTATGGGAGTGGAGTCACATCCATATTTCATGACCTTAATGAGCGGTACCACGTGACTGCTCAGCATAGGAGAGCTGCAGCAACTGAGGATTGCAGGGACGTTCAGCGATTGCACAGGAGGGTGAGTATGATGGAGCAGGATGGGGGAAGCACAGAGCAGGATGGGGGAGCACAGAGGAGGATAAGGAGCACTGAGGAGGATAAGGAGCCGAGCCATGCATACTGGGAGGGAGGAGAGCCACACAGACAGTGATGAGGGGACAATGTACTCCCGGCTTATACTTGAGTCAATAAGCTTACCCAGTTTTCCGTGGCAAAATTAGGGGCCTCATCTTATACTCGGGTCGGCTGATACTCAAGTATATACGGGTATATACCTGTAGGTAAGCAGATGTTGATAATTCTTCACTGTTTTGCTGTCACACACTTTTTGCAATGTTTATTCAGTGTTTTATAGCTTTTTTGCCTTATCTTTATTGCTAAGACGTGAGCTTTGACATCCTCTCACAAACCCTATACATCACAAAATAGCATTTGCATTTCCTGCCTCTGCTTTTATACAGGCTATAATAGTCCCTTCTGATTGGCTGTGCTATACAATGTGATGTTATAACTGCAGAGTATCATGTGAAAGACTACCGAGCTATGATCGAGTTCATTTAAATTTTATGGCACATGCAATCTTCTAAAATGTGTTTTGATCAGACCATGTTCCTGCACAGTCAGACACAGCCATAACACAGTACATAGCAGGGACACATTCATAAGATTATCTCCGCACAGGAACATTTTTTTTAATACATCCAGTTATAGAAATAACAGGTATGTATACCAGCGCTTCCACTTGCAATGAACAAAACCTTGGTATACAAAGCAGCATAAACTGGAAGCACAAACTGCCTACGTGCTGAAATAAATTACTTGCCTATATATGAGAATATGCGCTAATGTGCTGAGGTAATTTTGCCGCATAGTCTCATACATAGTCAAATTATTATTATTCCAAGATGTATTGATTAAAATATACTTTTTTCCATAAAAAAGTGTCATTTCTATGAATTTCATATTTAAATTTCCACGGAAGAAACAGTCTAGTTGTAGATCATATTGTTTAGGTAAACTCATAACCATCTCCTAGTCAATTTCAAGTTGTGGGAAATGCCAAGGAAACAAAATGTTTGTTAAGCTTTACTCTATAAAACATACCATTCTTTATGCTTTCCATCCATTTCCTTGTGCACATTTAAAGGCTTCAGGTGTGTTATGGCTAAATGCTACAATTTATTTATACAGTCCCGCAGACCACCCAATGGTGTAACAAAAAGAAGTTGGTTAACATACCTTGTGGCTTATTTGTTTTATTCCGCTGCTTTCAAATTGTATATGATAGGTTTACCTTGTAAAATTACAGTCTGACAGCTGCTGAAGATCCACATTAGATGTTGCATTGCCGCATGCCACATTACTGAGCACTAGCCCTAACTAGCTTTAAAAATATAGTTCTAGCAATGTTCTGAAAATAATGATGCATAAGTTAAAAAAACAGGAATGTGTCGTGTGAACAAGCATATTCTCTCTTACTACAGGATATGATGTTACATTGCAGCAGTTTGAATATGAAATGAGTCACATATTAGGAAAATGCAAAAACCCAGGAGGGGTAGTATTTTAAAGTCACTTTAGCTGAGTAATCAGTGAGTATGATAGTTGTAAAATGCAGATTTAAAAAAAAAAATGATTATATTAGTTCCAATAATGACAATGTGCTGGGGATTTTTCTAAAATATGCAACTTTGTGTCCACAATTATTATTAAGATTTTACTCTATACTAAATCACATTGCATATCACAGCACATTTTATTTTTTTTTAGAAATAATTTTCTTTATTTCATTCTGAATTTACAATTGACTTTCTGGTATGCAAAAAAATCTGTTAAAAAATGCAAAAATTACAAAGCTTCTATCTACTTCAATGTTAAAAATGGATAGCACAAGGACTGCACATGGATGGCAATGAGTGCTGTCAATGATTTTTCATGGACCCATAGACTTTTATGTGTAACTTTAATCCATGACTCCAATCAAAACAAAATTCTCAATCATCAATTGCAATTATCATATTATATAGCACTGTGTACTTACAATTGCTCATTTTGCCATTCTACCCAGTTAATGCTTCTGTTTTTCATTAGGTATATGACATCACATGATTAGGAACTGAGTAGCTGAATCCTTCTTAGCTCTATGTACAGTGGGTATGGAAAGTATTCAGACCCCTTTAAATTTTTTGCTCTTTGTTTCATTGCAGCCATTTGGTAATTTCAAAAAAGTTCATTTTTTTCTTATTAATGTACACTCTGCACCCCATCTTGACTGAAAAAAAACAGAAATGTAGAAATTTTTGCAAATTTATTAAAAAGTAAAAACTGAAATATCACATGGTAATAAATATTCAGACCCTTTGCTCAGACACTGATATTTAAGTCACATGCTGTCCATTTCCTTGTGATCCTCCTTGAGATGGTTCTAGTCCTTCATTAGAGTCCAGCTTTGTTTAATTAAACTGATAGGGCTTGATTTGTAAAAGCACACACCTGTCTATATAAGACCTCACAGCTCACAGTGCATGTCAAACCAAATGAGAATCATGAGGTCAAAGGAACTGGTCAAGGAGCTCAGAGACAGAATTGTGGCAAGGCACACATCTGGCCAAGGTTACAAAATAATTTCTGCAGTACTCAAAGTTCCTAAGAGCACAGTGACCTCCATAATCCTTAAAAGGAAGAAGTTTGGGACCACCAGAAGTTTTACTATACCTTGCCTTCCAGCCAAACTGAGCAATCGTGGAAAAAGAGCCTTGGTGAGAGAGGAAAAGAAGAACCAGGAGATTACTGTGACTGAGCTACACAGATGCAGTAGGGAGATGGGAGAAAGTTCCACAAAGTCAACTATCCCTGCAGCCCTCCACCAGTCGGGCCTTTATGGCAGAGTGGCCCGACGGAAGTCTCTCCTCAGTGCAAGACATATGAAAGCCCGCATAGAGTTTGCTAAAAAACACATAAAGGACTCCCAGACTATGAGAAATAAGATTCCCTGGTCTGATGAGATGAAGATAGAACTTTTTGGTGATAATTCTAAGTGGTATATGTGGAGAAAACCAGGCACTACCCAATACAATCCCAACAGTGAAACATGGTGGTGGCAGCATCATTCTATGGGGGTATTTTTCAGCTGCAAGGACAGGACGACTGGTTGCAATTGAAGGAAAAATAAATGCAGCCAAGTACAGAGATATCCTGGATGAAAACCTCTTCCAGAGTGCTCTGGACCTCAGACTAACAAAGGAGTGGGTTCAGAACAACTCTGTGACCATTCTTGACCAGCCCAGCCAGAGCCCTGAGCTAAACCCAAGTGAGCATCTTTGGAGAGACCTGAAAATGGCTGTCCACCAACGCTCACCATCCAACCTGACGTAACTGGAGAGGATCTGCAAGGAAGAATGGCAGAGGATCCCCAAATCCAGGTGTGAAAAACTTGTTGCATTATTCCCAAGAAGAGTCATGGCTGTAGTAGCTCAAAAGGTTCTACTCAAAACTGAGCAAAGGGTCTGAATACTTATGGCCATGTGATATTTCAGTTTTTCTTTTTAATAAATTTGCAAAAATGTCTACATTTCTGATTTTTTTCAGTCAAGATGGGGTGCAGAGTGTACATTAATGAGAAAAAATGAACTTTTTTGAATTTACCAAATGGCTGCAATGAAACAAAGTGTGAAAAATGTAAAGGGGTCTGAATGCTTTCCATACCCACTGTATGTAGAAACAGGAGGTCAATTTTGCCTGTATGAGTCATAAGTCACCTCAAAAGTTCTTAACGGCGGATGGGGGGAGGAAGAAACAGCTGGGTCAGTTGTTAAAGAGGGGAATAATAAATGCAAGGACAAGAGATTTCCTGTTTCTACATAGAGCAGAGAGAACAGAAGAATTAACTGGGAAGAAGAGCAAAATGAGCAATTGTAAGTATACAGTGCTATGTAGTATGATAATTGCAATATATTAGGAGGATAAAAACTGCAACAAATATCAACACAAGAAGACAGAAGAGTTAGAGCTGGATATCGAAATGAGAAAATGAAAAAGTCAAAAGCTCAACTAACATTCATATACTATAATGTGTAGAAAAAAAATGTTGGTATCATAAAAACTTCCAATTTTCGTCGTTAAACAGTGCATGATACAGAGAGGCTGGTAAGAATTATGTTTACACCTTTTGACCATATACCAGTCTTAAGCGTAAGAAATACGATTGTTATGATTAAGACCGTGGTGCAAGCATGGCAGGATCTACAAAGCAGGACATTTGGACCCTTCCTATACAGATATACCTTAAAAATGGTCTAATACGGCCAAAACGTTGGACATAATCTGTTTTCACATGGGTCGATTTAATAAAGTTACCTTCTTCATCTGCAACTAGAGTGCCAAAGTTTTTCCTATCTATTGAATGTGAAAGGCAAAATTCATTTATTTATTTGCAAGTATGGGTGACTTCCCTCTCTCTTTGAGTTGCTTTATACACCTATTATAGAATTAGCAGTACATAAATCAAGCATTTCATACATATACATTATTTAAATGTAATAAATGATTTATGATCTCCATTTCCCCGCAACTCTACGAGTGATATGCCTCTGAACTGCTGCAGCGTTTCACAGAAAAACATAATTTAAAAGCCGATGGAGACCACACATAGGGAGAGACCTGTCACTCCAGGGGAATGGGCAAGGTAAAGCTCATGGGGACCCACCAATCCGACAAGCCGTGTGGCTCGGTTCTTGGTGGCTTTTAAAGTATATTTTCTCTAAAACCACACAGCGGTTCAGAGACAATCATATCTGGTTGAGATCAGGCAGCCTGTGGATTGGGCAGCATATATCAACTGTCAGGTTCTTTTAAAGAAGCATCAATCAGTTTATTTTTCTCATACTGGACAAACAGATCAAACACAGGTGGTAAAAATGGCCACACAAACCAAAAACGAATAAAAATTGGATCAATCACACATGAAAAATCTGTCCTTTTTCATGTCCAAGTATAAAAAGCTGTTGTCTGAATATGGCTTAAAACAGTGATTCTTTAAAAGGTCCCTTCAGAAAATAAAGAGTGTTTTAATTTTAATTTTATCTCATCAGAATATTCTGCTTCTTTCTCCTCCTGGACTGATCAGTCATTCTCAAAATTCTCAATTCATTGGTAAAAAAAATCTGTATTCTGTGAAGGCGAATTCTTAAGGCCCCGTCACACATAACCAGATCGCTAGCGAGATTGTTGATACGTCACGGGTTTTGTGACGCAATAACGATTTCGCTAGCGATCTCGTTACGTCTGATAGGTAGCAACGATCAGGCCCCTGCTGTGAGATCGCTGACCGTTACAAAGCTTCCTGGACCATTCCTGGGTCATTGCGCTCCCGCTGGGCAGTGTGCATCGCTGTATTTGACACCTAACCAACGACCTCGTTAGCGATTCAGAACTGAGACACGTAGGCGTGCATAAATTGGACTTTTCCGCGCCCCTCGTCCCCGATTGGTGGTTGCTACAGCATTCTCATTTCCCGCTGTGCATAAAGAAAGCAACAGAATAACGATTCCATCCTTTGTTTCTAACCTCGTGCTGGATTGCAGATCTTAGCAGAATTCTCCGGTTGTGTGGAGTCACAGCTGAAGAACACTACAATCCACAAAGCTTGTCAGGAACAAAGCCCAGATGAATGGATACAGAGTCACAGCCGAAGAACGCTGCTACGATCCGAAACCAGAACGCAAACAGGAACAAAGGGACGGAACTGCTACAACGCGGTTTTATTTTAAACCTGCCGCCCAATCAGAACGCAGTAGCATCCACCAATCGGAGATGATTGGTGACACAGTACAGTCCCTATTAAGGTGTGGATTGTTGAAATAGCTGCTGTGTGAAAGCGTTCCAACGACCAATGAGATTGTTAGTTAGATCGCTGGGGCGGCTGAAATCGTTGGAAGTTCTGCATGTTTGACAGCTCCCCAACGATCACGATACGGCTCTCTAGCGATCTCAAAACAGTGACGTAATAACGATCTCGCTAGCGATCTCGTTATGTGTGACGGGCCAAAACAGTACAGACATAGGAGATGAGGGCTGCTACTGATAAGATACTATGTAGACATGAGTAGGAGGGAGGAGCTAGAGACAAAGCTCCTCCTTGATCCACATATAAAATCATCTATAGCAGCTGCCATCTCCTATTCCAGTAATGTAACAATCTGTCTTCACTGAATACAGATTATTCCCATGAATTGAACATTTTGAGAATGAATGATCAATCCTGACAAACAAAGAAGATTTCTCTGATGGGATGAATTACAAAGTAAATTACAAAGTTTCTTATTTTTATGTGTACTATTAATTTATGAAATTAAAAAATAAAACAACAATGACTATTTAAGCAGGACAACATCCGTGAATATCACTAATAAGTTATCAATATTTTGAACTTTCGACTTTCAGGCTCCATATCGCACCATCTCATACATAAATTTGTCTTGCAACTATTTAGCATATGATTAGTTATGCAGATTCTTATCATGTCACTGCATTGTTACTGTTTTGCTCCTAAAAGTCTAAACTTTAATTTTTAATATTTTGTTAGTATTTTGTAAATCCAAGTTTCCTTTTCAGCACTGCCTGAGTCCTTTTGAGCATGCTCTCCATCAGATTCAAACATGCCTTGATTGAAATCTGATCCCAGGTCTCTCCAGCACATTCCCAAAGTTGCTGCATACTGGTTGACTCACTTGGGCATGTATGCAGCTTTTTCTTCAACTCTATCCTATGCTTTGGGTCATTGTTTTGTTGAAACAATATGTCTTTCTTTTCATACCCATGGTACTCGAGTGTACAAAGTAACATGACATGCAGGATACTCACATATACCTCAGCATTGAGACTACCATCGATCCTGGTCAAGAATCCAACACCTTTGGCTGTGAAACAAACCCATATCATTAGGCGTCCTCCACCAAACTTGACAGTTCTTTCAACTTCTTGAACTGTTAGCCCGTTTTCCTCTTGTTTCTTCCAGACCCATTTGCATCCATCAGAGCCTAGTCTAATGACTTCCATCCCAGTGCTCCAAATTACCCGTTTCCAATCTTCTACTGTTCAGTTTTCATACTTTTTTGCAAACTTGTTATGATGATATTGAAGTCGAGGCTTCTTCACCTTTTTTGAGCCACCATTCCATACTTGTGTAATGTGCTTTACACGGTGCTTGCATGTACGTCTGTGATCTCACTATTCTGAAGCAATCAATCCACCTCCACTGCCATGTTTGACTCTCCAGAACTGATAGGCCTTGTGAGGGGTCTACTTGTTGACTCCGATATTTTGTCTGGACGTCCACCTCTTGGCTTTTGAATGGATAGATGGACTTTATTTCGTATTCTTCCAACTGTCATGGCACTCACATGATACAGTTTAACAATTTTCTAGGCTGAGAGACCGCTTTCAATGAGCTGGATGATGGTGTTTTTCTTTTCTTCGGAAATCTTCTTCATGGCTGCTTCTCAACTTGAATTAGTGGCCTTTTGCTTGGGAATTAACATAATAACACACTGAGCTATTAGGTAATGTGAGATCAGGTTGTAATTTGTAGTATACACGAAGAAAAAGATTTTCCAACACCAGTAACAGTGCAGTGACATGACAAGAATCTGCATAAATAATCACACGCAAAATAGTTGTAAGTCAGATTTATATATGAGAAAGCCAAAATGAGTGTCTATGAAATGATGGTATTCTCATATTTGATTCAGTAGTGGATGGTGAGTTATGGAGCCTGAAAGCAAAAGTTCAAAACATAGTTACCCTTTTGCTCGTTAGCGTATATGTATGTAGAGGAATTAAGATTGGCTAATGATGACAAATAAAATGATCATTCTCAAGCAGAAAGTAACGTCGTTCTGTATCATTTTTCATCACATTATAAACCCTGTTTATAAAACACAAGTAGAGTATAAAATTGCTGAATGAACTTGTTATGTCACATTCACATTCAGCTGTTGGAGTTTGTTTTCTTAGAAGGCTTCAAGCTGAAGGCAGCACAGCTGGTTTTGATGTCATGAGTTATCCAGAGAGCAGTTTTGTGCTCTTGGTTTAAATTCAGCCAGATAACCAGATAAATTATGTCTTCATGAGACTTTGCATTTGAAATTCACCAAACTATGTATGAAGAACCTGGATATAAAATATGTACATCTAATAACTTGAGATGTGCTAATATTTTATTATCAGGCTGCCTCAAAGTAAAGCCATTTGTTACAGTGATATTATATCATTAAACAAGGCTCTAAATCGTGTCAAACAGTGCTTGGGTTTACTATCAAACATCAGCAGGGAGATTAACTATACATTCCTATGATGTCATGGTAGTTTCCCCCTTTTTTTAAGTGGTTTTCTAAATTTGTATCTTCAGAACTGCACCACTCCTCTTTCTCCTGGCTTCCTGGTTGACAGTGGGGATGCACTAATGAAAATTGATTGTTTAGAAGGACAGCATGATCAAGACACTGGTCCTAACTGAATGTTATCTTAGGCTGCTACCAAAGGGGAATGAAGCTACTTAAATAAAAAAAAATCGACTGTTTTCAGAACAGTTTGATCAGGCCCTAAACCATAGAGCAGGACCGGCTCCTTACTCCAGTAAACGGTCACTTTGAGACCATTGGTTGGACTGTAACCTAAGGAACAAGCTGTAAACTGTACAAGTAAAAATGCATCGAGAAGTCATATCTTTGTGCTAAGCCAGAACCAAACTCTTAAATATCCATTATATGGAAATGTACATTATACAGAGAAAACAACAATATATGAGAAAACAAATATTGATGCATAGTGGTAGTATATAATCTGTATACATACTGGTAAAAGGTACTCAATTAATCTGAACCATATATACAGTACAAATAACTGTACAGTATATATACACAGTACATTTATATATATATATATACACACACACAGATTTACAGCGGGCGGTGTGAAAAAGTGTTTGTCTCTTACTGATTTCCAATTCTTCTGCATATTTGTCACACACTAATTGTGTGACCTCTGGAGGCAATTGGTCACTCAGTATTTTATGTAGGGGTATCAGACTACAGGGAGCTGAATACTAATGCACTTCACAATTTTCAAATTGATATTTTTATAATTAAAAAAACATGTATCATTTCCTTTAAACTTTACAAATTCTTTCCACTTTGTGTTGGCATATCATATAAAATACCAATAAAAAATATTTAACCCCTTCCTTACCGATGACGGGATAGTACGTCATCGGTAAGGATCCCCTGCTTTGAGGTGGGCTTCGGCAGTGAACCCACCTCAAAGCTGCGACATGTCAGTTGTTATAAACAGCTGACATGTGCCCGCAATAGGAGCGAGCGGAATCGCGATCCGACCGCGCCTATTAACTAGTTGAAACCCGCTGTCAAAGCTGACAGCGGGCATTTAACTAGCCTTTCTGGCCACCGGACCGGAAGTGAGCGCATCGCCGACCCCGTCACTTGATCGGGTCGGTGACGTGTTGCCTTGACAACCAGAGGTCTCATAGAGACCTCTATGGTTGTTGCAGGCACATTGCTATGAGTGCCGCCCGGTGGTCGGCGCTCAAAGCAATGCAGTAAATCTGCTACATATGGGCGATCTGCTCATCGCCCATATGTAGCAGAGCAGATCAAGTGTGGCATGCTTCTAGCATCCCATGGAGGCTTTTGAAGCATGCCAAAAGTAAAAACAAAGTGTTTCAAAATAAAAAAAAAATAAAAACGAAAATTTCAAATCACCCCCCTTTCGCCCCAATCAAAATAAAACAATAAAAGAAAAATCAAACATACACATATTAGGTATCACCTCTTTCAGAATCACACAATCTATCAATAAAAAATAATTAACCCGATCACTACACGGCATAGCGAGAAAAAAATTGAAAACGCCAGAATAACGTTTTTTTGGTCGACGTGACATTGCATAAAATGCAATAACGGGCGATCAAAAGAACTTATTTGCACAAACGTGGTACCATTAAAAACATCAGCTCGGTACACAAAAAATAAGCCCTCACCCTACCCCAGATCAGGAAAAATGGAGACACTACGGGTCTTGGAAAATGGCGCATTTATTTTTTTTTTTAGCAAACTTTGAAATTTTTTTTTCACCACTTAGATAAAAGAGAACTTAGACATGTTTGGTGTTGGTGTCTATGAACTCATAATGACCTGGAGAATCATAATTGCAGGTCAGTTTTACCATTTAGTGAACCTAGCAAAAAAGCCAAACAAAAAACAAGTGTGGGATTGCACTTTTGTTTGCAATTTCACCACACTTGGAATTTTTTTCCCGTTTTCGAGTACGCGACATGGTAAAACCAATGGTGTTGTTCAAAAGTACAACTCGTCCAGCAAAAAATAAGACCTCACATGGCCATATTGATGGAAAAATAAAAAAGTTATGGCTCTGGAAAGAAGGGGAGCGAAAAACAAAAACGAAAAATTGAAAAAAGCTCCGGGAGTGAAGGGGTTAAAGGGGTATTACCATTTCCAAGATACCATCCCAACAAGTAGAAGGTGTAATAATAAATAATATTAGCAAATACCTCAATTTAGAAATGTAATATAGATTTTTTTTTTTCCTCATGTGCGGGCATTGCAGGGCTTTAGGTATGCATGGTTGTGATCACTAGCAACTAGCTAACTAACTGTCACTATATCAGTGGTCATAACCATGGACACCTAAGGTCTTACAATGCCATGCATATGGGGAAAGCGACATAGCAAATCAGAAAAACTATACTACATTTCCAATTGGAGGTATTTGATAATATAATTATTATTACACCTACTACATATTTGGATTGGATCTTGGAGATTGGAATACTCCTTTATGTATATATATATATATATAGAGAGAGAGAGAGACGGATCGTGTGTTTCCCTTTAGGGCTATTTGGTCGCTGGAGGTAGCCTGGATAATGTGCCATCTAGCAAATCAGGGTGGGTTAGAATATACCTGTAAGATCCCTTAAATCATCCAAATTCCTGTCAAAAAATATAACTAAAATCACACAATTTACTCAGAATATGGTATTTTATTATGAGGAGTGATAATACATTTACATATAAAATGAGAGTCTTGAGCACACTATAACAAATAAAGAATAAGATTAAGATAACTTTATATGTGACACAGATGTGCTATAGATTGGAAACGCTGCCCTCTGCATTGCATTTTGAGCTCTGATATGTTATGACTAAGGCTACTTTCACACATCAGTCTTTTGCCGTCAGGCAAGATCCGGCGTCAAATTATGTAAAAACGGATGAGACGGATCCGGTTTTCTGCCGGATCCGTTTCATCCGTTTCGGGTTTTTTTATCCATTTTTCGACGGATTACGATGGATCCGGTTTGTAAAAACGCCCCTTAGGCCTCTTTCACACATCCGTTTTGCGCCTAACGGCACCACCGGCGTTTTGCCGGAGCGCCGGATCCGGCAACTAGTATGTAAAACCGGATGAGACGCATCCGGTTTTTCGCCGGATCCGTCTCGGGCATCCGACCAAAAACCAGATCCGTCTCATCCGGTGTATATGGATTTTTATCCGTTTTTCGACGGATTACGCCGGATCCGGTTTTTAAAAATGCCCTTTTTTGGGGTTCCAAACATGATTGGCTACTGTAATCCTATATATACACTGTTCCTACAGCCCATCTTTGACACGTTGTAGAGGAGCAAGTGCAGGTTGGAGAGAAGAGCAAGTAGCAAGTGACTGGCGAACATGGATGTTATTATTGGAAATATATTCAAGAATCTGGTGGATTTTACTGCGGAGGCGAATCACTTGAAGATTATCGTTATGGAGAATGAGAGAAAGATAGAGCAGCGCATTATGCATCAGCGCCACCGACGACGCAGTATGTGGATCCACCCCATCACAGCACAGAGACTAACCTGTGGTGTGTATTCTACTGTACACTCAACATGGAGCTGAGAGAAAATCCTGAGAAATTTTTTGCCTATCTTCGGATGAAGAAAGAGAATTTCGACTTTTTGCTGGAGCGTATTGGAGAACAAATCCGAAGATCCGATACCTATTGTCGCTTCTCGATTTCTCCGGGGAGCGTCTCATGGTCACTATAAGGTAAGCTATATGTATTGGATCTGCTCGCTTGAGCACACTTGTATTGTTGTTATTATTTTTTTTATCACAGGAGAACAAGGGAATCTAATATCAGTACAATAAAAGATGGTCAAAAACTGTGTGTTTCTTGCCTTTAATTTTTTTTTGTATCTCCAACTGTTATAGCTGAGTTCTGCTATGTAATGCTGTGATTGTGAACTAATTTATTTTTTCTATTTTGTTTACAGATTTCTGGCAACTGGAGAAACGCTGTCATCGCTCCATTTCCAATAACGCCAGGGAATTTCTACACTATCAGGCATCATTAAGTACACTTGTCGTGCTCTGTGGGACTCTTTGGTTGGAGAATTTCTTCCAGAGCCAACTACAGACTGGTGGCTTGAAATAGCGGATCAGTTTCTCCGTATCTGCCAGTTTCCAAATTGCCTGGGCGCTGTTGATGGCAAACACATCCGCATTCAAAAACCTGCAGGAACCGGATCAGAATTCTTTAACTACAAGAAATATTTTTCGGTCGTCCTGATGGCTATTGCTGATACGGAGTACAAATTTATTGCTGTGGACATTGGGGCTTATGGACGGTCCAATGACTCTTAAGTGTGCCTCAAACCTCTGGGCCACCTATGCCTTTCGTGTGTGCAGATGATGAGGCATTCCAGCTGTCTGAACACCTCTTGAAGCCTTACGCCAGCAGAGGATTGACCCATACAAAGTGCATTTTCAACTACCGCCTCACAAGAGCCAGACGGATGGTGGAGTGTGCGTTTGGGATTATGACAGCCAAATGGCGTGTCCTTTTGACTGCGATAAACTTGAAGACAGAGACTGTGGATGACGTTGTAAAAGCGTGCGTGGTCCTACACAATTTTGTGATCAGCAAGGAACCGATTTCTATTGAGGACCACTATCAAAAAACAACCTTGCACGACTACAGCAACATTACCACTCGGAGTACACTGGCGGTTTCAAGAATGAGGGACCATTTTGCACCAGAAGGTAGAGTAGACTGGCAGGATGACAGAATGTGATTAATTGATTTGTTCTTTTGAAACTCTTTCTGTACCCACAATAAACCTTTAAAAGGAAACTTGTCTACCTTCTTGTGTGTTTTGTACTGTATGTAACCTTTTGGCCATAGTTGTGTCCCTGGCTGTTTTTTTTTTTTTAACCCAAAGTATTTCACCTTTTTTCAAAAAATGTGTACCTTGTAGGGGATAACCTAACAAAGTACACAAGTTTGGGAAAAAGGTAAGATACTTTGGATACTACACAACCCGGGACACAACTTTGGCAAAAAGGCAAAATTTATGTTCCTTTTACCCAAAGTTATGTAGATATTTTTTACCTATTACCCTAACTGATGTTGGTGTTTGTGTACCCACATATGTTTACCTGGTTTACTACATTTGTAACTTAACATCCTATAAAGAAATAACAGACAACAATTGTAAACCAATTTAACTTTTATTAAAAAAATAATTTTTTAATATAATTTTTTGAAAAAGTTGCATTTTTGCTAAATGTTGAAATTGCAATAAAATTTTTTTTTATTAAAATAAAGTTTTTATTTTTTGTTGAAGCTAAAAAAATTAACTATTTACAGTTGGGTGTAGTGTAGGGGTGGAAATAGTGCTGGAGGGGCTGCGGGACACTTTGACCATGGGAGTGTGGAGGGATGACCGGGATGGTGGTGAAGGAACAGGAAGAGGTGAAGGGGTGGAAAGAATAAGAGAATGGGAGGACAAGTTAGAGGCAGAACAGGTGATGGGTGGTGGAGTGGAGGGTTGGGCAGGAGGAGCAGGTGATATGGTAGGGAATTGGAAGGGGGAAGGAGATTGGTAAGAGGTAGGAGTGTGGTACGGGGTAGGTGGCTGGTACTGGTGAGGTTGCTGGTACTGGGGAGGTGACTGGAGTTGGGGAAGTGGCTGGAGTTGGGGAGGTAGCTGGTACTGGGGAGGTTGCTGGAATTGGGTAGGTGGCTGGTACTGGGGAGTTGCTGGAGCTGGGGAGGTAGCTGGTATTGAATAGGAGGGGGAGGAGGGACGGCGACTGGAGGGGGGGAGGTGGAGGAACGACTGGAGTGGATGGAGGAAGTTGGGTGGTAGCCTGCACTAGAGCAGCGTGGCACGTATGCATTACATACATCTGCTGGTCAGTAGATAGCGTATCCATGCGCTCCACCACAGACCTAAAAAAGCTGTGATTTGGAGATGTTCTTGCTTCTGAATGCATGGTTTGCAGAAGTGTCTTTACCTCCAAAATGCTGAAGGTTATCTGATTAATGCCTGCAGCAAGTTGTTCAGATAATACTTTGAGACAGTTCTGGAAAGATGCATTCAAATGCAAGAACTCGGGCGCATAGCTCCTTTCCTGACCCCTCTGCCGCTGGCGCCCAGTACCCGCAGGTGTACTAGAGGTGGCAGTGGCAGAAGGGTGGGGTAAAGGGAATACTATCTCCTCACCAGCAGATGCATGTAATTCAGGCGGCCACGATGCTCCAGTGCTGGCGGATGGGACTGCGGGATCGGATGTGAGGGAAGGCTGGGAAGGTGCAGATGTACCGGGGCGGTCGAAGTGTCCCTCGGTGTCAGTCTCCTGAGGGATCGCCCCAGAAGGGTCCAACTCTGCGGGCGCCTGAGTGCTGGTCACTATTCTGTGGAATAAAGAGAAAACATACAATTAATATACAGATGTTAATGGCCCTGGCTGCAAAAAAACATTTGCTAGATGTTAACATTTTCTTGTAATATTTACCTTCTGGTGACCATAGTTTCCCGCAGGAACGCCAGGGCTCGTGCGTACTTGTACTTGCTCTGGCGTCCTGCAGATCCACTCGGGGCCTGCATCTCCTTGTTGAACTCCTTCTTGAAGCGATCCCTCACAGACCGCCACCGCTTCATAATTCTCTCCCCTGAAACGAGAAAGCACACATTGATTACTACACAACATCAGTGTTTCCCAAACTTCAGTCCTCGTGTCCCCCAGAGGTCATGTTTTCAGTATTTCCATAGTGTTGCACAAAAAGAAATCCTGAAAACATGATCCTTGGGAGCGTGATCCGACGCTAATGTTACTCAATGGAAAAAAAACGGATCTGGCATTACATTTCGCCAGATGCAGTTTTACAAAAAAAGGCCAGATCGCGCCGTTAGGCGCAAAATGGATGTGTGAAAGAGGCCCAAGACTGCGCTGAAGTGCTGATTACTGAAAAGTGCGCATGCGCGGGTCGGTAATTCATTACCCAAGATAGAGCTGGTATGCCAGCAATTGAAAAGCGCGCACGCGCTGGTTAAGAATACCAAATACAAGGCAGGATTGGCCGACATCCTAGCACAACATAGTAGTGCACAGAGACTTGCGCAGTAAGTAAGTCAAAAAGAACGCTGTGAGTAGAGTTAATGGCATTCTCCATTTGGGGTAGCGTGATCTTGTGGGGGTAAGACACTACGTCATATCATAACACAGCTGTATTCAATATGACAGTAATTAAGTTCTGTTCTAACATATGAGGATATGGAAGCTGAGAAGATGATATCTATGTGAATCTTAAATAATGCACTTTATCACAATAGCACTTTGTTATTATACAGTCATGGCCAAAAGTTTTGAGAATGACACAAATATTAATTTTTACAAAGTCTACTGCTTCACTTTTTCTAATGGCAATTTGCATATACTCCAGAATGTTATAAAGAGTGATCAGCTTAACAGCAATTACTTGCAAAGTCAATATTTGGCTAGAAAATGAACTTTATCCCCCAAAACACATTTCAACATCATTGCAGCCCTGCCTTAAAAGGACCAGCTAACCTCTTTTCAGTGATTGCTCCATTAACACAGGTGTGGGTGTTGATGAGGACATGGCTGGAGATCAATCTGTCATGATTAAGTAAGAATGACACCACTGGACAATTTAAAAGGAGGCTGGTGCTTGGCATCATTGTTTCTCTTCTGTTAACCATGGTTATCTCTAAGAAACACGTGCAGTCATCATTGCAATGCACAAAAATGGCCTAACAGGGAAGAGTATCGCAGCTAGAAAGATTGCACCTCAGTCAACAATCTATCGCATCATCAAGAACTTCAAGGAGAGAGGTTCCATTGTTGCCAAAAAGGCTCCAGGGCGCCCAAGAAAGACCAGCAAGCGCCAGGACCATCTCTTAAAAGTGTTTCAGCTGCGAGATCGGGCTACCAGCAGTGCAGAGCTTGCTCAGGAATGGCAGCAGGCAGGTGTGAGTGCATCTGCACGCACTGTGAGGCGGAGACTCTTGGAGCAAGGCCTGGTCTCAAAGAGGGCAGCAAAGAAGCCACTTCTCACCAGAAAAAACATCATGGACAGACTGATATTCTGCAAAAGGTACAGGCAGTGGACTGCTGAGGACTGGGGTAAAGTTATTTTCTCTGATGAATCCCCTTTTCGATTGTTTGGGACATCAGGAAAACGCCTCATTCGGAGAAGACAAGGTGAGCGCTACCACCAGTCTTGTCTCATGCCAACTGTTAAGCATCCTGAAACCATTCATGTGTGGGGTTGCTTCTCAGCCAAGGGAATCGGCTCTCTCACAGTCTTGCCTAAAACACAGAAAGGAATAAAGAATGGTACCAGAATGTCCTCCAAGAGCAGCTTCTCCCAACCCTCCAAGAGCAGTTTGGTGATCAACAATTCCTTTTCCAGCATGATGGAGCACCTTGCCATAAAGCAAAGGTGATAACTAAATGGCTCAGGGAACAAAACATAGAGATTTTGGGTCCATGGCCTGGAAACTCCCCAGATCTTAATCCCATTGAGAACTTGTGGTCAATCATCAAGAGACGGGTGGACAAACAAAAACCTAAAAATTCTGACAAAATGAAAGCATTGATTGTGCAAGAATGGACTGCTATCAGTCAGGATTTGGTCCAGAAGTTGATTGAGAGCATGCCAGGGAGAATTGCAGAGGTCCTGAAGAAGAAGGGTCAACACTGCAAATATTGACTTGCTGCATTATCTCATACTAACTGTCAATATAAGCTTTTGTTACTCATATGTTTGCAATTATATTTCTGTCTGTGATAAAAACATCTGTCAAACACACATAAAAACCAGAGGGCAGCAGATCATGTGAAAATATAATATTTGTGTCATTCTCAAAACTTTTGGCCATGACTGTACATGAAATGGTGATCTATGAGTTATGATTTTTATTTAATTTATAAGATGGATTATATCTCTGAAGCACATTATCACAGGTTTATGAATATTCAATGATTGTTAATTATGTCTATATAAACACATTTGTTAGTGACATCTACTGCTTGAGAAAGGCTCAGTGTATATATATATATATGTATATATATATATATATATATATATATATATATACATATATATATATATAGTGGCATGGCGACTGGTCATGTGATGGATGGACGTTATGTATCGCAGAGGTGGGTGGCCCTGTGATGGAGACCTGGGCGTGTTTTGATCAGCAGATCTACGGCTGAGGGATCTTTGCTATACATTGGGAGACTTCCAGGTGACTTGGAGAGATCCCAATGTATAGGATCCCAAGGGTTGTGTGTCTGAATACCCAAGATAAAGGCTGTATGTGGGGAGGTGGAAGCCTCCTGTGTGTGTTGAGGCTCCAGGATCGAACCTGAAGTACTGAGCAGTTGTACTTTGTTTTGCTGGGATGGTTTATGGAGCAATAAACCCGATGAACTTTTAAAGGAACGTGCCTCCTGATTGCCTCCGTCGCACCTGAGCATGTCAAATCCCTACAATTCGTGGAGAATGACGGCAACGGTCCAAGGAGCACATGTTGCAGTGATGGTTGTCAGGAGCCAGAGGAGGAATGGACGGTCTGAAAACCGCGAGTGTTATGCTGACCGGGGTCATTGAAAAGTAAGCAGTGATTATAAGAATAGACTGTATATTCATGCTTGTGGGATGCCTCTGAGGAGAAGAGCTGTCCGGGAACCTGCATGGCCAACTGGTAACGGAATGGAGTCCGTGATATACTGACTGGGGTCAGAAAGTGACTTTGCAATTATGTTTGTGGGATACCTCTGAGGAGAAGAGGTGTCCTGGAACCTGTGGGGCCGAGTGTGGAACAGACAGGAGTCTGTGTTGTACTCTGATCGGGATCAGTGAGAGATTTTTTTTTTCTGCCCTATAAGAACACGTGTGAGGTGTTTGCTGTTGCTCGGCGGGGTCACAAAGTTTTTTGTTTTTTTTTCCTCTCAACTTGCTGTGGCTCAGCGGGGCCACGAAGGTGACAAGCTGCTGGCTGTGGATCGGTGGGTCCACGAAGTCTGTGGTCAGAGCTGTGCGGGGACTTGCAGGAGCTGCAGTTGCAAGTTACAGCAAGAGGTTTTGCAGCAGCAGGAACTGCAGTGGCAGCGGCTTGTGAGCGGCAGTCGGAGGTGCCATAAGGACATCAGAGGTCCAGAGTGGGCGACCTCTTAAAGAGACAGTCCCAGCCCAGAGACATAGGGGTATATGTAAACTGGGGCCTGGGAGAGTCCACAGTGTGTACCCCAGTGAGGGATGGTGTCCCTAAAAGGGGTGGATTCTCAAAAGGGGTGGTGACCCAAAATAGGGGTGGTTTCCCAAAAGGGGGTGGAGTCCCAAAAGGGGCAGAGTACCAAAAGGGGGCAATAACCCAAATTGGGGTGGTGGAAAAAAAGAGGCGGCAGCAAATAAGCCAATGGACTGTTGCCATGTTCAGTGTCCGAACAGCGCATGTCCAGGATGTTGTACTGACTTTCCATCTGACAGGGTGTCACAGAGCTGTTCTGTAGAAGTCAATGGAGAGTGTGTGATTGGACTTCTAGACTCAGGGAGCCAAGTGACCCTGGTGAGCGCCACACTCCCTGTCTATCTGATTCCCGGAAGGAAGATGGAAGTCCACTGCGTTCATGAGGTCACTAGGGATTATCCTTTGTCCAGGGTAACCATTGAGATGCCCGCTATTATTTCCAGCCATGATGTTCCTGTAATCCCAGACTTGCCATATCCTGCAGTAATAGGCCAGGACTTTGAACGGTTTTGGGATTTGTGGGAGGAAAGGAGAGTGTCTGATTGCTCAGAAGTGAGCCGGAATGACCCTAAGGGAGCCCCACCACAGCAGGCGGCTGCAGTGATTCCTGGTGGTGTGATGTGCAAAAATGAAGTAGCACCACCTAAGGTCGAGGGTCCAGAGTTCCTGGTGACCGGAAGAAAGTGTGAGTCTGACCAACTTGGGGACTTAGCTGGGGTGACCAAACGTGAGACCGTGAGGAACAGGGTAGCTCCAGAAAAGGGGTCCGACACCTGTCTAAGTGGGGAAAAGTGCTGTTCCAGGATGACAGGGGGAGTGGGAGTGACTCCTATGCATACTGTGATTCAAACGCAAGGGAAAGAGAGTACAGTAAGGTGGAGCCGAGTAAAAATGGCAGATCTTCCTCTCGCCACAGGGGCCGAGGAAAGGCGGGACAGGCAACACCTTCTAAGAAGAGAAATGATGAGTCAGGGTCAGGTACAGATCAGGTTACTGTCCTTGATAAGGAGGCCACTCTACTCTGACAAATCCCAGCACAGAGGTAGAGCTGGAATTAGAACAGACCTGTAGTAGACCCACATCTGCAATGCCCGGAAAGAGTGAAATGGCTCAGTATGATGAAGGTTCCAGAGTACCGGATGCTGCAGAACTGGAGCTCTCTAAAGTTATCGAGAGTCGAGAGACAGTTGAACCTGCGGATGCAGGAACAGGCAGAACTCAGAAGAGGCAGAGTGTGGGTGGGCAAGAGAGCCTATCTGAAAATTTAATTAAAGAAGTGATGGTGCGACATGTGCTGGCTAAAAGAGAGCAGGACCATGAGATAGAGCTGCTTAAAGAGACAGTGAAAGAGACAGTTGAGCGAAAAGGGTCCTAAGACAAGTGATTGAGCACAGAGTGGAGGAGCTGGAGAATGAAGTCTCTAAGCTCAGAGGTCACCTGTCAGCATGTCAGACTATGAACAAGGCCCTGTTGAAAGATACAGAGGTGCTCAGAGAGGCCCAAGAGAAACATCAGCAGGAGCTTCTCCAGAGAGAGGATGAGTGTCGCTGCTTAGCAGAGGAGCTAGATTTAGTTCTCCAAGAGCTCAAGATAGAGAAGGAGGCTAATGCCAAGCTCCAGAAATACACAGATGACCGGGTAATTGTACTCTCGTGCTCTCCTGATCGGATTGCAATGAAGGAGAGTGAGCTGGAGAGGCTGATCAAAGAAGGGGCCTCGACGGAGAAAGAAATCCAGCAAGGGAAGTGCCGCGCAGATGGCCACACAAGAAATGTCGATGCCTTGGAAAACTGCGCTGACGCTCAGGACGAGGAGGTCCAACAGCATGTTCAAGAAGGGGAGACTTCACTTTTCAAGTGTATAATAGAGGTACCCGAAGACATGCGAGAAGCTTGTGCCAGTGAAGATGTGCATGAGGCCTTCAGAAAGGCGGTAGAAGCATGTAGTGTGAACTGGGCACCAGAGACGAAACAGTTGGTCATACTCTCAACTAGGGAAGTCACATATATATATATATATATATATATATATATATATATATGCAGTGGGGGAAATAAGTATTTGATCCCTTGCTGACTTTGTAAGTTTGCCCACTGACAAAGACAATAAACAGTCACTGTCAAGCATTGAGGTGGAAACATTATGTTTTGGGGTTGTTTCTCTGCTAAGGGCACAGGACTACTTCACTGGGAGAATGAATGGAGCATAAAATCCTGAGTGACAACCTCCTTCCCTCTGCCAGAACATTAAAAATGGGTCGTGGCTGGATTTTCAAGTAAGACAGTAACCCAAAACAAACAGCCAAGGCAACAAAGGAGTGACTCAAAAGAAGCATATTGAGGTCATGGAGTGGACTAGCCAGTCTCCAGACCTAAATCCCATAGAAAACTTATGGAGGGAGTTGAAGCTCTGAGTTGCCAAGCAACAGCCTCAAAATCTTAATGATTTAGAGATGATCTGCAAAGAGGAGTGGACCAAAATTCCTCCTGACATGTGCGCAAACCTCATCATCAACTACAAAAACGTCTGACTGCTGTGCTTGCCAACAAGTGTTTTGCAACCAAGTTTAAGTCTTGTTTGCCAGAGGGATCAAATACTTATTTCTCACTGAAAAATGCAAATAAATGTATATAATTTTTACAATGTGATTTTCTGGATTTTATTTTGGAAATTCTATCTCTCAATGTTATAAGTAACCTACCCTTCAAATTATAGACTGTTCATGTGTTTGTCAGTAGGCAA